>JAKFHU010000485.1:33190000-33828000 GCA_023783475.1 Daubentonia madagascariensis | reverse complement strand
AAACATGTAATGATGTGATCTATCATTACAATATTGTATAGAATAATTTCACTGCCCAAAAAATCTTCTGTGCTGTGCCTATTTATCTTTCCCAACCCCTTTGCCCCTGACAACTACTGATCCTTTTACAGTCTCCATAGTTTTGCCTTTTCCAGAATGTCATATAGTTGGAATCATACAGTATGCAGCCTATTCATACTGACTTTTCTCACTTAGTAACATGCATTTAAGGTTCTTCCATGTCTTTTCATGGCTTGAAGACTCATTCATTTTCAAGACTGAATAATATCCCAATTTCTGAATGTACCACAGTTTATTGATTCACCTGCTGAAGAACATCTTGGTTCCTTCCAAATTTTGGAGATTATGAATAAAGCTGCTATAAACAACTGTGTGGCCAGGCACAGTAGCTCACGCCTATAATCCCAGCACTTTGGGAGGCTGAGGCCAGGAGTTCAAGACTCCATCTCTACAAAAAATTTTAAAAATTAGCCAGATGTGGTGGTGTGGGCCTGTAGTCCCAGCTGCTTGGGAGGCTGAGGCAGGGGGATTGCTTGAGCCCAGGAGTTCAAGGCTGTAGTGAGCTATGCACTCTAGCCCTAGCAAGTGAGACCCTCTCTCAAAACACAAACAAAAAAGTCCCCCAAATGCGTGCAGGTTTTTGTGTGGACATAATAAGTTTTCAACTCATTTGGGTAAATACCAACAAGCTTAATTGCTGGATTGTATGGGAAGAGTATGTTTAGTTTTGTAAAAAACTACCAAATTGTTTTTCAAAGTGGCTGTACCATCTTGCATTCCCACCAGCAATGAATGAGAATTTCTGTTGCTGGAACTCCTTGCCAGCATTTGGTATTGTCAGTGTTTTGGATTTTGACCATTCTAATGGGTTGTTTCAGTTGTTCCAGCACCATTTGTTGAAAAAGACTATCTTTTCTCCACTGTATTGGCTTTGCTCCTTCGCCAAAGGTCAGGCCAGTTGACTATATGTATACATAAATATATATTTTTTAATAGAGGCAGGGTCTTGCTATGTTGCCCAGGCTGGACTGCATTGGCTAGTCACAGATATGATCATAATGCACTGCAGCCTTGAACAGCTGGACTCAAGCAGTACTCCCACCTCAGCCTCCTGAGCAGCTGGGATTATAGGCTTGTGCCACGGCCCCCGGCTCCAGTTGAGTACATTTATGTGGATCTTTTCCTGGGCTCTCTATTCTGTTCCACTGACCTATTTGTCTGTTCTTTTGCCAATACCCTACTATCTTGATTACTGTAGCTTTATAGTAAGTCCTGAAGTTGGGTAGCATCAGTCCTCTAACTTTGTTTTTCTCCTTCAATAGTGAGTTGGCTATTCTGGGTCTTTTGCCTCTCCATATAAACTTTAGAATGAGTTTGTCAATACCCACAGAATAACTTGCTGGGATTTTGATCTGTAGATCGAGATGGAAAGAACTGACATCTTGACAATGTTGAGTCTTCCTATCCATGACTGTGAGATATCTCTCCCTTTATTTAGTTGTTCTTAGATTTCTTTCATCAGAGTTTTCATTTTCCTTATGTAGATCTTGAATGTATTTTATTAAATTTATACTAAGTATTTCATTTTGGGGGGATGTTAACGTAAATGGTATTGTGTATCATCCAAAGACAATAATTCCCAGAAAAAAGCTGGGCCTGGGTGGGGTAGTGGTAGATGTATACCGTGGCTACAGAAAGGCTTGTTTCTAGTGGGAAATGTGCTTCCTAAACTATAAAGCTCTATTGCAGCATCAGGGAGAGAGAGAATTAGGCAGCAATGCTGTGACATCAATTTAGAATATCAGAGAACATTGCCATGCTAATGTTTTACATACTTACAAAAAACAAAATAAGAAAATAAAATCAATAAAGATGGGGATAAAAATCCTGAAATAAAATATAAACAGAAAAAAAATGAACCTGACTATATTTCAAATGACTAACATAACTACACTGAAGGAGGAAAGATAAATAAATTTTGAGAATAGTGTACTCTCAAACGCAAGATAAACAGAACTATAGACAATAGTGAGCCCTAGTTTGTAGCCTGATTTTTTTGTAGTGATATGAATTAGCAATTTTAAAGCAATTTTCTGTCAGTTCTAGGACTGAACAAATGAGTAAGTGTATTGAGGACAATGGGAGCCTGGTTTTTTCATTATTGGAGAAGGGAGTTGTATATATGGAGAACAGAGAAGGCTAGAATGATGAACCCTGTGATGTTAGGTTTGAATTGGAGGTGACAAACTCATGGTTTTTAATATTTATTTATATAAAGGTAGAGAAATACCCATATATGCATGTATACATTTATGTATTTCTCATATAGACATATGTGTATATATGTGTATGTGTGTGTATTCTAGCTTTGTTTGCTGAGAGGGCCTAGAAGCAACTACTTCCCCCATATCTTAGTTCATTTGTGCTGCTATAACAGAATACCTGAAACTGGGTAATTTATAAAAAATAAAAATTTATTTTCTCAACAGTTCTGGTGGCTAGGAAGTCCAAGGTAAGGTGCTGACAGGTTTGGCTGTGTGTTCTAGAGAGGATGAGTTCTAGAGAGGATGAACACCGTGTCCTCGCATGGCAGAAGAGAAGAAGAGCAAGCTAGCTGAAAGAATCCATGGGTCTATACAAATATAACTAAATGAATGAATAAATAAGTGAGGTAGAAGGAAAAGTTCTTCCTTGACATGACAAATAAATGTGGAACTGTTGGAATTAGAGAAAGAACATTTGGGAACAATTAATAGTACTTGATTCACACACAAATTATTTGTGGGTACCAAAACTATCAGGTGAAAGTTTGCTGAAGAACATGATATTCACATAATCTCAAAACAATTCCTTACAAAATGTTTACTTATTACAAAGAAAAAAACAGTAACTTTCCAGTGGAGAAACCTGGCAGATATCACCTTAACCAAGTGATCAAAGTTAGCATTACTGATAACAGAACCAACTAGCATCTTGCGGCTTCTAATATGATGCAGTGAGAAGGATGCAACCTGACTTTGTGACTACCAAAAATGCATAGCGTGAGTTTAAACATGAGAGACCATCAGACAAGCCTGAGTTGAGAGATGTTCTACAAAATAACTGGTCTGTATTCTTTAAAAATGTCAGTTGTAAAAGACATAGAAAGACTGAGGCACTGTTCCAGATGATGAGATTCTTCCCTCCTCCCACCCCACTCCCAAGACAGGGTCTCCCTCTGTCGCCCAGGTAAGAATGCAGTGGCATGATCAAGATGATATTATAGGACTTTAAAAGAGACCTATCAATTAAATGCAATGCATGATCCTGAATTAGATTCTGGACAGGGGACATAAATAGCTTTAAAGGACATTTTTAAGGCAATTAATGACATTTGAATATGGACTGTAATTATATGGTAATAAGTTTAACATTAATATAATGTTGATCAGCTTAGCTATACTGTGGTTATCTAAGCAAATGTTCTTGTTCCTAGGAGAATATGTGAAAATATTTAGGGCTAAAATGGTACATTGTCTACAACTCTCACATAGTTCAGAAAAAAATGTGTGAGAAAGAGAGAATGCTAAAGCAAATTGGACAAAATGTAAATAATTGGTGGTACTGGCAAATTTCTTAAAAATTCAGCATTGTTACAATTTATTCCAATCTTCCAATTATTGCTTCTTGATTGGGGAATGTTGTTTCTTGGAAAGAGTACCAAGTGACAAAAAAGGAAGTAATCTGTTGAAGAAAAGTCCAGTGAGTATGATGAATGTGGCAAAATTTCTTAGCCCAATTCAGTTAACTTGGTTATGGTAGTTTGTGATGCCTGTGGCATAGAAAAGTATAGGTCCCTGTCTGCTAACCAATGAAGAGATGCTTTTAGATTAATTTTTGATGGCATAATTTCAACTTCTTAACAATAAGATGCTACTGTTAGTTTTACCTAGGTTAAAAAGCAACTATAATCTTCCATCAACTGGTGTGGTACCTATTCATTTGTCCAGTTTTTTCATCTTCCCTATCACAGTAGGTATTGAGAAATTGTCGTAGTGGAAACTCCTAAGATAATGGTATCTTTGGTAGGGGGAAGGGGGGCTGGTAACTAGAAGAAGGAGCATAGAGGGGGCTTCTAGGGTGCTACTAATGTTCTATTTTTGCTCTGGATGCTAGTTACATAAGTGCATTTCTTTGTGAAAAGTAATTGAGCTATACACTTTGCTTCTTTCTATGTATCTCATACTTTAATAAAATGCTTTTTAAAAGATTTTTGTGTCTTATGTAAATCTTTTACTAAAGACACATTTCTTAGTGTCTTTTTCATAAAGATCCATGAGATAAATTCCTCTTTTGGAGGTGGGAACAGATGTGGACAAACAATTAGGCTTCCTTTTATTAGCCAGCTCTGTGTAACTCATTTCACATCCCTTTGTGTCTTGCTGCCTTAATTCTCAGAGCTAAATTTTGTGTCTAGTTGTACTTTTTCAGTTGTTCTCTTTTAAAAGTTTGTAAAGTATTAATAAGTGAATGAGCGAATAGTCTGTTATTTCAAATCTTTGTTTTTTCAAGTTTCTTAGTGTAAAATTCTAACCTAGTACAATATTTGGAGGTAAAAGGCAGTTGAAGATATGGCTATTACTGTCAGATTCCTTTTTGAAAATGTTCTTTTAGATTTACTTAGTACATTTTTATTATCCACCTTACATTTTATTTATTTTTTATTTTTTAATTTTTTAATTTTTTCTCTGTAAATGTAAGCAGAACCACCTTACATTTTAATAGTAACTGAGAGGCAATGTATACCTCTATAATAACCAAAGGAAAGCTTTTTAGTTTAAATTATTTTTATATTCAGAAGTTAGGGTTGTTAGAATTCCACTTTTCAAATGCTACATCTTCCACAAAGTCTTTTCCCACTCTAACTCAGTGATCTCATCCCCTTTTTAAGACACATAGCAATTTGTGCCTCTCTCAAAGCATTTGCAGTGTTCCATCATATAGTCTTTTCATATTCCTTTTCTCAATTATGAGAACGTAGAACTTAGAGATGATGTACCCCTCCTAATACTGAGCATTGTAGTTTTATTGTACACAGTAGGTGCTTTATAAATACTTTATCTGAATTGCCTTCTGTTTTTTTCTTGTTTTTTTTTTTTTACTGTCAATCTCACTTGTGTGTGAAGAATTGTTTTATTTCTAACCTTGAATACCATTTCATAACTTAATTTTCCTTGTGTAATTTTCTCCATAAATTAGAAATCTTTAATATATAGCTGAGTAGATACTCTGTGACAACTTTTCATTTTTGAAAATTAAATCCCAGTTCTACAAATGTAATTCTGTAATATTTACCCTTTTACTAGGCACATATTTTTGGGGGGGACAGATGGAAATATAAAAAACAAAAAACAAATTCCAAGCCAAATGATTTTTTAACACTTTGTAGAAACTAATATTTGCTATAAGAAAATGAGTAGAATTTTTTTTAGTTTATGTGAAAATGGAGATATAGATATGATTGTGGAATTAAACATGGAGATACTGGGCCGGGTGCCTGGCTCATGCCTGTAATCTCAACACTTGGGAGGCCAAAGTGTGAGGATTGCTTGAGGCCAGGAATTAGAGATCAGCCTGGGCAACATAGCAAGACTCTGTCTCTACAAAAAGTAAAAATAAATAAAAAGTTAGCTGGCTGTGGTAACCACACACCTGTAGTCTTAGCTACTTGGGAGACTGAGGCAAGAGGATTGCTTGAGCCCAGGAGTTGGAGGCTACAGTGAACTATGATCATGCCATTGCACTCCAGTGTGGGTGACAGAGTGAGACCCTGTCTTAAAAAAACCCAAAAAACGTGGAGATACTCTAGATTGCTTTAAATAAATTTCCCTTTTATTCCAGTGACCTCTGGGCCCATTTTCCACCCTACTTTGACAACATATCTGTTTCTTTTTTTTTTTTTTTTTTCCCCCTGTGAGACAGAGTCTTGCTCTGTCACCCTGAGAAGAATGTAGTGGCATCATCATAGCTCACTGCAACCTCCAACTCCTGGGTTCAAGCAATCCTCTTGCCTCAGCCTCCTGAGTAGCTGGTACTATAGGCACATGCCACGACACCTAGCTAATTTTTCTGTTTTTTGTAGAGACAGGGTATTGCTATTGCTCAGGCTGGTCTCGAATTCCTGAGCTCAAGCAATCCACCCACCTTGGCCTCCCAGAGTGTTAGGATTACAGGCGTGAGCCACCACACCTGGCCCTATTTCTTGCTTTGCTTTGCTTTGCTTTTCCTTCTTTTCTTTTCTTTTCATTTCTTTCTTTCCTTTCTTTCTTTTCTTTTCTTTCTTTCTTTCTTTTTTTGAGAAAGGGTCTCACTCTGTTCCCTGGGCTACAGTGCAGTGGTGTCATCATAGCTCACTGCAACCTCAAACTCCTGGGTTCAAGTGATCCTCCTGCCTCAGCCTCCCAAGTAGCCACAGGTGTGCACCGCCACACCCCACTAATTTTTAAATTTTTTTATACAGATGAGGTTGCTTGTGTTGCTCAGGCTGGTCTCAAAATTTGTGGCCTCAAGAGATCTTCCTGCCTCAGCCTTCCAAAGTGTTAGGATTACAGGTGTGAGCCACTACACCCAGCTTTTTCTTTCTGTTTTACTCTTTAAAAAATTCCTTCCTACCAGTGCTGTGAATCAATTCTTCTTGGTACAGTTCTTCCTGTTTTGGGCCTCTTGAATACTACTTACTAGTCTTAGAAGGGATATGTGTGGAGTGGGATTTGTGGGAGTTGTTCTCAGTAAATAACAAGGTCTTATCTATTTGTCTCTTTCTTTATGTGTATACAATATTTTATTTCATAAATCCAGTAATTTACCTCTAGGTATTTGACTTTTATCTAGGGGAATTATTTGTTACATATTAGAGGAGATTGTGGTTCTACATTAGTGTGTCGATCTAGCAGTTGCTGCAGTGACTTGGAGTGATCATCTTTGTTATATCATTATAATAAAGTCTTGTTTTATAGGCGGAAATTGAGAGCCTCCTTTTCCTTTTATTTTGTGTAACTGTGTTTTGTTTGGCATTACCGTATCAGTGTAATGCAGCAATAATTATGTTACTAACAACAACTTTGTGAGATGTTTATTATTCTCATTTTACAGATGAGGAAACTGAGGCTTGGTGAAGTTATGAAACTTGTCCAAAATCAAACAGCTTGTAAAGGGCACAGCCAAGATTCAGAGCCAGGTCTGTCCAACTTCAAAACTCTTAATCATAACCATGAAACTGAAATAGCTGTGAAGTGTCAACTTATCATAACTTGTATTGGTATTGATATTGCTTAACTATTATTTAACTCTTACTGATAATTTTTTTACTGCTGAGTTTTTTTTTTGTCCTTCTTAATAATTTCTTGTATCTCTTAAATATTACGAAAAGCAGTATACCATAGTAATTAAGGGTCTGGGCTCTGGAGACAGACTACCTGGATATGAATCCCTAAGCTTCTTCACTAACTTTCTGTGTGACATTGGGAAAGTTACTTAACTTTTCTGTACCTCAGTTTTCTTATCTGTAAAATGGTGATAGTAATATTATCCACCTGATAGGGTTTTTGTGAAGATTTAATGATTTAATATGTACAAGGTATTTATTACAGTACCTAGCATATGGTAAGCATTCAGTAAATGCTAACTGTTAGTATTATCATCTCCTAGCAACCAGTAAAGCAAATAATCATAATTTCTAATTCTCTCTTAGGAAATTTGGATAAAGCAAAGTTTAGGCAGCAATGTATCACAAAACTTACATAAACCAAAGTTAAACTCAAATAAGTTAGACCTAAAGAAAATCTCATTTGATCAAGTTCAGATCTATGGTAAAGCAAATTAGGCAACTGCTCATACAGCTCACATGTACAAGCATCTTATATATATAATGACCATACATCGGCCCACTAGAAATACCCTTTTATCCTATTAAGATGATTGTATTATGAATGTGTTTTGTTTGTCTTCCCCTTGAAAGTGCAATTTGTATTTAGAATACATGTCTACATTTTCAGGTGGCTTTTAAGGAGATGGTGTTTTGGCAGTGTGATAGGTAATTACCAAGAACCAAAACCTTACGTATTATGTAAAATGTTGGCAACATTTCAATTCTTGCAGGAGTGTTTATGAGAATTACACTATGGTGAATGTGCACACTGACTGACCTTTAAACCAATGGGACCACTGCACATTCAACTGGAACTCAGCCATGTACTGATCATGTGTTCTTTTCTCATACTTGTTTATTGCAGTTGTCAGAATCCTAAAGTGCTATGTCAACTATTACTACAATTTAATTAAAGTAAAATACCTGTGATTAATTTTTAATAATAAGTTTATATCAATTGTAGACATATCCATGAATGGGAAATAATTTGAGTCAAGTTATATAAAAATTCAAAAGCTATTATTTAAAGAATGGGACCTGCCTTGTATATGAGCCCAAGATCTCTGTAGCTTTTAATCTACATGATCATTTGATTTATTTCCTTTATTTTATTTATATATATAGATAGATAGATTGATTGATTGATTTTTTTTTTTAAACTGAGGCAGGATCTCACTCTGTTGCCTTGGAGTAGAGTGCAGTGGCATCATGATAGCTCAGTATAACCTGAAACTCCTGGGCTTAAGGAATCCTCCTGCCTCAGCCTCCTGAGTAGCTAGGACTACAGGTGTGTGCCACCATACCTGGCTAATTTTTTATAGAGACAGGGTCTCACTATGTTGCTCAGGCTGGTCTCGAATTCCTGGCCTCAAGCAATCCTCTCGGCTCAGCCTCCCAACATGCTAGGATTACAAGTAAGAGCCACTGCATATGGCCTATTTCCTTTATTTTATGGTATTGAGCCTTCCTATCCTTGCTCATAGGATATCTTTCTGGTTATTTAGATATTTAAAAATATCTTTCAGTGAAGTTTCTAACTTTTTTTCCCCATAAAGAAAAATAAAATACTTTATTTTTTGTTACTATTATAAATGGTATATTTTTCCCCTTTTTTTCCCTTTCCATTTTCCGTTTGCTAATGTAAGCTTTATTTATTTATTTATTTTGGTATATAGATCTATGTTCAGCCACATTCCTAAATTATTTTATTCTAATAATTTATCTATGGATAATTTTAGTTTTCTATATAGTCAGCTGAGATACTGTGTGAAGATTGTTTCTTTCCTGTGCTTACACCTTTTATTTCTTTTTCCTGTGTTAACTGTGCTAGTTAGGAATTCCAGTTCAGTATTCAATTCAAGTGTTAATAATGGGCATCCTTATGTTGCACTTAATTTTTAAAGGAAGTGCTTATTTTGTTTCACCGTTAAGAATAATATTTGCTTTGGATTTTTGGTAGATACTCTATAGATTAAAGACATTTCTATTACTAGTTGGCTAAGATATTTTTGTGTTTGAAGAATGAGTATGGAATTTTATCGAATGTTTTTTCTGCATTTGCAAAATGATCATATAGTTTTCCTCCTTTATTAATGTGGTGAATGACATTTATAGATTTTCTAATGTTCAATTACCCTTGCATTACTGGAATAAACCCAATTCTGTCATGATGGGCTGTTTTTTAAAATATACAGTTGGATTTAGTTTATTAATATTTTGCTTAAGATTTTTGCATCTATGTTCATAGGTGAAATTGGCTCGTAATTTTTACTTCTTATCCTGACTTGGTTTTGGTATCCAGTATCCAGATTATGCCAGCCTTGAATAATGAGTTGGGAACTAATCTTTTTTTTCCCCCCTGAGAGGATTTGTATAAGACCCGAAATGATCTTTTTTGTAAGTTTGGTTGAACTTCTGTTCAACTGTCTGGGCTTGGTAATTTTTTGGGTGGTGGGTTTGGGAGGTATGTATTCATTTTTCTAAATGGTTTATTTAGGATTGTATTTGTAGCTAGATCAGTTTTTAGAGCATTTCTTTTTTTTTTCTTTAGGAATTTATCCATTTTGTCTGAGTTTTTTTTTTTCTTTTCTCTTTTTTTTTTTTTGAGTCTCGCTCTGTCCCCCGAGCTAGAGTGCCCTGGTGTCAGCCTAGCTCATAGCAACATCAAACTCCTGGGCAGTCCTCCCGAGTAACTGGGATTATAGGCATGCGCACCATGCCTGGCTAATTTTTTTCTATTTTTAGTCACCCAGCTAATTTTTTCTATTTTTAGTAGAGACAGGGTCTCCCTCTTGCTCAGGCTGGTCTCAAACTCCTGACCTCAAGTGATCCTCCTGCCTAGGCCTCCCAGAGTGCTAGGATTGCAGGTGTGAGCCACTGTGCCCGGCCATTGTCTGAGTTTTTAGAGTATTTTGCATGAAGTTGTTCAAAGCATTTTTTATTATTTTTAAATTTCTGCTAAGTATTTCTCTTGTCTTTTTAAAAATTCCTAATATTTTTTGTGCCTTTTCTCTTTTTTTTCCTTCATCAGTCTTGCTAGAGGATTTGTATATTTTCTTAGCCTTTTCAAAGAATCAGTGCTTGATTTTGATTTTCTCTATTGTATGTTTTCTGTTTAATTAATTTCTGGCCTTTTTTACATTTTTTTAAGTGAAAGCATAGTTTAATATAAGAACACTGAAGTATTTCCTAGTTCCCAAGGACAGGATTTCATTAGCCTCAGGAACAGCTGGCACCAGGGGCTTATGATGCTACTTGGACCTTGCCTCTTCCTCTTTCCTTTATGGGTCTTTTTCTTTTTCACTTTCTGTCAGCTGGCTTTTCTGCTCTTCAATCTACATAGCAGAAAATGACCATGAGCCTCTAAATTTGATGTCAATTCCAACTTTGTGTTCTCCTGGTTCCTCTTGGGATCTCAGATTTTTTTCATTTAGATCTCTTTCTTTCTGAAGATGTTTTTCTTTAGAGTTCTCTTTAATGAAATTTTCTGTAGTAAACTCTTTTTATTTGAAAGTGGTTTTATCACCCTCATTCTTGATAGATATTAGATATAGAATTATGGGTTGGCAGGGTTTTTTTTGTCTTTGTTTTTTTCTCTTTTTTTTGCCCTTGAAAGAAATAATTCCACTTTCTTTTGGTTTCATTGTTGCTGTTGGTAGATCAGCTATCTAATAGTTCTCTGAGTGAATCTGCCTTTTTAACTTGCAATTGCTATTCTCTTTGATTGAGCTCTTCTCTTTGTTTTTTGGTTTTCTAAAGTTTTATATGCTATGCCTAGATGTGGATTTCTTTTTATTTATCCTGTGTGAGATTTTGCCTGTGAACTGCTTGTTTTTCCTGGAAAAAAAAATTTGTGGGTATTCTTTGAGACCCAAGATGCACCTGTATTCCTTCAAGAGGTTTGCTTGTGTCTTGCATTTTCCTCAAGGCACTACAGTTTGGTTATACTTGAAACTGAGTTCATCCTTTGAGGTATTTTGGACCACCAAATGGAGTGAATTAGGGTTGCAAATATGTGTGTGGGCCTGCTTGTATTTACAACCTCTTAGGAATGTTTGTTCTGTTCTGCAACAGGAAGGCAAATTTCCTTGTAGTCCTTTGGGGATGAGGTGTGGGGATAGGATGAAACCTTTTTGGGGGGTCCCACTTTATAGAGAAAGGGTTTGTTATTAGATTTTCCATGTTGGGTGGGCCCTGAACTTTGACTTCTCTTTTTTCTCAGGAGACCATCAAAACTGAAGCTCAAGTTTGTGAGTCAGGTAAAGAACTACAGGACAAAAGCAGTTTCATTATGCTCAGGAACATAAGCCTCAGGAACAGGCCTATGTTCTTATCTCTTTGGGTTTCTGCTTTCTCATAGATTTTGGTCTGGTAATTGTTTTACCATCTTGTCAGCTTTTCAGTGCTTTTAAGATTTTTTGGAAAAAAATTTTATCCATCACTTTTAGTTTTCAGGGAGAAACTTGGTTGAATAATCTAGCCTAATATGTTATTGGAAGTGGTATTTTATTTTCTTCTAATATCTGTAGTTTTTCTTTTTCCTTTTTATGATTCTGTAAGATAGGGGCTTAACTCATCAATTATTAGCCTTATTTTCTAATATAAGCATTTGAAGCATTTAACACATTGACTGCCACACTAGAAAAAAAAATTTTTTCCCTGGGGCCATGGTGTTTTATTACAAAAATAGAATAAAAACTTTGAAAACAAAACAATCCTTTTTAATTTAATGAAAAATTCGTTATTTTTTATTGTTTTCTGTGCATGAATTATATGCAACTCACGTGGCACTAGAATCAATTTTTGCACTGCATGCCACTTGAGTTGTATGTGACTCACGACATATTTATTGAATTTGTTTCGGAGAATTGAGTGTATGCTTCACGAGGCCCCTGGCTCAAAACTAGCATGAGTTAAATACAACTCACATGGTAGTTAATGTGTTAAAAGTAGCTCGTGAGTTTTGAAATGGAATTTTTTCATCATTATTGATTATATATATTTAAAAATTTAAATTTTCTATTATGATTGTCACTTTAAGCCATGACCTGTGATCCACAAGTCATTTAGAAGTACGATTTTAAGTTTTGAAGTATGTGGGTCTTAAAAGATTTATCTTTTTGTTATACTTAACTCATCTTTTAGAAAAAGAAACCAAGATTTTAAATTTAAATTACAAAGCAAGACTTAATTATGCACCGTAAACAAGGGACATGCCTAAAACAAAGTGATTTAGAAAAGCTAAAAATAAAGGGGTAAGCAAAGGTATACAGGCAAATGGAAACAATAAGAAAGCAGGCCACTCTTTTCAGTGGCCTTTTCTCCCCTCTCTGATAACAAACTTTAATGAATAACCAATATTCCATATCATTGAGACTTTGAGGTTCCTGGAAGACTGATTTAGTGTTAATAATAGAATGGTAATTTTCTTTTTCTTTCTTCTCCTTCTGTCTCTCCTCCTCCCCCTTCTTCCTTCTCTTCTCCCTTCTTTTCTTCCTCTTTCCTTCTCACTTTAACTCTGTGACTGGAACTTGGAAACATTTCCCATTGGAATACACCTTACTATTTGATGATATTTCACAATTAATGAACAATTATTAATTAACAATTTTGGCAGCATTTTTTTTCTTTCTTAGTGGAACATAAAATAATGGTATATCTTGCAATCGATAGTATCTTAGCTTGATGAAATAACGTATTTTTACATACATAGCATGGCTTTTCACCCTACCCCATCCCCTATTTGAAATATCCCCTTTCTATCTCTTTCATTCTGTGCTTATATCATTCAAGACCTTAAGGTCTTGATAAAATTATTTTAAAATAAAATTTTTTCATCTTGGCTCTTCTTCTGATACCTAGTACAATACTTTGTTGGATACAGGATGTTATTTAATTAACAATTAAAGGAAGTATGTAGGTATAATGAATCATAGCACAGACTGTGACATATTTATATTAGTGACCGATTTTTTAGCTTCTTGGTGAAATGAGATTAATACTTACATTAATTAAGATTACTTTGGATAGAAAGAACAGAAATCAGTGTTTCCTATCTTTAGCAAGTTAGAAAATTTATTGAATGGATTCTGAGGCATCTGATGATGTTCAAGGAAGAGTTGAACCAATGAAATAAATTAAAAAGTAATTACAAAATATAAAGCACTGTGAGGGAAATGAAAAGAATAGTGTAATAAGGAATATAGAGTATGGCATTTAGAAAGTGGAAAAAGAAGGCCTCATCAGTGAGAAAACATTTAGGTTGAGAGTTGAGGTATGATTGGGAGACAAGTACTTGGAGGGTCTGGGAGAAAAGTATTTCAGGGAGAGGGAAATGACAGGCCTAAAGAGGGACAAACTTCCAGTTAGCTGAAAGGATCATAAAAAGTTAATCAGGAGAATGCCACCTCAAGGTAAGAGAGACAGGCAGGGCCATACCTTAATATGCTTACATTTACTGGGCGTTTGTGATGTTCTGGGCACTCTTCCAAGCACGTCTTGAGCAGTGTGAATTATGCCATACTGACTCAATGAATGGTGAGAGTTTGGATTTCATTTGAAGATGCACTGGAAAGCCATGGAACTATTAAGCAGTGCCGTGATCCATTTTACATTTTTAAAGATTACAATGTTGTACACAGTTGATCAGAGAAGGACAATAGAGGAATAAAAATAAAGACTAGTTGGTGACTTATACTAGTCCAGGTAAGAGACGAACTTATCTTGCACCATGGTTCTGGTGGTAGAGATGAAAAGCAGTGGACAAATATGAGCTATATTTTAGAAATCTTTTATTGATGGCTTGAAAAAGGGGAGAGGGGTATAAGTGAAAGGGTGTAATAAGATTAGAGAGGACTGAAGAATTGAAGCAGTGATATATATAGATAATTTGCCAAATTATTTGTCAGTAAAGGGGAACAGAGCTGTTTTTAACAGCTTCTTATTTCTATAATTTTTTCTGTAATTTTTCCAGTGGCATTTCTTTTTATCTTCTCTCCCCCATGCCCCCACCCCCAATTCTTGGAACCAAATATATTTTTATTCTAGTCTGCCTTTCCAGATTCCAGCACCTTTTTCCTCATCCCACACTTGACAGATGCTTAGAGGAAAAAAGTCAGTGTAAAAAGTAGGCTAGCATTCTCAGCAATTCTGCCCTTTTTCATCAAGATGTTCCTTGCTAAATTAGTCCTTGCCATATCAAAGCAAACTCATTTTTGTTCTGTAAGTAAAGGCTTAATCCTTGAAGTATTACCATCCTATTGAAGTCAGTCTGTGTATATGTGTGTTGTGAGGTTCAGGATGATGACTATATGTGTCTTTATCCATGAAGTTTTAACGTGTCTTAAAAGTTAAGTATTGCCAAATCACAGATTCCGTTCACCAGTTGTTTTCTCAATTGAAAGGCAAATGACCAACTATGATATAAAATAAGTTTTGTAAAGGCAAGAAAAAGCTCTCAGAAAAGATGGCTTTTTAAAAAAATGCTTCTTAAATATATACAGTTTCAACTTTTGAAACTACCTTTGACTACAATTATAAGTGAACAGGGTCCTTTCTCATTTTATGAAGCTCTGACTTGCCATTATCTTTAAAGATGAACAGGAAAGCCATGTATCAAAACAAAAGAAGGAATCTTGTGGACAAGATAAGTGGGAAGATGAAAATTCATAAGGCAGAAACCTAAAATTAAAGTCGGATAATAGATAAAGATTGTGGAATACTGTGAAGTCAGTGGTTCTTAAATTTTTGGTGGTTACAGAATCCTTTGAGATTCTGATGAAAGTTGAAGAATCTGGCCCCAGAAAGTGCACAGGCACATACACATTCAGATTTATACATAATCTTAAAGGGTTGCTGAATCTGAAAAGCATGTGGGGTACCTGAGCCCCTGGTTGAGAACACATGATTTAAATGGTAATCAGGGCTAAGGTATGTGGCTAGGGAACTGCCGCATTCAAACTGTGACAGTGTTCTATTCTCAAATACCAATATTTAGGGCAGCCAAGACTTAATTTGTTGTTGTGTATAAATCTCTGGTCAGATAGCTGAGGAAGCAAAATAATTTTTAGTTTAGCTATTGAAAAATTAGAATAATCTGTTAAAATTTTTTCTTTGAAAATGCTGTAAATGGCAGAATTTTCTGAAATAGGGCAGTACAATACTAAGGGTTCCCTAACATATGTAGCCTATTTCCCCCCCCCATATGTAGCCTATTAAAAAAAAAGTCGAACTGAAACATAAATTTCAAATTTACTGAAACCTAGGTTTACACAGGAACTGAATGTTTCCTTTGAGAAGTAGGTTAAAAAAAAACAAAAACCAAGTCTTTGTTCTCGATACCTTTCCATGAATCTATTTGTAAATTAACTTGTATCAGAAAGCTATGAACTTTTAAAATGAATTTTATTAGTCCTATAAGTTAAGTATTGGACATATTTATTTAGCTGTGTATGATAAAGTTGTACTTTGTTGCTGTTTATTTGTCTTAGTGCCTAAGTGGAACACTGAGGCAATGATACAACTTTTTTTTTAGAGACAGGGTCTCACTCTTCACCCAGGCTGGAGTGCAGTGGCACAGTCATAGCTCATTGCACTCTCGAATTCCTGGGCTCAGTGATCCTCCTCCCTCAGCCTCCCAAGTAGCTGGGACTACAGGTGTGTGCCACCATGCCCGGCTAATTTATTTTTTTTAATGTACAGACAGAGTTGCTGTGTTGCTCAGGCTAGTCTCAAACTCCTACAACTTAATAAATTATAAATTGTTTCCTGTTAGGCAAATTATGCTGGTTAGACCAATATCTAACATAATCCAGAATTCTTAGGATTTATTGATTAAGTAGGGGATTGACTAGATGGCCTACCTCTAAGTCCTTTGTCGATGCTAGAAGTCTAGAATTCCGTACATTTTTTTACTAACTTCGCTTGATCACATAAAAGCATTTTTTCTTCACTCTAAATCTTGAAAGCAAGCTCTACACCATAAGAAATAGTAGAAATCAAAGAAAGAAAATATTTTATACTTGTGTACAATATTCTACTTTAATGTCATGATTTAATTTGGTATTTTAGCTTATATTTTAGTGAGTGAACAATTTTTTGTTTTTGGCAGGTGGACAGTCAGTGCATATTCTTCTTTCTTGTAACTTTCCCTGTAAAATTCTGGAACAGAATGGCTAAGGATACTACGAAATAGTATATATTCACATTCAATTCTGTTTATTCAGAGAATGGTAAAATAAAAGTGAGAATTTAAAACAATTTAAATAGTATAGATGATTCTTTTTGCAGTTCTACTTAATGAGTTTTTGTTGTAAAGTGTTTTTGTGCCTCCCATAGCATGAGCATGTTGTATGGTTCTAGTGTTAGATATTTTTCTCATAGCAGCTGAACATAAGCCAGCTACTTTCACTGTCTTTACTTGAAAACAGCACACTATTCCATGCTAGAAAAAATCCCTGGTTGTGTTGGATTTATTGCAAGATAGTACTGTACTTCATGGATGATATAAGATATTCTCAAAATAATTTTGAATTTATATGATTTTTGCTTTTAGTGCTACCTTTGGAATTTAACACCTGTGATTAGAGTCTCCTGACAAGAGGCAGTTTAGCTAATTTAAGGGAATTTGTGAGTGTACTGTTTTTTTTTTTTTCTTCAGATATTCACAATGATGCCCATGGTTTTGTATTTTAGTTTATACGTTGTTACATTTGGAACCAACTCATGTTGTAAAAATTAGAGTGAGTAATTTAACATGTTGGCGACTTGGTCTTTCTTTTCCTTACAGGGAAATAATCTCAAGTATCAGGGTCAAATTTCCTAAGTGTGTCTTGTATATCTTCTGTGTATATCACGTATGTGCTGTAGGGGGTATTTTTTGTTTTGTTTTTTCTGTTAGTGAATTTTCTGAGGCGTATCCCTGTCTTGTCTAATCTTCTTTATAATTTATATATAAGAGAGGCCTAAAGTTTAGGGGTATAGTTGTGACTGTAAAACAAAGAAAAGCAAACAACCGTAATTTAGAGGAAAAAACTCTAGGAAGAACAGTCTGTTCCTTAAGAGTTGTAGCCCTCTAATTGCCCTTCAGAAGCTTCTAGTTCATTCCATATTTGGCTGTTCAGACTAAATTTCAATAACTTTATTCTGTTTAGTAAAAATGAGACTTAAATTTTATAACTACCCATATATGTGACTTTTTTTTTTGCCTTTTGTTAGATGTTTTATAATTTTGTGTGTGTTTGTATTCATATCTCTCGAACTCCTGACCTCAAGTGATCCTCCTGCCTTGGCCTCCCAAAGTGCTGGGATTACAGGCCACAGCCACCGTGCCTGGCGTTGGTATTTATATTTCTACACCCCATCTCTATCCTCAGTTCCAGAAAGGATTATAGATGACTTACTTTCCACCTAATTAAAATTATGAAATGGAAGTAACACTGTCCTTAATTATATTGACCATTCTCTTATTTTTCTTTATAGTTTTACTAAGTATATATGTAGCCCTAAGTATTATCTTTTAGTATTATGTATTTTTGAGAGGCAGTGTAATGTAGGGACTAAGAGCACTGGCACCAGGAGGTTCTGCCCCTTACTCACCATGTGATTTGGGCAAATTACTTAATTTCTCTGTGCCTCTTTCCCCGTATGTGAAATGGAGATTAAAAATAGAATCAACTGAGGGTGTGGTAGTATATGCCCATAGTTCCAGCTCCTCAGGAGGCTGAGATGGGAGGATTGCTTGAGCCCAGGAGTTGGAATCCATCCTGGGCAACACAGCAAGACCATGTCTCTTCAGATAAATAAATAAATAAATAAAATAGAGCCTGCCTGATAGGGCTGTTGTGAGGATTTCATGAGTCATTATATGCAAAGTGCTTAGAACAGTGCCTCCTACACAGGCAGTATTCTTTTAGTTGTTAGTGTTGTAAAAAGGAATCATAATATATTATATTCTTCTGCAATTTGCATTATGTTTGTGTGGTCCATCCATGTTGATGGTTATAGCTGTCCTCGTTTTTACTGTTGTGTGGTATTCTAATGTGTGAATATTTTGTAGTTCTCTCTTCTGTCAATTTAGGTTCTAGTGTTTGTTGTTATTTTACTATTACAGACAATAAACAATGCTGCACAGACATTGCACATGACTTCTTGTGCATATGTAAGAGTTGCCCTAGGGTATATACCTAAAAATAGAATTGCTGGGCTGTAAGGGTATGTACATCTTAAACTTTCCCATGATGCCACATTATTTTCCAAAATGGTTGTACCAATTTATGGTCCTATGAAAGTGCCTGTTGTTCCATGTGATGTTGTCTGATTCTTTAATATTTGTCACACTGATAGATGTAAAATGGTATATAGTGTTTTGCTTTGTAATTTCCAGATTATTTGAATGAATGAAGTTGAGCATTTTTTCTCGTGTGCTCATTGATTGGCCATTTCTGTTCTTCTGTAAAATGCTTGTACATTTTGCCTGTTTTCTATTGCTATTCTATTTTAAACCAGTATTTGATTTTCTTATTGATTTTTGGAAATTCCTTAAATATTAGGATACTACTATTTCATTCAATATATGTGACATAACTTCTCCCAGTGAGTGGCTTGTCTTTCATTCTCAGGTGGATGATTTTTCACATACATTTACAGATCAGGGGGAATTCTTTTGTTAGACTAGTTAGACTAGTCTTGTTTGGGGTAGAGAGATGGGTTCTCGCTGTGTTGCCCAGGCTGGTCTTGAACTCCTGGCCTCAAGCGATCTTCCCTCCTCAGCGTCCCAAAGCGCTAGGATTACGAGTGTGAAACCACCATGCCCAGCCTCTGGATTGATCTTTTAATTGATATTATAGATACGACTTCCTATTTGAAACAGTTGTGTTAATGAGTAAGATGAAAGTGAAACAAAGATGTGTGTCCAAATTTTATCCTTGATTGTGTTTAAAAAAAAAAACAAAACTTGTGGATCTTGATGTCTAATTTCTGATTCTGGCATTCAGGAGTCTCAACTTAAACCCATCCTGGAAGCCCCTCAAATTCAACAAGTATAAAGGTGAAGACTAATGTCTTTAATACTAGCATAAATAATAGAATCTAATACAACTTTCCCTTCATTTAAATAGTCTAAGTATGATTTCAACAGGTATTATATCAGTGAATAGTGTATTTTCCAGAGCTGATATGGAAACAAGATTCAAGAGCACTCCTACCTGATTTTCACAGGATTATGTGGGGAAGTACTAGGAGATGAGGTAGAAGCTTTAAACGACAACAGCAAACCCTAAGGTTCATTTTTGACATTTCTCCATAATTCTTCCATACCCAGTCCATCAATTGGTGCTATCAGATGGGAATATCAATATATCTCTCACGGGGAAAGTCAAAGCCTTTGGCCTACAAGGCTCTATATGACTTCACCCTCTGTAACTCCTCTGGTTTCATCACTACTACTCATCTTTTTTAAATTTTTATTTATTTATTTATTTTTTGGTGACACGGTCTCACTCTGTTACCCAGGTAAGAGTGCAGTGGCATTATCATAGCTCACTGCAACCTCAAATTCCTGGGCTCAAGCGATCCTCCTGCCACAGCCTCCTGAGTAGCTGGGACTATAGGGTACACCACCATGCCTGGGTAATTTTAAATTTTTTGTAGAGACAGGGTCTCCATATATTGCCCAGGCTGGTCTTGAACTCCCGGCCTGAAGTGATCCTCCTGCCCCAGCCTCCCAAAGTGCTAGGATTACAGGCATAAGCCACCATGCTTGGCCTCTCTCATCTTCACTTTGCACTGAACACACTAACCTTTCTGTCCCGCAAACACTCTAGGCCAGAGCTGGGTGCAGTGGCACACACCAGAAGTCCTAGCTACTCAGGGGAGTGAGGTTCAAGGATAGTTTGAGCCCAGGAGTTCAAGAGGCCAGCCTGGGCAATAGAGGGAGACCTCATCTCTATAAAAACAACAACAACAAAAAAACCCCACTCTAGGCCAGCTATCTCCTCAGAGCTTTACATTGGTTATTTTGTTTTCCTGGTTGCCTTTTTTTTTTTTTTTTTAAACCTCCTTTAGTTCTTTGCTCAAATGTCATTTTCTCAATTTATAAATTTATCCTTTCCCCAGCACTTCTAATCTCCCTTTTAACCCTGCTTATCTTTTTCTAGGTAGCATTTACTATCCATCCTGTTTGCTGAGGCCTAAAACATGGGTCTTATTTGGATTTCTCCCTGTTCCTCAACTTACATAATTAGTCACCAAATCCTACTGTTGACTTTACCCACAAAGAGAATTCTGTTGATTAAACAATTAATTTATTCAATTTATTACATCAAGGGCAAGCACTACTTTGACAGAGAGATGGTAGTTAGGGAAAGTTAGAAAAGTGTATTTATAAGGTTTTTTGAGATCTTGACTCAAGTGGTTTAAGGCAGGTCCTTCAAGGTGGGGAACTGGTTGGGATTAGGCAAGGTGTGTGACACAATATTTAGAATTAGTAGACATAGCAAGAAGACGATCTTCAATTTGTTAACCTGTCAGGAGAGCTGTTTGCCCTGATGCACAAATTGTTTCCCTAGATAATTTAGTTTGGAAGAATTTTCTGAAGCAAACGGTGAAGCTAATTACTGGTTAGCATTCTTATTATCCTGGGTAAAAAATAATTTCCTAGAGCACAGTTACATTATGTTGATTTAATTCTCACTGCTACTCTTACCTTCTAAACTTTTCTTCAGTTTCCTTCCTCTTTTCTCCACCTGTGCTACTATTACTGCCCTAATTCAGGCTCTCGTTATAACTTGCATAGACAATTTTAAAAGCCTTCTAATTTGTCCATAGTATTTTCCCCCTTAGATTTATTTTCCATGCAGCCAGCAGAACAATCTAACTAAATTGCAACTCTGGCCATGTTGGTGATGGTTTAAAACGGGTGGGGAACCTGCATCCTTAAGTGCAGCCTTTTGACTGAATCTAAATTTTACAGAACAAATCCTTTTATTTTTATTAATACATTTTTGATCATCTTGTATGTTTTTATTTTATTTTTAAAATCAATGTATTTAAAATACCAAAGAATAAAATGAGTTCCAACAAAATAATCCTCCCAGATTGACCGGCACAATTAGAACATTAGTAAGCAATAAGGGCTAAATTGACAGCTGCTACGCTCATGATTTAGTTCTAACTTCCCCTGCCTGACTGGCACCACTACTACATGCGGCTGGTTGGCGAGAGTTTATGGGGGTGGAGTAGCTGTTATCAGGTTTTGACAACGGTGCACTGTGTTTCTGTTTGAAGTGGAATTTGTGAATAGTTGCACAGCTTGACAGTATTTTTTAATTCTGTCTGCTTAACAGCCCATCATGTCAAAGACGACCAAGAGAAGACTAAAGGAAGAAAACAGATTTTTTAATGAGGATTGGGAATTGCAATATTATCTTGTTTCTGCTAAAGATAAGATGATTTGCTTGCTTTGTGATACTGAAATATCAACATTAAATAAATTCAGTGGTCATCAGCATTATAACACTCATAAGGACCACAGATATTTTAAATTAGAGGGAGAGGTGTGAAAGGTTGTATTGCAGAAATTAAAAGATGAAAAGCAAAAACAAAGACAATTCTTTTAAGCAGCAATAAGACCTAGAAATAATGCCAGTGAAGCAACTTATAAAGTAGCTTATATACTCGGGGGGAAAAAGGGAAGCCATTCAGTAATGTAGAAATTGTGAAAGAATGCTTTGTGGAAGTCATAGGATGCTTAGACCCCAATAATGTTTCAAAGTATTAATATAATACAAACAACTGCCTCTTTCAAGGAGAACCATAACTGATCAGCAGCATGAATTAGCCTTCAACTTAACAGAATAAGTTCATGCAATACTTCAAAAGGAAAATATATATTATATTATTTAGTTGCTTTGGATGAATCAACTGATACTACTGACTGGGCGCAGGTTTTATACTTCATTCAGGTCATAACAGAAGATTTTCTTTGCTATGAAGAGTTACTTGCTTTGGGCACTCTTGTGAACAGAACATGGGGAATAGATACCTTCAACAACTTTCAA
Source organism: Daubentonia madagascariensis (assembly GCA_023783475.1). Taxonomy (NCBI): domain Eukaryota; kingdom Metazoa; phylum Chordata; class Mammalia; order Primates; family Daubentoniidae; genus Daubentonia; species Daubentonia madagascariensis. Next base: position 33,805,518 of record JAKFHU010000485.1, on the reverse strand, counting down.
GATAAATGTCATGAAGGTGGACTGAATTTGGCAAATTTAGTGAGTGTATGTACAGATGGTGCACCTTCCATGACAGTAAAACATAAAGGGTTTATTGCACAGATAAAAAAAGTATTAACAGATCCAGATGCTCTCATTTCTTTTCATTGTATCTTGCATCAGAATCTCGGTGCTAAACCTGCTATTTTGAGTGACACTTTGCAACAAGTTATAGGTATTGTTGACTATATTCATGCAAATGCAACACAGCGTCGTCAGTTTCATAACATGCTAAAGTTGAATGATGAAGTATTCAGTGTGGATTTGCCCTATCATTCTAAAGTACATTGGCTATCACAGGGACAGGTTTTAGCCAAAATTTTATCTCTGCAAGAACAGATAGTTACAGAACGGAATCAGCAATGTGAATTATGGAAAGAAGTTTTCTATAGGAATGCAGCATTTCTTGTGATATCATATCAAATCAAAACAACTTGAATATCTCTTTGCAAAGTAAAACTAAGTCTATATATGATATGTGGCAAAAAAAATCTAAGCTATCTTTTTTCAAAACACTTCTTCTTCAAAAGGAAATTTCAGATGAACATTTTCCCCAGTTAGCAAAGGTCTTTGATGAGCAGGATGACATGTGAACCATTTGAAGAATATGCAGCTGGTGCAGACCTATTAATTGGACAATACAATGAAAGGTTCACTGACTCTGAGAATCATGACATCACCCTGAAATTAGCATTTCAGCCTCACCTAGTTGATATCACCAAGGCACCTAAAGAACTACAGATGGAATTGATTGAGCTATCAGTAGATGACATTTTAAAGTTATTGTTTGATGCTAAGAAAGATCCAATTGAAGTATGGAAAAATGCAGTAGAATATCTACGCCTTTGGCAATATGCCCAAAAAATGCTTTCTTGATTTTGAACCACTTACTGCTCCAAATCTACATTCTCCTACCTAACCCAAATCAAGATGCCCTTAAGGTCACAGATGACTGATACCCATCTAGAGGATCAACTGAAACTGCAGACCTCCATGCTACAACCAAATATTCAAATGCTTTCCAACAAAAAGCAGACACAACAAAGTCATTAAAAGGTTAGTTTAAAATTAACAAATAGTTTTCATTTTTTGAAATTATTAAGTACATAGTAGTTAGATTTTTTTGAAAATAACATACATTTTAAAGTATATCTAATTGAAGTTTCTTGAATGTTGCCTTATTTGATTATAGCTAAATTAATGTGGCCTTCCAACATGAAAGTGTTCCCTACCCCTGGTTTAAAACTTTTAAGTGGCTTTCCCATGCCTAAATCTCCAACCCCATCTCTACCACTCCTCTAATTACATTGCCACCTAGCATTTGATTTCCTACATCTATGCTTTTGTTGATGCTGTTGCCTTTATCTAAAATACCTTTTCTCTCCTATCCCCCCTGTGTGTGGCTAATTTTTGTTCTTCCATTAAAACTTGGGCAATATCTCCTGTAGGAAATGTGTCCTGAACCTAAACTGTGCTTCCAGAGCATACTGCGTATAGTGCTGTTACTACATTCACTGTATTATGCAAAAATTAACCTTTTATGAGGGGAGAGAGCCACCTAAAGGCAAGGAAGTTGTCTTACTAATTTCTGTATCCACTAGCATTAACAACAGGGCCCAGCGCATAGTAAGTTCTTAAACAGTTTTTACTAAACCAAACAATTTGGAGTGGAGAGGGGGAACACTTTAGGGATGGGAGATAAGAGGTGATGATTTAAGTTTAATTTAATGTGTTTGAGGCAATATCAATCACCCAAATAGAGAAATTTGAGTAAGAGAGCAAGACCTAAAAATACAAGTGGGAAATCATCATACTTGGGGTGATAGTTTGTGTTGGTTATTAAAATTTTTTTAACCTGACATTATGAACATATGTGTTGATTATTTCTTCAAGAATGATAGTGTAAATAAGAGAACACAGATTGAGGACTGTTAGGGGAGTACCCTCAGTGGGTGAGAGAAGGTAGAGTAGGCCCTCAAAACAGTCAAATGAAACAGAAGTAAAGAAGATAAACTGGAGTACTGAGGGAGTCCAGGAAGCAAAGACGTATACAAAGATTTGGAGTCATGGTGTCAAATTCTGCAGAGCAGTTAAGAAGAGTGAGAACTGTGAAGATTTTCTGAATTTGGCAATTAAGTTGTAGCTAGTGACCTTTGAAAATTCTAGTGAATGAAGATTTATTTTCTTTTTTTTAACTTAGTTTGTAGGACAAAATAAGTTTGTTTATTCTCAGTTTTTATACTTAGAAAAATATATCCTTTACCTGTGTTCAACCAGGACGTTTCCCATGAGGTGTGATTTTTTACTGGGGAGTAAAGTTCAACTTGGTTGATGACCAGTGGTAAATGTTACTTTGAATTAACATGTTTTCTATTTTTTTTTCTTGTTATCTATTTGTTTTTTTCTTTGTAAGCAAAATCATTATATGTAGATTACTTAAAAACAGAATGATTTCTCCATTGATGCGTTAAGTATTATCTTAATTGCTAGATTATTTTACAGGCCAGTGGTAATTATTCGTTAAGAAGTAGCAAGCCGAATATCATAATTATATATTTTGATTTTGTCAAATTCATTTCATTTTGCCAAATTATGATTATATCACTAATTTTCAAAAATGTTCCAACCAGGAAAGCCTTTCCTGAAAGGTTTCACATGGAACCCTAACTTGTGAGTTAGATAAAGTGGAGTTCATGTGAAGCTGTGACAGAGTTGTGAAGCCCCTCCTGAGAGTTGTGTCCAGTCCTCCAGCCACCTTCTCTTTCCCTTCAAACAACCAGTGGCCCCTGGGGCTTTTCTATGGAAATTCCAGGGCTACTTGAAGCATAGTTTGAGATTCACTGATAATGTAATACTCTTTGCGGAAATGCTGGTAGCAAACCATTTGAGTACTGAAAGTGACAAGGTATTTAGACCCCAAATTGGTTGACACTTTCAGTCTATTCTATTACTGGGCAACAGAATGGTACAACAATAAATAGAAGCCTAGCGAGCAAGTGAACTTGTACTAGATCTATTTAGATAGAGGTTGGATGTCCTTCTTTAAGGGAAGGTTGTCAGAGTAGTTCCTTTGTCAGTAGGAGGTTAAACTACCATATCTGCAATCTATCCCGACAGGGATGATTCTCTGGTCTTCTATGTCTAGACTTACACCACCTAGTGGATAGCTTCTACTATGTTGGGGGTCTGTTTTATCTTTCAGTTCTTCAAATTTATAGTACGCCATGTATGAAAGGCAGTGTGTTGGGATGTAGGGATACTATTTAAACAAGTAAGTTACAGCCAACCATTGAGGAAATAGGAAATTACTATAAGATTTGATGAGCCTGGTAATAGAAGTAAGCAGAAGGTGTTAACGGGAATCATATGAAGGGGAAGGACCTAACCAAGGTGAGGTTGGAGTTTGTCAGGAAAAAAAGGCTAGTTTCCCTGAAGAGGTTTACTTCTGAGCTGACTCTTTAAAAATGAGTTGACTGTAACCAGAGGTGAACAGGGAAAGGAATTTCTTTCTAGGCAGAGGGAGGAACCTAAACAGAGGCTCTAAAAGAGGGCATGCCTTGTTTGAAGAACTGTAAGTAGTTTAGTGTAGCCTGAAGTTAGCATGTGAATGGGGACTGAAGAGAGAAGCCAGATGAAAAAGGACTGTGTTTGCCATGGTAAGCAATTTGGGCATGTCTTGCAGGTGATGTGAAGCAATTGAAGGATTTTAGACAGAGTTGAAGGATTTTAGTCAGATGTGGGGGATGAATTCAAGAGATACTAAGGAGGTAAAATCAGTAGAGTTATAGGCCAGAGAGGGTGAATGCAGGGATGATTTTCAGGTGTCTGGCTTGGCCAAGTGGTTAGGTGGGTAGTTGTCTTTGCTAAAAGAAAGAAATTAAGAAGAAATGAATCATAATAGGCTTTTTTACTCAAGATAGAGAGTGCCAACTTGAGGAAGGATACAGGTGCATTTTATTTTCTTATATTTACATTTGTATATATTTTTTAAATGTGATATGAAAGAGTATAACAGGGTATATTTTCTTTTTCTTTTTTCTTTTCCTTTTTTTTTTTTGAGACAGGGTCTCACTCTGCCCGGGCTAGAATGCAGTGGCATCATCATAGCTCACTGCAACCTCAAACTCCTGGGCTCAAGCAATCCTCCTGCCTTAGTCTCCTGAGTAGCTGGAACTACAGGCACGTGCCACCACGCCCAGCTAATTTTTTCTATTTTTGGTAGAGACGGTCTCGTTCTTGCTCAGGCTGGTCTTGAACTACTGAGCTCAAGCAATCCTCCCGCCTTGGCCTCCCAGAGTGCTAGGATTACAGGCATGAGCCACTGTGCCTAGCCTTTTTTCTTTTTTTATTATTTTATTTTATTTATTTTTTAGAGGCAGGATCTCACTCTGTCGCCCAGGTTGGAGTATAGTGGTGCAATCATAGCTCACTACATACAGCCTTGGACTTCTGGGCTCAAGCAATCCTCCTGCCTCAGCATCCCAAGTAGCTAGGACTGCAGGTATGTGCCAGCATGCCTGGCTAATTTTTTAAATTTTTTGTAGAGATGGGGTATCACTTTGTTGCCCAGGCAGGTCTCAGCTTCTGGTCTCAAGTGATCCTCCTGCCTTGGCCTCCTAAAGTCCTGGGATTACAGGCATGAGCCACCGAGCCCTACCAGGTTATGGAACTATTTTTGGAAGTCTGTTAGGTGAAGGTAAACTCTCTTCCTCTCTCTCTCTGTCTTTTTTTTTTTGTAGACAGAGTCTCCCTCTGTTGCCTGGGCTAGAGTGCAGTGGCGCAGTCATAGCTCACTGCAACCTCAAACTCCTGGGCTCAAGCTATTATCCTTCCTCAGCTTCCTGAGTAGCTGGGACTACAGGTGCACACCACCACACCCAGCTAATTCTTTTTAGTTTTTGTAAAGATAGGATCTAGCTATCGCCCAGGCTGGTCTCAAACTCCTAGCCTCAAGAAATCCTCCTACCTCAGCCTCCCACAGTGCTAGGATTACAGGTGTGAGCCACTGTGCCTGGCCAGGTAGACTCTCATTTAGGTAGTTTAGGAATGAGTTGTCTGCTTAATTCAGTTTTAGAATCCAGAGATTTTTACATTGCTACTCTTCTGTCAGAATTTTTACCTTTTAAGGTGTGTAGTAAGATTGGCTTGTCTGTGTAAATTAGCTAATTTGATAATAGTTCTGCTGTGGCATTATGCATTTTAAAATACAAAATGATTTTCCTCAGAATGCAAACTTTATTTTCAAGTCTTTCATTGGTGTCATGTGGGAATTAATGTTCAATCCATTGCCATTAACACTCCTGACAGAGAGGACGGTTCCTTTTATAGCTTTGTCACATAGCTTTGTCACAGCTTCCCCAAATTAAGATCACTTTTAGGCTGGTTGAGATGCTTACATCCTTCAAGGGAAAGAATGAGCCATACTCCTTAACAGAAAACTGGAGGTATTCGTTTTAGATTTTGAGATTTTACTCTGTAAAGGGGCACTTATTCTGTTTGTTTGTTATTTCTTATCAGTTAGGTCTTCTATCTGTAGTTTTGTGATTTATACTGCACCTTTGACAGCATTCAAGAGGTACCTCTGGCAATAACAAAGCAAAGAGCTGACTATAGTTTTAACACTAATTTACAGAGTTAAAGATGAGAACTTGGATCTTAGTCATTGTTTTTGTTACATTACTGTAATGATTATAGATATGAAATTATATCTGATGTCATACTATTTACTTAGTCCTAATAGAACCTTTTCTTCAAGTATGTTTAAATAAAGCTTTATTTTATTCCTCTTTATAAGGAATCATCTTTCATAAAAAGGTGACTATTGTAGTCCCTGTTTTGGTTAGTGTCTTCTAATAGTCAAAAAGATCCCCCAAATTTCAGTGTTTCAGAATGATTTTTTCCTAATAAGTGTGAAAGTTTTTAGAAACTGTTAGCTGTCTATAATTTGGTCTACATGTACAAAGTTCCATTTTCAGGAGTTGGAATGGATATGATAGGTAGATTGGTAGGGAGGATTTCTCATTGGTTTATTAAAATAAAGTGCTCGAAAGTTCCTAGAATAACATTTTTTCAAATCCTACTAGAATTTATTATGGATTTTATAAGGACTAGTATTGTAGTTGTCTTTTCAAAAAGTAAAATGATTTGTTTGTCTTTTCAAAAAGTAAAATGATTTGTTTGAACTTAGTGTTACCCTAAGAGGAAGTATACTAATTGCTCATTTTCCCTTAAGCCAAACATTTAATTTGGGACATTTTTTATTAGTGTGGTAATCCAAAGTTTAAACATATGAGAAGTTATTAGTCAGGCATGGTGGCATCAGCCTGTTGTTCTATCCAGCTGCTCGGGAGGCTGAGGCAGGAGAATCCCTTGAGCCCAGGAATTTGAGGTTGCAGTGAGCTATGATGAGGCCACTGCACTCCAGCTTGGGTGACAGAGTGAGAGACCCTATCTCCAAAAAAAAAAAAGGTGAGAAGGTAATAATTTCTTTTCATATTTCTTTTACTCTTTCTGCAGGTTGTAAAAATTAAAATGAACAAACTTCGGCAAAGTTTTAGGAGAAAGAAAGATGTTTATGTTCCAGAGGCCAGTCGTCCACATCAGTGGCAGACAGATGAAGAAGGCGTTCGCACTGGAAAATGTAGCTTCCCAGTTAAGGTAAGAACTGATGTTTCTATAAATCTTCATGTGGAAAAGAACTGAAAATCTATTGTATGTAAAATCCCATTAATTAGGACAGTAAAAAGAGAACCCTCCAAAGTCTAATTCCTTCATATTCTACTTCAATGATAGAATTAAATGAGAAGGAAAATAGATTATAATTGGTGATTTTCTTTTTATGTTTAAATAAGAATTTCTGCTATATAATGTGGCATCAGTACAGATAAGGTCACTTCTGATGAGAATACTAATCCTGAAATATCTAAAGATCCTGAATTATCAGTAGTCAAATTATTTTCAGTGGAATATGCTTACTAAGTGGTAGGGCAGAGGGAGTGGGAGTCTGCTTTCTTAAATACATGTCTAATGTGCTCTAGAAAATCTTAAATCAGAAGCGTTAAAGGGAATTTTCTCTTTAAACTTGTAGTTTTTAATTGTAGAGGTCATTAAAACTAATGCCTTCATTTATTAGATCAGAAAAATGGAAGCTCACAGAGGTTGAGAACATAGTGAAGATCTATAGACGTGGGGGTGCTGTACAGGTTCTTTTTCTTACTACTTCCTGAGACTCTGGAGAAGGGCCATATTTAAGGACATGGAAGAAATGTACATATTATATACTGTTTAGTGAAAAGAAGCAATATATAATGGTATAATTATACAAGCACAATGTGGGATGTATTAAGTGTGGGGGCAAAAAATAGAAGGAACTAGACCATAATGTTAATACCTTGAAAAATATTGATTGATTGTGACAGGGTCTTACTCTGTTGCCCAGGCTAGAGTGCAGTGGTGTCATTATTTCTCACTGTAACCTCAAACTCCTGGACTCAAGTGATCCTCCTGCCTCAGCCTCCTGAGTAGCTGGGACTACAGGTACACACTGCCATGCCCAGATAATTTTTGTATTTTTTGTAGAGACAAGGTCTCACTGTGTTGCTCAGGCTGGTTTTAAACTCCTGGCCTTAAGTGATCCTCCTGCCTCAGCCTCCCAGAGAGCCAGGATTACAGGCATGAGCCACTGTGCCCAGCCAAAAAATTTTTAGTTTGATATAAAATGTTAAATTTTTTTCTATCTTTTATATATTCGTGTAAGTATAAATATTCTTATGATTTCCTCCCTCCCTTTTATTGCCTCAGTACCATTGACTGATACACAGGCTAAAGCTTTAGGAAGAAAAAAATCTTTATTATAGGAAAAGTAATTTGTAGAATATAAAAGTTAGATAAATACATGGCTTTTTAAACATACTATTTTTCCATAGTCAGTAACTAAGCATTTTCCTGATTACTTAGCTTTATTTACTTAACTCATTTGCTGAAACTTTTTATAGAAATAATAAACAAATATTTTAATTTTAAATGTTTAATATGACATTAAAATATGAAAAAAAATCTCTCTTACATAAAAACTAACACTCTTTGTCTCTACTACCTCCCCCCACAAATAGTTGGCTTACTTGGCTACATAAGTTGAGTATTAAGTATGTGGAAATGGGCACTCTTACATACTGTTGGTTGCTTAGAGTATAAATGTCAGCCAATTGGGGGGGTAATTTGGAAATATCCGTTAAGATTTTAAATACACTTTTCATTTGACCTGCAATTTTACATTTAAGAATTGCACTTAAGTATATTTATAGATATACTGGCATAAATCATCATCCTAACATTATTTGTAATATCAGAAATCTGGAAACAACTTAAATGCCCATGATTCTGGAATTGGCTAAAGAAACTATGACATCCATTAAGTGGAATTCTTTGCAGTTATTTTAAAAAGAATAAGGTAGATCTATATTCATGTCTTTAGTAAATATTTTTGAACAGCTATTATATGCCAGGCATATGCTAGGTAGTAAGCAAAAAAGACATAGTTCTTGCTCTTGTGGTGTTTACAGTCTCTTTGTGAGGGATACAGACTTTCATTAGATATTTGTATTATAATATATGATTACAAACTTAGATACATGCTTTTAAGGAAGGAAATCTGATTCTGTAAGAGCATGTAACAGGAAAATTTGACCTAGACTAGAGGATCAGAGTAAGGCTTCCTTGAGAAAATAAAGTTTGACCTGATATCTAAAGGTTGAATGGGAATGAATTAGATGAAAACGTAGGCAGAGCATTAGAAGATTATGGAAAGTGTGTACACATAGGTGCTGGGTGATGGGAGGAAAGAATGGTAAAGGGAAGCTATAGTGTAAAAAGTTGTATGAGATGACCCTGGAGAAAAGTAGGGCAGGGTTTTATAGGCCATCTTAAGGATTTTGGACTTTAAGAGTCAAGGGAAGCCGTGAAATGGTGTTTTCATCATTTATTTATGTATTTATTTTGGTAAAGTACACATAAGATAAAATTTACCATTTTAAGCATTTTTAAATGTACAGTTCAGTAGCATTAAGTACATTCACATTGGTGTGCAGTCATTACCAGCATTCATCTGCAGAACTTTTTCATCTTCTAAACTCTGTAAATGGTTTTTTAAAGCAAGAATGTGATACTAGAAAAGCATTTTGAAAAAATGACTCTGTCTGCATTGTGGTTTGGAGGTAGCCCATAGTAGATGCAAGGAACCTAGAGAAAGATTAACACAGTAATCCAAAAGAGAGAGAGAATGGTCGGTTGGACTAGGGTGGTGACTGTGGAGATGAAGAGAAATGAAATAAATTGATAGATAATTAAGAGGTAAAGGCAACAGGAATTGGAGACAAACTGGATCTAAGAAATGAAAAAGGGTGATATTAAAAATGACACCTAGTTTCTTGTTGCCCTGAACGGAAATGGTGATCATTGATGTAGAAAACACTAACAGAGTATTCTCTGCATGTGCTTTTACAGAAAGATGACTTTAGTGTATTTATTATTAAGTGATAAAGGTAAGGTGCAAAACTGTGTATATAGTATGATTTTGTTTATAGTTAAAAGGAAAAAACATATATGCTTATATTATTTGTAAGAAACATCTGTAAGACGACACAAGTAACTCTGAACTACAGAATGGATATGAAGGATTCGGGATCTTTTACCTTTCAGTGTATGTGCTTTGAAACTAGTGACATTTCTTATCATGAGCATATATCATATTTATAACAGTTTTTAACCTCATTCACAGAATTATGAAATAATTGTTGAAATAATTGAAGTAAAGTTAATTGAAGCGCTTCTAGTTGCCTATGAAATATATAGCTTTTAAGTATTTTGTGTGAGATAAATAAGGTTAATTATCTTTCAGTGTAATTCTCATTTGTCATAAGAAACAGCTAGCTAGATGGGATGGGCTTTAGAGACTATGCAGGTAGGGCAGCTTATATAGGGTGTTTTTTGTAGGGTCTTTTCCAAATGGCCTTTTGAATTCCTTTCTACAAGACATTCATTCTCTCTGCTATGTTGTGTCCTTCTTACCTGCCTTCATTCCCCACCATACCCTCCCTCTCCCCAAGCCATGCACTAATATATTATACTACTGACCCCCAGGGTAGAATAAGAGAATCAGAACCTGAAATTTTTTCCCCCATAGCCTAGAAGTAGATGCAGTCTACTTCTCAATCAGATGTATTAATAGGTGGGCAAATGATGCCTTATCTTGCCTTGCCTTAGAGACCATTTTGAACTAGTAGTGAGCTTGGTATAAAAAGTTTTCCATGGAGGCAGCTAGTCAGGGTGGTAAGGATGCTCACTAAGGAAGAATAGATTTGGGAGTAGAGACGATGAGATCCTTTTGAGGTACCTATGGGACATGCACATGCATGACCAAGAAAGTACCATGAGTGTTGATTTTGGGGTTACAAATAAATTTTAGTGAGTAGGCAAATTTACAAATGCCAAATCCTTGAGTGATGAGAGGATTGACTCTACATAAATTGTCATTAAAGTTGTGGGTAGGTGAGATTGCCTAGGGAGTGAGAAGAGAAGAGGGCCTAGGACAAACCCTTGAGGAACACCAACATAGAAGGGAGGACAGGCAGTGAAATAGGTATAGTCAAAGGAGAATAAGAAGGAGTAGCCAGAGAGGTAGAAGGGAAAACAGGAGCATGTGATCTTAGAAGCCAAGGTTTGAACATATGAGAAGGTGATCAAATGTTGTAAAAGGATCAAGTGAGAAATGAAACCTCATTAGAATAAAAACTTGAAAGTCTTGGTAACTTTGATGACAATGACAGCACTCACAGTGGAATCATGAGGATGGAATTCAGATTAAGGAGTGAATGGATGCAAAATCAGGGCAGAAACAACTAACATAGAGATTACTAATTCAAGAAGTTGTCTGAAAAGGTTGTGTAAGGTTGGAGAGGGGTGGAAGGGAGGGATTACAAAGGGCACAAGGAAACTTGGTAGTGGTGGCTATGTTTATTATGTTGGCTGTGGTGATGGTTTCTCCTCAGCAAGTTGTAGACTTTAAATATGTACAGTTTATTGTATATCACTTATACTTCAATAAAACTTTTAAAATTTTTAAAAATAAAAGTTCATCTTCAAAGGAGAGCAGACAGTAGCAAAGGGAATGTGAGGTTTAGGAATGTGTGTGTGGTTTTCTTAAAAACAATTTTATTAGATATAATTTACATACCCTGAAGTTTACTCATTTAAAGTGAGTAAGTCACTGATGGTTTGGTTTGTGTTGAATTTTGCTTTTAAGATGGGAATGACTTGAGCATAATTAAATGTTTTTTACAAAGGAACATGGATTAGTTTTAAACCAGAGGAAGAATGACGCCTCTGGAAAATAGGGTGCAAATGTACCTCAGTTTGTGATGTTGGTGGCTTGAGATTGATGGAATTCTATTCTGAAGACAGATTTTCTCAAGGAAATAGGAAGTGAAGACATCTGTAGAAGAGTGAGTAGAGAAGTTGTAGAATTCGATTTTGAGGACAGTGGAATAGCTACTCTAGAGAATAGGAGAGAGAAGCTTATAGAAATAGAGACAATTACTAAACAGTAATCAAGTGAGATTGCAACTAGTGTGATATCTGCTGGGTATGTTGAAATATACTGGTACCTGTATAAGTATAATAATTACTAATAGAGTAATGATTAATTAGAGTAAAGTAGGCTTTGAAGTTTGTCTTGCAATTCTATCTATGAGTATAACAGATAATTTTTTAAAAGAGGGATTTTAATGTTACAAATGAAATATTACCAATGCAAAACCTAATCTAGTGGTTCTCAAAAGTGGGATCTCTAAAACCTTTTCAAGGGGTGCTGAGATATTCTCTTTTCCAATCATGTATCTGTATGAGGCCAGTCTTTCTTGACATACTTCAACCAAAACAACATATTGCAACGGATTGAATGTAGATGCAAATATGAGAATCCAATTTTCTTCTATTAAGCAGGATATTAAATTTGCAAAAATGTGAAATCACAAAATGCCACTTTTCTCACTAAATTTTTTTGTTTTGGAAAATATAGTTATTTTTCATTAAAAATATGATATTTAAGTTACCATGCAATGGAATTCATTATTTTAAGATGAATTAAATATCTTTAAAAGTTCTTACTTTTAATTTCTAGTACATTAAGTATTAGTAGCTATAACTGATGTAAACAAAAACTCTTTGGGGTCCTCAGTGTAATGGGATCTGAGACCAAAAATTTTGAGAACTGCTGATTTAAGCAGTATGTTTCATCAATTAAAGTAATGTACTAATAATCTACCTGTAATTGTCTACTAACATTACATTTTTAAATGCTGGTATTAATTTTGGTTGTTAAATAAGTTGGTAGAATCTAGCCAGTTGTTTAACTTGCAATTGAAATCTTAATTATCTGATTATATAGAACATATGGCATGCTAAAATTTGCATTGGGTAAATTCTGGAGGTCATATTAACTTCAAATTTGGAAGGATAGAGATTAAGGGACTGTATGCAGAATTCATACTTACTAATTATGTTTATAAATGGGTCTAATTATTTTAACTTACTCTTAAATGAGATGGAAGGGCTTTCTTACCCCTTTGTTTTAGGGATGTAAGGCACTTACTCAGTTGTTACTAGGAATTGTGCCAATGTATACAAATAGGATAGACCAGATGGCGATTTGAGCATACGGATGCTAGAACTGCATGTGTTTACTCTTAAACCAACATTTGCTCTATTAAATGATCTGCCAGATGGTTTGGGGGACAACTTTCTAAGATAAGGACTGCCATTGTGCTAGAAATTATAATAGATAGCATTTTAATAACAAGTCTTTCTTATTTTGTGTGTAACCACAAAGCCATGGCACAGAAAATAGAGCTCTCTTACTATTTTTGTATTTCTAAGAGGCTAGTTCCTGATCCAGTGGGTGACCTACCATGTAACATTTAATAATTTGTGATTTCAGAAGATTTTGGTGCAAAGTGTTACGCCAGATTAGAAGTTGTTAAATATAATTTATCAAGAAAAAAAAGCAAAAACGTACAAAATAAAATGGGAAAATAATCACAGACACTGATGAAATTTTAAAAATTGACTCTACAAGTAAACTTGAAAATATGGATAAAATGGTAATATTGTTGGATTATATAAATAAGTAAAACTGACTTCAAAAGAAATTGAAAATATAGAGACCAATTAACGTAGAAGAAATATCATGAGATATCAAGGAGGCACCTACCTCCCATCCCTAACATAGGCAATCCCCCAACCCTAACATAAGCACCAGTCCCAAATCATTTCACAAGGGGATACTACTAAACCTTTAATCAAAGATAAAATTCATGCTTTATCTGTTTATCAAAGCCTTATAAATTTGTTTTATAAGCTTATAAATTCTTTTACGTCTGTAGTATTTCAAAACTTGACAGAGAACATCAAAAAAGGAGACTACCAGCTAAATTAATTTATGAATATCAACACAAAGCTCTTGTTAAAATATTAACAGAATCCAGCAACCCAATTATAGAATAATATATACCCTCCTCACTCCTCATCATCTAAAGACAGAGTAAGGGAATATCTTTTATATCAGGATGAGACAGCTGCTTACACACATACACAGAGACTTCCTACTAATTCCCATTGACTAGGATGGAATCAAATTCTCAAGCCATAGTTGCAAGGAAAGCCAAGAAAGCAATTATTTTGTATTTTCAGCACATGTCATAGAGGTAGGCTTTTATAGCAGGGAAGCTGGTTGAAAGGATGCCTATTATTGTAGGGAGCCATGTCAACGTGTAGTCATTATATCATATTTATTCTTCTTAAGTATCTACCCTCTTTGTCTTCTTGTTCATTTTCCTACTGCCACAACTTTAATCAAGTCTTGTCCTTTTTTTCCCCTTAGACCATTATAGGAACTCTTGACTATTCTTGCTTCCAATCTGTCTCCCTTCCAAACCATTATCTCCATACCCAGCTAATGTCTGTTTTTAATTTACCCATTTTTCCATTGTTCCCTACTATGAAGAGAAATGATTTAACTCACACATATTCCCTTCTTCTTTGACCCTTCTCCATTTGGATTTTTGGAATTAGGTTATTTTTAGTTCTACTGTTAGTTTCCTATACTTATAAATTTATTGTTCCATCAATTTTAGACGGTATATCTTGATTCTGTACCATGTAAAATAAAAATACTAAAACTCCTTACTCTCTTACCTTCAAATTTATATAAGCTATGTTTTTCTTTTTTTGTAACATTATATAGGTCATTAACATTTGCATTTTGTCCTTTAGCCATTAATTAAATCTCCCATTTTGTGTCTTGAGTTTATTGTAAAAGTTTTCATTAATATTATTTAATGTAGAGCTAAGTAATGTGCTACATTTTCTTCACCATGAGACTAATAATTCATTGCTGTATTTGACAGATATTTACTGAGTCTGCTTGTGCCAGGTAATGTTCTAGGCACTGAGAACATAGCAAACAACACAGAAAAAATCTTTGCACAGTGCTTATAATCTAATGGGTGTTAGACAGTGAACAAATAAATATATAAAGTATCTGATATATCAAAAGGGAATTAGGGCTGTGAAGTGGGCATGCTGGGGGAGGCGACAGCCTGAGGTAAACAGCTGCCGGGCCAGGTGCTGTGGGCCGCCAGGGGTGAGAGATGGGGTCGGGGCAGCACTGAACCTCAGTGGACATTCCCCCAACTTGTTTCTCAGGTGAGGAAACTAAGGCCTGTGGAGTGCTGAGGTCGCTGGGTTACTGCCAGCCTTCCAAAGTAAGTTTCTGTCTTTGTAATGTTACCTGATAATGTACTGTTTTCAAGGTAGGAAAGCTGGTTTTCCTTTACCCACAGGAGGTAGCAAGGAACTGCAGAAATGGGTGGCCAGGGCCCAGAATCCTGCCAGTAAGGAATCCAAGTGTACAGGTACAGAAACACAGACAGCTGGTCAGACAGCTAAACAATAACTTTTGTAAAATTAAGCCCCATACGGCCAGAACCTGATCAATAACTGCCGGCTTCCCTAATCTCTGTCCTTGCTTCCCATTTAGGACCAACCAGAGAAAGCCAAGTATGCCTCCCTAACCAGTCACATAGGATACTCTGCTCTGAGTTACTGCCTCTAGCCTCCTCAGGCCAGCAGCCTTCATCTGGGCACACCTGGAACCTCCCTTTCTCCACTGTGAAGCTTTTCCACTCCTCTGTCTACCCTTGAGTTTCTACCAAACCAACCCTCTTGCTAGCAAGCTCTGAATAAATAGCCTTTG
The DNA here is from genome assembly GCA_023783475.1 of Daubentonia madagascariensis. NCBI lineage: Eukaryota > Metazoa > Chordata > Mammalia > Primates > Daubentoniidae > Daubentonia > Daubentonia madagascariensis. The sequence continues at coordinate 33,790,172 of JAKFHU010000485.1, read as the reverse complement.
ATTGTTCTTAAAAAAAAAAAAAAGGAGGAGGGGCGGGTAAGTATGAAGGGAGTATATGGGGAGCGGTGCAATTTAAAATAGGATGGTTAGGGAAGCCATCACTAAAAAAGTGTCTTTTGAGCAAAGACGCAAAGACAGTGAGAAAACAAGCATTTCAGGTTATCTGAGGAAGCAAATTGTAGACTGAGGGGGCAGCAAAAACAAAGGCTATGGAACAGGAGAATGCTTGGTATATTGGAAGCACAGCAAATAGGCCAGTGTGTTTAGAGCAGAAGGTGCAAGTAGAGATGAGATCAGATAAGTAGCAGGAGACCAGATCATGTAGTTTAGTATTCACTACTATCAGACCTATCACCTGCATTTTTACTACAAACGCAATACTCATACTATGCTGAACTTATGCTTATATAATTAAGTATATAAACAAGAAACAAAAGAAATTTTTAATTATATCCCTTGTGTAAGTGCTTGGTCATAACTACACTAGAAGACCTAAAGTAGTACACCTTTACATAGAATCACAGTGGGTGAGATAGCTGCAAATGTGACTAATGTGATGTGTTGGTAACTATATACCACACCAGGATTACAAATGGTTGTGTTATTTTCTGAAATGGTGAGCAACTTTTGATAAAATTCTTATCAAAGTATAATCTTCTTTTACAGCAATTGCATTTGTGCAAAAAATGCTGTGTGTGTATATGTGTAAAATGGAGTAGGGTCTAATCTAAAATAATTATGAGTTTTTTACCTATTCTAAGTGAATGTCCAGTAGGGCATTCAGATGTCATACAGCTTCTGGGCTGGTTCCTCACACTTGTAATCCTTGCACTTTGGGAGGCTGAGGAGGGAGGATTGCTTGAGGTCAGGAGTTTGAGGCCAGCCTGGGCAACATTGTGAGACCCCATCTCTACAAAAAATAGAAAAATTAGCCAGGTATGGTGTCACGTTCCTGTAGTCCCAGCTACTCAGGAGGCTGAGGCAGGAGGATCGCTTGAGCCCAGGAGTTCAAGGCTGCAGTCAAGCCACTGCATTCCAGCTTGAGTGACAGAGTAAGACCCTGTCTCAAAAAACAAATGTCATACAGGAAGCCAGATTTTTGTCATCTGTGGCCCCTTGCTCACTACCTAGAAATAATTTCCTAATCATTGTTACCAGAAATGCCTGCGTACATTTTTCCCAAACATCCCTATTGAAAAACCACTAATGTAGGGCTTTGCAGACCTTTTGCTTTTATTTAGAATGCAATCAAAGCTCTTAGAGAGTTTTGAACAGAGGATTAACATTGTAGTCTTATGTTTTAAAAGGATCACTCTGGCTCTTGTGCAGAGAATGAGCTATAGAAGACCAAGGGTGAAAGCAGAGAGATCAATTAAGAAGTTCTTACTAAAGTCCAGATGAAAGATGATGTGGCTTATATCAGGGTGATGGCAGCAGAAGTGGTGAGAAGGGATCAGATTCTGGATATATTTTGTAGGTAGAGCTGGTAGCATTTATTAATAGATTAGATTTGTAAAGTGTCACTAAGAGAAAGAGAAGTCAAGAATGGTTCCAAGATTTTTGATCTGAGAAATTGGAAGGATAGATTTGCCATATGTTAATTTGGGTAAGACTGTTGGTAGAAGAGTAGATTAGTGAAGGAGGGATGATATCAAGCATTCAATTTGGATGCTGTTGTAAGTTGTATTTTTTTTAAATTTAATTTTCTGCTTATTGCTGTTATAGAAATACAAGTGACTTGTATATTGAAATTATATCTAACAACCTTGCTAAACTCAATTTTTAATTCTAGTGTTTTATTTGAATATTCTTTTGGGTTTTTTTACTAATACAATAAAATAATCAATGAATAATATATAGTTGTATTTCTTTCATTCCAATTCTTATACTTTTCTTTTTCTTGCATCATTGCACTGGGCAGAGCCTGGATACAGTGCTGAGTAGAATTGGTGATAACAAGGATCCGTGCCTCATTCCACAGTTTCTCAAATTAAGCAAGTTCCCCTCTATTCTTGGTTAAGAAATATTTTTAGAATTATGAATGGAAACTAAATTTTATCAAAAGCCTTTTCTGTACATATTGAGATGATTATGATTTGTATCTAAATTCTGTTAAGTGGTAAATTCCACTGATTGGATTTTTGAGTAGTCAACAAACTTTACATTCCTGGAATAAATTCAGTTTGATTAACACCCATTATGATCAAGTTGAGTTTATTGAATATATTGCTGGATTCTGTTTGCTAATATTTTGTTCAGAAATTTCACATCTGTGTTTTCAGACAGATTGGACTGTGAAGTTTACTTTCTTGTAATGTCCTTGTCAAGTTTTGTATTAATAGAATTGAGGCTGGATTACAGTGTTCACAAGGTTCTGTCTCCTTTTGGTTTACTTCCATTCCTAGGGCATACTTTTCCAGGTATTCCAACTGAGAGCCTGGGGTATTCAATGAAGCCCATTCCTCTGGTAGGTCCTGAACTCTAATCCTTCTCTCCTTAGCAAGATGAGAACGCCAAAAACTCATTTTGTATAACACGTTCTCTGTACTTCTTTTGAATTGGTAGTTAGTTTTAGAGGCTTGATCAGATTTAGCTTTGATTCTTTTTTTCCCCCAGAAATACCTCTTTGGTGGTGTGGACTATTATCAAAAGGCACGCAATAGCTGATTATCCTTTCATGATGAAAATAGCCATTGATGATCATTGCCTGGGTTTGTGAATTCATTAAGGGCTGCAAAATGATGATACTCCAATTCTGTCATGCCTTCTTCATTTATTAGCTGTAATATTTCTATAAAGCAAAACTTCCCCCAATCTACTGTTTGGTTAGCAGTGGTATAGTTTAATTAGGAAAGACAGGGTAATTTCATTTATGAAAGAAATATTGAGCTGTGAGAAAGATCAGGCCCAGATTCAGTCATAAGCAACATTACCAAAATAAATGACTCCACCTGTCTGATTGACTGCTATTTTTTTTAAAAGAAGAATAACATTAAGTTGGGGGGGCAGGAAAAGAAAAGAATAACATTTAAGTTTATGTAAGAGCAGTAAACTATAAACCATTACTTAAATAGGAGAGTTGCAGATATGCTTTAACAGAGAGGTAGTGTGAGGTGAAAGAAGATAGATCTAGAAGTCGAAAAAGCAGAGTTCTATTCCTGGCTCTGTTAATTTACTAGTTATATGACCCTGTCTAAATCACTTAACTTTTTTGACACCTTGAATTTCACATTTGAAAAGTAAAGTTTTTGGCTAGGTGTGGTGACTCATGCCTGGGCAACATAACAAGACCCTGTCTCTTCAAAAAATATTTAAAATTAGCCTGGTGTGATGGCACAAACCTGTAGTCCTAGCTACTCAGGAGACTGAGGCAGGAGGATTGCCTGTGCCTGGGAGTTTGAGGCTTCATTCAGTGAGCTATGATCAAGCCACTGCACTCCAGCCTGGGCAGCAGAGCAAGACCGTATCTCTAAAAAAGTGAGAAGGAAAAAAAGAAAAGTAAAGTGAAGGTTTTGGATCCCTTAAATTCTTTTCAGCTCTACACTTATATGATTAGATTTAATACATCTGCACAGACCTACAATTTGTTCAGATGGAATTGTACTCCAAATTTACAGTTAAAGAATAGCCCATTTAATTTGATTTAACTACTACTCTTTGGTTAAAGAGCTAAAACAAGTTTTGCTACTGTGCTGTGCACATCTGCATACTGTATTTGCTATATAGCATAGGCTCTGTGTGTGTGTGTGTGTATGTGATAAGATGCCTTATAACTCCTTATAAATTAATGATTATTGTTACTTTTTGTTAACGTTGGAAACTGCTGACTATACAGTCTCTCACATCAGAGCTCTGCATTTCTTCTCATGAATAATATCACCAAAGCAAGGGGGGAAATCTGTTTTTTAAATAATTTTTTTCCAGAAAGGGAAAAAATGACTTAATTCATCCAAGAAGGAAATTCCACATACTAGTTTTTCTAAAGTCCATTTTTGTGAATAAAAGTTCCTTACTCAGAATTCTGAGTTTGGAAAATGCATACAGACAAAAGAAGTCCTAGTGTCAAATATTTTAGCCATTAAAGCATAAATCAGCTATAGTTCTTCAGTGAGATAGTGTCTCAGAGAAGAAAAGAGCCCTCTTTAATAATGTTTCTTTCAACGTGCATGTTTTTCTTCTAGTCATAAGACAAAAGGCAGATTTCAGTCTCCACATTTCTAAAATAGATTATGCAACTAAGAGTCAGTCCATATATGAGATAAGGTTCTCTTCTTCTCACCAAGACTTCCTTTTTTTGTTTTTTGTTTTTTGCTGGCGTAAATAGCCATATGTGACCAGTTGAATTGATCAAGCTAAGTGGTAGAATGAAACCTGTTGAAAATACAAAAGCTATATTCCTTCCTCAGATCCTAAAGGTAACTCAGAAATCATAAAACCCTACTTTGTCATCTTACTATAAAATGAAAACAGAGAGAGATTAAGCAACTTAAAGGTAGTAGTAGAAAAAGGAAGAAAACCCAGGTAATATAATATATTAATATAATGATATAATATAATAACATATAATAATATACTACAGATAAGAGTTTGGGGTGACCCCACCACAAACCCAAATAAATTAAGATATAGGAATACTTTGCCATTTATACTGATAAATTTGAAATTTTAGATTAAATATGAATGTTCTAGGAAAATATACTAAAATTAACTAAAGTAGAAATAGAAAAGTTGAATAGGCCCCCAACCATGAAAAAAATAGAGAAAGCTGTTAAAACTCAAAACTACTGTGCATCAAATAACATTATCAAGAAAGTGAAAAGACAACTACAGAATGGGAAAAAATAAGTGGAAATTATATATCTGATAAGAATCTAGTATCCAGAATATATAAAGAACTTTTATAACTCAACAACAAAAAGACAACCTGATTTAAAAACGGACAAAGGATTTGAATAGAAATTTCTCCAAAGAAGATATGCAGATGGCAGACAAGCATTTGAAAATGTACTCAACATCATTAGTCTTAGAGAAATACAAATCAAAAACACAAAGAGGTACCAGTTCACACCTACTTGGATGACTATAATTTAAAACAAAACAACAATATAGAAAATAACAAGTGTTAGCAAGGATGTAGTGAAATTGGAGCCTTCATATGTTACTGGTGGGAATGTAAAGTGGTTTAGCTGCTGGGAAAAGCAGATTGGTGGTTCCTCAAAGAGCAAACATAGAATTACCATATGACCCAGCAATTCACTGCTAGTTATATACTCCAAAGAATTGAAAATAGATACTCAAAATATGCATGTACACACATGTTCATAGCACCAATATTCACAATACCCAAAAGGTAAAAACAGCCCAAATGTCCATCAATGAAAGAATGGATAACAAATTGTGGTATATACATACAATGGAATGTTACTCAGCTATGAAAAGCAATGAAGTACTCATACATAATACTACAGTGTGGATGAACCATGAAAACAGTATGCTGGGTAAAATAAACCAGACACAAAAGGCCACATATTGTATGATTCTCTTTATGTGAAATGTCCAAAATAGGTAAATCCATAAAGACCGAATACAGATTGGTGGTTGCCAGGGGCTGTGGGAGGGACAATGAGGACAACTGCTTAATGGGTGTAAATTTTCCTTTTGGTGCAAGCAAATGTTTTTAACCAGATAAAGGTGGTGGTTGTACAACATTGTGAATGTGATAAATGCCACTGAATTCTTTACTTTAAAAATGGTTTATTTTATGTGATGTGAATTACATCTTAATTGTTTAAACTTTAAAAAGTGTTTTGCAAAGATTGCTCATCTGGCAAAAAAAAATTTTTTAAGTATTTATTCAATCCTGATAAATCATCTTAGCAGAATAGAAATAGCATAATATATATTTAAATGATTGAAAAACCATCCCAGAGTCATGCATAATGGTGAAACATTTACCATGAATTCAGGAGGGAGACAAGGATGCTCACAAACACCACTATTATTCAGAGCTGGTCTAGAAATGACAGTCCATTGGACAAGAAAATAAATAAAGACTGTAAATGTTGAAAAGGAAGAATAAAAAATTTTTGTTCTTGAGACAAGGTCTCGCTTTGTCACGCAGGCTGGAGTGCAGTGGCATGATCATAGCTCACTGTAACCTTAAATTCCTGGGCTCAAGCAAAGGCATCCTTCTGCCTTGGCTTCTTGAGTAGCTAGGACTACAGGCGTGCACCACCACGCCCAGCTACTTTTTAAATTTTTTGTAGAGATGGGGTCTCGCTATGTTGTCCAGGCTGGTCTTATACTCCTGGCCTCAAGCAATCCTTCCAATTTGGCTTCCCCAAGTGCTGGGATTACAGGCTAAAAGTTACTTTAATGTTCAAGTTAAAAACCAAACATTCTGATATTAGGCTTTGCAATATAAAAGCTATCAACTGATTTTACCACTATACTTGGAGTATAAAATACATTTCTGTATATTTTTGGTTTTGATCTATTTAGAATTTACATATTATAGAGTCTTATAGGATCAGTTTTTAAAAAGGATATATATAGAATGTGGAAGGATTATAGAATTAACACATTGACTGCCACCCTAGAAAAAAACCTTTTTCCCGGGGGCCACAGAGTTTTGTTATGAAAACAGAATAAAAACTTTGAAAACAAAATAATCCTTTCCAACTTAATGAAAGAGGTATTATTTTTTATTGTTTTCTGTGCGTGAGTTATATATATAGAACTCACGTGGCACTGGAATCAGTTTTTACACTGCATGACACTTGAGTTGTATGTGACTCACAACATGCTTACTGAATTTCTTTCGGAGAATTGAGTCTTCATATGCTTCATGAGGCCCTGGGCTCAAAACTAGCATGAGTTAAATACAAGTCACATGGCAGTTAATGTGTTAAGGATAAAGTAAAGAATAATTTAATCACTAAGATTTACATCATGAAGGTGAAATCTCAGAACAAGCTGAGGCTTTTGTTTTTTGTGTTGCGTAAAGAAGATGAAAGTAATAGCATGTATTTGGGGATAGATCGTGAAGTATTAATAGATAACAGGAAGCAATACTTGTAGCCCTCTTTGGTTTCTAACTTCACTATCAGATGTCAAATTGGAAGGATAAAATGGTAAAAGATAGAATTGAAATCTACAATAGTTCAAAAAGATTTTAAGAGTATTCTGAATGGATTCTATCTAGGAGTACCAAAAGAAACTTGAGGGTATGATTATGTTACTGAATGTTGAAAAATAATACAAAATGAAAGAAATGTTACAATAGTGATATGGAAATGTTCTGAGTTTTAAAAGGTAAAAATCAAATTCTGGAACCAACCAATTTGTAATGCCACCCAAATCCTGTGTCTTTTTTAAATGTCAGTTTGTTAGTTATGTGTGCTAACAAAAGTATTGATGAATAGGAATTTACTTAAATTCAGTAGGAACTCTGCTTGGGATGCATTTGGTGTAAAAAAAAAAAAAAGAAAGAAATTCAGTAGGAACATGTCACACTAAATTAGTTTAGTTTCCTTCTACAGAGTCATTAAACCAGTAAATCCAAAGAATATTAAAGACGTAAGAGAGCTTGATTCTTAGTGAGGCTTTTTAAATAGCTCATGGATATCTTTGTGGAATAGCTGAGAAATGTGCACTAGATAATGTGGGTTTTGTGAATTTTTAATTGATTGAACAGCCACTCTTGGAGCATAGTTTAATTGAGCAGCAACATCTGTATGTTTTAAAGAAGTGATATAGAAAGGTAATAATATCTAGTCATTATACATGTCCAATGCTATGCAACATTTTTATCAGTGACTTAGGAATATTTCAAAGATGTGCTTGTCTACTACGAAGATGACTCAAAGGTAGAGGAAAAAGTTAATCCTATTGATGACCAAATCAACATTTTTTTTAAAAAATCTGCAGTTCTGATGATCTCAGGCTGAAGCTGAAATTTCAGATAAATTCATTTATTCAATAAATGTGTATTTAGCACTATTATATATGCCACACACTGGTGGTTAGCGTACCTGAATGAGTACAACACACACAAATTTCCTACTTTTGTGAAGCTTACAATCAAATGGAAAAAACCTCTGATAACTTGAGTTAGGCAAAGATTGCATATAGATAACCCCAAAAGTGCAGTGTGTTAAAAAAAAATTTAACCTAATGGAAATGAAAACTTATGCTTTGCCATAGACACTGTTAAGAGAGTGAAAAGTGAAGGCACAGACTTGGAGAAAACAGTTGGGTATATAAAGAACTCTCAAAACCCAACAGGAAAGAAACAACTTAATTTTTAAAAATAGGCAGAAAATTTAAACAGATACTTCATCAACTAAGATGTGGATAAGTGCATAAATAGATGGTCAGTACATAATAGATTAGTCATTAGGGATATGCAAATTAAAACTGCAAGAGATACCACTACACACGTTTTAGAATGGCTTTTTAAAAAACTGACAATACCAATTGCTGTCCAGGATGCCAAGCAACTGGAACTCTCATACATTGCTGGTGGAAATGTAAAATGGTACAGACACTGTGGGAAAGAGTGTGGCAGTTCTTAAAAGTCAGACATTCAATTACCCTGTGGCCCAGCAATTCTACTTCTTATGTTCACATGAAAACCTATAAAGGAATAGTTATAGTGGCTTTATTTATTATCACCAAAACTGGAAATAATCAAGATGTGCTTCAGCTGGTGACTGGTTGAACACAGTGATACATGCATGCAGTAAAATACTATACTTCAGCTATAAGAGGGAACACTGCTGATATACTCAGCAACTTAGATGACTTAAATTTGTTATGCTAAGTGAAAGAAGCCAGAAGTCTCATACTGTATGATTCCATTTATTTGATATTCTTTAAAAGGAAAAATTATAGGATCAGAAAATAGATCAGTAGTTGCAAAGGCTGGGGATGGGGAAAAGAGGTGACTGCAGATGGGCAGCATAAGGGAATTTTTGAGGGTGATTGAACTTGATTGTGGTGGTGGTTACAACTGTATGCATTTGTCAAATCTCATAGAACTCTAGTCCAAAGAGAGTGAATTTTACTGTACGTTTAAAAAATGAATAAATCTATTCCCTATCAGACATGTATATGAACTAGAATGATCTCTAAGAACCAGTCTTACTTAAAAATTACAAGTCAGGCTGGGCATAGTGGCTCAATGCCTGTAATCCTAGCAATTTGGGAGGCTGAGGCAGGAGGATCTCTTGAGCCCAGGAGTTCAAGACCAGCCTGGGCAATAGCAAGATCCTGTCTCCACAAAAAAATAAATAAATTAGCCAAGCGTGGTGGTGCACACCTGTAGTCCCAGCTACTTGGGAGGCTGAGGCAGAAGGATCAGTTGAGCCTAGGAGTTCCAGGCTGCAGTGAGCTATGATGATGCCACTATACTCTAGCCCAGGCAACACAGTGAGACCCTGTCTCAAAAAAACTACAAAAAACAAAAAACAGCAACAACAAAATCAGTAGATTTTAAATTATTTTTTAGTTTTGCCCAATTATGATAACTTTGACAGTACCATATTCCAGAATGTCATTAAGCCTCCTAGACAGCCTCTTATTAATAATTCTCTGCAACATGTAAATTCTGAAACTTGAGAGGAGTTGAAGAAGTGTGAATAAACTATGACTTTACTGTAGATGTTTTCACTGAATTTTCAGAGAGGCTTGCTTGTTACTGACAGTTTCAGCCCTGCCAAAGGAATTTGCCAGATGAAATGACTTTTATTTTACAAAGTTGTGGGGAAAAAATATGGTGGAAGGAACTTGGGGTTTTTTTTAAATTTCCTTGTGGGACTGTGAAATTAGGTAAAGTTTTCTTAATTGTGGTAAAGTTAAGTGGGATGGCCCTTGGACTTTAGAGTCGTGAATATAAATCATACTCCTCCCTTACTAGCTGTGTCTGTGACTTTGGGCAAGTTAGTCAGCATTTCTGAACCTAATTTTCTTTCTTCAATTTTAAAATCAGTTGATCACGCATATGTTTCTGAGTAGTTATTCAGTAAGACAAAATACATAAAGCACCCAGCACAGATCCTGGCACATGGTAGGTAATCAGTAAATGTTATTTCCTTTTTCCTGTGCTCACTCCTGGACTATTTTTGGTGTCTTATTTACACTGTATGTGTAAGAGCTACAAAACCAAAATACACATAGTTATTTTGAAGTTTAAAATAGCAGATGTATTGAATAGGAGTGGTGAGAGAGGACAGTCTTATCTTGCTCCAGATCTGAGGGGTAAGGCATCCAGTTTCTCACCATTAAGTATGATGGTAGGCAAAAGTTTAATTTCAGCTGATCTATCTTCGACATTTTCCTCTGTCATCTCCATTCTTCTATTGAGTGGATGTACCCAATGTGGTTTTATTTCAATTATTGTATTTATCAGTTTTAAATGTTCCATTTGATTCTTTTTTAAAATTTTCTATTTCTTTGCTGAGACTTTCTATTTTCCCATTTGTTTCAAGACTATTTGAACATTTTTTATAATAGCTGCTTTAAAGTCTTTATCAGATAATTCTAACATCTATATAATCTTGGTGTTGGTATAAGTGGATTGGTTTTTTCCCAGATGAGTTAAAATTTTTATGATTCATCATATGCCAAATAATTTTGTATTGTGTCCTGGATATTTGTATATTTAGTTGTGAGACTCTGTGTCTTATTTAAATCCTATGGAGAATGTTTATATTTTTGTTTTAGCAGTCGACCCAGTTAGGTCTCAAGCTGCAAGTTCCAACTTATCTTCTGTGGATTGTGGTTCCAATATCCATTCAGTTTTCAAAGCCGTTGCAATGGTATTCTGATCTGCAGTGCTATTCTGATCTGTCCTGTGTGTATGTCACCCAGTTCTCAGTTTGGGAACCAGGAGGTGGTCTATACATTAGTTCTCAAAGTCTTGGGTATGCTAGTTAGGATTAGATTCTTAGCTGTGCAGCTCCTGGGTGAGCCCTGGAATTCATAAACAATTCATGGTATCTTTCCCAAGCTCCTCCCTTCCTGTGTTTTCCTCAGTACTTTCTGGTTCCCTGGAGCTTCCCTTTCTGGTCCTCTAGCCAGAAACCTGGGGCTCTGGTTATTCTGCTCTACCAGGAATTCCCATAGTTTCACTTGTATCTAGTGTCAAATGGTGGGAGATTCAGAGAGAGAGGAAAAAAGCAAAAGGGGGGGTCAACTCCATCTTCCGGAATTAAGGTTCCACTAAACAGAGAGGTAGTTTCCCTTCCCTTAGAGATGTGGATCTTGCAGGTTTTCATTGTTGCTACCTCTGCCACCGCTGCTGCTGCCGCTGCCACTGCCACTGCCACTGCCACCACCACCACCACCACATGATTTCCTTGGGGCTAAGGTGTGAGAGAACCAAGAAAAGAGAGGTAAATAAAAGGGAGGGGGACTGCTATGCTGTCTCTGAGCTTAAGAGTTCTCTTTCCTAGTCTTCGAACCAGAGCTAGATTGATTTTTCCCAGACTTCTCTTTGTACCACAGCACTCACTTTTGGATTTCTGGCTGTGTTACATTCAGGCTGGAAGTGCCAAAGAGAGAGGGAAATAGGCCTGAGTTAGAAAAGCAGGAGGGCAATATTACAAATGCTCCTCTTAATTTTTATTATTTTTTTGAGTCACGGTCTCACTCTGTTGCCTGGGCTAGAGTGCAGTGGTGTCAGCATAGCTCACTGCAACCTCAGACTCCTGGCCTCAAGTGATCCTTCCGCCTGGGCCTCCCAAAGTGCTAGGATTACAGGTGTGAGCCACTGCACTAGGCCCACAAATGCTCTCTCTCTTTTTTTTTTCAAAAGGCTAGTCAAGTGAAGCAATGGGAGTGGAGAAGGAACAAATGCTCTCTCTTATAAGGAAATTTAAGGTCTCATTTCAGGTGTTAAAAGAAAATGCCAGCTCAGCAATACCTTGAATTCTGGTATTCTGCTCTGATTCATCTTCTGTTTACTTTTCAGAAAGCTGAAATAGCTGTTCCATGCATTTTGTCCAGGTTTTACGGTTTCATTCGGTGGGTGGGACAGGATATAATGTGTCTACACCCTCTTACCTCTGTTAAACCAAACTAAAATCTGGCCTGAGAAAGTTTTTGTACTTGCATACTTGAGTTCTTATACATGAACCGTATCCTGACTTAATAGGTAAGCAAACTGAAAACCGAACTTAGGAGTATGCTCCTGTAACAATAGCTGCATCTCAGCCAATCCTGTTACTGAAAGCTCGGCACTTGTCCCCGAGGCTGTATCAGAAGAATGAGGACAAGTGGTTTGAGGAGAAGGAAAGAGAAGTTTATTAATTTGCCAGCAAATGAGGAGGTTGGCAGACTCCCATCTTAAAGTACCAAAGTCCTGCCTCTGATCAGAAATACAGAGCTTTTAAAGGGAAGGTTTTCAGCTTTAGGCTATTGCTGTTCAACTATAGTTGGTGGTAGTTGATGGTTCTGATTCATCCCATCTTGTGCTAAGACAATCTAGGCTTACAACAATCTCCTGACCTCCGCTAGACAATTTTCTCCTGTGGCACAAAGAACAAAGGACACTCTCCTGCCCCTCCCTACCACTGGCCTGGGGCAGGGATGCAGGCTTTAATTCTCAAAAAGAGTGGGAGAGGTTTTAGAGAGACAGAAAACATTTTTACCCTTTTTCTGGCCATTCCCCCTATTACAATCCTAGCAGCCATACTTCAGCCACTCACAGGTGACCAACTGTTCAAACCGAGTTTAAGTAAGGTAAATGCCAAGCTATAACCAATCTAGCTGTTTCTGTACCTCACTTCTATTTTCTTAATGTCACTTTCCTTTTTCTGTCCATAAATTCTGTCTGAATGTGACCACGAGGCTGCGCTGGAGTCTCCCCGAATCTGCTGTGATTCTGAGGGCTGTGCAATTCCCAAATCATTTTTTCCTTGCTCGTTAAACTCTGTTAAATTTAATTTGTCTATAAAGTTTTTCATTTAACACCTGGAACAAGACCCTAATTTTCTTTTTAAAAGGGACCATTTGTAATATTGCCACCATCCTTTCTGCTTTTCTTTTCTTCTTCTTTTTTTTCCCCCCTCTAGCCGTGATCCTGTGAAATCTTCTGCTTTTCTAAATCAGGATTATTCCCACACTAAGACACAGCTTGAATCATATTACTACCTTTTAAAAAGTCTTTATTAGCTCTCCATTATCTCTAGCGCAGACTCTTCATCTCAGCACTCACATTCCCCAGCTGCATATATCTCACGTTCAAGCCCAACAGGAATATGTGCTGATGTTGGGGAGAAGAAAACTTTCCCTGTACCCTCTGAACATTTGACATTTAAGTCTGTGAAATAAACTGACAGTTGGTAGATTAACAGGAAAAAAGGCATACAACTTTATGATGTGCAAGTGCATGGGAGTCTCACAAAATATAAGACTGGAGGAAGGCCAGATGATTGAAGTTTTTGTAGTATCCTGAGCTACAAGAAATGACTAGGGGCCTGGGGCTTTCAGGGCAAGATGGTGACAACCATGGGATGATGTGGAGAAGAAATGGCTGGTGAACAAAGGTTGTCTTGTTATGCAGATAAAAAGTCTCCTATGTAATAAAAGTTATCTGGAGCAGCCCTCAGAAGAATAGGTGATAGCCTGTGACAAAGTTTGTGGTGTCTGACCTATATAGTCTTTTCTGTTGTACAGTTAATCTTCCCAAGTTGATGAGATTCCCAGGGAGGGAGTACATGACAGTTGAGTTCTTTTTTGGAGGATCTGTCTTTAGGTAGGTAAGGGAACTTCAGAGAAAGCCCCTTCCTACACTACAGGGGAGAAAGAGTGATACAGTCAGGAGGGCAAGAAAAGGTAAAAGAGACCTTGCCTCTTTTGCAGTTCAAAGCACTCAGTATGCTAAAACAAACCATGCTTTTGGGTAATGTTTTCTGATCCCCAACACTGATATATAGTTATCTTATTCAATATTCATAACTTTGTTAATGTAATTCTCTCAGCCTAAAATAATTTTTCAACCTTTCAGTTTCTGCCTCTTCAAATTCTACACATCTTTTAAAGCTCAGATGCACTACCTTCTTAAAATTTATTGTAGTTATCTGCCTTGCTCTCATGTACTCCCCGTAAGAGGAGTGTGTGATCTCTTCAGCCTTTGAAAAATTATTATTTTTGTTTGTGCCTTTGTCATGATATGTATATATACTTTGTCTTAGGAGAGGTGTGCAGATGAGAGATTTATGTGTAGACATGTAGTAACTGTCTAACACAGGCTATTATGTTTCAGATCCAATAGATTCAGGTAACATTTAGTTCCTACTATGTACTTTTTCACCTACTCACCTATAACAAGTCTTTGAAATAATTATTCTAAATCTTCATGTGAGGACACTGACAGTAAGTAAAGTAACATTATTTTAACTCTTCTTCAGTGGCTGTGAGTCTCTTGAGTGCAGGGATTTCAATACAGTTTGAATATCTTTTATCTGAAATGCTTGGGACCAGAAGTGTTTCAGATTTTGGATTTTTTTTCAGATTACAGGATGCTCAACCTGTATTCAATCCTCTACCATCTAATATTTAACATAGAGTAGCTACTCAGTAAACATAGAAATAACCCTAACTTTTTTCTTCTTTCTGCAGTACCTTGGCCATGTAGAAGTTGATGAATCAAGAGGAATGCACATCTGTGAAGATGCTGTAAAAAGATTGAAAGCTGTATGTATTTGATGGTTGCCAGTGTTGATCTATATGCTGTCAATATTATCTTAAAAGGTTTTGCTCAGTAAATTTCAGTGACCTAGTATCCAGTAAGACAGTGTTTCTCTTAAAGCAAAAGATGTGGGCTTACTGATAAAAGCATCTCATGTTGTCCATCCAAAGGTATAAATTATGAAGACCAACCTCTTTGATTTAGGTCAGACATTATCCAAAAGGTACTTTTGATTTATAACCCATGTGAAACAAGTGATATGAAATTTGATAGAAGAATAATATTCTAAAACCAGGGTGAAACTGTTAGTTAACATCTTAACCTAATTGTGATAACTGGATTATAAATCATGAATTTTAAAGCTATTATAAGAAACAGCTTTCTGGGAAAAAGTAGGAGATAGAGATATCTGTGTTGATGCCTGGTGAGATTTACTTTCTTGGAGACTTCTCATTATTATCTTGACTCCTACTCCCCGATATTTTTCTCTATATTTCTCTAACATAATCTATTTCTAATGCCTTTTGCATAAACCTCAGCACACTGGAATGGAGAGCCCTTTCCTAGGATAAACAATATTTCCTTTGCCCATTATGCCACAGAACACATCCCAAGTCATGCCTGTGTAGGAGAGAATGGGTTCAGAATTCATAAAGATTCAGATTAAAGTGCTGAATTTCAGATTTTCAGTAGGTTGGAGGAATGTTTCATAGATCTGACAGCCCTCTTCACAACTTCCTTCTCTCCAATATGTGGCCTTTCCCCACTTTGCTATGAAAGCTTCAAGCATTACTTATGCATGCCCCTACCCCAAAGAGCCTTAAATACTTGCTGCTTTGGGTTTGCTGGTATGATGGGCTGCCACAAGTTTGACTACTAATGTGTGCTCTTTTCCTCAATTTGCTTAGTAATGAAAAATTTTCTGCTTCTTGGTGTATTCTGTATTACCTCTTATCTGTACTTCTTCAACATGAAATACATAAAAGTAAGGAAGCAGCCAACTCAGAGAGGTGGATTTTATTTTGGAATAAATGCCTGAATCTATTGTAGAAGGGAAAGGAGGAGAAAAATAACTGATTGTAGTACACAAAGAACTAAAAAACAAAACAAAACAAAAAAATAGACACATACACATACATGCATACATATATCTCTCTACACATACCCTTTACCTCAGATTTTAGTCATTTAAATTCTTAAATGATTGAAGCCTTTCCTAGTCTTATCTGTGTTCTCCAATTCATCATTTATGTTAAGGAGACTTATAACCATGTATTATGGTACATGAAACTATAGTTTGTAGTCTTGCCATGTCCACTTGAATATATTCCCCAATTAAACACAGTCTCAGATAATGTAATATTCCATTTTTGTCAAAACCAGTTTAAAAGAGAAATTAAAATTCAGTTTCTTCTTTAATAAAATAATTCTAAGTTCACCTAGAAGAATAATAAGATGAATTTAGCTAAGAACATTTTTTAAAAGTAATGCACTTATTTGCCCTACTTAAAGAATATTTTATAACATTGTATTACTAATGACTGAAAACAACAAATCAGTGAACAGACTAAATAGACCTGAAACAAACCATAAATAGTTATTAAAATCTTATAACTTATATAACTTATGGTTAAAAGGCCACTGTGGACTGAGCCTTTACAAAGTCCTTTACTTCAGAGAATGGCTTCATGTTCACTGTCTAAATAAGGAAAAGCTAGAGATGGTTTAAGTTTGCCCAGAAGATATTGAGAAATGGTATTTTGTTGTTTAATGAGCAGTTAATCCTCTTAACTGTCTAGTTTTTGGTTTTTTAAACAGCATTTAATTAGAAACATCTCTTTATTATATAGGTAATATACGTTTATTGTATAAAATACAAATGAAGAAAAAAGTACATAAATAAAACAATATGATCTTATGCAGTCCCATAGATAGATACTATTTAACTGTCTCGTTTTAAAACTAATTTTTTAGTTGAGTGGATTTTTTTTGTTTTATTTTACCTTTTTATTTTTTTAAACCAAGAAGATAATAGACTATAAGCATGATTATTTGAGGCATAGGACTATTTAGATAATAAAATTTAATGAGTATATACATCAGAAATAGGAACTAAATTGCCATTTTAAAAATTATACCTATGCCTAGAACAGTGTCTGGCACATAGTAGTCACTCAAAAAATATTTCTGGAATGAATATACAGAATACAGTCCAATCTTCAATATATGGTCAGATTGAATCTTATAATCATCATAATTATATCTTATGTTTAATGTTTTAAGTTTACAAAACCCTTTTGCATATTTCTAAAGATCTTTATTTCCCTATGGCCTTTTATGACTAAAGGAAAGTTTTATATGTTGATGACTGCTTTTCTGAACATACTTAAACTTTTGAACTTTGAGGGAAAATCAGCCACTTCTGGACTTTTCATTAAGAAGTTATTTAAAAATTTTCAGACAAACCCTATCTAGGAGACTTGGAACAAATGTTACATATAGTTTTGCATTGGCAAACATGTATTATAAAAAAAATGAGATTGAAGTTTTGGGTAACCAGGGTAAATTTCTTTTTTATTATACTCAGTGAAACTTCTCTCTTCTATAAATACCTTCTCTAGTTCTATACTGAGAATCTTGTAGAAAGTTGGAAGTCTTCAGGATGTTCTTCTCACATCAGACTAGTCCACATAAATTTATGATTTTTGTCTTCCTTTCATATTTTTACTATGCAGAAATTAATATTTGCCTTTTTTTCTCTGAGCAAACATTCATCTAACAAACTTTCACTGCTGTGCCAGATACTTATATTGTGCCAAATGCTATGTCTCTGGAGGATTTTGGTTTGTTTTTTATAGATTATAAAGCTTCCTCTTCTACAGAGGATTAAAAAAGAAATAGAATGTCTTTAGAATTAGTTTGAATGCCGAAGTTTAAAAATTTTAAAGATTAAATAGTTCAGATGTACCAGTTAAGTAGTGAAACAAAGATTTTAAGAAAACCTGGCTGGGCCTGGTGGCTCATGCCTGTAATCCTAGCTCTCTGGGAGGCCGGGGTGGGAGGATCGCTTGACCAGCCTAAGCAAGAGCGAGACCCCGTCTCTACTAAAAATAGAAAAAATTAGCCAGGCGTTGTGGCACACGCCTGTAGTCCCAGCTACTTGGGAGGCTGAGGCAAGAAGATCACTTTAGCCCAGGGGTTGGAGGTTGCTGCGAGCTAGGCTGACACTACAGCACTCTAGCCCAGGCTAGAGACTCTGTCTCAAAAAAAAAAAAAAAGATTTTAAACCTATCATGCGAATGATCTTTGAGCTAAAAATTTAACATTTCTAGTGCTTTTTAAATTTATGAGGAATTGAGGAAGAAGATAATTTGCAAGTATATTTGTGTGTGTGTTTTTCCCCAAAGTAGTCTCTCACAATTTAGAATTACATTAACTTCAATTGGAAATCATCTGCATACTTGATGTTCTCTAATGAAAAAAAAAATCATAAGTAAAAAAGATAGTGTTTTAAAAATATTTTCCTCACAGCATAAATACATTAATTTTTTTTTTTACTTTCTATGCATAGAGTTAGTTGCTACTATTTTTAATTCATTTGCTTTGTGATATAATTTCACTAATTAGCCACTTTGGGATTTAAATTGTATGGGATAATTGACAGAAATGGCCTATTGCCCATTTTTATTGCCTTTATGGCATAGTCAGTTGCAGGGTGAGGAGTATTGTCCTTTATCAATCAATTTTGTAAAATATGTATCAGGCCTTGTTTGACTCTGGTCCAAGATACCCTTCATTTTAAAAGGTCATTTCTTCCCATTGTCTCATAAATGTCTTTCCCTCTGTGTCTTGGTTTTAGACTAGTTTCATTATACTACCAGTTTCTAATATGTTGTTTTTTATTCACTATTTGATATATTTGTTTTAATATATGTTCTTGTTTTAGCAGGTAAAAGAATCATAACAATTGTTTTTTAAAAGAACATTAATATTATTCTCTAATAACTGTCTTTTTATGCATTTTGCACGTCAACTTTTTTTCATTAACATCTGGGGTCTTTTGTAAAAAGAGGGAAAACTCCATGTTTAACAAGAGCTTTTCTAGGAGCTAAATTAAAAATTAACAGATCTCCTTCCCTCACCTTCCTATCCCTTAAGAATGGTAAATCTCCTAACTTTGGCTGCATCCTTGAAAGCTGCTGGTTACTCAGAGTCTAACAAAACTAGGGTCACCAAACTTGGCAACAGAAATAATCTTAATCTTATTGTGATGGCTACCACGATTACTTTATTATTCTTTTACAGCTTAAGTTCAGAATATTTTGTGGAAATATTTGATGCTGCTTGTGATTTTCAAAACTTAGGTGGAAAACAAACTTTCTGGTGTTTGGGAGCATTGAATGAGTTTATGAATTGTCTAAGAAAGTCAAATTTTAGTACAATTGTCTTTTCCTAGACATTTATCCAACATTAAAAACTGATGATTATAAAAAGTAAAGGCTTAAACTATATTTCAACCACAGCTAAGAAATAAAAAGTTAAACTAGCTTGAAGGGTGAGTTAGAACCCATCCACTTTGCATAAGTTCTTCAGGTTTTAAATGGTGGCCAGTTTTCATAAATAGTGCTTAACAATTGATGCTGGTACCATGTATAGCTATGCCTCTTTTATCCAGATAGTTTCAGAATTGTATACTTATAAATGTCAATGCAAGTTATTTTAAAACAACAGCTTTTAAAAAGAAAACAAAACCATATTCCTTAAATTTTAGTTGTGGCCCAAAGATGTTATTTGGTTCTTAAGACATTTGTTTTCTCAGCTCCAGTTTAAACATTAGCCTTGTGTCCTTTATAGGTAATTTATTTTGTATCTGGAATAGAATATTTCTGTTACTTCCCTGTGTGTGCTGTGAAATTGATCAGCACACACATTCATACAGATTGATTCTAATGCATAAGTGGAAAGCCAGTGGTCAGGCTCCTCTCGGGTAGTATGAAGGATTCTCTAAGTGACATCTTAAACTCAGCAAGAAAAAGTATGACAAGGACCTTGATGCATACTCATTTAATTTTATATATTGCATTTTTTATGTGATTATATGGTCATTTGAATGTGGACTGGTTTTTTAATTGATGACTTTCACATAGTTGACCACTGATTTTAAATTGAAAATGTATGTGGAACCAATCTTCTATTTTCTACTCACTATTATGAAATTTAATACACAAATCTCACAAAACCAGTATGTCCTAGTCTTTTTCTCTGCTGCCAAATTTGGAAAATATGTTTTAAAAGTATATAGTGATTACTAAACTAACTAGTTGCTCCGCATGAGTAGGGGTTCTGATTTCTTCTCCTTCCATGGATTCTTAGGCCATACAATGTGTTTCCCTGCATTTTCGTGCACCCTTCCTTAGTCCTTGTCACTCCTGGTATGGATAACTCTTTAAAACTCTCACCCCCTCCCCTTCTCCCACTTTTCCCTTTCCCCAACTTCTGTATGTGCTTATTGGTGTGAAACCCTGGGACATTTAGCCCATACAATAATAGCGCTCGACTTGTCCCCCTGTTCCTCCAGGAAAGGAAGTTCTTCAAAGGCTTCTTTGGAAAAGTAAGTTTAATGCCACATTTGTGCTTGCTTTATAAGGAGTTACACCCCTAGTATAGCACTGACATATTTTTAAAAAGTAGTACAGCTTTGGTTTCTTTATAATACAGGAATTGATTTGACTGTATATAGAAATTAATGAATTAGGAGGTTACTATTTATGATATTCTCTGTGTGTCTATGGATACTAAATCTGATGATTCCTAGGAAATTCCAATAAATGAATCAAGTAGATTAAAAGAGATTGTCTCCTCAACACTATGTATTTAAAAAAATTTCATTTGATCTTTCAAAGCTCTGTTCATATTAGCAGTATTTTTAGCAAGTGCATTTTGCTTAGTGCCCAATATTGACAGAGAAATGGGAAGAAATATTAAATTCAAGTGAATATTAAATATACCCCCAATTTTACATTCAACAGTATTACATTTTTTGCAATCTAACTTAAATTTCAGCTGAAGTAAGTGAAAGTACATAAACTTATCTTTGGGGATCCTGCTATGGTTTTTAACCTGGGTCGCTAATCTAAGAAAACCTATCTTGATTATTAGTCTACCAAATACCTGTCATATGTGGAATGTTGTTTATGTAGATGCTTTTCAAGAAATGATTGCTTAATGTTCAGATCTCCTTAAAAATAAGAATATATAGGGTGGCAGTACACATATAAATAAATACATTTCTAACATTTTTGTGTCCAAGTTTATTATTGTTTAGTTTTGAATAAGTGCTATAAAGTAATTCAGACTGAGACAGAATAAGAAAGAAATACTGTCATTAGATAACTGAGTGTAAATTACTGAAAGTTTACGTGAGTATAAAAATCTTGTCACACTTGTTTTTCTACTTGCTGGTTTTGTTATTTTTGAGATTCGTTTTAAAGAACAAATCATTTCCATTTCCATTTCCTTCTCAATTAAATGTTTTAGCTGTAACTCATTTTTACATTTTCTTGTTCTAATTTAGGTCACTCTTATACTAATGTACACAAATTTGAAGTACTTTAGATCTAATGATTTAATTCAGTTACTGCTATCAATCTGAAATAAAAAGTTGCATAATTTACCAACACATGTCACAGTTAACATTTTTTTAGTAGACATTTTGAGTCTGAGTCAAATTAAGAAGTCCTTAGAGTATGGAATACATATCTAGAAAGAATCCTATAGACATTTACAGTGTTATAAATAGACATTATATTTGTTAAGGAAATTGATAATTATTAAGGAGACTTTTTGTGGAGTATTGTTCTTTCCCAAATGGAATTTTTCTTCCTTCCTTTCTTTCTTTTCTTTCTTTTCCTTCTTTCTTTTCTTTCTTTCTTTTTCCTTCTTTCTTTTCTTTCTTTCTTTTCTTTCCAGACAGGGTCTCACTCTGTTGCCCAGGCTGGAGTGCCAGTGGCACGATCATGGCTCACTGCAGCCTTGAACTCCCAGGCTCAAGCGATCCTCCTGCCTCAGCCTCCCAAGTAGCTGGAACTACAAGTGCACGCCACCACGCCCGGCCCCAAATAGAATTTCTGAAAGCAGTTACATGTTACCACAATTATCATACAATTTTAATTATCTTCCAAGTGACCAGTTTTGTCTATTTTAGTTAGAACAGCTTTGTCTGTGAAGACTAGGTTGTAGAAAATATTAATTTGGTTTATAGAAAAACAATGTTAAAACTGTATTTTAGCAGGACACACTGGTGTGAGCTTATAGTCCCAGCTACTTGGGAGGTTAAAGCAGGAGGATCACTTGAGCCCAGGGAGTACAGCCTGGGCAACATAGTGAGACCCTGTCTTTAAGAAAAAATATATATATATTTTTAAAGGTTATAACATGGTGTTAGGGAACAAAGACTGTCTCTTCAGAATCATTCCTGAGGTGGCAATATTTATTGGGCCATGATTCACCTATAGTGTAGCTGAAGGTGGGTCACACTGTGCTTGTTAGCTGTTTGCACTGCATTTTTGCTACATGATGAATTTTTATGTCTTAAAGAAAATTATGAATTGTCTCACTTAATCCTTAAATAACCCTGAAATTATTATTCTCCTTGTTTTACACTGAAGAAACTGAGGTTTACAGAGGTTAAATGACCTGACTGAAATAACAGCTATAATAAGTGGTAGAAGCTATGATTTGAACCTGGATAATCTGACTCCAGATTCTACACTCTTAATCACTGTGTTATACAATCACTCCATTTTCGTATTATTTATAAGTGAAATTTAGAAGATTTAACCTTAAAAGTTTCTAGTATAAATAGCTTCCTAGAAACTCACTTTTACTTTCTAACTTTCTTTTTAAAGGACAGTAATTTAACTTTGCATTTTATTTCTAGTCCATTTCTTTTTTTTATTAGTTAAAGCTTTAAAGAGTCTTTTTCAGTGGTTCAAACTAACATTTATTTATTTGGAAATATTTAAATCTTACTACAGGTTTAGTATCCCTTATCCAAAATGCTTGGGACCAGAAGTATTTTAGATTTCAGATTTTTTCAGATCTCAGAATATTTGCATGTACATACAAGATATGTTGGGGATAGGGCCAAGTCTAAACACAAAATTTATTTGTGTTTTATAAACACCTTATACACATAACCTGAAGATAATTTTATACAATATTTTTAAATCATTTTGTCCATAAAATACAGTTTGTGTACACTGAACCATCCGAAAGCCAAAGGTGTCACTATCTCCACTACCCACATGGACAATCTGTTTTTTTGGCATCACCATCATTCCGGAGTCTAAATTTATATGCTACTGATAAGTAATCATTTTCTTATACTTATTCACACATAAGAACTTAACAGTAGAAAAATGATATACCATTAATACAGTGAAAAAATAATGTGTTCTAGGTAACTAAGCAGCACTGCACCTCACCAGAATACCTTTATCTGGTGTTAAACAGCAGCACAGCAAACAGCAATCAATGTCCTTCTGCAATGCTGTGTTTTGATTAAAAGGTTACCGTACACTGTATTTTTTTAGGTGAGAAGAAATATCAGAAGCAGTTGAAGAGCCAGAAAGTGGGTCCTCTAGGAATGAGGAGGCATTCTGCTGGACGGCTTTTTAAAATGTTTCCTCCAGAGTCATCTGCCTCATTAACAATGGTTTTTGTCTTAGAAGTCTCTCTTTGATTTTATAAACTGATATGATTTCTTGTTCTGAGTGCACACTGCTCTAATATTGCAGCTAAAGGGGGCTGGGGGGGTCTTTTTTCCCTTGGGGATGCTGAATAAACTGTGTGTGTTTGCCTGGGTTTTAACTGTGACCTATCACACGAGGTCAGGTGTGGAATTTTCCACTTGTGGCATCATATTGTTGACACTCAAAAAGTTTCACATTTTGGATCATTTTGGATATCAGATTTTCGGATTAGGGATGCTCAACCTGTGGTGAGTTTGACTCCCACAGGATTTCTTTAAAAGATGCTAAGTGATCCCAGAATAGTGTCCTTGAACAAATGTGACTATCAGAATTCTTTTCTTACATTATTGGGGAAAATTTTTTTTATGGCAGGGTGATATTATAGTAAGTCATTCAAAGAGTTTGGAAAATGGGGCGGGGGGAAATTATCATCCATAATTTTACCCAGATTGTCCTTTTAAATGAAAAACTTTTCTATAATTTGGAGGCTTTTAAGTCTTTCAAGTTGCCATCATTCAACCAATACCACACTAATCTGCAAGAAATAGTCTGGTGAAAGAGACTGGATTGAGTTTGCTAGGTAATTGTGGTTTGATGAAAGCTTAAAATGAAGAATCTTATAGAATAGTATATGATAGGGTGTTTTTATTCCAGTACAGTTCCTCATAAATTTTGATAACTTTGTTATTCTTTGAATTATGTATGGTTTAATGATCCTGGATAAATAGAACAACAGTAATCAAGAAGTGTTAACATTAAACACTTTTTCATAAAAGTAGGTAGATGGAAGAATTGTTAGCCTTGATTCTGGATTTATGAATCATGGCCAGGAGGACTTCTTTTCTCTAAGTCTCCTCCTGGACCTGACCACCATCACTTCCCTATTGCTGAATCACTAGCTGATGGGAGCAGTGCCTCCAAAAGCTGTAGCAGTAAGGAACAGTTAAACCTGGGTCTGTTACAAGGCTGTGGTATTAAACCATTGTAAGGTAATCTGTATTCACATTTTATGGGAATATAGAAATGACTAAATAGAGAGATAGAAAATGTTCTTAGACCACCCTACTAGGTCCCTTTTTAAAGCTATTTAGTTGTATTTATGTAGACCTTTACAGTTTATGATGTGCCTTGACCTGCTTTCTAATTTGCTATTCACAACAGCTCAGTAAATTAGAGTAGTTCATGAAACCGCATTTTACAAATGAATAAACAGAAGCTCAAAGAGGTCACCCAGCTAGTACTAAATGGCAGCGCCTACACTGAAACCAAGGTTCTCTGAAACTGGTGCAGAGTTCTTTCACCTAGCTCATGTTGATGTTCTCTCATTCAAAAAGCATTGGCCTCTGCTTCCTCAGGTATGCCTTAATCATAATGAATGGCGAAGTGTCTAATGCAGAGGATACTAGACAGCGCAAGGACTGAATATATCCACAAACATAGATTGTGTCTTGCACACAGTTTGTATATTTGAATTAGTTGGAAGTATTTTAAACATTGAGAGCTTTCACGTAAAAACTAGGATATCTGTCTTAAGAATTAGAAGATCTGAGAAAACAGCATGCTTTCTATGTGCAACAGTGGCTTGAGCTAAGTAGCAACTGTGCCCCTTGCCTATTCACCACAATCCCTGCAATTCCCTTTTGTCCCTTACATTCAGCCTGCTTCACTCACTCTATTACCTTCCTTTAACTCTGTAGGCATTTGAGTTTGTGAACTCCTCCCTGGGCTATTATGTCACTTTGATTTATTTTTATTTGTAGCAATCACTTCTAACTGTATAAAATCACCAAAAATATTATAATATCTGTTATAGCAGATCCTGTTAATGTACTGCCTGCCAAATATGTTTTTTTCAAGTTTTATATTTTTGCAGTTGGTAAGTGGCATCATTAGAAATGGTTAAGAGAATGTGTGGTTGAAAAATAATATGGTTGTATTGTTTTCACCTAATTGCCAAGAGTAAGGTGTCCCATGGTATTTATGACTGCACTCTTAAATCAGTGTATTCACATCTACATTCTATTTTAGATTTCCTAAATTTTCTCCTCTGTAACAAATTGTACTTACTACTTACCTTCATTCTGGATCCTATTCTTTAAAAATGTGGGGGAATATCTGCTGCCTTTTCCCTTTTCTTCCTTCTTGCTTTATAAACATCTAGGTAACTGTAGCCTAGCAAAGTTGACATAGAAAATTAACCATCACAACCTCTATCACTTGACCATATCTTCATTTTTTAATCCAGTGAACATTTTTCACATTTTTGCTTACTTGATCACTATGTAACATTTGACATTTTGGACCATCCATTGCTTTTTGAAACCCTTCTCCCTTAGTTTCAATGATACTACTCTCTCTCCATTCTCCTGTCCCTCTCACTATTTGTTTTCTCATATATCAAGGATTTATTCATTTTCTCCCAATTCTTTAATTATTGGTGCCTCTTTTTTCCTTAAACCCGCAGGATTTCTTACTCTATTTTCTTTTTCATCTGATCACCTAGCTTCCTACTTCACTGAGAAAATAAAATTAATCAGAAGAAAACTTTCACTTGTGCCAGCCACCACATCTACTCACCTACTTGCATCTTTGCCCATATACTATTTCCCCCATTCAAAGGAATAAACTATCTGTGCTCCTAGCTGAGGCTAACTCCCCCACTAAATTCTTATTATTCCAACTCTTAACTTATTCCAGCAATGCTACTTCCTCTCTCCTCCATAATCAGTTTTCTTTCTCTAGTGGATCATCCATTAGCATAAAAATAAGCCATCTTAAAAACAAAAAGATTTCTTCTTGGTGCCTGCCTGAAGTTCCTATTATCCCTTCTGTTGAATCCATTTAATTATCTCCACCACCTTCATCTCCACCACTCCACCAAAGCTGCTCTTGTCTCTTCTTTTATATTACTGTTCTAGTGGTCCTGTCACCTTACTCAAACTATCAGCAGCACTTGACATAGCCCATGTGTAACTCCTCCTTGAAACACTCTATTTATTTGGAGTTTGGAGATCATATTTTCTTGGTTTTCCCCTTATATCACTGCCTACTTCTCAGTCTGTGGACTCTTCTCTGCCTGTATCTCTCCCTTGATGATCTCATCTAGTGTCATGGCTTTAAATACCACCTATGTGCTGATGGTTTTAAAATTTATTTCTCCAGATATCTCCCCTGAACTCCATAGTGGTATTTCTGTCTTAGAAGCAATATAGCGTAGCAGTCAAGGGCACAGCTTACTTGCATTTAATCCTGGCTCAGGCACTTACTAGCTTTGTAACTAATACCTACCACATGTGATTGTTGTGAGGATTAGATGAATAAATATGAGCAAAGTGCACAGAATGGCCTGTTTTAGTAGATAAGTGTCAGGTGTCATTATCATTACTAAACATTTCCACTTTGGTGTCTGATAGGCATCTCATACTTTAATATGTTGCAAACCAAATTCCTGAGCCTTCTCCCACAAACTGCTCTCCCTTAGTTTTCCCCATTTGCAGTAGACAACAACTCTTCTGGCCCTGTGCTCCAGCCAAAAATCTTGAATTTGACTTTCACTCCTCTTTCTCTTATACCTCAGCTTCCGAGAACCTAATCAGTTCTCACTATCTTCACCACTACTACCCTGGTCCAAGCCAGCATGTTCTCTCACCTTAATCATTGCAGTAGCATCCTACTGTCCATGCTTCCTTTATTGTCCCCCATAACATCTCTTCTCAAGATATCCGCCTGAGTGATCTTTTTAAAACAGAGGTCCCATTGTGTTGCTCCACTGTCCCAGATCCTGCAGTAGCTTCCTGACCTACTCAGAGTAAAAGCCAAAGTCTTTTGGGCCTTGTAGGCCATTGTATATGAATTCCCTCTGTCTCATCTCCTCTCTTATCTCCTCTTGCTCCCCCTCTTGCTGCCTCTGTTCTAGCCACACTAGCCTCCCTGCTGTTGCATAAATACACCAGGTGTGCTTCCATCTCAGGACCTTTGTACTTGCTATAACCTCAGTTTGGAACACACATCATCCAGATATATGCATGGCTCACTTTCTCATCTCTTTCCCTTTACTCAAAAGCTCCATTCTCACTGAGGCATTTACTGATAACCCTATTTTAAAATCCAAATACAACCCTTCCTATTCTTCTTTCTAGCTTTATTTTTCTCTGATAGGGCTTATATCATGTTTGTCATAACATACATTTTGCTTATCTGTTTGTTCATCTCTTCCTCAGTAAAATGTAAACTCTCTGAGGACAGAGATCTTCACCTATTTTGTTCACTGCTGAATCTTCAGTGCCTAGGATAATTTATGGCCCATAGTAGCTGCTCCAAAATATTTAAGTTAGTGAATGAATAAATGAATTATTGATAAATGTACTGCTCTCAAGTTTGCCCTGTAGTGTGAGGAATCAGACAGGTAAATAAATGATTACCAAATTGTGTAACAATAACAGGTGCTACTGGAACAAAAACGAAGAATGAATGAATGTAAAGGTTGTGAAGAAGGCTTCTAGGAGGAGATGACACCTAAGGCTGAGTCTTAAAACTATGAGTTCTAGTTAAACTAAGAGGAGAAAGGGATTTCAGACAGGAGGAACAGCACTTACCAGGGACTTTGGGATTAGAGAAAATTGCTCCACACTCAGCCTAGGGATGTGGAGAAGGAAACAGATAAGACCCAAATTTCAGGTATAGATGACTTAAGGGGATGGCAGAATCACTTATTGTGAGAAGGAGTATGATGAATTTGGTTTTGGACAGGTTGAATTTGAGATGCCTGTGGAATTTTCATTTCAGTTATTATATACCTTTGAAATATGAACTTAATATTAGAATAATCCATAGGTGTCCCCTCCCCCCAATTAAAGTGACTTGGCAGACTAGAAGAGCTAAATTGCCTTCAAAAATCTCTCCTTTGCTGTGTGGTTCATGACATACTACCACCCTTACTGTTTTCCCAAAAGCCTTTAAATGCCCCTCTCGTTTAAGAATGTGCAGGAATAGTGTACCTTAGTGTCCAAGATTAAAAATTACTATTCTTTTAATGAAGCAGCCATTAGAGATAGTGCCAGTCTCAAATCCTGAAGAAAGTTATGTTTCTATCCCTTCACTGCTTTGTTCTTTGGGGACTATTCACTGTATCTTGGAATTATAAGACAAAAATTTGTTCATTATACCATTCTGTCCAGAAATTCAAATATCAAATTATAGACTTCAAGGCCTTTCTCCTCAGATTTAAAAAAAAAAGTTTCCTCTGAGAGAAGAGAATTCTATTGTTCTTTTATTACAAGGCACATTGTATCATGGTTGCCCAGTTAATGTATCGTTATTACTCTGTAATCACTGGGTTATCTCTGTGTGTAGGTGTGACAGAAAGACTCAGGAGTGATTCTTTACACATCGGGTACCTTTGAAGATCTCCTGGGTTTGTAGCTGAAGGAATTTTGCACAATAGAATCGCAAATCACTGTTGCTTGAGAGAGTGACTTGCTCTGCCCCTCCTGCCCAAATTGGTTTGTTTGCTGCTGTTGCTTCTTAACATTTCATAGCTGTGCCAAATTATGCTTCCATGTGTCTTCATGGCATTTCTTTGCTTCACCTTAGAACATCTTTTTGCTCTTATCTATCATATGCCCAGCAGAGCTATCTTGCCTCCAGATATCACTTCTATTTATGTTGATTAATTGCATGCTCCTATCTCATTGGTGATCTTGGTAATTATAGAATTTTTGAGTTGAACAGCACCAAAGATGTGAGCCACAGTTTAAAATACTAGATAGAATGTAAATACATTTGTCAAAAAAGAAAAGGAAAAGAAAGAGAATTCAGGGACACAATTCCAACAGGTCTAATATTTCAATGAAATGAATTATCTTCCCAAAATGATTCAATTAATAATTACTTTCTAGAGATTGTGATGATTTCTATCAGAGGTCAGCAAACTATGACTCACTACTGTATCTGCTTTTGTAAGTAAAGTTTTGGAACAAAGCCATGCCCCTTTGTTTACATATTTTCCATGGCTGCTTTCATGCTACAATGACAGAGTTGAGTAGTTGCAATAGAGATCGTATGTCCCACAAAGCCTAAAATATTTGCTCTCTGGCCCTTCACAGAAAAAGTTTGCCAGTCCCTGATTTAAGCAGTTTAAAAGCTCATTCCTCCAACTCCAACTCATTTCTTCCCAGGATACCATCAATATGTAAAATAAAAGACCAATGTAAGGCTCTTCCAGCCTACCAAGAATATCACCAATTTTTCATCTTCATCCTTTTTCAATTTATTTTTAAAAACTATTTTTCTACTTAAAAAAAATACTTTAGAGATAGGTAGGTAGATAGCAGTTCTTTATTGTAATTGGTTATTTCAATTGCCTTTTACTGTAGGTAGCTTTTATATTTAGGAGAAAGTCATCTTACAGTGTGCTGAGCTTAAAGTTACTACTTCTGTGTTACTTTTCCAACCATTTTGTGTTCCTTCACCAGTTTTTTTATGTTAAGAATACCTGTGTATTTCTCTTACTTATGGTACAAGTTTCCTGATTTAGTATTTTGTAATAGATCCACTCCCTGCTATCATTTTCTCCAATGTCAAAGCCTACTTAATTGCCATATTGGCTTATGTCTACCCATAATAAAAGATTTTAAGGCAGAAGTTAATTTCTAAATTCTAAGCTGGATATTAAGTGAGCAGAGTGATTACTTGAAAGTTATACTTTTTTCATTTTTCACTTATAGGTTAACTTGGTTTTTCTGCTCAGATTTCACCAGTTTAAATTCTAAGGTAGTAAAGTTCTGCCCATGTTAGACCCATTTTCTTTCTTTGAAGAATAAGCAATTTTATCTTTATTCTGTAATTGTTTTTCATGACATTGACATTAGTCAGTGTGAATTCTACCTATAACCTTGAAATTATTATTAAAATAGAAAGTGTTGGAACAGTGGTGATGAAATAATTCTTAACATCTCACATCTGTGTAACCACTACGACATTTTTGTTAGTACCTGAAGCATGTAGTCTTTTTTTTTTTGAGGTGATTTTGCCACTAAGATGTATGTAAATTCTACATTTCATACTTACTCTGGGTTATCTTTTTTTCAGTCCTGTGGTTAGTTAACTTTGACCTGATTTCCTAAGATACTGGTTTAAGTAGACAGTTTTAGGGCAAACAAAAGCAAAAATTTTCCATCTTCTTGATTACATTTATCTTCTTTTCTTAAAAGTACTCAGAAATCTTAGTTTATATTATCAGAATGAAAGACTCTATCTAAAGTTTACAAATACTACAGAAGTATTGCTATTATAGAATTTATGAGAGGAAGTCTGGACTTAATTTCAGCTATAGCCATGTTTGAGCATTAATATATCAGTATCTGACCAAAGTAACTGTAATGTGGCAAACTATAGTGGCATTAAAGAACCGGCACCCAAATGTATGAACAAACACAAGAAGAATTTGTATTATTTGTTTTTTCCCCCTCTTTAGAGGAATCAGAGACCATGAGATATGACAAATATAATTCCTCACTGATACATTAGTACAATACTATAAAAATTGTCATAAAGGCATATCTCAAAAAGCACAAATGTTTTTATAACTGTATAATTGGGCCAAGAGAGTGTTGTATATTTCCTGGAATATTGTAATGTGACTAACTGGAGAACAGTCCCATTCTAAATTGACCTTTTATTTTTCCCACCTTCAGTCTTCTAACCTTGGAGTAGTCCTGTCTATTGCCTCAGATGTTGAACACTGCAGGCTACAACTACACAACAAGCAGATTGATAAAGCTATATATTTAAATGTCTTACACAGGATTGTCAGTGCTGTTTGGCAGTCTTCTATATCACTGGTCAGCTGTCTCCCATTCCCTACAGCAGATATTTAGCAAATTTATTCTTTCAACAAATATTTCTTCAACTCCTACTCTGTTCCAGGTATTGTTCAAGCTCCAGGAATAGAGCAGTGAACAATATAGATGGAAAATCCTGCCCTCATGGTGCTTACTTTCCAGCAAAATACTAAATGTTACATAAGTGTTGGTTAAATATGGGCAGTTACTATTGTTAGTGGAGTGACAATTGTCCCAGTTTGCCTGGAACAGTGCCAGTGTAACACCTATTTGTGGGTGTTAATAGTGGCCCCTTTCACTTTCAATGGGGTCCCAGTTTGGACAGTAAATTATATGACTATACTAGTTATAAACCTTTTACATACATTAATTAATCTTCACAACAATTCTATGAGGTATACAAGATTATTAACATCATTATATAGAAACTTCAGTAGAAATTGAAGCATAGAGAAGTTAACTTGGCCTTGGTCATAGTGGTAGTAAATTGCAGAACCAGAATTCAAACGCAGACAACAGCCTGGTTCTTAGTCACTATACTACTACCCCCATACTGCTAATCTAAATCTTTACTATCTCACTCTGCCTGTCTTTCTTCCTCTCCCCAGCAAAGTAAAGCAGGTACTCTTATCTCCTCCACAGATAAATTTATGGTTCTCCAGAGTGAATTTCCTCAACTTGCCACTCCCTCCTTTATAAATCTGTCTCATCTCTACTCAAGCTCACTCCATCCCTCCATTTCAGAGGAAGGGACATACCTCCTCCTGTCTAAAATTTGTATTCTAGCCCCATCCCATCCTGCCTCCTGTATGACTTCGTTCTCTACATTATTCTTCTCCTTTTCTTGGGCCTTCAGTCTTCATCATTCCACTGACTTTTCCCTTTTATCATATAAACATGATCTATTGTTGTCATTTTTGTTGAAAATACATACCACTCTTTCAAGAAGCTTTACTCTTGGGAGAGGTTTTTAAAAGTTTATTAATATGATGATAAATGGCTACCAATTATTTATTACCCTATTTAAAGTCCAGGTATTATATGTAATCTCTAATCCTTTTAACCTACAAATATTTAACAGATGAAGAAATGGAAGCTCAGAGGGCTACATAACCTGCTTAGCTTATGAATAGTAGCACTGAATTATTCAGACTTATATTTGTCTTACTCCAAAGCCCATTGTGTTTCTAGTTTAACATGATAGTTTATCACAATTCTTGCAGACTTCCCTTGATCCTCTGCCTGTCCTCCGTTGCCCTATTATAGCTCTCCTTCTTTTTACAGAAAAGCCTTTTAAAGTGAGTATTTAATACCTGTAGATTCTTCTCACCTTTGATTTACTTCTTAAACTCATTCTAGTCTAACTTCCACTTCTGTATCAGTCAGGGTCCTCCAGAAAAACAGAACCAATGAAGAAGAGGTTTATTTGAAGAATTGACTCATGCAATTGTGGGGACTGGCTGGCAAGTCTGAAATCTGTAGAGCAGTCCAGCAGGCTGGAAACTCAGGCAGGATTTCTTCTTCCTCAGGAAACCTCAGTCTTTGCTCTGAGGCCTTCAACTAATTGGATGAGGCCCACTCATGTTATCAAGACTAATCTCCTTTACCTAAAGTCAATTGATTGTAAATGTTAATCTCATCTACATACCTTCACAGCAACATTTTGACTAGTGTCTGACCAAACAGCTAGGTAACTGTAGCCTAGCAAAGTTGACATAGAAAATTAACCATCACAACCTCTATCACTTGACCATATCTTCATTTTTTAATCCAGTGAACATTTTTCACATTTTTGCTTACTTGATCACTATGTAACATTTGACATTTTGGACCATCCATTGCTTTTTGAAACCCTTCTCCCTTAGTTTCAATGATACTACTCTCTCTCCATTCTCCTGTCCCTCTCACTATTCCTTTTCTCATATTTCAAGGATTTATTCATTTTCTTCCAATTCTTTAATTATTGGTGTTCGCTAGTGTCCTTGGCCTCTTATTACTCCAATCATTAATGTCTCCCAATTCTAAAATTCCATCTTAGAATTCTCTTCTGAGTTTCAGACCTATATATCCAGTTATCTATTGGATGTCTTTGCCTGGATATTGCACGGATATCTCAGATTTTGCTTATCTAAAACCGAAGTCCTAATCTTCTCCTCTCAAACTTACTTTTCCATCTGTTCTGTTGTTTATTATAGTTGGTGGTACCCTCTTCACCCAGTTAACCAGGCCAAGATCCAAAGAGGAATCCTCAACTCATTTACTTTTTAAAACCTCATCTCCATACCTATCTTAGCCAAGGGAGTTCAACTCTCATTTTCTCACACCTAGAATCTTACGGTCTTCCTGCTTCCTGTCAGTCTCTCCAACCCTTCTATGCTGCTGTCAAAGTGATGTTTTAAAAATGTAAATCTATTTAATTGTGTTTAAATTCCTTCCTTGGTTTCTAATTGCCCAGAGAATTAAGATTAAATTCCGCAGGCATACAAGGCCTTTCATGACTAGGCCTTTCCTACTCTTTATCTCTCATTGCTCCTCTCTCACCCAGCCTACTTACCAAGCCATACTGAAATATTTATAGAGTCCTAGACTTGCCATGTTATTTGCTTCCATGTCCTATACTACTCTTTCTTCTGCCTGGCTTGTCCACTACCTCTATTAATTCCCTGCCTCCCTACCCCCACCTAGGGCATCAAGAAAAATTACTTCAGGACCCAGTTTAGACTTCTCCTTTGTATAACCTTTCCAAATTCCATAAATAGATTTGATTATACCTCCTTTCTGGCATCATTGTGCCTTGTTCTCAGCTCTTCTGTAACACTTATTACTGTATTATTTATTTTTTGTTTATCTGAATGTCACCTTTCAATGGACTATGAGCTCTTCAGTATTTCTGCTGGCTGGCATATTATAGGCACTCATCAAGTGTGTGTTGAGGGTGGAGATAATGAAGCCAAGTTCATTACAGATCATAACAGTTCATTTAAAGAAGGCCATGCCTATCATATCAAGAATTCCTAGGCTTGAACACAGAGAGAGGAGAATGGTAGAAAATGTCTGTTATTCTTACTTGTCCCTTCTAGAAGCTGCTGCTCCAAACTTAGCACCAGATTCTTTTTGATATATACTTTTTATGATAATCTTATACCTATTCTCAGCCTTTGTTTTGCTTTTGTTTAATTTTGCTGTTTCATTGGAGCAGTTAAAAAGAAAGATATATTCCTTCACTGGAGAAATCATATATCAGCTTGTTCTCATGGTATTCTTGTATGCCCAAAAAGTCTTTTCTCGGTCAGTAAAAAGAAAATTCATGTTATAAGGAAGTTATTTTTTTCAGAGTTTTTTAATCCTCCTATGTCCCTAAAATGTCTCCATGCATTTAATGTCAAATTGAAAAACCAAACCAAGGCCAGGTGCAGTGGTACATGCCTGTAGTTCCAGCTACTCGGGAGACTGAGGCAGGAGGACTGTTTGAGCCCAGGAGTTTGAGGCTGCAGTGCTCTGTGATCACACTTGTGAATAGCCACAGCACTCCAGCCTAGGCAACACAGTGAGACCCTGTCTCTAAAAAAAAATAAATTTAAATAAAATTAAAAAAAAAAAAACAGTTTTGTGTTAATCCTGAGAAGAGAAATAATGGTTTTTTAAAAGATTGTTAATAGATAAGAAGAGCCCTACAAGAAGTGGAAAAAAATGTTAATAGAATAATCAAGACTTATTGAGTTTTTAACAAGAAAATTTTAGGTAACCAAAGGTCCTGCTATACACATTGGGATCAGAGGATAGTGGAATGAATGGTCAGCATCTCAGTTTAGACTTAACTGTTATATCCTACTCTAAATACACTTGTAGAAGCTACTTGTGGTGTAACTCCTTATGTATTTAATATTTATCTGACTCTTGGTTTTCTTGATTTTTTAAATGGGTGAAGAATCTAGTTTTGAATTCTTTGCCCTTTATGGAATGTGATATCTTAGTTTTGATTTCATCTGCCCTTTCTCCTTTACTTAATTTTATCTTATTGTTTTGCATTGTGTTTCTAAAATAATGGCTTTGGCTTGTTTTTTCCTGAATGTTTCTGCAGTTTGGTTTGAGTATCTGGCTTTGGGCACCCTTCCTGAACTTGGACTCCATCTGTACTTGTGACTTTTGGAAGACTAATGTCAATGTTGTCTGTGGAAGATGACTTTTTTTTAATATTATATATATTTTTGTCTCCCCTCTTTCCCTTTTTGGTTTCTCTTAAAAGACTGGAAAGAAAGCAGTCAAGGCAGTTTTGTGGGTCTCAGCAGATGGACTCAGAGTTGTGGATGAAAAAACTAAGGTAAGATTTTTATAAGCTTAAATGAGACTGCTCAGATTTTTTTTAAAATTTCTAACGATCAAATATAATGCCATTAAGCAGTTGTAGTCACTCTATATCCTTCCCCTTTGTCCAAAGTACATTATTCTGAGAGACTATTAAATGTTCAGGAAACCAATATAGTTACTCGTTTACCCTATGAAAAATAGAATTCTCTCAACATTTTGTCCTACATGACATAGTATGTTTAATGTACTAAGCATTAGCATTTAATGTTAAGATCTGATTTCTATTTTTGTTCTTTTAAATTTAAATGAAAAACTTTCACCCCCACAAATCTGATATAAAAGATGATGGACCTTTTATCATAGTTTAAAATTTAAAAAAAGATGATGGGCCACATCTGAATTTCTTCTTGTTCTTTAAGAAAACACTATTTTTAGAAAGTACTATTTTTAGAAAGTGCTATTGGAACTAATTAACCTGCCTTTTGACTGAAAACCCAGTTTAAGTGACATCTTAAGGACTAGTAAATGGCTGTTTGGTTAACATTTACTTAGAATCCAAATAGTATCTCAAATCATAGGTAGCATTTTGCATTTGAGAGAAAGTGGTCCTTAGTGCCTAAATAAGAATAGAGGCACAGATTTGCCCCTAGAGAGCATAGGGTGTTATATAAGTGCATTTAATCATTAACTAAAATTTCCTACAGGACCTAAAAGTCAGGAAAAAATTTAAGAAGATACTTTTTCAAAAACATTCAAATGTTATTGGAAGGGGAGAAAGTCTGGCAGGTAAAAAGCAGTTTTGATAGGCAACTTGCTTGATAAATTTTTTTTTTAATTTGAAAATATTAAGGGAGTACAAATGTTTTTGTTACATGGATACCTTTTAGAATGCTTAAGTTGGGGCTTTTAGTGTGCCCATCACCCAAATAGTGTTCATTGTACCTGATAGGTTGGTTTTTGCCCCTTCCATCCTCTTGCTCCCTTCTTGATTTCAAATGAACTTTACATTTCTTTGTGCCCGTGTGTGCCCATCTATTAGCTCTCAATTATTAGGGAGTACATATGGTGTTTGTTTTTCCATTCTTGAGATACTTCACTTAGGATAATGGTCTCCAGTGCCAACTTGCCTGATAAATTTTAAGTGATTTAATATAGCTGCATTTTAGTCCTTTGACCTTCCATTAAAGGCTTTTTTTAAGTTCAAGAGAAGTAATACTCTTAAATTTTAGTACATTACTGTTAGAAACAGTGATCATTTTAACTAGCTTATTTTTAGGAACTTCTGTAGTTTTCATTAGTGTTTAGATGAAATTTGTTGTACTTGGAGGCTATGTATTTAATTGTTGTTTACAAAAGTTAGAAAGTGATGTTGTCCCCTGGTGGCTACTTACAGAACTGGCATTCATTAATTTAGTTATTTCCCTGAATGATAATAGTAATTGGTGGCTTGTCACCATTGGACCCATCTTCCCACCCTTTTTTTTAGCTATAAGTAGGGACTGATACGGTGTTGGGATCGGTGTTTGTGATAAGACCATGCAGTGATCTTCTGCACAAATTTATCATGGAACAAAAGCCAAAATTTGAAGTCCTTAACCTTTGAGCAAGAAGCTACATCAAATTGCCTTGCTGTCCTATCTCCCCACCTATGTCTACTTTGGTTCTGATAGTATTCCTACTTAAGAGTATAGTAACTCTTGGATGGTTTCTTAGAAAAAGGAATAAATTAATGGAATTGTAGATGGAAAATTTGATTGAATTGTAGATGGAAATATGAAAGGAAAATGATATTTATATTGCAAAGAAGAAAAAAATTAAAAACAATTTTTAAAAAATGCCTTTAGTATGTTTTACTTCTAGCAATGGCTGAATTAAGCTCCTATTGGACTGACTCTCCTGCAAACAACTATATACTCTGAACAAAACAACACACTTATTTGAAGGTACAAGAAAATAACCCAAAGAAGGCAGATTCTGGAGGGAAGTTGACACTTGGAAGAAGGAAATTGCACTGAGTGATTTATCATTTCATAGCTTCTAGCCTAAGGACGGGCCCTAGTCTGTACTATTTGGGGTAGCTAAAACTTCAGTGGGAAAATCTTAGTCTTTCTGCTCTGAAAAATCAGAAGACAGAATTTGAGATAACAATAGCCACTCGAAAGTGAAAGGAGAATCCTGGAAATGAGAGAGCCAAAGAGGGGAAGCCCCAAATTTTATATATAAATTCTGCCCAAATCTCTGACCCTTAACCATGCAGTTACAAGGCAGACTCCAAATGACCCAGCTAATAATATAAAAACTGATATTTGAGCTGCTGTCCAGAAGATAGAATTTTCCATTTGAGTTTAATTGAATTAACTACCTGCTAAAACCAAAAACATAACACTTCCAAGGAATGTCATAGAATCCAGACTCTGTACATATAACATTCACAGTGTCTACAAGGCAATGCAATTACTCAGCGTACAAAGAAACAGAAAAGTCTGACTCATTCTCATCAGAAATGGCAATCAATAGGGACCCAAACTCGAGATGACCCAGATGTTGGAATTAGCAGGCAAGGATTTTAAAACAAGTATTATAACTATACTCAGTGATGTAAAGGAAAATATGCTCATTGAATGAAGAGATAGGAAATCTCAGCTGAGAATAGAAACTATGAAAAAGTACCATATGGAAATTCCACACCTGAAAAATACGGTCAGTATCTGAAATAAAAAATTCACTGTATAGGGTATATTGTTAGTTGAAAGAAAGCAAGGTACAGAAAAGTACATATATATGTATGTATTTATGTGTGTGTATATATAGTGCTAATTTGTATAACAAAGGAAACATAACTACCATGCATTTGCCTACATTTGCAAATAAACCAAAAGGATTAAATATATTGATTTATATATATTGTCAAATTGAACGCAGAATCTACTATGAAAGAGATCTAAAACTAGAATCAACAAGCATATACTTTAGAATACATAGATGAGATAAGGGAGGCATCTCGGCAAAGTGCCTCTTGGGATGTCCCCTAAGTAAAATTCTCAGTACTGGACACAGTTCTAGCTATCCCATAGCCTAGTTGCATCAGATGTAGGGATTCTGTATTATGAAATGAACATCCTGTGTTTATTCTGAGAAGCTTGAGTAACCTAATAAATGCACTCTTTGTGCTTCCCATTTTCTAGGACCTCATAGTTGACCAGACAATAGAGAAAGTTTCTTTCTGTGCCCCAGATAGGAACTTTGATAGAGCCTTCTCTTACATATGTCGTGATGGCACCACTCGGCGCTGGATCTGTCACTGCTTCATGGCTGTCAAGGACACGGTGAGTCCAACAACATGTATTTCATCATGAGTATTCTCAGTTAGCTGAGCTCCTTCTGGGTTTGTGTAACCAAGCAGTTTCCAATACATTTTTAACAAGTACATGCTGCTACAGCTGCTCTTGGAAGTGCCTAAACTAGCCTACTTTAGCTCCTTTTGTTCAAACAGTTCACACTCTTGTTGTAACCCAGTGAGTTGCAACTCACAGAGCAAAATGATTGGCTGAGATCCAAGGTCATTAAAGGAAGTAAAAGTGCTCTGGTGATGGTGGTTGCTAAACTTAGAAACTTTTTATAATTGGAAGTATTTTCGGGATTCTTAAATGTTATTTGTTTGCTAACACATCTGGGTATGTTGTTATAAATTTATTTGCAAAGAGACACTATAAATGAAAGAATTGAGTTGGAGTATATTTTTAACTAATTATAAGAACAGAAATACTAGATTTGGTAGAATTAACTCTGCTAGAAATTGTTGCATGGCAGAAATTTTTGTTTTTGTTTTAAAATAGAGAATAATTTCATCTCTCATGTAAATTACCTAAAATTCTGACATGAAAGATAAGTCTTTTAGATGATGATAATCTTACTACAGGTTGAACATCCCAAATCCAAAAATCTGAAATGCTCCGAAGTCTGAAACTTTTTGAGCCTTGACATGACACTCAATGGAAGTACTTATTAGAACATTTCAGCTTGCAGATTTTCAGATTTCAGATTTTTGGATTGGGGGTTCTCAACCAGTAAGTATAACACAAATATTCCAAAATCTGAACAAAGTCCAAAACACTTCTGGTCCCAAGCATTTCAGAGAAGGGATACTCAACCTGTATATATAGCATAAAGTATATAACGTCTGAGTTTTTAAAAATCCAGACAGAATAGGCAGTATAGCTATTTGTGAAGGCTACAACTCAGTAGCCAAGCTCTTGCCAAGTTTTAACCTGGAAGAGAGGTGGTGGCCATGCTATAAAATTGCCCAAAATTTTTTAAAGCTCTATAAATAAATGTTAAGAGCTCAGATTTTGAGTCAGATCTGGGTTTCAGTCCTGGTTCTACTTCCTACTACCTGTGGGA
The DNA here is from genome assembly GCA_023783475.1 of Daubentonia madagascariensis. Classification (NCBI taxonomy): domain Eukaryota; kingdom Metazoa; phylum Chordata; class Mammalia; order Primates; family Daubentoniidae; genus Daubentonia; species Daubentonia madagascariensis. The sequence goes on along the minus strand of JAKFHU010000485.1, from coordinate 33,750,174 downwards.
TTTGGGGCAAGTTGCTTAACATTCTCTAAGTCTTACTATCCACTTCTATAAATGGAAAGAATTGTGAAGACTACATCAGATGATTATAAGCACACTTAGTGTAGGGTCTGGCCCATATTAACTGCTTCAAAAATTGTAGCTAATACTATTTAAGCTGTTCTTCCTTGGTTTGACACAGACACTTTGAATGAGTTGAAGTAACTAAACTATGCTTTTTTCCTCTGTCTCTCTCAGACCCTAAGAAAACCACAAAGACAGTATATCCAGAGTTCAAGAGTTTTCTGATATCAATTTTAAAACCATTTTTATTGTCAAATCATGGCCCTACAGGTTGTTTGAATCTCTTAGGCCAGTAGTTCTACTGTATCAGAATCAACTGGAGGACTTGCTTTAAAATCATAGATTGCTGGGCCCCACCCACAGCATTTTTCATTAGTGGGGCTGGGATTGGGGCTTGAGAATTTGCACTTACATCAAGTTCCCAGGTGATATTGTTGGTTGGAGGTAAGTTCACTCTTCAAAAACTTCTGTGCTAGGCCTAGGAGAAATAATAAGTTTCCTTGGCCTATAACTCTATCCTTATAATAGAGCTATGTTCAAAAGCAAACAGGTTCTAAGAATCTTTCAATATCCTCTCCTGTTTCATGCTTTAACACCTAGCCTTATATTATCCTACTGGGAAATTAGATGGAAACTCATGTGGATTCATAGAGTAAGTCTATCAGTCTTTAAATACTCAGTCAAAAGGTTTATAGTCATGTAAAATCTTAGGGACAAAAACATTTTAAACATTACCCGTCCTTATGATATCTGATATTGGCACGTAAAATCCAGTGAAATTATTTGTTCAGAGCCTATGTATTAATAGGAGCAGCTGCCTACATGGTGTGATTTTTGAGAACACCACAAAAGACTCCCTGTGCCCAAATATCTCTTCCCACTATGAATGATGCCAACAGTTATTATGCCATCTCTAACTTTTTTATTCCACAGTTGGGGATATGGTTTAAAATGCAGATAACCCTGCTTAAAAATAATCCATTGAATTTATTGAATTGACTCTGGGTAATCCAGGGTATCTATAAAGCAATGTTTAATTTATATAAGTCCCCCACTTCTCCCATACACAAATGTTTTATCTGTTTAATTCCTTTATAAGAGAGAGTGTGAATGAAAACCTTTCACTTTTGCCTGGGTTTGGTTGGGAGGTAGAGCTGGGGATTGGAGAGAGCTGGAAGAAGACAGGAAAGGTATGGTAGAAAGCCTAAAAGCACTGAGGGCCATAAATGGAAAGGGTTGCTTAGAGAGGGAGCATTCAGAAAGGGGAGACAGAGAGCTAAGTTTTCCTTTGTCTCATTCCCTTTTAATCACTGGAATTGTATTTATTTATCAGAAGTTTTAAGTTTGTACCCTTTTTTCCTAGACATGCTGAACTTTGCCTTAGCTTTCCAGTGGTTTCTTAGAAATGCCTGGTAAATATTTCCACAGTTCCCCTAAAGGGCAACTTGAAGTTTGTATATCAAGGCTTAGAAGCTTGAGCAGGGTCTTCTAAGCTGGTGGCTAGAGATGACATGACAAAGGGAACCTGAGTGATAAGGAGCTCTCCATGGCTGCTCGCAAAAGCACAGGTTGCTGATGATCACTTTACCCAAGGCCTATAACAGTTAATATAATTGAAGTATCATAAGCACTACCTAAGATGATTTATTTATTTAAATTAACTTGGCATACTAATATATTAAAACCTAATTTTAAGCTGGAGTTTGCAACATTTTGCCTTATGTAAAAACAGACTTATTTGTATGTGATTGTTAGTACTTTAACTCTGAAAAAGCTTTTAATACCTTCTGCTCTCTACAGGGTGAAAGATTGAGCCATGCAGTAGGCTGTGCTTTTGCAGCCTGCTTAGAGCGTAAGCAGAAGCGGGAGAAGGAATGTGGAGTGACTGCTACTTTTGATGCTAGTCGGACCACTTTTACAAGAGAAGGATCATTCCGTGTCACAACAGCCACCGAACAAGCAGAAAGAGAGGAGATCATGAAACAAATGCAAGATGCCAAGAAAGGTACAATCTGTTCTAATACAATGTATATTTATTTAATTCAGTTCTTCCCAACAGGGTAATATTTTGAAGATTTCAGGAACAAGTTTTCTCTTAATCAAGGAAAACCTTTAGCCATATAAGAAGACCTTAATAACAAAGCTGAAAATCTTACAAAAGTGCCTTTCTTTAAAGTGGCTAGTTTAATTAATGGCTTCAAATTTACTCTTTTTGGGGAAATTGAAAATGCAGTTGAAGAAGCTGCAAAGACATCTCTTATCCCCTGCCTCCCATCCTGAAACAGATTTTTAATTCTGATGCATCTGATCTCTATAAGAAGCAAATGCCATCAAGTACGTACATCTTGAAGGAAGAAGCACAAGTCTCAGGGTTTAGGGCTGCAAAAGGATCCACTGACTGATGCTGGCAGAGATTTAACAGTGATACTGTTTTTATTATATTATTGCTGGGTTTTAGTGCTTTATAGTCACAAAAGTCTATAGATTTTGAGAGGTCAGCCCCTAATTCTTTTTCCCGTAGCCCTCTGTTAATTTTAGTGTGTGATTTTGTAGAGTATGAGGAGTTTTTTAGGTACACATGGCATCACAGCAGAAATCCCTGTACATACATTCAAGTTTCTCAGGAGTCTGTAAATCTGGGTTGGGTGTATTTTAGAACTAAGTGATAGGGCTTGAAAACACTTTGCATTCTTGTATATAGCTAGGGTTGAAACCAATAAGAAATGCACAAACAGTTCAGTTTAACTAATAGACATTAATATAATTTTGATAAATTTTTTACTATGTCCTTTTAGTTCTAAACCAGCCATTTTAGATAACATCATTGATCTAATAATGACCTAAACAGCTCTAATTTTTAAGCCCCCCAAAAAGCATACATATTTTTATTTGAAATGAAATTATTGAGAGTGACTTTTTTTTCATTTCTTGTAAACACTTGCACCAGGAAACCAAAGAATAAAAATATTCATGCTAGAATATTTTTACTAGAAAATTTAATCTGTATAGCTATTATTTAGTGTACTTTAGTGGTTTTTCAAGGTGAAAGCATAATCTTTAACACCACCAAATAATACTCATTCTACGTACAGCAGCTCCAAAGAGATTGAATCCTAAGATCTACAAAGGATGGTAAGGGTTGGGGGTAGATTTGCCATAATCGCAATGGGACTCAACTGGTACCCCCATGGGAACAGTCTTATATTTAGGTTTAATCCAATTTAAAATTTTACTTCTGGATGCTTTTATTCAAATGAACCACAAATATATATTTTCCATGATTTAAAGACTGCTTTTTATGACATTCTTTGACACCTAATAAAAGTATATGTTTATACTTATGTTTATTTAGTATTTAGACTCTGTCACTCCCAAAGTCCCCCCTCACCCCACCACCTCCAAACAAACACTGAAAACCAGGAACCATCATTCTTTCTTCTTTTTTTTTTTTAAAGACAAGGTCTTGCTCTGATGCTTAGGCTGCTGAAGTGCAGTGGCACAATTATGGCTCACTGCAGCCTCGAACTCCTGGGCTCAAGGGATCCTCCTGCCTCAGCTTCCCGAGTAGCTGGGACTGCAAGTGCACACCACCACGCATGGCTAATTTTTTTTTTTTTATAGAGACAGGGTCTTGCTATGTTGGCCAGGCTGGTCTCGATCTCCTGGGCTCAAGCAATCCTCCCACTCCAGCTTCCCAAAGCACTGGTATTATAGGCATGAGCTACACACCAAGCCTGAACCACCATTCTTTAAAGCTGCAGTCCCCAACCCCAGGGCTGCGGGGCTGGGGAGTGGTAACAGTCAGTGGCCTGTTAGGAACCAGGCTGCACAGCAGGAGGTGAGCAGCCTGTTAGGAACCAGGCTGCACAGCAGGAGGTGAGCAGCAGGTGAGCCAGCAAAGCTTCATTTGTATTTACAATTGCTCCCCATCCCTGGCATCATGCTGGCATCACCATGTAAGCTCCACCTCCTGTCAGATTAGCAGCGGCATTAGATTCTCATAGGAGCACGAACCCTACTGTGAACTGCGCATGCAAGGTATCTAGGTTGCGCGCTCCTTATGAGAATCTAATGTCTGATGATCTGAGGTGGAGCTGAGGTGGTGATGCTAGCACTGGGAGTGGCTGCAAATACAGATTATCATTAGCGGAGAGGTTTAACTGCACAACAAATGTAATGCCCTTGAATCATCCCGAAACCATCCCCACCCCCCACCCCAGTCCATGGAAAAATTATCTTCCATGAAACCATTCCCACTGCTTTAAAGGACCTAACATTAGTAGTTCATAGGAAATGGGTTTTTAAAATCTTGTTTAAAGTCTTAACTTATAAATCACTGCCTAAGAATAAAAGATCTAACATTTGTGTCTTAGTAGATATGCTGTGTGACATATAGTAGGTTATTAAACCTTTTATCTGTCTGAAAAATAGATCTGAACCCTGCTTCTAACCTATGTTTTAAAAAACATTGGGAAGGAGATGGGTAAAAGGACTTAAAGGGCTTTTGAGTTTGTCAGCTCTGTAAATTCAAATTATTTGAAGACATTGCTAAGGTCCTCCTTCTCTTGATTTTTTTGAGCTGAAACAGATAAGACAGTTGTTGGTTCATCAGTGGCCTCTGGCAACACTGCCCCATCCCCGTCTTCTCCCACCTCTCCCACTTCGGATGCCACCTCCTCTCTGGAGATGAACAATCCTCATGCCATCCCACGGCGGCATGCGCCGATTGAACAGCTTGCTCGCCAGGGCTCTTTCCGAGGATTTCCTGCTCTTAGCCAGAAGATGTCACCCTTTAAACGCCAGTTATCCCTACGCATCAATGAGTTGCCTTCCACTATGCAGAGGAAGACTGATTTCCCCATTAAAAATGCAGGTAATGCAGCAACCACCTGACTCACTGGGTACTCTAGCACTGAAGCATTATTATCACTTCTTGCAGAGACACTAATTCCATTAAACTAGCCACTCCTCTTTCCTTGAGGTTGGTTGATGGTTGTATCTTGTGTCATTTCCCATTGAGGGAAAACTAAGGTCCATGGAGGGAGATGTGAATTATTAGTTTCTCTTCAACAAATAGGTGACAGAGCCATGATGGAATTTCTAGCCTGAGTCACAAGCTTTGTGGTTTGTCCTGATGTAAGTGCACTCACTACTTCTCAGCCAAACTGCTTGCAGATATGAAGGGTCTCAAGTTGCCATTCTTATTCTGCCACGTGGGACCCAGTAGGGAATTAATTAAAGAGGCTTTAGAAACATATACATTTGAATAGAATTACTAGCAGATATACCAGAAGAAATGGATACGTGTTCATTGTCCTTCTGGTTGGTTGGCTCCATAGGAGGAAACTCTAAACAGGTCTCTTGTATAAATCTAGAATCTATTGTTCATCATAGACAGTGGGCTTGCTCACAAATATTCATTACCTTTCAGAACTGCCACACAGGCCTTTGTGTGCCTCTGTACAGCTGAGCTAGCCCCTGCAGCTCTATCCTCATCATACGATCTGAAACTAAAGTGTTAAATCTGGTCGGTGCTTTTATTGGGCCCTATTTTACTTCCCTCTGAGACATGTCAAGCCATTGCTATAACAGAATATGAGGAAGCTCTTCTCAATAGGGCATTCCCACTGATGGTATAAAAGTAGAGAGTTAAGTTCTTTTGACAGATGAAAGTAGGTCTAAATAGTTGGAATAGATGATTACTGAGGGTCTTTTTAGTTCTCAACTCCTATAAAAACTGAAACTCCCGATGCTTCAAGTACCTTGTTTCAGTCTCCCTCTGGGGCAGATGGGGAACAAAACTATTATTCTCTTTTTATAGAAGAGCAAACAAATGTTCGGCACACATAATTGTCTTCCTCAGTGACACAAAAGTATCCTGAAATCAGTGTTAAGAAAAAAGTCTCTAGAGTCCTACACCTCTATTCACTTTTCCATGTTATCACAGTTCATATACTTGGCACTGGAGACAAGAGAAAAATGACAGTGAGGACATCAATCATAGTTTGTTACAGAGAAAAGCACTGAGCATCCACTGGTGCCTCAAACTTTGTGCCTCAAACCCTCAAATCTGACAGAATTACTAACTGGCTCCAGAACTTAATTCAGATCCAGCCTTGGGAACAGGTTGGAAGGCATACAAGTTATAGATGTCTCCTAGAAATTTCTAGTTAGCTGAACATTTTGGCACAAAAAGAGAACACAAAATTCCCAACAGTGTTACAAGAAAAGGAAATAAAGAAATTTGGGGATTTGCAAAGGAAGATATACCTTGGTACATGAATTGTTGACATTTTATACTTTCTCATCTGAAAAGCCAATGAAATCATGGTCAGCAAATTTTTTGAAGCTGCTTTTGTAGCCCTACCAGATAGTTAATTGAGCTTTTTTCTTCCATATACAGTGTAAAATGGCAGCTTGTGTCATCTGTTATATTTCAGGATTATTCCATTTTTCTGTCTGGAACCATTTTGTTTGCTTTGCAGTGCCAGAGGTAGAAGGGGAGGCAGAGAGCATCAGCTCACTGTGTTCACAGATCACCAATGCCTTCAGCACACCTTCTGAGGACCCCTTCTCATCTGCCCCGATGACCAAACCAGTAACAGTGGTGGCACCACAATCTCCTGCCTTCCAAGGTTGGTGCCCTCTGACTTGCTCAGCTGTTCTTTAAAATTAGTACATTAAGTATGCAGCTCACTAACTGTAAGTTGGCATCCTGAGCTTCCCAAGAGCTGGTCAGACCCATTAATTTCCCTGTTTGGTAATGTCTTACACTCATTGATTTCCCTGTTCAACAATGTTTTTGTGCTTTGTTCGCTTTCCTGTTTCCTAAGATGTTTGCTTTTGTCATTTTGTATGTATGTGCCCACCTTTCATCCTATTCTCTTAGGACTTTCTATAGTCCCAACCTACTGCTTCATTTGCCATTTGACTGTTAAGGGTCAGAGTGTCCAACCAGTTTTCCAAAAGAAATAGTCATCAGAATTGGTTCAAACTTTATTCTCTCTTTAGCACAGTGGTTCTCAACTGGGGATAAAACTTGTTATTCATTGTCTGGAGACCTTTTGGGGTTTCACAAGTTGGGGAAAGGGGTGTTGTTACTGGCATCTGGTTAGAGGCCAAGAATGCTGCTGAACATCCTTCAATGCACAGGAAAGCATCTACAACAAAGAATTATCCTGCCTGAAATGTCAGTAGTGCCATGGGTGAGAAGCCCTGGACTCACCTAGTCACTATCCTGTAACAAGAGGCTCATAAATAAGGAGGCACTTCTTTTGGCTCTTCAGTTTATTTCATCTTTTATAACAGTGTCCTCAAGTTTGCCTTTGTGGCATTGAAGAACTTACAAGTTGTTTTCAGAGATACTGAATTAACAGTGGATATTGACTCAGAGGTCAACAAAAAATTTATATAACTTAAATTACAAACTTCTAGAATTTGAGCTCCTATAATTACTCTTTCTCCACTTCTTTTGAGAGAGTTCAGAGAAAGTTTTGCTCTGGAGACAGTGCCCTGCTCCTTTTGGAGGAAGCTACATACTTTTCCTCCAGGGGTCTTTCTCTCTTGTTTTGTTAAGTAAACTTTTATAGTCATGTGCACCAAATAGCTTTTCATGTCATCTAACAAACATTTATAAGACTAACAATAATAATAGGCACAATTTATTAAGCACTTAGCACAGTACCTGCCACATTGTGGCAAGTACTCATGCATTGTCTCATTTAATCGCCACAACTACCCGTGAGGCAGGTGTTACAGATGAGAAAAATGAGGCTTAGAGAGGTTAAGTAAATTCCCCAAATCATGCAGCCAGGATTTAAACTCAGGTATTTTTTAATATAGTACCCATTACATTCTACTGACTCTATCTGTTTACAAGGCACTGAGTATACAGAATTGAATAGAACATTTCAATTTCCTTTCCCTGCCTTTAAGGGGATCCTAGTCTCTAGGTGAGATAGTCTTTTAGATAAGCCTGGGGTAACATAGTGCCAACACCATAGGCATAGTTGCCAGTCCTTAAGAGGGAATAATTATATTGTAGGGCAGGGGAAGGTGCTTATCTGCTCCATACTAAATATGATAAAGAGTAGAAACTGATATAGATACCTAGAGTAAGAGGAACAAGGGTTAAGAGATTTTAATAAAGGAAGATGAGGAAAGAATAGTAGGTACTTTGAGATATTATGAACATTACTGAGGGAAAAAAAGTCAACAGAGCAATGAAATTCTGTAGCAAATTACAAATTTATTAAGCAAATGAAAACATACATCAAGTTTGATTTCTCATCTTTAATATGGGGATAATACCAGCCTTATGGCGGTTTTAAGATAACTAAATAAGATGATGCATATAAAATACTATTAGCATAGTGTCTAGCACATAATAAGGAGTCATTTGATATATATGTATGTATATGTATTTTAAGTTTTGAGAAGGAAATGAGTAATCATTATATTTAACCCATTATTATTGCTGGCATAATTTGGCCTTTTGGAAAAGTACAGAAGAGGGAAATGCTTTATCTACCTTATTATGCCAAAGGCTAAGCACAGCTCTGTTCAACTTAATTCAGAATTGTTTTTGTAGGCTTCATTTCCCTTCTCCCCATGCATATATTTTCCTAGTACAATCATTGTACTTCATTGGTACAACCATTTTAATTACAACCTCTAATTCCCTCTTTGCCTAAAGGTATATGTATCCATTGCAAGATAGCATGGTTATCAGAACATCAACTCTTCTGTCTTATCCATTCCACCAGTATTGTACATTGGCCTGACTGACCCAACTCCAAGGGATCACTTATACACCCTGCATGAATTAACTCCATTGATGTTGTCTGCTCCCATTGTAGCTAATGGCACTGACTCAGCCTTCCATGTGCTTGCTGCTAAGCCAGCCCATACTGCTCTAGCACCCATAGCAATGCCTGTGCGTGAAACCAACCCCTGGGCCCATGCCCCTGATGCTGCTAACAAGGAAATTGCAGCCACATGTTCGGGTAAGGTGGCCACAGATGGTGGTGAGGATTCTGGGATCAGATAAGTGACCCTGGTTCTAAAAGCAGCCAGTTACCTGAATGGGAACTAGGGAGGAATCATTTTAGGACAAGGATGTTCCCTCCTGGAAATAAGCTGCTATTAAGAAAGGATGGCTCCCCTTTGGGAGGCCGAGGCAGGAGGATTGCTTAAGGTCAGGAGTTTGAGACCAGCCAGAGCAAAAGAAAGACCCCGTCTCTACTAAAAATAGAAAAAATTAGCCAGGTGTGGTCGTACACACCTGTAGGTAGTCCCAGCTACTTGGGAGGTGGAGGCAGGAGTTTGAGGTTGCTGTGAGATAGGCTGATGCCCCAGTGACAGAGCAAGACTGTCTCAAAAAAAAAAAAAAAAAGGATAGCTAAAGAGACGAACAAAAGAGATTAGATTTATAGTCCTTATGACTATAGAACTATAGAAGTTCACTTCTATAAAAGGGCTTTTACAAAATGCAGATTTCTGGGCCCCACCTCAGAGAATCCATCACTGGATTTGGTGATGTGTGGACATGGCTGTAGGAAGAGGGGATCCTGCCTTCTGCAATGGCAGGACTACAAAAAGTGCTACAAAAAGCACTTTATTTTTGCTTTTCTGTATTAGTTTTTCTATAATGAACATCTATTAACTATAAAACCAAAAAGTTTTAAAATAGTAATAAAGGTGGTTGACCAGAAACACCCCATATGTCCTGGAAGCCAGGCAGGGGCTGTCAGTAAGGTATGGCCAGGTCACTGGTTATTTTCTTTTTGCCCTGTTAGAGCAGAAGATGAATCACCTCAGGCCCTTTAGAGCATGTGCAAGCTAGTTGCTGTATTGTGGATGAGCCATCACAACAGGGAAGGGTTTCTGATACCAGCCAGCTGCCTTGGTTCAATGCATTTGAGCCGTATCTAGAAAGTGCCTCAACGTGGCTGAGATGGCATCATTGCCTGATGGGTTCTCCTCATCCTACCACAAAATCTCCTCAGTTCCTTTCCTCCCAAAACCATAAAATGTCCCATTAGGGGGACTTGTTCCACATGTTAGGATCATTCAAATAACCAAAGTTAAAAGGTGAGGAACAAGGCCCCCTAACTGATTCTTTTGTCTTTCTTCATCTTATTTCCAGGGACCGAATGGGGTCAATCTTCTGGTGCTGCCTCTCCAGGTCTTTTCCAGGCTGGTCATAGACGCACTCCCTCTGAAGCCGACCGATGGCTAGAAGAGGTGTCTAAGAGCGTGCGGGCTCAGCAGCCCCAGGCCTCAGCTGCTCCTTTGCAGCCAGTTCTCCAGCCACCTCCACCCACTGCCATCTCCCAGCCAGCACCACCTTTCCAAGGGAATGCATTCCTCGCCTCCCAGCCTGTGCCGGGAGGTGTGGTTCCACCCCTGCAGCCAGCCTTTGTCCCTGCCCAGTCCTATCCTGTGGCCAACGGGCTGCCCTATTCAGCCCCTAATGTGCCTGTGGTGGGCATCACTCCCTCTCAGATGGTAGCCAATGTGTTTGGCACTGCAGGCCATCCTCAGGCTGCCCACCCCCATCAGTCACCCAGCCTGGCCAAGCAGCAGACATTCCCTCAGTATGAGACAAGCAGTGCTACCGCCAGTCCCTTCTTTAAGCCTCCGGCTCAGCACCTCAATGGTTCTGCAGCTTTCAATGGTGTAGATGATGGCAGGTTGGCCTCAGGAGACAAGCACACAGAGGTTCCTGCAGGTACCTGCCCAGTGGATCCTTTCGAAGCCCAGTGGGCTGCATTAGAAAGCAAGTCCAAACAGCGTACTAATCCTTCCCCTACCAACCCTTTCTCCAGTGACTTACAGAAGACATTTGAAATTGAACTTTAAGCAATCTTTATGGCTTATGTATGTTGTCCATACGTAGACGGGGGCAGAGGTGAAAGGAGCAAAGGGGACTTTTTCTTCCTGATCAGTACTCTCTTCACTAATCCCAAGTCCAGGCACAAAGTACAGTAAGGGGTGATTTTGAAAGACGTGGGGAAAACCATTCCTAGAGAAAAGTTGCCTTGCAGTTAGGCTAAAATAGTCGAGGAAATGTTGCCCTCTGTACCCCCTCTTCCCTCACCCCCCTACAAATCTCTGGAAACAGAGAGGCATAAATATCTGAACAGGAATCTGTATTCAAAGCACATTTACTGGAATATCAAACCCAACGGGAAGCAAAACAATCTCCCTTTGTTTTTCAGGCCATTCACCTGCCTCCTCTCAGTACTGGCCTTAGAGACCAAGAACAGACTGGTCTGTGCTCAGGCTAGGGAAGAGAGGGGCAGGCTGTGCTGCTGGAATTCCCAGGAGGGCATATCAGCAACTGCCCAGCAGAGTTATATTTTGGGGGTGAAGTTGAGTTTCCATTTTAAGTAACAGAATAAATATTATAAATATATATCAAAAAAGCCAAAATCTTTATTTTTATGCATTTAGATTATTTTAAATAGTTCTCAATATAAGAAAGTTGTAAAAGTTGTAAGTAATCTTGCCAAAGGTAAAAGGGTTAGTTGTAAGAAATTGTACATAAGATTGATTTATCATTGATGCCTATTGAAATAAAAAGAGGAAAGGCTGGAAGTTGCAGACGGGATCCCTAGCTTATTTACTGTCGTTCATTGTAAGTAGCACATTGCAACAACAATCATGCTTATGACCAATACAGTCACTAGATTGTAGTTTTAAATAATGAAAGAGCAGTATTGTCCTGGTTTTAAACCTATGGTGAAATTCTAATGTCATTATTTTAATGGAATCAATCTAAATATGCCTCTATAGAGAAGATGTATTATCTTTTATATATTGCTACAGTTTCCTTATGTTAATTCTTTACTTTGTTTTAACACTAAGGTAACAATGACCATAATGATACCACAGAAGGGAACACAGGTTACTGTGTTGGTTTATAATGTGGGTCTTGGTGGGTTTTGTGTTGGCCTTTAAATTTTGTTCCCATGAGTTTTGTGGGTATGGGGATTCTTGTTTTTTTAGCTTTGTGTGTATGCTGCCCCCGCCCCCCACTTTTGGTGGGCAGAACATCCCATTGCCAGTTGCAGCCACTTGACCTTGGGTAACAACATGAGATCCCGTCTTATTTTTACTTTTGAACATTGGCCTTACAATCAAATGTAAGTTATATATTTGTACTAATGAGAATTTATAATCTGCTTTAACAAAAATAAATGTTCGTGGTAGAAGCTTTTGCCCATAAAGGGCTGCTCTTTCCCTCCTTTTTTGTTTTAAGCAAATGAATTTACTTTGGGGCTTTTTGGACTTTCTCTCCATTCTACTGCTGCTGTAGATCCAGATCCCTAGTTTAGTGGCCAGAAAATCGCTTATTGGGACTAGAATATCCTTAAAATTCATATTTTCACTCATACTTTAACCTTTTCTTGATGCTGAGTGCATCTCTAACGTCAGATTCTTGCTGCTCAAGGTGTGGTCTGGAACAGCAGCATGGACTTCACCTAGAAGCTGGTTAGAAGTGCAGAATCTCAGCCCCACCCCAGGGATGGAGCAGTGCTTCTCGACCTGGACTACCTAGAATTACCTGGGGAGCTTTTAAAATCCTAATGACTGACCTATACCCCGGACAAGTTAAAATCAAATTTCAGGATCAGGAAACCCCAGGTTCAGTTTTTTAAGCTGCCAGTATGAAAGAGGGTTGAGAACCACTGGTCTGGAGTGATTTTACTCTCACCTCTAATCTTATATTGTGTGGCTAGTTGTATTATTAGAACTAAGCTGCAAAGGGCAAGCTAACCTCAAACTTACCTTCTTAAGTGTATATGCCAATAGGCCAAATTTTGGTTTAATTAAGCTGGTCCAAGAAAGTGGCCCTTATTTTTCCAATTTCTATAGCAAAAGCAGCCATATTTTTTTAATGGAAAGGAAAAAAGACCTCTGCCCATGTTCCTTTTTTGAACGAGAGGTAGACTGAGAAGTATCACTCACGCATGATGCAGCTCGTCTGTTTTCCAGCCAGTGTGTTAGTAATAAGTCACCTTTCAGCACTTTGTCCCTGTAATGCCTGTCTTTCCTGTGTCCAAGAATAACCTTTGATACAGGCAGTCCTCTGGAGGATTTGTAGAAAGTTAAAGTGGAAAGGGACTTGGAAGCTCATTGAATTCAGGCCTCTTGTTTTAGCATGGAAGAATCAGAGGTTCTGAGAGATGAAGAATGATTTCTTCTAACTCAAAACATTTCTGAAACCACTTCCCTGTTACTGTATTGCCCTCCCCCCCCCATTGGTATCCCCATCCTGGTAATGCTGTTAATATAGTCTGGTTTTTTGCTGGTGGCAAATAAATATCTTGCTTCACAGATTCCTACTTAAAGAAGAGAGGGGCTCCTCATTGTCACTGTACAGAGCAGGCTAGTCAGTTTCACACAGGTGTCAAATGAACCTCACAGCCAGCTTTGGGAGTCGGCTTCAGGGTCCAACTTGCCTGATGGGGTAAGGAGCTTTTCCAGCTCTTTCTTTCATGCTCAGATAACAGTGATAACTGCGGCTTTCATCCCAAATCCCTATTTGAGGCCTTACATATATCCCACTTTGCCAACAAGGGTTATGCTACTAACCCTGTGTACAGACAGGACTTATGGCTGACTGCTGTACTACCTAGAAAGGTGAGAGAAACTAGAACAATGAACTGTTTGTTTGACCCCAGATGAGACTTAGTTCTAGCAAAGAATACTTCTCTGACACAACAGGAGTTGGGATTCCCCTTATAAAAGACAGGTGTTAACTTTGACATCATTACACACCTCCCTGCCCAGCTTTAAATCAAGTGAGAGCCCTGACAGCTTGCTTTAAAATGCAGTGAACTGGCCGGGCACAGTGGTTAATGCCTGTAATCCCAGCGCTTTGGGAGGCCAAGGTGGGAGGATTGCTTGAGGCAGGAGTTCAAGAGCAGCCTGGGAAAGACAGACCCCCATTTCTAGAAAAAATTTAAAAATTAGCTGGGCGTGGTAGCACACACATGTAGTCCCAGCTACTCAGGAGACTGAGGCAGGAGGATCACTTGAGCCCAGGAATTTGAGGCTGCAGTGAGCTATGATGATGCCACTGCACTCCAGCCTAGGTGACAGAACAAGACCCTGTCTCTAAAAAAGAATTAAAAAAAAATAAAATGCAGTGAACTGATCCTGTATAACAAATTATAAAGGGAAGCTATAAAATAAAGGTGATTCTTATCCAAGCAGATTTTTCTTTTTGACAACTCAACAGCAGCCTGTGGTTATGTCAGAGACACAAACACTGCTGAGGACTACATAGGGAGGCTGGTACTGGCTACTGCTGAGGCTAAACACTGAGTGGGTTTTCAAAAGGGCTGGTGTCTCTAGAAGATAACTCCCTTTGCTAGCCAAAGAGAGGAGGCCAAGAGTCCATCTTCCCTTCTCCCCAGCCCAAAGAACTGTCTTGGAACTGGGGTTGGAGCTAGCCTTCATCCTTGCTGCCAGATGGGCTGAGCATGAGGCTGGAAGCGGGAACAGCTGGCACAGCAGAAACTGGAGTAATACTCATTGCCACAGAGCTGGGCCTGCAGGATCAAATCACAATTGGCCAGCTCCGGCTGGTCGATGCACTCCCTGCCGGGGTCCCTGGGCTGGGTGGCAGGTGCTGCAGAATAACAGGGAAAAGAAAAGGTGGTGAGGAAGCTCTTTGTATACTGAAGATTCTCAGCTGCCGTTTCATTTACTTCAAAGAAAAGCAGCAGTGTAACTGCCAGATTCAGAACAAAGTGCAGTTACCCTGTAACCCTTTAACACCTGAAGGTACAAACTCTATGATTTCCACCTGTTTTTTGGCCTCACTTTAGCATGCAGTGGTCTTCCCATTATTATTTGTGGCCTCAGCCCAGTGCATAGCTCTTCCCAGACTCCCAAATATTGATCGACTGGACAAGTAAACATCTCTTGAAGTTAACTCCCTATCCTTACTATTGAGTCCCAAATTGCTGAATAACAACTGCCTTGGCCGCTGGATTGGAAGGAAGAGCAAGTAGGATTAGCCCCAAGTAAAATTCTGACTTAGCAAAAGCTGTTTTCTTTTCCCTTCCACTGCTGGGTTCCTCCAACCCCAAAAATTTTGTCCCTTCAATATCCCCAGCCTATCTTAGTTACCTAGTTCCTCACCTTTTCAATTTTTCCACTTCCCCCAGAGAAAGCAATGCATATTAGGGTAATAGGAAAACAGTCTTGTTAACAGTGGCTCCAACACTATACTGAGAACAAAGCCCTTGTTGCCTCTCCCTCTGATTTACTAGGAGCTTCTGTATCTTATAATTAATTCCTGTTTAAGAGTTTCATTCTACTGCTTCATCTTAGGACTGAAGTGCCCTTATATGGTTAACTTCTCTTTTCTTTCTGGAAGAGGCTCTTATGATTCAGCTTGGTTTAGGCCTGAGCAGCACCTTCCCTAAAGTCAGACCCTATGGGGCGAAGGAGAGTTTATCTTTCTCCTCTCTTCTTGTTCCCTCACAGAATACCACTAGAAGACCGTACCTAACCAGTGAATGACCTTATAATGGTTTGGTAGATCACTATAACCATAGTACTTACCACCTACATAGCAAAGCCATTTATGCATATTTTTAAAAATCTATAACTTTGGTATCAACTTTATCTGAGCTAGTGCAGCCCCTGGACTGATCATAGTAGGCGCTCAGCATAATGGTTAAGCACACCAGCTCTGGAGCCAGACTGCCTGGGCTCCATCTTGGTTCTGCCACTTACCAGCTGAATAACTCTTAACAATTTTGAGCAAGTTACTTAAGCTCTTTATGCCTCTGTTTCCTCATGTGTGAAATGGAGATTAATAGCACCTACTTCATAGGGATGTTCTAAGAACTAAATGAGTTAAGATACGTCAGGCACTTAAAACAGGACCCAGGGCACATAGTAACCATAGCTAAAATTTGAGTGCTTAACTGTGCTGTTTTACCTCCATAGCATAATTCCCCCTTATTTGAAAAATGAGGCTAGGCCATAGTACATGGCAGCCTGTTTTATCCCTACAGTATTTTCTGTTCCTCACCCCAGTCTTCTAGACAAAATGATTGAGAAGTTCTCCCAGGAGAACTATGTCTCCCACACCAAAGTATGACCAGCCCAAGGGCCCCCACCCTGATGCTAACATTTTAATTCTAATATACCACCAAGCTATGGACAGGGCAAAGTAGAGGCAGCCTCATGCTGTATGACCCAATAAAAAACAGGTGAGAGCAGACATCTGCAGCCTAGTCAGTAGGACAAATACAGATAAAGAGAGGAGGGGAACAGCTTCTAGTCAGGAAAAGTGCCCCAAAGATACCTAAAATTGGCAACATTCATCCAGCAGAGAGCAGGAGGGTGGCCTGACTGATGAGTGTCCCATCTGGGACGCAGGTTTCATGAGACCACTTCAGCTTGATGACCAGGCATCAGAAGTCTCACCAGCCTTTGGCATCAAGCAAGTTTCCAATTATAATTTGGTTTCCCATATAGTACTTCTATAGCTAATCACAAACACGAATATCCAGATCCTCTTAACAGCTTGCTTTCTCTCAGTAAGTCTGCATTCTGGTTTGTCTCAAGTCTTGGTTTGTTTATTATGTAGGAAAGAGATCACTTTTCTGGACACAATAGAGGTGCAAAGTAGTCCCTGCAGTATGGTGCTTTCGCCAAGGTAACACTATCATTCGTGCACACATGCACTTAGTCACCAGGTATCTGAGCACCTAGTGATGCCAAGCACTGGGCTGAGCCCTGGGGACTCCAAGTCTCCACCACTGCCTAAGAAACTCACAAACAGGAGGCCTACGTGTCAGTCCCACTCACAAAGCAACACTTCAACCACAAGCCTTCAGCCTCTAGCAGTGGCCAGTCCCTGCCCTCAGCCTAGCAGACAAGGGGTAGCCAGGCCCCATCCTCCAGTGTTAACAGTGCTCCTGGTGCAGTGCTGCAGCCCTGCCCATCATGGATATCCAGGCAGACCAGACGGGAAGGGCCCTGGAGCGCTCTCCCCCAGGTTTGTATCAGGCTTGTGAAAACCGGCAGCTTAGCCCAGGGCATCGCCCTGCTATTGAGTCTCTCAGTGAACTAGGACTGGGGACACACAGGAGAGCAGGCTGGGCACAGGCAGAGCCCCCTCCCCTTTCCCTCTGGCTTATTTGAACATAGAGCTTTTGTGAGTTTGAACATTAAACCACATCTGTTTCATCAATTCTGAGATGCGCTTATTTTCACATGGCTCAAATTGGTCTGCATCTTAATTGATGGTGTCCTAGCATTGTGTCATTTAATTGGCAACATTTTTTTCCTTGGTGGTACAAAAATAATGCATCTTACAATATGCCATTTTGATTAGTTGAAATATAACTCAAAGCAGGAGCTGGAGAATATAAGGCTGTAATATCAAATTACTGAATAAAGCAGGTAAAATTCCACTCAGTTACAGGTATAAGTTTAGCAAAAAAAAAACAAAAAAAAAACACATTAAATACGGAGACTCAAAAGGCCTGGGTTCTAGTCCCAGCTAGGCCACTACTTTGCTGTGTAACTGGCGGAAACACCACTTAAATAAGCTCTCTGGATACCTGTCTCATTTGTAAGATGGTGATGATAACCTCTGTCCTTTCCTTTCTGGGTTATATGGTCAAGTGGCCATAAAGGCGCTTTTTAGTGATAGGACCATTTTTTACCACCCTGATTAGAATGGACAGGTGTTAGTGGCCTATCTGCCTTAAGTTTTATAATGAAATTCCAGCTAACCATATTTCTCAAAATTGTTAATACTGTACTTAACATCTATTAAGCTCTTACCAAATGCCCAGCAGAAGCTTTATTTCCTTCATCCTCACTACAGCTCTCTCAGGTGGTGGAGTAGACCCACTGCACAGATGAGGAAAGTGAGGCTTGGGAAAGTCGAGCCCCTCGCCCTGTGTCACACTACCAGAAACTGGCAGGGTGAGCCAGGATTTGAACTAGAGTCCCTGACACTACAGGCCTGCACTCCCACAACACATAGCCAGCCCTTGAGAACAAGTAAATGCCCTGGAGGATGCCCTTCCCACCCTGGAGACAGGCCTTTCTTACCAGGCGGGACCACCTTCACCTCGGTGCTGCGGCTGACTGCCTGGCTCCCCCGGTAGGCGCTGCACGTGTAGGAGCCCTCGTCCCTGGCCCGCAAGTTGTGGATCAGCAGCGTGCCATCTGGAGACTGGTGGACACGGTGGCCATCAGCCTGCACAGGAAGCCCGTTCCTGGAGGGGAGAGGACACTGGGAGAGCCATCCAGGGCCCTGGTCTTCAGGCTCCGGGAGGCCTGGGAGACAGGGAAGAGGAAATCAAAGGCCATTCCAGAGTCAACCACTCCTCTTGAGGGCAAACATAACCCTCATCTCAAAGAGGAGATGGGACAGGTGCATCAAAAAGATAGGAGAACATTGTCAAAGCAAAATAATACAAGTGAGGTGAACTCCCACAAGCTAAGCACACTCATCTAGGTTATCGCAAGTCTGCCTCTTCTCCACAGAGGAATTCCACTCTGGCTTTTCATTGACAAAGGTCTTTTAAGCAGCCATTCAGTACCAGGCCCTGTGCCGGATGAACAGACAGAAACACTGAGTACTCCCTGCCTCCAAGGCACAGGGTGGCAGGGTGCAGGCATTTAGGGGAGACTTCCCTGAGCACAGCTGGCTGAGACCTGACTGGAGGCAGCGGCAGCAGCTGGCCGATGGAGAGCGGGAGAGGGAACGTGAAGGAAGGACACAGCCAGAGCGAGGAGGAGGGAGCAAGGGAAGATGTGGACACGGAGGCTGGGCAGCCAGTCAGCAGGGTGGTGGGCTCTGGTCAGGAGTTTGTACTGGCTCCTGAGGGGAGTGGAGGGGTCTGAGCTGAGCAGGGACTGACGTGACACTTGCACTTGGAAAGGCTCGCAGACTGCAGCGTTGGGTGGGAGAGGCGAGCCTGAAAGCAGAGTCACAAGGTAAGTGGCTGCTGCCGTGGTATACGAAGGGAAGATGACATGGGCAGCAAAATAAAAGGACATGGGTGAAGGTCAGATGGGGGACGTGGAGGAAAGGAAGAAATCAAGGATAACCAAGGTTTCTAGCTTGGGTCACTGGGTGATGGTGGTGCCCCTCCAACTTTGGAGATCCAGGGAGTGGTCAGGGTAAATGTGAAGTTATTTTCCACCATTTCAAATCCGGGGTGCCTGTGAGATAGCAGGAGGTGCCAGTTTGAGGTCTAGAGATCAAGAAAGTCCAGATCCAGATGGTACATCAACACAGGATGGTCCTGGAAAGGTGTATCTATAAGGTTGTCCACAGTGAAGTCACAGAGTGAGACAAACCAAGGACTGAGGACAGACCTTGAGGCACACCAGAAGACAGTGGCTTCCTGGAGCCAAGGGAGGGGAGTATTCCAAGAAGGAGCAAGTGGTCAGTGGAAGGACACTACAGGTCATGTAAGGACTGAGATGTGTCCAGTGGTGTTAGGAACAGGGAGGCAGTCGGTGGCTTTGGCCAGGGCAGTGTTCTGGAGCAGACGCTGATATAAGGCCCCACTGCAGGCCTGAGAAGTGATTAGGGAGGTAAACAGGTTGGAGGCAGCCAACATGGACAGCTGTGCTGTGACAGGGACTACAGGGGCTACAGGGACATACAGACTTGAAGGAAGGTATTTTTTATTTTGTGTTTTGTTTTTGAAGAGGGGAGGTCTTGAGCATGTTTGCTGCTGGGAAGATCCAGAGGAGGCCAAGGTGAAGAAGCAGGACTGATGGGATGTGATCAGGGGCGGGCTGGACTGAGCACACGGGGTGGGAAACCTCCAGCAACCCCACCCGCCCCCCCAGCCTTCACCAGGCTCAAGGCCACACAAGACAGCTGACCTCTACAGCCCATCACCTACCCCCCAGCAGTCAGCCCTGTTCCATCCTGGCATTCTCTCCCGAAGGCCCACCTTTGGCACAGCATTGCTGCTTCCTCCACCAAGAACATCCTTCCCCTCCTCAGCTATTAAGACCCATTCAAAGTTACCTCCTTGGCCACCTTTCCTTGACTCTCAGGACCTGAAGCAGCCTCACACTCCTCTGCACAGACAGCACCTGAAGCTCCTAGAACACTGAGCCATCTCCTACCTGGGAGCGCCCTGGGGCTCAGATGAACCCAGGATACCCAGAACCTAGCCTGGTCTCATGCATTCTAGGGAGGGAGGGGGCAGAAAATGCCTGCTGAACGAATGAACAAATAAAGGACTGACTGATCTGGGGCAAAAGACCACTGAAGTCCCCAAAGCTGAGTGTAGCCCAATGGTTCTCAACCCCAGGGGAGATTTGGCAATGTCTGGAGACATTTTTCATGGTCATGACTTGAGGGGAGTGGTACTGGCATCTAGTGGGTAGATGCCCTGGATGCTGCTAAACATCCTGCAGCACACAGCACAGCCTCCAACAACCAAAACTTATCTCGCCCAAAACGTCAGTGGTGCTGAGGTTAGGAAACCCTGTTGTATCCCAACCAATGGAAAGCAAGTGGCCCCACAGGGCTTCTTCATGTACGCATGAGGGTACTGCAGCCCTCTCCCCTGGGACCAGGCCTGGAGGCAGGAGTGGAAGAAGGGTGATGGGGGCAGTGGTGACAGTGACATCCTTGGCAGAAAGGTGGACAACCACACCTGAGGTTGGGGGGGTCTGGGGGTGGGCACTGCCTGGAATAGAGCCTTTACCTGGACCACCTGATGTTCACACTTTCTCCTGCCACCACACACAGCAGCCTGGCGGTGTCCCCCTCTGGCACTGTCACTGTAGGGGGCATCCCTGTGATCATCAGCTCCCCTGAGCACGAGAAGGAGACACTATCAGCCGCAGATCCCACCCCACCCATGCTACCTGACCTCAAAGGCCACTCAGTACTGCCACCTTACCCAGAACTCTGAGCTGGACCCATCGCTGGTCTCGGTCCTGCCCGTTGAAAGCGACACAGGTATAGAAGCCGCCATCATCTGCAGCTACTTGGCTGATGACCAGAGAGCCATCAGGCTGCAGCTGGTGTCTGGGGACCAAGCACAGTCAGTTGGCTCCAGCCCAAGGGGGGCCTTCCCTCCCCCAGGGCCCCTCTCCCGGCATGGGCAAGGAGGAGAGGAAAGGCCTTCCAGTCCCTGTGGCAGGCTGAGCAGCCCCTACCATACTGGAGACTGGCCAGAGGCCCCTCACTCGTCCAGCTGCTACCACTTTCATTTACTTGAAAACATCTGACTTTTAAGCCTAACTATAAAATCGTTTCAGGTTTTCTGGTTTCTAGTTTTTGCTATATTCATTTAGTAGGCTATCCTGGTTCTATTGCTTATGAGCTGGTGCGGTATTAAGCTTCTGTGTGTAAAATGGGGGGGGAAATACCACCTAGCTCAGTAGGGCTCTTTTGCAGATCACACGATAGAAAGCAAGCCTCACACTGAGTGCACACTCAGCAAACACCAGTGATTATGGTTACAGCCTAAAACATTCCTGACGCCACCTCCTCCTCCAGCCATCACCTCTTCTAGCCAGGCTCTCATTGCTGTCTGCTAACCACACTCTGGACAGGGCCCGAGACCCAAACGCTGGCTGCCTGAGGAGCCCTTGCCAGGAAGCTCCTGGAGCCCTGCTGCCTCCACAGGATGGGGCGGGGCTGGAGGCGGAACAGGAGGGAGGGGAGGGGGGCAGAATAAACCTGGGAGAAGAGACGGGCTGCCCATCTCTCTGCCACTCAATGGCTGGGGATGGGAAGCCTTCAGCACGACAGGTCAGCCGGATCCGCTGGCCTGGACTGGCGTCCACCACCCCGGGCTGGTTCCGATCCAAATGCAGCCTGCCGAACAAGCAGCCCCCAGCATGAGGGGTCCTTGCCGCTGCCCCCCCCACTCACAGGGACCCTTGCACAGCCTCATGGCCCTTCTCCCCCTCCAGCCAGATTCAGCTTCCTAAAGTCACCCCCTGGTTAGGACCCCAGCAGTAACTACCCGGGTAAAGCCTAGAGCTACCTCCCCACACCCACGGCTAGCCAGACACACCCGCCACCCAGCATCTCCATCTGTCACCTCCCTACCCTGCACATTTGTCTCAGGCTCTGTGACCTGGGCACCCCCTCTGTAAATGGAACCACTCCTCAAGGCCAGCTCCACACCCTCCTCCAAGAAGCCATCTCCCACCCTCTAGCTCTGGGCTCTCCTCCCCGCCTCGGTTCCGAGTCCTGCCCGTGGAGCTGCGCCATTCCCAGCTGCTCCCCCTCAGGACACCCAGCGCAGGAGGCCCCGTTTCTCTAGTCCTCGCCTCGCAGAGCCCTGCACGGGGCCAGCAAGGCCTGGTCACGGCACACGCCTGCCCCGCCTCTCACCCACTGGCCCCGTGGACCCTGCCCTCCGGTGGGGGAGGCCGAGAGCAAGATGGCATCGCTGACTGTTACCTGGTTGTGGGCTGCGGGTGTGAGGAGGAGACGCTTGCCCCCAGGCGCCCAGCATCCCTCCCCAGGCCAGAGTCCTGAGAACTGTGGCCCTGGGCTGGGTCCCTGGTCTGAGAGAAGTGCCTCAGCTCCGCCTCAGACAGCACGGCCGTGTCACCCCCTGTCATGAGGCCAGGAGAAGCAAGGTGTGAGCTCCGGGGAGAAGGGAGTGGAAGGAAGGCTGGGCCATGAGGCAAGAACAGCGGGGGGATGCAGGAAGAAATGAGGGCCACAGGGTGGTCCCCGCCTCCAGAGGGAGCTGACCCAAAGAAGCACCCTAAGCCCCTCTAATGTGGGGCAGCCCTGGCCCAAGCCCCTCCTCTTGTCCCTTCCACTCTGGGGCCTGTGCGAACCCAGCAGGGGATGGGGGCGGGGACAGAGACCTATGATACGAAGCTGGATCTTCTGGGAGTCACGGCCTGGCCTGGTCCTGCCACAGCTGTAGGTGCCTGCGTCCTCTGCCCGCAGGGGGTTGATGAGCAGGGAGCCATCAGACTGCAGCTTGTGCCTGAATGGGGTGGTGCGGGAGACATGCGCTCTGGGCTCCTGAGGGCAACGACAGTCTTCCCTCAGGCCCCAGTGCTCCTGCCAGAGGGGACCGTAGCCCGCCCCCCAGCACTCCTGTGCCCACTCACCTCCCATCCCGGGGCAGGCTAGAGGGGCTCCTGCAAGGAAGGGCTGTCACACACCTGCCAGATGGGGGGAGGGCTAGCACACACACCTGTCAGAGGAGATGGGCTGGCCATCTTTCTGCCACCCAGCCTGCGGTTCTGGGTAGGTGTCCTCTGGACAGAAGAGCCGCACTAATTGCCCCAGGGCCGCCTGCACCAGGGAGGGTTCCGAGCTTGCCAGGCTAATCCTGGAGAGGTGGGAGGTAAAGAGCTGCCTGCTAACGTGAGTGCCAGGACCAGGACCACCCCTGAGTAGTGTGTCCCACAACAGACGGGACACACTGGCACAGGCACATCCTGTCACAGGCACTCTCAGAGCCAGAGGATGGCAAGGGAGGCCAAGCTCCAGAAGCCTTGGACTTAGGATCTGCCCTCCTCAACCTTCTCACCACAGCCCAGGCATTGCCACCTCAAGCTGCTCTTGCAACAGCAACGGGGTAGGCACAAAGCCCAGGGGACAGGAGGAGGTGTTGGGGAGGGACGACACATACCAGATTCATGTGGGGATGCAGGGGCTAAACTACATGCTAGACCTCTGGGGAACTTAAAGCTTTTAATTTTGTCTTTAATCTTCCCAAATCCCTCATTAATATGACCCAGCCCCAAGAGCAATAACGAGTGGAACCCACCCCAAACCTGTGAGATATACAGGGCGGCAGACGATATCACCATATACAGGTCAAGAAACTAGGGCTTGGAGAAGTTGGTGACTTGCCAAAGGTTATGAAGCTGGGAAGCTTTTCCAGCTAGACAGGCCGTGGGGTCTAGCGGTCTCTCTGATGGAGAACCCGGGAGCCACCATACACGGGTGTCTATTAGACACCAGACAAGCCTTACATCTGAAGCCTCAGCTTCCCCATCTGGAGAAGGCAGGTCACAAGGTCTAGTCAGGGCTGTCTGGGGAGCAGAAGTTAAGGGTGGAGAGGTGGGGCTGGTGACATCAGGGTTTTGGCTCCAGTAGGCTCACTCCTGGCCTGGCGCCCTATCCCCTCTACCGGGGGACAGCAGGCCTCACCTGTAGGAGGAGCTGTGTGAGGGTGGCGGTGGCCGTCCAGCATCCCCGTCCTGTCCCGGGGCCCTGGGCCCAAGCTCCCGGCCCCACAGCTGTTCTCCAAAGGCCGGGGGATGGGAGGCTGCCCCTGGCCCAGGCGCTTGCCGCCAGGGGCTACCGGAAGGCAAGGGCTTTCTCTGGACTGCGGTCCCTGTCCTGTGCTGGCTGAGCTCCTGGCCACCAGGACTGCTGCCACGACCACCTGCATGGGTGCCGTGGCCATAGGCCCCGGGCTCCGGACGGCAGCTGCTCATGCACTCCTGCTCCGAGGCAAAGTTGTTGACGTTGCCGTGGCAGCCGCCATACCAGAAGCGGTTGCACCGGCCCACAGAGGCGACAAAGTACCAGCGGGCGGCCCAGTCTGCACAGGGGCCGTGGGCGCTGGGCAGCAGGCACCGCACGGGGTAGGCTGGGGGCAGGGGTGGGACACACCGTCACCGGGGCACTGCAACGAAGCCGCACCCACCATCACCTGAGCCCCGGACTTAGGAGTCAGACGCTTCCCCGCTCACAGAGGGCATCACCCACACGCCCGGGCCCCTCACCGGGGCTGGGGCTGGGGCTGGGGCACAGGACCCTTCTGCTGGAGTCTGGCCACTGCCCAGAGCTGCCCCAGGCTGGGGCCACCACAGCCTCCACCCACAGAACTGGAGCCCTCCAGGCCAGGGCCAGGGCTCCTGGGCGGCTCCCTCGGGCCCCCTGGAGCACACGAGCACCATGAGCCCGACCCTGCCTGCCCAGCCGGGGACAGGGACTCAGCCCTGAGCTGCCCGGGCCTGTGAAGATGCCTCTGAACCCACCTCCCGCCCTCCTCGCCAGCGGGCCCTGCTCTGTCTCTCCGCACTCAGACGGGACCACGGCTGCCCGTCCAGGTGCCCAGCCTGACCCCAGCCACAGCCTGGCTTGCCAGGTCCCTGCGATGGTTCCTGCTTCCCCACCAGCACCCTAGGGCCGGGACGCCCCTGCTCATCCTGGCACTGACCAACGCTGCACCAGCTCTGCCTCAGGACAGGCCTTCCTCCTCCTCAGCCTCCACACCCGCACCCTTCCCCAGCTCGCACGAGAACCACCGGGCACCGCTGACCGCACGCAAACGCAAACGCTCACCAGAGCCAGGCGGGCCTGCACAGCCTTCCCCAAGGGGGCCTGCCGCAGGGGCCACGTGGTCATGGCAACAGCCAAACCGGGAGCCCCGGCACTCACTGGGCTCGTTCTCCTGGGGCCGGTGCATGCTGGGGACCTGGGGAGGAATCCCAGGATTGGGAAGTTGGGACCAGGTCTGGCTCTCGGTGGGGACTTTGAGCTGCCTGGGGAAGGAAGGCAGGAAGAGGGAAGGGACAGAACTGCAAGGCTGGGGTGCATATCCCCAGCCCGGGGCACAGCAGGGACCAGGAGAATGCCAGACGAACCTCCAGCTCCAGCCCAGGCCCATCTCTGAAGCCCAGAGCCCTTGAGAGCATGACCAGGCCGGCAGGCTTGCAGGGACCTGCTTTCTCTGAGGCTAAAGCTGCAGAGATCCTGGATCACAGTGACACCGAGCAGGCCAGGGGCTGGATAATTGCCCCACCCCCACACACAAGCCAGGCACTCACTGTGGAAGCCACTGCCCTCGACCGTGGCCTGCTTCCCGTGTTGTCACCACCATAAGACCTTGTGCAGCCAGCGTGATGGGGCCCCTCAGCAACAGACAGCCCATCCGGGCAGCACCCGTACCTAGGCAGACATCACACAGCCTCCCTCACCGCCTGGCCCGGGCCCCTCCAGGGACCCTCGTGCCTGAGCTTCCAGCATCCCAGGGCCCAGGCTCCGGGGCTCCCTGTGCTGGGGGCTGATCAGGTGGAGACCCAGGTGGGAGAGGACGTGTCCCTGCATGCAGGGCACACCGCTTTGTGTGCCCCAGTCTCTGCCCACATCCACCAACACGTAGCAGCTACCAGGGAGGGCAACAGTAGCACGATAAGCAGAGATTGTGCCCCCATAACCGACAGAGCCTTGACTCACACGTCCCACCACAAACCAAGAAGGGGGAAGCTCATCTGAGCCTGCCCAGATATCAGCTTCCCAGGGAGTTTTTACAAAGTAGCAGCGGATGGGAGACAGGACAGAAAAGGGGGTTCAAAGAGCCCACCATTTATTTCACATCCACCCGCCAGGTGCTGAGAGCAAGGTAAAAGGACTGTATCAAAGCGCCTCCTACGTGCCAGGCACTCTGTGACTTATTATTTCATCTTCACAATAACCCAATCCAGCGGTCGTCATTGTTCGCCATTTTCAGAAGAGGAAAATCAGAGAGGTTAAGCAACTTGCCCCAAGTCACCTAGCACATAGCTGGTAAGTGGCTGAGCTCAGAATCACCCCCAGGCTGCTGGCCACAAGGCCTGGGCCCTCAGCAACCCAGTCCCTGAAGGCACATGCCAGAGAGGCATCCAGGGCAGGCCAGGAAGGAGGGAGGGTGCATGGCGGGGGTGGGATGCTCAGGCCCCCTCTGCAAGGCTGGAGTGGGTGGGACTGTTAGGAAGATTGTTTGGAACTGGTCAGCCTTTGTCCAGCCTTTACGCTGGGTCCCCCACGCCTGCTGTAGACTGGAGAGCTAGAATCGTGCCCCCAGTGCCTTCCCAGAGCCCCCGGCTACATCTCAACAGGCTGGCTTCTGCACAGAGGGCAGGGGTTTGCGTCTCCACTCGGCATGTCACGATGCTCAGCGGGAGGAAGCCAAGTCCCGTGACAGCTCACGGTCAGGGCAGCCCAGAGACACACCTGGGAGTCCTGAGCTTGGAACCGCCCTACCCCTTTCTGATCCCATCCCCGGCCCACCTGCCCTCTCTGACCTGGGGAGGAGGAGGAGCTGCCTCCAGCACCCACCTGCTCTGCTGACACGAGGCCCCAGGGCAGCCTTGCCACTGCGGCCCGAGAGATGCCGTGTGGCCATCGGGGCAGCACCCGTGGGGGCTGCGTCCGCAGTCACGCGGCCCTGAGCCAGACTCGGGGGGCTGCCAGAGCCGGGACTGCTGCAGAGCTGGGGCCGGGCCCGGGGCTGACAGGGGGGAACCCTGGTCTCCCCTGGTGCCACCCCGGGCTGAGGGTCGCTCCTGGGCTGCCCGCCACTGGCCTCTGGAGTCTAGAAAGAGAAAGCAAAAGACACATGATGCATCCACCCTGCTCCTCACCCTCCATCCGCGTCCACATCAGACCTACCTTCCATCTCCCCCAGACCACTCTCCCTGCAGCCATCATGCCCACCCTTGGCCTCCCCCCTCCAGGCACCATCCACTCAGACACAAAGACGCCAGGGCCCTGGGCAGGGGCCCAAGCTTCTCACCTGAGGTGGGGGGCTCCCGAGGGCCCGCAGGCGTCCAGGGATCACTGAGTGGGGTGTGCACATCCTGCTTGCTGGGGACCTCTGCAGGGAGCCGGGCAGCCCATGGGGGCACAGAGGGAAGGAAAGAGCATGGGCCCAAGTGGTAGCCACCCTGCCCATGTGGCTCCCACCCCACTGCTCAGGCAGGACCCCAGAACCCAGGACAGCACCAGGGAAAAGGAGCAGGACCTGTGGTTTCATGAAACACCCAACGTGTCAAAAGAGTCTTATAGTCACGTAGAAAATGCTAAGGTTACATGTTCAGCAAAAAGAAGTACCACGTATAGAATTAGCATCTATGTTATGATCCCAGCTACATAAACAAAAAATGGTATATATATTTCTTATTGGATTGATGAAAAGAAACAATCCAATTAAAAAATGGGCAAAGAACTTAGATACTTCTCCAAAGAAGATATACAAATGGCCAAAAAGCATGTGAAAGGATGTTCAACATCATTAGTCATTAGAGAAATGCAAATCAAAAGCATGAGATACCACTTCACACCCACTAGGATGTCTGTAATCAAAGACTGAAATGAGGCCGGGCGCGGTGGCCCACGCCTGCAATCCCAGCACTTTGGGAGGTCGAGGTGGGAGAATTGCTCGAGCCCAGGGGTTCGAGACCAACCTGGGCAACATAGTGAGACCCTGTCTCCACAAAAAATAAAAATAAATTAGCCAGGAGTGGTGGTGCACACCTACAGTCCCAGCTACTCAGGAGGCTGAGGCAGGAGGATCCCTTGAGCCCCGGAGTTGGAGGCTGCAATGAGCTATGATTGAGCCACTGCGCTCCAGCCTGGGTGACAGAGCAGGACCCTGTCTCCAATTTTAAAAAAAAAAAAGTACAGAAGGCTAAGTAGAAAAAATTAGGAAAACAGGATTTTTTTTGAAATGATGCATGTGAGAAAACTTGCAGGACATACCCTAAAAGGCTCATAGTAAAAGTTTCTGAGTGCTTCTGGGGAAGGGGGTACCCTTTCTTTCTATTTGTCAATGTTTTCAAATTTTCCACAATAAGCATGTTACTATAATACATAATGGAATAAAGTTATAAAGAATAAAATAAGTGAATATTCCATTCCCACATGGACTACATCTTGCCAGTCCTCAGGAATGTTAAAAATAGTAACTAAGGGTTGAAAACTCCAAAAGATATATGGTGAAATCTTCATTTTAATTTTATTTGTTAACACAGGCCAAAACGTGGGATGGGGCCGATTCGGATTCTTCCCCAGATCTGTCATCTCCCACAGACAAGCCCACATTCCCCCAGCCCTGCATTCAGTCCCCAGCCTGGGAATTTCTGCCTACTGTCCCTGTCGCCTCAAGTGTACAGCACCTCCGCTGAGCCTGTCCTGCCGTCTGGCTCCACCTCCTCGTGTGACTCCTCCCTTCCATTCCTTCAGGCCCGGGACCTCTCCCCACACACTTTGTGGGCACTGGGCCTGCTGGACCAGCCCTGCCCCGGCCCTTTGGCCCCTTCGTTTCCACCCCTCACTAGGCTTGGATTCCTGCAATCTGCTCCCACAGTGCTCCTCTGTGCTCTGCTCCTCTGCCTCCACTTCAGTCTGACCCTCAAGCATGAGCCAAATTTGTCCTCCTAAATAGCTTTCACAGTGTCACTCTCTAGCTCCAAAACTGTCAATGGCTCCCCTGGGCCTACTGGATAAATTTAGTTTGAAGCCTGAGGTCTGAAGCCTCCAGCCTCCACCCCAGGCCTAAGAGCAGCACCCCTAAATGGGCCTCCCTCCCAGCACTGCTGCCTACACCCTGGGCTGAGGGCAGTCCTGGGGGCCCCTACTGGTCTCAGAGTTACTGAGTGTGCCTGAAGCACTGAGCAACTGAGTTTTACATTTTACTTAATTGTAAATAATTTTAAATTGTGAAACTGATACTTTATTCATTTATTAGAAAATGTTCAAGTATATTTGGAACAACTTGGGTATGAGAATCTACATTTTCTATTGTAAATTTTATGAAATCTAAATAGATCAAGTATTCCAGTGAAAATCTAGCATCTGAAATGAGATGTACTGTAAGTGTAAATTATGCATGGGGTTTCAAAGATTTCATTTCTAAAAATCTTGTAGAAGAGAATGTAAAATATCTCAACAATAGTTTTTATACTGATTACATGTGGAAAATATCTACATTGGGTTAAATATATTCTATTTTGCGGGGGGGGAGACAGGGTCTCACTCTGTCGTCCAGGCTGCAGTATAGTGGTGTGATCATAGCTCACTGCAGCCTCCTGGGCTCAAGGGATCCTCCCACCTCAGCCTCCTGAGTAGCTGGGACTACAGGCTTATGCCACCATGCCTGGCTAATTTTTTTATGTTTCATTTTCTTTTGTAGAGATGGGGTCTCACTACATTGCCAGGCTGGTCTTGAACTCCTGGGCTCAAGCAATCCTCCTGCCTGGACCTCCCAAAGTGCTGGGATTACAGGTGTGAGCCACTGCACCAGCCTATATTCTTAAATATAAATTCACCTGTTTCTTTTTACTTTTTAAATGTGTCTCTAAAAAATTTGAAATGGCAGGCATGATTTGAATTCTACTTGTGTGGGAGAGTGCTGCTCCAGAGGCTAGAAGAAGCAGGGAGAAGACGACACAGTGGGGTGTCCACTCAGCCGCCTACCCCGCAGGGGGCCTCCTCATCAGACCCCTGCTCCCCCCCAGACCACTCTCCTTCCTCCTGGGCACACACTGGTATGCACTACAGCATTAGTTACAGTACCAGAAAGACCGAAAACAACCTATATTCTAAATTATCACCCGTTACGGACTTTGGTGGAACTCCTAGACGTGAGACTGGAAGATGGTCACACATAACAGCATTAAGGGGAAGAAACAAATACACAGTTACATGCACATTATAGGGAAATACACTAAAGACTAATCTCATAAATGGATGGGATTAAGAGCAATTTTAATTTTTCTCTGTACACTACTTTTCTAATTTCTCCAAATTTTCCACAATGAGCATACACATTACTTTTATAATTATAAGAACAGCAGGCACTGCCACCAGCACCCACACACATCACCCAAGGACCACTGGCACCCACACCATCAAGGGGCCTGAAGACAGGCCTGCTCTGGTTTATGGAAAAGATTTTTTAAAAATTGACAAACTGTTAGGTAGACCAAGAAAAAAAGAGAGAAGATCCAAATGAACAAAATTAGAAACAAAAACTAATATCTAAAATATGCAAGCAATTCAAACAATAGCAAAAATACAAATGATGCCACTAAAAAGTGGGAAAAGGGCCAGTGGTTCATGCCTATAATCCTAGCATTTTGAGAGGCCAAGGTGGGAGGATTGCTTGAGACCAGAAGTTTGCAACCAGCCCAGGCAACAAAGCAAGACCCTGTCTCTATTAAAAAAAAAAAAAAAATTAGGCAGGCGTGATGATGCATGCCGGTAGTCCCAGCTACTCGGGAGGCTGAGGAGGGAGGATCCCTTGAGCCCAGGAGTTCAAGGCATCAGGGAGCTATGATACACCACTGCACTGCAGCCTGGGCAACAGAGCCAGACCCTGTCTCTAAAATGTCTCTTAAAAAAAAAAAAAAAAGCAGGCAAAAGACATGAATAGTCATTTCTCAAAAGACGACACACAAATGGCCAACAGGTATGTGAAAAAATGTTCAGTCTTACTAATTGTCAGGGAAATGCAAATCAAAACCACAATGAGATATCATCTTACCCCAGTTAGAATGGCCATTATCAAAAAGACAAACACTAACAAATGCTGATGAGGATACAGAGGAAAACGGAACTTTTATACACTGATGATGGGAATGTAAATTAGTAGAGTCATTATGCAAAACAGTATGGTGGTTTCTCAAAAAATTACAAATAGATCTACCATAGGATCCAGTAATCCTACTATTGGATTGGATATTTATCCAAAGGAAAGGAAATCAGTTTATCCAAGGGATTCCCGCACCTGCATGTTTCCTGCAGCACTATTCACAATCGCCAAGATATGGAATCAATGCAAGTGTCCATCAGTAGACAAATGGATCAGGAAAATGTGGTGTCTACACACAATGAAACACTATTCAGCCATTAAAAAGAATGGAATCCTATCACTTGCACCAACATGGGTGGAACTGGAGGCCATTATGTTAAGATAACTCAGGTGCCAAAAAACAGACACTGCATGTTCTTACTCATCACCCACATGTGGGAGCTAAAAAGTGGACTCTGTGGGGTCGAGAGTAGAATAGTGGTTACCAGAGGCTGGGGGTGGGGGTTTGGCATTGGGGGCAGGATGGAGAGAGGCTAGTCAATGGGTACAAACATACAGTTAGACAGGAATGAGCTCTCATGTGGGATCGCACAGTAGGGTGACTATAGTTAACAATATATTGTATGTTTCAAAATAGCTTGAAGAGTTGAAATAATCAACACAAAGAAATGAGAAATGTTTGAAGTGATGGTATCCTAAATCTTACCCTGATTTGATCATCACACATTCTGTGCACGTACCAAATATCACATGTACCCCCATAAACATATACAGTTATTACATCTCAATTAAAAAAAGGGGAAAAATAGGTATGTTAGAAAGTACATGTTTTGCTGACCAGAAAAGAAAAAGAATAGTGATAAAGGTTATTTCTTTTACAACTCAGCCTGGCCCGATCTCTCTTTTCTTCTCCTTCCTTTCCATGTGACCCCTACCTGTCCCTGGGGCAGGCTCAGGGCCACCTTCCAGGAAGGCACCCAGGGCCCTGGGGGACAGAGCAGCTCTGCCCAGAGCTGGACCCCAGAGTCCAGGGATCTTCCTGCCGGTGAGCCTGAGGCCAGGCCAAGGCAGCAGCTAGGGCCCTCCGGGTGGGCACAGGGCCCAAGCTTCCCCACACGGCCTCGCCACCACTGCTATCCAGCTTTTGTTTCCCCGAGCACTCCATGCGCTCGAAAAGTCACTCCACCCCACACATCTAGAAAGTCACTTTTTTTTTTGAGACAGGGTCCTTCTCTGTCGCCCCAGTTAGACTTCAGTGGCACGATCATAGCTCACTGCAACCTCAAACTCCTGCGTTCAAGTGATCCTCCTGCTTCAGCCTCCCGAGTAGCTGGTACTACAGGCATGCACCACCACACCTGGCTAATTTTTCTATTTTTAGTAGAGACTGGGTCTCACTCTTGCTCAGTCTGGTCTCAAACTCCTGGCCTCAAGCGATCCTCCTGCCTCGGCCTCCCAGAGTGCTAGGATTACAGGCATGAGCCATCCCGCCAGACAAAAGTCACTCTTTTTATTAATAACTCATTGTACAGATAGGCAAACTGATAATCAGACAGGAGAGGCACTTTCCTCAGGCCACACAACTGGTCAGCAACGGAGTGCATTTGAACCCAAATCTGCTGTTGACTCCAAGGCCACTGGCTCTTTGCCACCCTGCCTGGTGCCTCCATTGGAATCCTGCCCTCCCTCACCTCGGGGTCCCTACAGCTCACGGAGTCCCTCTCACTAGCACATCAAAGTCAAACATGCCTCTCTGCTGTCTCAGAAGGCCAGCCCTGTGGCCCCCCAGCTCACGCCCTTCCTCAACGTCCCATGCTAACACCAAGCAAAGGCAGCCTCCCTGCCCATTCTCCTGCAGGTCCTCATGCCTGAGAGACCTCCTTTCCCAATAGGATGGCGATGAGGGGAGGGGAAGACTGAGGCAGAAGCAGCGTGTGAGCGCAATCCTTCCTGGAACACCTTTCTCCTTTCGCGCACAGTCACTCAGTCACTCAACAAACATTTCCTGAGTACCTACCCATGCAAGGTAAGTTCTGCAGGGGGTATAAAGAGGAATAAGGAAGTCAGGGACCCAGCCCTCAAGTTCCTAGCTACTAGGTCTAACAAGCTGTATACAATCCAAGTGACACAGAAATGACAACATGCTGTGAGGGGTGGGACAAGGGGGAATATGCTACTTCTGAGCGGAGGAAACTGGGCTGGCTTGTAAGGGTGCACACAAGCTGGACTTTCTGGCTGGCAAAGCCTTCCGTGGGTCAAGACAAAGGGAGCCTTGGTCCTGGTGGCTGGCCGGGCGCAGGCACAGGCCCCGCGGCATGGAGCGCTTGCCAGGTTGGCAGTGAGTGGGATAGAAGTTGGGCCAGCTTCTCCCTGCCCCTCCTGTCCTTACCCTGGGGCAGATGGCAGGGCTGCGTGTTACAGGGCTCCACATCTGCAGGCTTCGAGCGCTGCAGGCTCCCACAGCGGCTGGGTGGCCCGAGGGCACAGATGACCTGTCGCCTCCGAGTGCCCGAGCTGCAGCTCTTAGAGCACTGAGGCCCGTGGGTGGGAAAGAGAGACCCTGAGGCTGGGGGTGGGGGCGCCCACGTGGAGAGAGGAAGGGGAAGGTGCCCAGTGACGCATGTCAGGTCCAAGGACAGGGCACATGTGAAACCCAAGGACCCAGCGTTGGGCAGCAGACCCAGGGGCACTCACCAAACCCCAGGTGCCAACAAGCCAGGCCTGGCCAGTGAGGAAGGGACAGTCCTCACGCACACAGGGCTCAGTGAGGGGGGGCTGGTCCTCCAAGGAGCATGCTGTGGCATGGAGCAGAGACCCCTCATCACCTCGGCAAGTGACACTCCGCCTTCGGATGCCAGCACCGCAGCTGACAGAACACTGCAAGGACCAGGCTGTCAGCAGGAGCTCACCCCCACCCAGAGGAGCCCTTGCATGGAGGTGGACAGCACCCTACTGCCCATGACCTCCTCCCAGGCCCAGAGAGGCTGAGTCACACCCCTGAGGTCACAAAGTCTGAACCACGGCTGCTGACAACAGGCTGAGGAGCATTCTCCCCGTCCCCTCATTTGTAGCTTGAACATACATAGTTGCACCGACTAGTGGCCCCAGACACTGCCAGTGCCCCCTGCCCCCACCTGCCCCCAGACAACACACCCAGCTTCTTCAAGGCAGAGCCTTTCCTGCCCTGCCTGGGATCCTGGAGGAGGAGGAAGCACCCGAGACCAGGGCACAGGAACCTGCTTCCGGTGCCAGCCTTGACCACAGCTTCCAACATGACCTAGTAGGTCACCCTGCCCCTAGGATCTCAGTTTCCACAGCAGAGGACAAACCCCCAGCCCTGTCCTGCTGCTGCCCAGGCACCTCACCTCTCCCCAGGGCTCCGCAGTCCAGACTGCGCAGCGCTGCGGGTTGCAGGCCCGCGTGGTAGGGGGCTTCCCAGGCAGACCGGCACACTCAGCCTCGTCGGCGGCCTCCTGGACACTGGCCCCATCGGACGAGACGCAGTAGACAGAGCGGGACTGGGAGCCGCCCCCGCAGGAGGCCGAGCAGGGTGTCCACGGCCCTGTCCTCCAGCTGGCAGGAGTGGGACTCGGGTGAGGCCGGCCCAGGAGCCCCAGGGCCAAAGCCCAGCCCCAAGGGGGCAGCAGCCTTCACACAGGAGTGGCCTGAGGACCCTGCCCGGCCTGTTCCCTGAACATCGGGCCTGCAAGAAGGCCCAGACCCAGGCCCTCCCTGGCGCCCTCTCCACGTGCCCAGCTCTCTGAGAGCTCCCCCCAGCTGTGCTGTCCTTGCTCGAGTACCCCCTTCTTCTCACCAGGTCCCATCTCTGCAGTCAGACCCCATTTCCTCTGGGTCTGGCCTTAGCCAGGGTGTCTTCTGCGTGCAGCAGCGCTGCCCGGTGCCAGGTGCAAGGACCTGGGGGAAAGGGCAGCCCCCTACCACACACCATGCAAAGCCAAGCCCACCACCATCCCGTGAGGCCAGCTGCCACTGAGGCCTGGCAGGGGCAGAACTGTACCAGCCCTGTGGGGAGCCCATGGCCGGCAGATTACCTGTTCCCACACACACGCCGGGCCCCAGCAAGGTGCCACACTCCAGGCTGGTGCAGGTAAGAGGTCCTTTGTGCACGAACAAAGGCATTGCCAATGCTGATAGGCCCTTTTGCCTGACCCTGGCCCACCCCTTGGCATCTGCCCAGCCAAGCCCCCTGCTGGCTCAGACAGACAGAGACCTCCGATACCTTCCCTGCCCCTCCTGCCGCCAGCCTGGACATTCTGAGTACTTCATGGGCACATGAGAGCAGATAGAACACACGAGGGCCCTGGGCCTCACACGAGGGCCCTTCACTGCCTCCCCCAGTGACAGCTGCCACCCCCAACCCTGGCCACAGTTGTGGGGAGCCCTGGGCCACCCAACCTCTCTGTTCTTCCCTTCCCACCCAAGTTCCTGGGCCTCCCAGGGTGGAGAGGCTGGTGAGGCCTCACCGCTTGGTCTGCGGGCATGGGTGAGGGTTGCAGGAACGGCGGTCAGCTGGCTGTGGCTGGCGCTGGCACATGTGGTCAGGGTAGGCCTCATTGTCAATGGTGCAAAACACCAGGCGGGACTGGTGACCTGTGCAGAGGCAACATTCACCAATTGCCAAATGCCAAATGCATTCTCTGGGCCAGGCACCATCCTGAACACATCCCACAGATCATCTCGATTAAGTCTCAAATGACCCCCTGAGGTAGGTGCCATCATCACCCCCAATTTGCAAGATGAGGAAACTGAGGCTCAAAGAATTTTAGCTGTGAGTGACAGTGCCCTGCTGATACCTGGTCACTGGCTCCAGGCTTGGCCTGCACTCCTAGTGGGGTACTGTCTCCCATGAAATGCCACTGCCTCTGGGAATGCTCTCTGGTTCTCCTAGCTTAGGCTGGGGTCCTTCATGGAGCTCCCCAGACCCCTGGGTCTCCCCCCAGGTGACCTCACAACATGGAGATTTCTCACCTACTTGTCCGTCTCCCCCAGGGACTACTTGAGTAAGGGCTGTGACCTGCTCTGCTCTGACCGTGGCACCTGGCACACGGGGCCTGCTCCCCCCAACCTGAGCTGTCTGCACCCTCACCTCCGCCACACTCGGTGCTGCAGTCGCTCCAGGAGCCATGGCTCCAGCTGGGGCCAGGGCCGGGGGTGCGCAGGGGCAGGTAGTACTCGTAGTGCACGCCAGGGTTGGGCTCCTGGCTGAGGAGCTGCCATGGAAGGTCCTCATGGAGGTCTGCTGCCAGCGGGCATCCCCACTCCCAAACCCCCTGGCCAGCCTCAGCCTGTGTGCAGGGCCTGGTGGCTCCTGGGACCTCGGGCCACCCACTCGCTCTCTCTCCCTACAGCCCAGCTCACCTCAATGACCAGGGGCTCTGAGGTGGGGCCCCGGGCATGCAGCCGCTCAGGGGCCAGGTCCCCCTCAGCACCCCGCTCGTACTGCAGGATGGTGCTGGCCGCTGGCAGGGACCCGGCTGTCTCGATGGTCCAGTGCCCGTTGAGGTAGTATTCCCCTTGAATGTTCTTCACCGCTGCACACGGGTGAGACAGCCCTAGTCAGCTGGGGAGGGCGGGAACGCATCTCCCTCTGCAGCCCCAAACCCACCCAGGACCCAACCCATGGCTCTCACCCAGGAAATTTCTGCTGGCAGCAGCCTCCTCGATGTGGATGCTGGTGGCCCCCATGGGAACAATGAGGATCTGGTTGTAGCCTGACAGGGCAGAGATACAGCTGTGGCGGGTGCTGAGCTATCCCTCCCCTGGCACTAAGTGAACCCTAGGAAGGAGCTGCCCCTGAGGGCTCTAGTGTGGGCAGCACAGCTTGGGGCCAGGGAGGGCAAGCAGGAGACGGGCAGGGCCAGGCTGCTTGGGGAACAGTGTTCCCGGCAGAGGAAATAGCTTTATGAAGACCAGAGAGACAGAAAGGCTCAGGAGCCCAGAGCATACTGGGAGGGGGAAGGGACACGAGGGGCATCAGGTGGTGGCAGAGTGAGGTGAGGCTGGACTAGTGTGCAAGGGTCCTAACTGACGAGTGTGGCCTCGGGGGGCTTTTTGACAGGACCTGAGCCAGCCAGACCCTCTGGGTGCCATGAGGCCACTGGGCCTGGAGGGGGAGACAGGCAAGGAAGGAACAGGCAACAGACCCTCGTGTGAATGGTCCTCACTGGGACCCCCACCTCTGCTGAGGTCATTGGCATTGAAGGTGCCTGTGACAGGGAAGCAGGTCATGCCATCTCCCCCACACTGCAGACACTTGTCCTCCTGCTTGGATGAGTCTAGCTGGTGGTCACAGCCAACAACCTGCCAGGAGTCATGGGAGAACGTATCACAGACACACCAGGATCCAGGTCCCGGTCAGCCCGTCCTAACCCGAGCACCCACGCAGTCCAGGCAGGACAGGGGTGATCGGGCACTACGCAGTCGCAGCTGGGGGTGGCTGCATCAACCTCGGATCTGGCCCATGGCTGGCAATCCACTCGTCTGCCTGCTCAGCTCCCGTCTCCCCTTCTCCCCTTCTCTGTAACTACCCTGTTTTCCTTTGGGGGCCACTTCTTTCCTGCAGAACGTGGATGGAGCTCCCCAAATGTGGGTTCAGGCAAGCTCAGGGTGAGCCCCAAGCCAAGACAAGTCAGAGGCAACCCCAGGTTGATGGAACTCTGGGAACGAGGCCCCCCTTCCCTGGGAGTTGTCAGGCTGGTACAGCAGAAGCCTGGAGCCATCCTCACACCTCACAGCAAGAGCCTACCTGATCCTGACACAGACACGGAGGAGAGCAGAGGCGAGAGGAGAGGAGAGATTTTCTAGTATGATCATTCAAGTACCTAGAGCCATCCCTCAATGTTCTGTATTTCTGGAGTCAATTTTAGCTGGGTTTCTGTAACATGCCACCCAGAGGGCTTCTCTTGTTGTGGGGCTAGTGTTCTCAAAGGACAAAGGTAAGGGCGTCACAGGGCACCTGTGATGGCTGCAAGGCACCCCAGGAGCTAGGCTTGGTGTCCTGGTAACTTGAGAAGACATCGAGCTCATGACAGCCACTTGGCCCTGCTGGTGCTGGGTAGGGAGACACCTGCACTAAGTCCACTAAGTCCCCAGCTGGGGGCGGGGGATGCTGGGCACAACTTACCCGGCAGCTGCCATCCACACAGACGTCCCGCCTGCCAGGCTCACAGGGTGTCCCATCAACCACAGCCTCCTTGTGCTTGTAGTAGAAGTTCTCCCCCTTGGGAATGCAGTTCAGCTCACACTTGTTTGGGGCTGGGGTGGACAAGAGGGGGAAGGCTGTGATTTCAAGTTTCCACGACGCCCCTCCCCAGGGCCCAAAGCCTGTCCTGGCACCAGGGAAGCACGGGCCACAAGTGGCTGGGAGAGAGGCCCCTGCAGCAGCCTGAGGGGCACACATCCCCTCCCCCATCCCAGGGAGAAGGGGGGTTCCCCTGAACCTGCTGCATCTCTAGGGTCAAGTCAAAGAAAAATCCCAGAATAAGAAAAAGTGATACACTGTTATTAACAGAGGTCTACCTCAGCGTTACTTATAATGGCTCATGTTAACAACAGGCTGCTCTTCAAGTTATTGACAGAATACCATGCATGTTGACTATGCAGTTGAAAATGATGATTATGAAGACTGTACAGTCATGTGGGAAGATGCTTATGACCCAAAATGCAAAATGGTGATATGTAATAATTACAAATGGGTAAACATATACAGAGAATATAATGTGAAAAGGGCTAGAATGAAATGCTAACAGTGATCCTGTGAAAGAGGTGGGGTGAGCTAACTTTTTTCTTGTTTTAATTTTTATCTATATATACACATCGTTTAAACAGCCCAAAAGTGCAAACAGCTTTATAATCATCTCCATAACAAGGAAGGCACCTCTACCACTCTTCTTACACCTTCCTCTGTGTTCCAATTTCTCTAGAACGTGGGTATACTTAAATTTTTCTGTTCATTTTTTGAGACAGGGTCTCGCTCTGTCACCCAGGATAGAGTACAGTGGCATCATCTTAGCTCACTGCAACCTCAAACTCCTGGGCTCAAGCGATCCTCCTGCCTCACCTTCCCAAGTAGCTGGGACTACAGGCACACGCCACCACGCCTGGCTAATTTTTCCTATTTTTGGTAGAGACGGGGTCTTGCTCTTGCTCAGGCTGGTCTCGAACTCCTGAGCTCAAGCAATCCGCCCATGTCAGCCTCCCAGAGTGCTAGGATTACAGACCTGAGCCACCGCACCTGGCCCTTAAATTATTTTTAACACAAGTCTATCTCAGGATCCAGAGGAGGACTGAATGCCAAAGGGCCCCACTGAGGCCATCCCTACTGGCCCAGACCCCCGCCCCCCAGCAAACATATGCAGGATATAAGTGTTCATTGATTTGGAATCCAGGGCGCCCTGGAGTTTGCAAGAATCATTTGCAGCGAACAGTGAAAATTAATCCTCACAAGGATTATCCTGACCTAAGGTATCTTCCGACTCATCTAAGATGTTTTAGTTACATAGGTGTTGGTGTTGTTCTCCTCGACTGTATTTCTCTAAAAATTAATGACCTACACCTCACAGTTACTCAGACCATCTCCTCAGGCCCCCGGACGCTGGGGAAATGCCTTGCTCTATCAAGCCCCTTCCCCCGCTCATGCAGTTTGCCCAAGGGGGCACCAACCCACCGTGGACGCCTCTGCAGCGCGAGGGATGCTGCAGACTGCAGGCTAAACAAAAGCGGGGCTTGTAATGGTAGAGACACGCCATAGCTTTGTCTGAAAATACATCCACAGGGAAGGATGGAAAGACCTCAGAATGACCCCCAGTGTTGGGCTGCGACGGGCACGAACCGGGGGTACTGGTGATTTTTTACAATTTGGCGAAGCGTCTGTAGTACGGTGCAGTAATAAGACCGGCGCGGACGCCCCCACCGCTTACCGCCGTAGTAGGGCAGCCACCGGTAGCGCCGGCCCTGGAAGGCCGCGCCGTCGAACTGGGCGCACTGCTCGGCGCGGAAGTCCCGCGCGCCGTCGGGGCAGCTCTGCGGGCCGGAGGGGAGGTCGCCAGCGGGGTCGCCAGCCGTAGGCGCCCGGCGAGGCCTGGGTCCCGGCCCTCGCAGACCGAGCCCCAGGAGGCGGGGGGGGGGGGCGCCCCCGCCCAGCCCGCCGAGGACGCGCAGGAGGGCTCCGGGCCGGGCTAAATGAGCCGGTCAGGACGCCAGCGGGAAGGGGGCTGCGGGAGAGGGGCCCTGGGGGCTTTACCTCGGTGCGGCAAGAGCGGTGGCTCCGGGCGGGGCCCACGCAGCTGGAGCCTCCATCTCTCCTGCAGGACCACAGCACCGGGAGGACCCGCCCGTGACTCAACACCTCCGCCCCCTCCTGGGGCTCCCCGGCGGGCAGCGCTGGGCAGAGGGGCAGCAAGGAGAGGAGGGGGTGCCCACCCACGTCACCCCCCCCTTAGGCAGGTGCAACTGGCCCCATGATTGTGCCTGGGAGAAGCACTTGCACCACGGCCTCTTAGAGCAAATTTCCAGAGAAGACCCGAATTCTGCCCTTGGAGACAAATAAGATGTAATATATACCCACCTGGTAAGGTTATTCTGAGATTGAACGAGTAATAAGTATAAGGCATTTAGAATAATACCTGGTCTCTCCTCACACACAGGGTCCCCAGGAACAAGCAGTTAACAAACCCACCGACAGGAGAGCCGCCCTACACCTTCTTTCCTAGCCCACCCCTCTACAGCGCCTGTCAGAGCACAGGGCACACAGTAAGTGCTCAATAAATCACTTGAAATAGGGAACATCTGTACTTGACAAAGAGTCTGAGGGCAAAGAAGCCACAGGAGTTAGGAATTGCCAGCTAAAGATTATTCATTAATTCCATGAAAGTGTACTGCACCTGCCCTATGCCAGGCACGGCACCAGGAGCTAGTGACTCACTGACGCATGAAGGGCACGTGCTCCAGTTCAAGTGTAAGTACATGGGAAGTGATTTGATTTCCTGCGCTCCACTGATGCTGCTTCCAGAATGAATCTGTTGCATGGTGGGTTCGGCCCGTGTGACCTAGCCCACGACCCAGCTGCCTCCCTTGCACCTGCCCCCATGTCTCCCTACCTCTGGGAGTAGCAGGGGCGCTCCCGGAAGCTGATACCCCCTCCGCAGGTCCTGCTGCAGGGGCTCCACTGGCCCCAGGGGCCCCAGGTGTCACTCTGCCGTCTCACCTGGGGAGCCTGCACAAGAAGACATGCTCAGGAGCGTAAGCAGGATGCCCCACAAGGGCCCTCTGCCTAAAAGCTCTCCTCCCTTTCAAGGAGCCTGAGAATCTCCCTGCTGGAGCCAGCCCTTTAGGATTCAGCAGCACTGCCAGGCACCCCAAAACATATTCATTTACAAATGTAGCCAGCTTTTATCATAAGGTGCTGAGAGCCATGCCTGGAGGGTGAGAGGGGTGAGGCAGCTGGGAAAAGTCTGGAGTTCCAGGGGCCACCTGAGGGAGGGACCCTACTGCCAGGGGCAGTTTGAGGGCCCAGGCATTTGTGGGTTAACAGTGATGCAGGGGGAGGGCCCTAAAGGAAAATAGGGAAGGGAAGCAACATGGGGGGGTGTGGTCTCTTCCTGCTCATCTGTGGCAGAGACTCCCAGGAGTACCCCAATATTCATCCCCCCTTCTCCTGTTGTGAGAGAACCCTTGACAACTTGACTCTTAGCTGGGTACCTGGCTGCCCAAAATAAAAAATACATTTCCCAGACTTCCTGCATCCAATTGTGGCTACATCACTAAGTTCTCATCACTGGGATGTAAATAAAAGTGCTGGGCAACAGCCTCCGGTAATCTCCTTAACAGATAGCTTGCATGTACATTTGTCCTTTTCTTCCTCCTCCTGTATTCCTTCCTGCTCACTGGAAAGCAGATGTGATGGCTGGAGTTGGAGCAGCCTTCTAGATTGTGAGGTAATTTGGAAATAGAGCCTTCAAACAGTGAAGCAAAGAGAGATCCTATAACTCGGAGGACTTTGTGAGACAGAACTGAGATCCCAGGAGAGGGATCAAGTCTGTCTTGTTGAAGGACTGTTATTTGGGACTCTGCAAAAGGAATATAATTCTAACAGATACAGTTTCCAACCAGAAAGATATGACACCTTGTGGCTGGCATCAGAAGTCCACATGCTACATGCACATTCTCTCATTTAACCCTCAGAACAACCCAATAGACTCCACTGCTTAGATCAGAAAACTGAGGCAGAGAGAGAGGAAGCTGCAGAGGAACACGTGGGCACCATGGCAGGCCAGCCTCACCCCAAGCCTCTGCTCTCACCTCCCTCTCTGGGGGAATCAAATAAGACAGTAGATGAGTTCTATGGAACTGGACAAGTATTAGACTTGCTGTCACAGTTTTGCCAGGAGGCAGACGGTGAACTGCAAACATGGCCCATTTGCTGGAGGGAAACTCCATTTTAGGGTATCAGGACATAAGAATCTCTAGGAAAAAAAATCACTCCTATTTTAAAGGGAAAAAGTCCCATGGTAAGGTGGAAACGCAAGCTCTTCCTCCTGCTGTGAGCCT
This sequence comes from Daubentonia madagascariensis, assembly GCA_023783475.1. Taxonomy (NCBI): domain Eukaryota; kingdom Metazoa; phylum Chordata; class Mammalia; order Primates; family Daubentoniidae; genus Daubentonia; species Daubentonia madagascariensis. The sequence continues at coordinate 33,707,227 of JAKFHU010000485.1, read as the reverse complement.
CGAGCAACTTTGCTGGATCTCAGGTGAAGAAGGAGGCTCACTCATCTCTAACACCCCTGACACCAAACATCTAGTTATCCTTGTTTTATAACAGAACCCTGAAGCAGAACAAACCACACTAAACTTGCTGAACTCCACACAAAATCAGGAAGGAAGGGCCAGGAAGATCAAAGGTCTTAGCTTTCACTTTTTAAAATCATCTACTCCTTCAGTTCTAACTGGGACAAAATCTCCAAGCTTTTGAAACCAGTGAACCAAATTATCAGAGTGTTCTCTCAACGAAATTTTAAACTGAATTGACTTGGATCAAGTGTTTATTTTCAAAGGGAAGATATTGAGTGTTGGGGGTGAGGAGTGACTTTCCAGGGACACCCTACAGTCCCTGCTGGGATTCTGGCACACACCCCCACGCCCATATACACAAAGCCTCATCTGCACATTGTAAGAATTCACAAAGCTGCCCTTGAGGGGCTGCTGCCTTCTCACCTGTGGCCTGGCCTGGTTATTAATCCCTCTCTGACCAAGGCCTGCTCAGATGTCTGGCTTGGCTCCTTTGAACTGCAACCTGAGCCTCCCCAAATCCACCCTTCCCCAGAGCAGGGCTGGGCAACAAGGGGTGCCTCCTGCCACAGCGCCACCTTGTGCCTGGCAGGCTGAAGTTGGGGGAGGATGGGCCGGAATACAGGGCCCCCTAAGGGCTGAGCCCAGGACGCATCCCTTGAGAACATCCTCTTGCTTCCTGCACCCAGCACCTGTGAGGCAGGTGTCCACCAGCCTGGGTCACCAGCACGTGTGCCTAAGGAGCTGGGGTCTGTCCACTCATTCCATGCTGGCTCTCCGGGAAGGCACGTTCTCTTTCTCTATAATTACCCACACCATAAAGTGCCCGTTGGTGTGAAGCCAGATGAGCTGGTGCAGCCCAGCCTCAACCTGGGCCTGCCCTCACCTGTCCATGCTGCTGTCAGCGCCCCAACCACTCCTCCCACTCCTACCCGAGCCACCCAGGGGCCCCCTCTCCTGCCGCACCGTTTCCAGGGGAATCGGCTGCCCAGTGTGCATGGGGGTGTGTGTGAGAGAGCCACGTGCATGCAGAGGCTGAGGCAAGGGGACTCGCAGTCCACCGCCTTTAATCATCGACTCATTCTGTTCACGCTGACCCCTAGCAGCACTAGAGTGATGATGAGAAGGTGCTCAGGACCCAGCAGTGGACCCTGCCCCAGCTACAACCAGAAACGGAGGCGGCTGAGCTGTGAGCAGGGCCACAGCCCCTCCACCAGGCAGGTAGAGGGTAAGGGGAGAAGAGTGCCCAGCCCAGGCCGTACCCAGGCCCTCCTGAGACTCCCACACTGTGAGTAGGAGGTGGTGGGAGAAGGCTGCTCAGGGTGTTTCTAAGGGAGAAACAACTTAATCGGACCCAGGGGGCTTTGTAAACCTTGATTCATTTCATCTGCACAACAATCTGGAGGTGGGCATTATTACCCCCAAGTTAGAGGAATCTTAAGGCTTGGTGATTTGCCTAGGGTCATGCAGCTGTTATGGGGTGGCTCTGGGATTTCATCCTGGGGTCTCAACACTGTCCCAGTGGCCCCTGCACCTGGGCTTTGACCTTCCTGCAGCTGGGGTACCAGCACACACTGAAGAACCTCAGAGTGAGGCACTTAAGGAGCAAGGTCCACGGGGTGCCAGAGGTGACCGTGAGGAGCTGGCAGGTGGTGGAGAAGACATGAAGAAAGCTGGCTCTGGCCCACCCACCACTCTGACTGTGACCCGTGTTGGATCCGTGGGGCTCTTGGAGGCATGCCCACCACCCACCTCCATCCCTGCCTGCCCCACACAGGCCTAGCAGAGGAGCCCTTCCCAACCTCCTCCCATGAGCCCACAGAGGCAGCATTTCCACCTGCCTTCCAGAAGGCAGCAGTTTGGGTCCCTTCTCAGGGACTCTTCCTCTCTCACTTCCTGCCTGCCTCATAGAGGGGTGGACAGGGCTGTGGGTCTCCCCTTGGGGACAGCTCTCCAGGGGCAGGACAGGGCCTGGCTGCCTCTGTGCCCTTTACTCTGCCAGGCACCGAGCCAGGGTAGCACCCAGCTCTCAGACCCTCCCCTCCCCAAAGGTGGGTCCCGTGGTCTAGAAGATTATCCTCAGAACCCAGGCACCTTCTCCAGGGAGCCCTGTCTTTTGGGCCCCCGTTAATGAAACAGCTACTCTGATCACCAGTTGGCTTCTTGTATCCAGTCTCAAAATGTGCACAGTCTAATATGATGGCCACTGTCCATGTGTGGCTATTTAAATTTAAATTAATTAAAGTCAAATAAAATTAAAGCTCAGTTTCTCAGTTGCACTAACCACATTTCAAGTGCTCAATAGCCACATGGACCTAGTGGCTACCTATTGGACAGCAGACACACAGAACATTTCCATCATCTCAGAAGGTTCTATTGGCCAGTCCTGCTCTAGTGCTAACTCCAAGGGGACACGAAATGACAGGCACCCCACACCTCTGAAGCTGCGTTTGGTTCCAGGTGACAGGTGTCTGGTGGGATGGGCCACCTAGCCCTGCACCTTGGCTGGTCCCAGCATTCCCCCCCACACACACACCTGTCCTTCCACCTTGGAAGAGCTGGCTTCAAGGTCCCTCCCAGCCCTTTCTGAAGGAGCTCAGGAAAGTCGGCTCGCCTACTCCCTTCCGGTCTTCCCTGACATTGCCCCTCTCCTGGGATGTTGCGGCAGCCGGTGGGCCCCAGCCAGCCAGCGACCCCCGAGTCCTCGCCCCTGCCTCCCCCGCAGGGTCCTCCCGGGGGCGGGGCAGGGCCATACTCACCGCGGACGCGGGGGCCGGGGCCAGCAGCAGCGGCACAAGCAGCAGCAGCCGCATCTCCGCCTGCGGAAGAGGCAGCGGGTGAGAGCGGCGGGGCGCCACCCCGCGCTGCCGCAGCCCGGGGCTCCCACAGCTGTCCCGAGCGCGGGCGCGAGTCCCGCCCCGCCCTGTGGCCCACGGGCGACCAGGAGACCCGCGCTGGGGCCGCAAGGAGCGCCGGCGCGCACTGGAGAACAAGGCGTGCGCGCACCCCGGCCTGCAGCTCACACACGTGAGCGAGGCGGGGCCCGTCCACAACTGGCAGAAGTTCAGGGACAACTTGTTTCAGGGTTCCAGAGGAAAACAGAGAGAGCAATTAAAAATACTTCTATGTCCTTGAAAAACAGGGAGTTCAGAATCTAAGCAATTAGACTCCCTGTTTTAATTCAGCAAGAGATTCCTTTTTAAAAAGCCATTACAACAGTTGTTTAAAAACTCCTAATATAGGTTTTTCTTAAAAAGATTAGTCTCTAAAGACACTTTTAAAACTCAAATTTTTCAAAATGTTAATTGTATTTATTTATTATTATTTTTTGAGACAGAGTCTTGCTCTGTCGTCCTCGCTAGGGTTCAGTGGCCTCATCATAGCTCGCTGCAACCTCAAACTCCTGGGCTGAAGCGATCCTCCTGTCTCAGCCTCCTAAGTAGCTGGGACTACAGGCAAGCGCCACCACACCCACCTGATTTTTTTTTTTTAAGAGACAGGGTCTCACTGTGTTGCTCAGGCTGGTCTCCAACTCCTGGCCTCAAGTGATTGTCCCGCCTCAGCCTTCCAAAGTGCTGGGATTACAGGCGTGAGCCACCGCACCCAGCCTGTCACCCTGCTTTAAACCCAAGCCGGCATATCTCTGCATAGGGCAGCTCCATAAGCAGGCTCCATAAGCAGCGTGTGTGCAGTGTCTTGGTAGAGTTTGGTGTGTGCATGCATGCAATGTGTGCTGCACAGTGTGCACAACAGACCTGAGTGCAGTTTGGTGTATGCATACCCAGTCTGCACACACTCTGCAGTATGTGTGCATGTGTGTACATGTCACTGTGTCGGAGTGATGACATAAGCAATATGCACTGTTCAGCACAAAACATTAAACAAGTACTTACTTGTATGTTTGAATTTTAAAATCTGTAATTCTATCAATGTTCTCTCTAATTTTGTTAAAGTATAAAATGACTTCAGTTTACAAGAATAAAACAGCATACATAAGCCAAGTTCAGCAAAATGTAACCTGGCACATTGAATGACGTACATACTAGTTAATTTGGCACAGTGATTCAGTATTTTCATGATTCCTGGGGTTGGCGGGGGAGAGGGAGGGGGGTTGCCGTCAGGCCCCTGCCTCTGCTCTGTCGGGGGCAGCTCCGGGAACCGCACTGCGCGACGACAGGAAGCGGGGTTAACAGGGGCCCGCTCTTGGGCTAATGAGGGGCAAGTGAGCACAGCTGAGGGCTAGACAGGAGGAAAGAAGAATTTTACTTAGAATTACCCCTAGAACACCACCGCTACAATCTGGACTAGAGCCCACATCTGCAATTCCAAAGTCCCGAGAGCCTGAAAAGTTCAGTTTTTTTCAATTCATTTGGTGGCATACGACCCGCCCGACTCCAGGCCAGCCCTGGGTCTGGCCCCTGGGCTACTCCGCAGGCCATGCGGCCACGACCTCCCCTTGCCTCCCAAGGGCAGGGACCGGGTGGCCCCGGCACGCAGGGTGGGCCCCCTCGACGTGGTGTTCCCGAGGACCGCGTCTGCCCAAACGGCGGGAGAGGTGAGGGCGCGGCGTCTGGGGCCGGCAGCCCGGACCAGGGGCGGGGTGGGGCGGGGGAGGGCAGGCGGACGTCGACCGACCCCATCTGCGCCTCTCCCCCGCACTGTCCCCAACTCCCGTTCGCCCCCCACGCAAGGCTCTTCCCCGCGTCTGCCCCGCGTCCCCAACCCGGGAACGCGCCGGGTGCGCCCCTCGAGGGCCGACAGGTGGTGTCCCCCACGGGAGGCCCGGGGTGGCCGGGCAGGTACTGCCCCAGCGGCACCTCGGCGTTTCCTTCCCGCCGGCGACCTCCCACCGCAGCCAGGGGTTGGGCGGTGCCGAGCGGTGGCTAGGACCTGCGCCCACCTCAGCAGAGGAAGCTGGAGGCGGGGTCTCCTCTGGCCCCCCACTTTCTCTGAGACCGGACAGCGCAGTTGCCGCGAGCCCGGCGGAGCAAATTCCTGCAGAAGTCCCGGGGAGCGCTGCCCCGCTGCCAGTTCCCTGTCCCTCTGCCATCCTACCTGTCTCCGTGAGCTCCCGAGTGCTGCGCCGGCAGGGCCGCTCCGTCGGTGCCCGCCCAGCCCAGCCCAGCCCAGCCCAGCCCGGGCGGTCGGCCCGGCCTTGAGGAACGCCTGCGGAGGTTGGACTTTCTCTCCCAGCCGCTGGCTGATTTCCTCCCCGCCCCATCTCCCCCACCCATCCCCAATCCCCGTGAGAGGACAGTGCGCCCCGCGGAGAGGCCCCATGGTGACCAGCAATGCCCAGGGCCTCCCACCCCCTGGGTCTGTGCCAAGGCTTGGCTTAACCTCCACTCTGTGGTCACCTGTCTTGGGTCTGTGCCAGTCACCTCTCCAGTGCCATTTCCTCTTGCCCACGCCTTCCAGTTCTGTGCGATATCCCCTCCACTGCACGCCAGCCCTACACACAACACACCTCCATGCCCAACCACCCGTCTTTCACCCCTGAATTCTATACTTCAGCCACAACTGAATTTCTCCACACACACGCTGCTGTTTCCCACCTCCCAGTCAGATTTTCCACTGCTGAGAATGCGCTCTTCCAGTCTCTTCCACCTCTTGAACTCCTACTCATCCCTCAAGACCCTGGTCAAAAGTCACTTTCTTTTGAAGTCTTCCCCACACCACTCCAGGCAGAGGTGATGTACCTTCTGCTTCCTCAGTCTCTGGCCCTGTCTGTGGTAGGTCTGTGGTGCATCACACACCGGGAATCTCCCTGACTCAGCTGTGAGTTTCCCAGGGGTAAGTAAGGCCTGCATCCCAATTGCAGGAGCCTAGGGCACTAGTTGGCATCAAGGTAGAGGCTCAGTAAGTGTGATAAATTTAATTTCCTTTCCTGGTTTTCCTTCCTTTTTTCAACCAAGGCATTCCTTGCTGGCCATCCCTTTTGTGAAACTGGAATTCATCCATCTTCAGGAAAATGGCATTAGCCCTGTACACTTGGGAGGTGGGGAGGTCACAAAGGCTGGTCCTCTTCCCCCATTCTCTTCAGTCTTCAGCCCTGTGCCTCCCTGGTGCAAATCACTTATGCCCTGGTCTCATTTCAGCAGAGAAAAGCCACCAGTGGTGGGAAGCTCAGCCCCTCTTAAGTCCCCCACCTCCAGCTCATCTTCTTGAGCCACCAATGATGCTCAGACAAAATGCTGATTAAGACACAACCAGCTGGTGCGTGCAGTGTTTATGACTAATTGGTCACAACCAGTTACAGATTCCTTTGCTCCTTATCCACTCCCACTGCTTCTCTTGACTAGCCAAAACAAAACGAAAACAAAACAAAACTCAAAAAACCCACAACCAGTTTAAATCAGGCCCATTTCTTACCTGTCTATGAAGAGGGGTGGAGCAGCAGCTGGAGCAGGGGCCCCTGGGGAGCTGTGTGAATTCTTAGGCAAAGATAAAGCTTGGCGAAGCAAGGGGAGTGGAATTAGGCAGAGCCTCTCTAGAAAAGGAAAATAGTTTCTTCCATTCAAAAAGCTCCATTCCCTGCCCCCACCAGCTGGGACTTTTCTGATTTTGGTCAAAGGTCCCCTGTTAAGTGGGAGGAAAATGCTTCTCCCGCTGCAGGGCGGGTGCAGCTGAGGCCCAGGAAGTTCACCTTCCTGATCTGTTCCTGTTTTTCCCAGATCCCTTCTTCTCAGACGCACGGACTCATGATTTCTTAAGCTTTACCCCAGCTGCAAAGAGGACCCAGAGATTGGGGAAGCAGGACCCACACGTGGTGTTAAGGGGCAGCCTTGGACCCTCCAGCCTGGCTCCACCAATTACTGGCTTGGGCAAGAACTTCTCTTCAAGCTTCATGTTCTCCTCTGCCTACCTCATAGAGATGTGGTGAGCATGGTACCCAGCACATAATTGGTGCATAAACATATGGGCGTTTAGAAAGAAGATTTTGGGGCAGGGGAAGAGTAAGACCTTCTCTCCCATTGTAAAGTCCTCTCTGCACTGGCCCTATACCATGTACTGGCTGCACCAGAGACCTCCTATTTGGGGGTCAGGGTAGCCTAGGGTGGCAGAAGGAGCACAGCCCTGGGAGGCAGCCAGACCTGGGCCGAAAACCTGATCTGCTTCCCGTGTGTGAACCTGGGCAAGTCACATCACCTCCTTAAGCCTCAATTTGCTCCCTGGAGCCTCACACAGAGGGTGGTGGGGTAGGGAAGTAACTGGCTTCCATAAAGCTTCTACTAGGTGCTGAATAAAAGTTAATTTCTTCTGCCCCATACAGGCTCCCCCCACCTGTATCCTAAATTCTCTACATTGTGATCTTGTTTCTGCAGATTGCAGACCCAGGGACAAGGCTAGAAAATGAGTGGCCAGATCTTTTTGAGTGGTTGGGTTGGGATGAAAGGCCGGAGAGGGGAGAGGGAGATGGAGGTGGGGGGAGAGAGAGGGCTTCCAGGGCTCCCAGGATCCACGTCCTTCAGGAAGCCTCCCTGACATCTGCCTCTGCTCTCTCATGATGCCAGGGTTTGCCCTCGCACTTTCAAGCCACTGCAGTGATACATTTGTCTCTTTCTCCCTCTAAACTGTGAACTCTGCAAGGGCAGAGATCTTTTTCACGGCCATGCCCTGTACCAGAGGTTTGTGGTAGCCTGAAGGTTCGCCTCAGGACAGGCCTGTGAGAAGCCTCCGGCTGCGGGTACCACATGTGGAAGGCTCCCCCGCCTGCTCCCTCCCTGTTATCGTCACAGGCCCTTCCCCCAGAGATCTCTTGCCCATCTAGTCCTGTCTTGGCATCTGCTTCTCAGAGGACCTGAACTGACCCCCCGGGGTTCAGGCCACAGAAAAGGACTTAGTCAACATAAACATAAAAGTTGCTTAGAGGAAGGACATTGGGAGCCCAGGGAATTGACAGAAAAGCTGGAGAATCAGGCACGGGGAACAGTTCTGGTTAGGACCTATCCTGCTGGGCGCTGGACTACCGCCAACACTGCTTTTAGGCCACGCTGACCCATGCCACCCCTAGAAAAAACCCTGAGTGGTCCTTGCAGACTCAAACCCCACAGGAGCATGCCTACAGCCTGGCAGCCAAGACCTGGGAAACAAGGATTGGCAGCGTCCCCAGAAGGGAGGTCCAGATCCCGGGCTACCCCAGGAAGCAAATGGCCACCAGCTCCCTGCAGCACCCACACACGGTATTTGTTGAACTCTCCTTGAACTGAACTTAGAGGATGCTGCTTCCCTTCTCCCTTCTTTTTTTGGAGGTTGTTGTTCATTCATTTATTCTTGAATACCTGGGTGCCTACTCTGTGCCAGAAGCTGAGGACAGACCTGTCCAGTGGTGGTGAAAGTTTCACAACCTTCTCTCTGGAGAAGCAGCGCTGCTGAGTGGGGTCGCCTGTTTACAAGTTACCAAGGTGACGTCACTGGATGTCAGCTTGTCCAGGCCTGGGTGCCAGATCATCCCTGCATTCTAGTGCTGTATGTGTTAATTTAGACCGAAATGAATCTTACAATTGGAATATTCAAATATTTCTATGACAAAAGTCACAGAACCTATGCTACAGCCCACTAGGAATCCAAAAGGAAGACAGAACACTCCATATTTGAGGATTTGTACATTTATTTCTCTAACTTCTCCCCACCCTCCAACACACTGTCCATTTCCCTGGTTATTGGCATTCACATGTTGGGGACGGAGGGGAGGTTGAGTGTTAAAACACCTGGCGCCAGTCTGTCCCTTGATCCGATGCTGTGCTTTCAGATGCCCCTCAATCCTCCTCTTCCCTCGTGTTGCCACGCCCAGGTCAGCTCTTTGAAATGCCAAGAAAGACCATGGAGTGAGAATTCTGTGCTCAGTGTGTCTGACAAGTGGCTGTCAGAAGATAAGCCACTTGGCCCTTTGGAGGGGAGTTTTATCCTCAAATCTGGGACAGAAATATAGCAGCCCCTGCCCTTTCCTCAAGACAAGAGGGCCATCCAGAGAGAAAGAACAGGAATCCTGGGATGTCGCCTCAGTGACATCAGGCCCCATCTGCCCCAACCTCAATTCAGATCCTGGGAAAGGGCACCAGGAAGACAGTGAGGCAGGACAGAGCCCTGGGGAGGGAGAGCAGCAGGACGCAGGGAAAGAAGGGGCCTTCCGGACCACCCCTCCTGACTGGCTCCCAGCCAGCAGCTCCAGCAGCAGAGATCTCACCCCTGTCTCCACATGGGAACACACGTACTCCGTCTCCAAGGACCTGGGCTCCAGTCTCCTCTGGAGATGCTGGCTGAGACGTTAAGGGAGCTGGTGTGGTGAAGCCGCCCTGGCTTCCCAAAGTGGGAGAGGGGCTCAGGGCCCAGACCCCACTAAGGTCGGTGTGGGTGTGGAGCCAGCCTGGGAGCCCAGGCATGGGGGGTGTCTTTGGACCTCACAGCTCAGGGCGGGCACTGTGACTCAGGAGCAAGCCTGGCGTCCTGCAGCCGAGTTGGTGCCTCAGATGGTTGCAGAGGTGAGGTCAAGTCCCTGTTCTCTTGTTACAGAGCCTGCATGCCAGGCTCTGTTGCTGCTGTCCCTGGGGGGCTGTCAGGGAGGGGCCCTGGATTGGCAGCCCCAGAGGCCAGCAGCCAAGGCTCTTGAGATCCTTTCCCCTTGGTCTTACCCTCCATCATACTCCTGGGGCACTTCTAATCTCCTCTGCTGCTTTGGCCTCTGTATCTGGATGGTTCTCAGCCCAGACACTGAGAGGCAGCTCATACCTTGTGCCAAAGGCTGGAAACATAACCTAGAAAGTCAGAGGGCCAGCACCTCACAATTCTAGAACAAACTTCCCAAAGCTTGACTTAAATGATGGGGAAATAACCTCATGTTTTTGTGGTGCTTCTCTAGCTTCAGTAATATTGGGACCTGTAATCTTGGACCCATATTTTAGGGTGTAATGCCACTTAAAGATGTGGAGACATAAAACTAGGTCTAAGTTCTTTATTTTTACAGCTTTTATATCACTATGATCTCATTATTTATCTATCTATCTATCTCCAGGTCCCAATCATTTATCAGAAACTCTTGGGGCCAAGAGAATTGGTCTCAGAATTGAGAATTTTTCAGATTTTAGAATTTACTAAACTGCATTTTTTTTTTAAGAGACAGGGTCTCACACTCTTGCCCAGGCTGAAGTGCAGTGGTGTGATCATAACTCACTGCAACCTCCAACTCCTGGGCTCAAGTGATCTTCTTGCCTCAGCCTCCCGTAGCTGGAACTACAGGCACACACCACCATGCCCAACTAATTTTTTCTTGTTTTTTCTAGTTGGAATTTCCCCCGGGCCCCGGCCCCCAGGGATTCTAATCCCGGCTGGCCTAAACTGCATATTATATAATACCCCCAGCAGGGTTAGAAGCCCTCTTTAATCAAAACAAATGAACAAAACAACAGCAAACACACACACACTCATAGCTCTGCAACAAAACATACAAATATTCACCTAAAGGGGATAAATCAAGACTCTAAATGGCCTCACAGCAGTTCATGTCAAGTCTTACTGACAAACTTATGAGAAAACTTTCAATTTTGAGAGTTTTTTGAATTACATAATTGCAAATAAGGGATGGCAGGCCTGTAGAAATTAAATGCAATATAACTACAAATGAGCAACTTCAGCACGCTGTGGTGTATGGTGGTGGCATGCTGGAATCCCATCACGCTGGGGCCCTGGGTGTGGGGCTTGGGGAGGCGAAGCCTGTGTGGTCAGCCTGCCTGGGTAGGCATCCTGTGTCTACCACCCACTGACTGTGATATTTTGGGCAAGCTAACCTGCATGGTGGTTGTCTCATTTTTAAAAGAAAGACTATAAATTAATATTTATACTAATCTAAACAAAAACAAACACAATTGAAAATTCCTAAGAATCCACAGCCCCAAGGGCTGAGAACAAAGGAGAGCAGCAGAAAGATGGGGCCATGAAGACCCTTGGGCACAGGCCCTGAACATCAGACCACCACAGTGTTGTACTACTTGGCCAGAATTGGGGGCTGAGGCCTCCCTGGTCCGTGCTTCTCACGCTAGAGCATGTGATCTTGGAGACACAGCAAGACACTTAAGAGATACGGCACAGCTTCTGGGAACATCAACTTTAAGATTCCCAGTGTGTGTGTGGGGGGTGTTAAATATTTTTGGTGATGGTTTATGATGGTATCATGGTTATTTTTATATTAAAACAAATACACAACAACATGGATGAACCTCTAGGACATTATGCTAAGTGAAATAAGCTAGTCACAAACAAACAAATACTGCACCATTCCACTCATATGAGGTTCCTAGAGTAGTCAAATTCATAGAGACAGAGTAAATGGTGGTTGCCCGGGGCTGGGGGCAGAGGAAAATGGGGAGTTGCTTTTTATTTTTTAGAGATGGGGTCTTGCTACGTTGTTCAGGCTGGACTTGAACTCCGAGTCCTGGGCTCAAGTGATCCTCTTGCCTCTGCCTCCCGAGTAGCTGGGACTACAGGCGCGTGCCACCATACTCAGCTTAGGAGTTATTGTTCGATGGGTATTGAGTCTCTGTTTGGGATAAGGGAAAGAGTTCTGCAGATGCATGGTGGTGACAGTTGCAAGACAATGTGAAGGTACTTAATGCCACTAAACCATATACTCAAAATGGTTAGGATGGTACATTTTATATTGTATTTTACCAAAGAAAACAACAAAAAACATACATTATGAAATAAAATAAAACTTTTTTTTTTTAATTCCAGAGAACTTTCTGCTTGAAGGTGCCACTTTGGACTGTGTCCTAGACCCTCAGCGTCTCTCACTGTCCTCTGTCATTTGAACAGCATTAGTGAGAAAGTTGAGAAATGTTGTCAGACTGAGACCCACCCAGGCAGGTGATCCAGTTCAACAGAAATGGGGGTCCAGTGTCCCGCTGTGAGAGTGTGTGTTTGTGTTTTGACAGTCTGGGTGGAGGTAGCTGCTGCCACTTACTAAGTGTGACTCTGGAAGTGTTACTCATCTTCCTCATCTGTAAAAGGGGGATACCAGGCCCTTGCTCACAGGGTGGGGTGAGGATGACAGGAGACAATGCTTGTGATGGGCTCAGCACAGTGTCTGGACATATTAATAGTAAATGCTCAATAAACATTGGCTTTGTGGGGCAAGTACCTTCCTTTAGGGCTTTTCTTGGTTAAGTGAGGGGTAAGTATTAAGAACTACACTATCGGCCAGGTGCAGTGGCTCACGCCTGTAATCCCAGTACTTTGGGAGTCCAAGGTGGGAGGATCACTTGAGGCCAGGAATTTGAAACCAGCCTGGGCAATATAATAAGACTCCATCACTACAAAAAAAAAAAAAAAAATTAGCCAGGCGTCGTGGTGCATGCCCATAGTCCCAGCTACTCTGGAGGCTAAGGCAGGAAAGATTGCTTGAGCCCAGGAGTTGGAGGCTGCAGTGAGCTATGATCATGCCACTGCACTCCAGCCAGGGTGACAGAGTGAGATCCTGTCTCAGAAAAAACCAAAAAACTAAAAACCCCACACTATCTTCTACTACTCCTGAATTCAACAACGTGGTGACACTGACCCAGGACAAACCCATACATTTCTCTGGCTTTCATCACAAACATGCTCTGGGGGAGGAATCCTGTTTGGATTCAATCCTGACCACCATTTATAAACACCTGGTCTCTTAGGGGCATAAGGCCTGTTGACTTCAGCTCTGCACTCTCCAGCACAGCCTTGTAAACAAGAGCCAAAGTTGGTTAATGTTTGTTCTTACTCAAAACATATTCCCATACACATCATTCTGCATGGAAATCCCCTCCTGCCGACCTTCGCCCACACCCTGCAGAACTTCACTGACTTACCCAACAGCTAGTGAGCGGCTCCCAGGCCCCCAGCCATGGACAGTGCTAAGAGGCAGCCCAGCTCCCCGGAGGGCTGGGGCAGTGGGTTGGCCCCACAGTCTGTCCTTGCCATCTTTGGCTCCCCTCATCTGGGCTCAGAGGCATCAGGGTGATGGAGACATTATCCTTTGCTGGCTTCCCCGGGAAGGCTTCCTGATCCAAGAGCCAGAGTCTGCAGACAAAGGTGGTTGGGGAAAACGCAGGAATGTCAAACCACAGGAAGAGTCAGGTTCTTGGCCCCTCCCAACCTGAGGCAGAATCCTGGGGCAAAGAAATCTGGCTGGGAAGGGGCTTGGAGAGTGAGAAAAATGCACTGGAGATGGGCCAAGAAGGGAGGGTGAGTGGTGGGAGGGGCTTTGGGAAACATCTGGGCTGGCGGAGTTCCCAGTGGGGAAATGTGGACAGGCTTGTCTTCAGCCCAGGGGCAGGGGGCCCTCCGAGGGGGCAGCAAGGCCTCACCCCCCTCCCACCAGGAAGCTCCGGGAAGCTGGAGCGCTGTCAGGAGGAGAGACAGGGTGAAGGAGCCCCATCTCCTCCCGGCTTGGTGTCAGAGCAGCAGAGCGCCAGGCCTGCTCCCAGTGGCACTCCAGCTCCAGCAGACTTGGAATGGGCCTCCCTTCACAAGAGTGTTTACTATTATAAAGTGTGTTCTGACTTAACAGAAATAAATTCATGCAACAGTTACCAAATGCTTGGAGAGTCTTGATGGATCTTAGGTATCATCCCGTATCTTTAATGACAAGAGTTGTGTAAACCTCATAACAGGTCTACAACTTATCTTGTGAACTTATCTATAGCATAAGAGAGAAAGGGGGAATTCCAATCCTTGCCAGTTAGGAAAACAGATTCTCCCCCCAAAGGATGACCTGCCGTGTGTGGATAGGGAGGGAGAGGACTCAGGTCCCTGTCTCTTCCCTCGAGTGGGCAGCTCTGAGGCCATCATCATGGGTCCATCTGACACAAAAGGGGCACCCTAGCTTAGAGGGCAGTACCTCACACATCGCCAGTGCAAATGGCCTGTGCCACCAATAGCACATTAACCTGGCAGGCTGGCTTCACTTTCAGGTTCTGTCAAAGGCTGAAGGCCCTTAAAAAACATCCATGGAGTTAACTTCTAGATGCCCACAGAAGTAACCTGAGAGCCAGAGAAGCCACATTTACAAAATGTGAAGTAGGCCCAGCTCTCCCAGCCCTGCCCTAGGGAGCAGATGCGAAATAAACCAAAGTGAACCCTCGAAACAGTATGGCTTCCACCACCCTCACTGCACCGTCAGACTGTGATGGGCCCTGCACAGGTTCCCCAAGGTATAAAAAGCCCTTCCCCTTCTGCTGGGATGTTACAGTCCTCAAGTCTGGTGAAGTTTTCTAACTCTGGGTTATTATAGAGAAGATCCCTGAACTGGGAGGAAGGGGGTGGGAGAAGCTGGGGTAGGAGATGCCAAAACAAGGCCTCCCAAGTAGATTTCCACCAAGGCAGAAGGATGGCACGGAAACCATTTCAACATTTTAGAAAATCTGAAGAAATCATATGTTCATACTTGCAATCATAAATTATAAATAAATCATATATAAATTCATAAATCATACATTAGCCCACATAAGTTAAAACCTAGTCATCTCACTAAACGATTGGGTTTAATGCTATTTTATGGCATATGTAGATAAACCTAATTAGTATACAGAAAAATCTTTGCAAACCTGAGTGCAGGATAAAGTTTGGAAAATCTCTCCTCAGTTTCCTCGTCAGGGATTTGTGTCCCTCACTGTGATGGCCACTATATGGAGATGCAGTAGCCCTTAAAGACTTCACTTAAATTCAGGTATTTAAAGGTAGTTGAAGGTACAATAAACACTATTTGGGTGATGGGCACACTTATAGCCACGTCTCAAACATTACAAAAGCGACCCATGTAAACAAAAACCTGTGTACGCCCTTAATATTTTGAAATAAAAAAAAAAACTGAAGAGAAAAAAAAGGTAGTTGAGTACATTTATTTAGCTCCAAGTGTTGTTTCCACTTTTCTTTTTTTTTTTTTTTTTGAGACAGAGTCTCGCTCTGTCGCCCCTGCTAGCGTGCAGTGGCATCATCACAGCTCACCACAACCTCAAACTCCTGGGCTCAAGCAATCCTCCCGCCTCGGCCTCCCAGAGTGCTAGGATTACAGGTGTGAGCCACCACACCCAGCCTATTTCCACTTTTCATTGATATGTGTACATGTAGCTTTGGGTTTAGTCTCCTACCCAAGAAAACTAATCGTAACCAGAATTTTACTTGCAGGTCCACCCTGAGATACTCTATAAAGGTAAGAAAATCCTTTCCTACTTTGCATGAGAAATTGACTTTGGGTTACCTAGAATATGTATCAAATCCTACATAATTAAAATAATTTTAGGAAAAAAGAAAAAACAGAGGTTAGCAAGAGTATGTCACCCTTTCTCCCAAGGAGTGAGGTTCTCCCCACCTGTGCCCTTGAGCGGGCACAGCACACCAGGAACACTAGGCACGCTAGGGAAGAGTCCATCTGCATCAAACCTATAAAAGACTCCACAAGCTGCAAGGACCCTGTGGCAGATTAGGCTATTTTCCTCCGTGGTTTCTACAAGTCATTCAGTGAAGGGGGTATATTCTAAGTGAATGTAGAAACAGATTTGGTTAGCTAACCGGATTTTCTTCTGGATAAATGATCACCTTTATTCAAAAATCAATTATCCCTGGGTGTCTCCCACATACATCTGCCTTCCTGATTTTGTTTTTAGTACAATACATGTTCTTTGCCTTCTTGGCCAATTCAGACTCTTCCGTTCTTTCTAAACTCAGTTCAAAACTTTATTTCTGGAGAAAATTCTGATTTTAAATCCCCTTTGTGGATCTCTCCTTTCTGCTGCCATTTAACTGGGAATGTAAGTGAACATTGTACTTGCTATACTCAAATATGCTGTCATTTCACTGTCAACCAGACCCTAAGCTACTCCCCATACAGCACATGGAAGAATCCCCAGGGAGAGTGGAGTGGGATGGGCTGACAGAAAGCTCTGATGCCTACCTAGTGATGCAGGACACCCAGCCTCATTACTCTTGCTTCTCAACCCTGCTCAAGTTCCTTCCTAATTCTCATCAAGAGCACCATTGTCAGGGCTCCTAAAAATCAGAAACCTTTCCCCCTGATGTGGACAAACCCTGATGCCTCTGTAGCAGATCTAGTGACACTGCCTACAAGATTCATGAAAACAAATGATGCCTCCAGTTCCCAAAGGAGGGAACCAACACTCTCTGCTTCCCGATGCCCTCAGCCACATAGCCAGGAACACATCCACCTCTTACCTGCTCCTGCACTCCTTCTGAAGACAATGGTCAACTGTGGTTTTCCTGCTACAGATTTATTTCTGATCAATCATTCCCAACATTGCATATGTTATTCACTGTTTAGAAACAAAAGGTTTTTTAGAGTTTAGGGATGGAGTGAGAGGACATTCTATGCTATACTAGGTCAATAAAAATAATGTTGCTCTTTTCCATTAGTGTGACCTACCTAATAATTTCTTTTTAAGATAATCCTCTAGCATGAGGAATATCTGCATTGTACTACAAAATACATGTTCTGTAAATTTATAATTTGTTTTGACAGTATTTACATTAATGTGAAAGTTACTAGAAAAAATATTTTCCAGAAACTATTAAGAAAAGTTGTTTTGAGGCTTTTTATAAAATTTAACATTGCACACTTCAGAGGTATGACTGCTATGATCTACACCACTTATTATGAGTGAAGAATAGAAACAATACATTTCTCTTTCTAAACTGTTTCGTGATAACTGCTAGACAATTTTCAGAGTTACACATTACAGGCAGTCCCCAGGTTATGGACAACCCAACTTATGGCATTCTGTACTTACTAACAGGCTCCCAAGGGTCCCCATAAGGATAATTTATAATTAAATAATTAAATTAATAATTCAGGAACTAGTTTCTGCCGTGCACATAAACAACCCCGCACGGTGTAAGTTGTTCATTGGTGCAGCATCTTTATGCTAGCGGCTAGTCTCATTGTATACGGTCACTTATGAACAGCATCACTTTCGTCTTAACTTTTTAATTTGATTTTGTGAGTCTGTGTTTCCCCTTTTTGACCATGTCTCCAAAGCAAAAGTCCACTGCAAGTCCAGGTGAGCCTGCAGTGAAGGGAAAGGTGATTGCAATGGAAACGAAAGTAGAAATAATTAAGCGTTCGGAGAAAGGCCTGACACCATCATTCACTGGGAAAGCATTGGGCTTCAGTTGCTCGACTATTGGAACAATTACAAAGGACAAGGTGAGGATAACAGAACATGTGAAAGGCAGTGCTCCAATGAAAGCATCAGTTATTACCAAGCAGCGTAGTGGATTCATTATAGAAATGGAAAGGTTATTGATTTCGTTAGACGATCAAAGTAAGCTTAACATTCCTATTAGCCTAGGAATTAAAAGCAGCACAATAGTTTCTGTAACTTACTGCAGTACAGGGGTATTATTATTACAGTATTGCACCTTATTATTATTGCCACATATGAGCCACTATAGTATTGTTATTATTATTTGCATATATGCACTGTTCATCAGGGATCCGAGTTACATACAAATCTGACCTAAAGATGTTCTCAGGGATGTATCTGGTCTGTAACCTGCGGATTGCCTATATAATACTTTCGCGTAAAAAAACTAGCACAGCTGGATTCATGTGGTCTTTATTAACAGGATAAATACAGGAAAATCTGCAATCACCTATCAAAATTATATCTCACCAAGAATTTGAAAGGTATTTATGAAAAGGATGTATTCAGTCTGTCTGAATCAGGTACAAAACAATGTCCATAGAAGCAGAAGCCAGACAATGAACACGTGAGAGTAAATGACCCTGCTGAAACTCTCATCCCAGCACCTCCAACTGCACCACAAACAAGATAGTCCTGTACTCGCCACTCTATAGAGTTGATTTTGAAGATGCCTAGTTTCAACAGTTATGTATTTCAAAAAGAAAATTGCTTTCTGGGAGATCTTTCCAGCTATACAGACCAAGTAGAAATGCCAACACCACATCCAAGAGTCCAGGGTTGACCCAGCACTCAGCAGGAGGCGCTCCACTGCCCAACGCCCTGGGAGATGGCTCTGGAGTTCAAGAAGGGGGTTTATTTCAGCACCATGGTGCTTTTTAAAATGCAAATCTGAGGTGTTTCCTACCAGAGGAGAGGACTGTTCAGATGATGACAAGCAGAGGAAGATTCTGAGCCTTGAGCCTGATGACAGCCTTGTTGGCACACTCTGGCAGGCAATTTTGACAAGCGTTGTCAAGAGCTGAAACCAGTGTTTTTAATTTCCTAGGAATTTACAAAGAGGTGAGGAGATCACATAGATCACTTCTGGGCTCACACTTATAATGGATGATATGGTATGGTTTCCATCCCAAGGGAAAAACCAAATGTCCAATTTTCAAGTCTCTTTCCAAATTCAGTGGTCAGAATACCCTTGGAGGTAAAAAGAATGGCAGGTCAGACTGTTCTTTATAGACTATACAAAAGCAAATTTAGAGAAAAAGGAGTACTTAAAGGCTTGGTTTCTGAAAGAATCAAGTCACCTATATAACATCAATTTTATAAGCGCTCAGTAATGGTAGCCATGAAAAGTGGTTATTGACAAATACCCAGTATTTTAAAGAAGTTAAAGATGTCATATGCCAGAAAACAGACTACAGCTGCATTCTGAGAATGTATCTTATTCATATTTGCATCCTTAGATGCCAGCACCATGCCAGGAACATAGAAGACATTGAACAAATCTTTTTATAGTGGTTTCTGAGCTCTTTTTCTTCTGGGGTTAGATCACAAATGGTCAAATATACAAAGCCTGGTTCTGGGGTTTGGGATCAGAGGCTTCCTGTAGACATCTGACCCTGGGAGACTTTATTTGGTAGTCTAACTTCTGTTTCACATTGTATAAATCATGACCAAGAATACATATATTAAGTTATCTGAGGCCAAGTAAAGAAGAAGTACTAAAGTATTATTTGTTTGAGTATCTATTATGGAAGGATGATTTGTAAAGTCAGAGGGACACTAAAAAATGGGGACCCAGTAGTTTAAAAGTAAAAACATGTCAGGCACGGTGGCTGATACCTATAATCCTAGCACTTGGGAGGTCAAGGCAGGAGGATCACTTGAGGTCAGGAGTTTGAAACTAGCCTGAGCAACATAGAGAGACCCATTCTCTACAAAAAGTAGAAAAATTAGCCAGGCACGGTGACATGCGCCTGTAGGCTCAGATACTTAGGAGGCTGAGGTGGGATCCCTTGAGCCCAGGAGTTCGAGGTTACAGTGAGCTCTGATGACATCATTGTACTCTAGACTAGGCAACAGAGTGAGACCCTGCCTCAAAAAAAAAAAAAAAAAAAAAAGTAAAAACACCATCCCTTTAGTTACTGCTTCTGTAGTGAAATCAATAAATTGTTTACTATGACTGTTTTTTTCCAGGTTGTTTAGAATGCTTCCCTTTCCCCATTTTTCCTGAGAAATTGAGTCATTTATAGTGACAGCTGTGACCCTAGGACCACACGCTAACCTAGTGAGAGCCCAAAAGCGGAAGGCCAGCCCTGCTCTCTGAAAAAAATCTACAAATATTCCACACACGATTAGTATCCCCACAGGCATTGTAGTGACATTCACTCTATAGGCCAGTCAGACCAAGACACTCAGCAGCTGCTTTCCCTCCTATCGCCGCCTTCTTTTTATTGAGAGGCTTGGTGTGGCTGGCCATGGTTTACTGCCACTTTGCCTGGCTCCACGGCCACCCCTCTCCTGCGTGTATGAAGGCACATCCTCGGTGAAACTGCCACGCTTCTCTCCAGGGAAAATCTATTTTTCATGGTGGGACACTAGCATTTTGGTATTTCAGGAATGACTGAACTGATTCTAAAAAGAATGTTTAAAGGAAAAGTTCTGTGTCTGAGATCAGTGATTTAAAGAAATAAGATGGGTTCTCTGTGTGCTGTTTTATAATGTGGCTGAGATGTGGCTCAAACACGCCGGAAGAGAATCATTGCCATCTTTCTACACAGGACAAGAATACAAAGGATGGGCTTAAACAAACACACCCCGCATACCCTCTTCTGAGGAGAAACTTGTCATGAAAGATACAACACATTTGGGATCCTCAAGAATGCCTCCAATCACAAATTGGTGTTCAGGTGGCTTTGTTGTAGCTGTGCTTTCTCGAGGGTAACACCCATGCTGCCACATGTCTGAGAGGAGGAAAAGAATGAATCTGGGAAAAAGGGACTACAAGAAAAACATAAATTGAGAGGACAGAACCTACTACTCTAAGACCCACTCTTCCTTTGCATAGCTCTTATTTTTCCTGTTCTCAACTGCCTATTATACACCAGTTGTCACTTATACTCAAGTTAGTACATGAACACTACTCCTAGTTAGTTTCTTATGAGAAATACCTCGTGACAGAAAACAAATACTCTAAACTCCAAAGAGAACCCCAAACCAGATCATATGATAGGCTGGGAGAGAAAACAGCATGCAACAGAGGAAAAGCCAGCCTTTCTTCAGCCACAGGAGGAAACTAAGTTTCTCACAAATGCTTGCAGTCTGATCACCATGGCTGAGGGTCCTCTGTGGTAAAAGAAGGTTGTGTCCCAGCGAGGCTTCATTTAGAGGTGTCATGTGCCCCCAGGCTGACTGCTCTGTGCACTGAACTGCGCAGAGACTGAACTTCACTCCGCTGCCCAATTCACACAAAGGTACATTGATAGAAATGTCAAGGCAGACAGGAGACCACAAAGCACCCATTGTGAAGTTCCTGAGGAATAACCTGGATCTCCTCCTTAACTTCATTAGCTCATTCTGTCCCCTTGGCCATTGGAGGCCCCTTCTTTCTTCCTCTTGGCAGCTGGTTCTCCTCCCAACCCCAGGTTCTCACAGCTCACCAAGTGAAATGATGGCTTTTTCCAAACTCTTGCTTTGCAGTGATACAACTAATTTCATGATCTTATAAACCACCAGCGTTGGCTATTAGTTCAAATTCTGACCTACTGTCAGAGGCAGTGGGTTATAGTAAAAAAAAGAAAAACCAGGACAGAAAGTGCTTCACCAGCCATTTTACTCTTCTTTAATTCTACTGTCTTTGGGCACACATCTTATCTGCTATGGAAGAAGGTATGACAGCAAGGCTGACAGCACTGGTTCACAACACATTCTTTGCATCATACAAAGAGTAAAACCCTAGAATACCAGGATCATCTGCTACCAGGACAGAGCTGTCTTACTTGCTGTAGGAGAGGACCGCTTGCATGGGAATAAAGGGAAGGATGGGGACAGAGGAGGCATCTCGGGGCAAGTGAACTTACACATATATTTAAAAATTAGGAATTTGGTAGAAAATCCAGAATTTACTTAAGGATGATAGGGAATTGCTGAGCAATGGTTCCATTATTTTAAGAAGTTACTGAATTAGGAACCTGAGGTTAACACTTTTAGGATAAAGCAACCTCAAATAAGTTTAGACTGGCCTTGGGAAGAAATGGTGACCAGAGATGGTAATGAGCTTCAGTGCTTGAGCACAAAAATGATCAAAATCAACCTACACATCTGACTTGACTCAAAGTCGGGGGTGGCGGGGGGGAAGTCTTATTTAAAAATTTTAAGTCTGCAGCAAAAAAGTCTGGAAATGAAAGCTTGAGCCCCTTTCCTCCTCTCCATTTTGCTGCTCGTGCCTGCTCTCCTCACAGTACCTCCTGCAAAGGTTCAAAATTCAATTAATACAGATTTATTAGGTTGATTTTCAACATGTAGTTTAAGATGAACAGTTCTGTTTGGTTTAAACCACTTCATTTAACCTTTTGGTAATGGTAGTCCTGAGAGTCTGCAGTGTTGCTAAAATCTCCCTGTGACCAAGGGTCAAACTGTTGAGGGAGCACAGCAATTTCTTGGCCCATCACGTTTCCTTGTCCTTGTCCCTCAAATCTGGTAGTTGTGCACCGAGGGACACAGTCCACCATGATGAAGAATGTTCAAAACCATTTTCTAAAGACACCTCCTTCCAATGTCCAATACTGCAGATGGTCAGGAAAACTTGGAAGGAAGCTGCAAAAGTCCAGCCAGGAATCTTGACTTTGTTAGATGTGGACACAGGAAAATCACCTTTGTCCTCCCCAGATTTTATTATAGTCAAAGGAGAAACATCCATGGGATTCTAACTGCAAATATGCTAGATATAAAATTGATGGAATGCTAACTGGTCCATGAACGGCTGTACAAGATAATCCGTAGCAAAGTAGAAAATAAGCCCGAAGGTGATAGAGATTGGAAGAGCTGGCAATGCTTTCTTGAAAATGGCGAGGAGTAATAATGTAAGGCACAAACCCTGCGGAGAGGACGGGAAAGACACAAACTCATACATAATTCTGAAAACATTTTCAGGCAAAACAATCACAAGTCTTCGTTTTAATCTTTTTTTTAAATTATAATTTCAAAAAATCCTTTTAGAGACAGGGTCTCACTCTGTTTCCCAGGCTGGAGTACAGTGGTGCGATCATAGCTCACCGTAACCTCAAATTCCTGGGCTCAAGCAATCCTCCTGCCTCAGCCTCCCGAGTAGCTGGGACTACAGGAGTGTGCCACCATGCCTGGCTAATTTTTTTTCTATTTTTTGTAGAGACAGAGTCTCGCTATGTTGCCCAGGCGGGTCTCAAACTCTTGGCCTCAAGTTATCCTCCCACCTCAGCCTCCCAAAGTACTGGGATTATGAGCGTGAGCCACCGCGCTAGGCTTTGGTTTTAACTTAGTTAACTGAATACTTTCCTTTGGGGTTAAATTTTAGAACAAATATTGCATTAAATCTGGAAGAGCCGCCATGAAAAAAAAAGTAGCTTCTTGATTAAAAAGGTAATATTTATTTTTCTTTGCTACATAGAATTTACTATGCTCACATTGTTGGTATTTTATCCCCTCATTCTAGGAAAGGAATAGAATTCGAAAATAAGTAAAACTATTTTTGAAAAAAAATTAAATACTGAAATTTTAATCTAATATATTGAGTTGGACCAGGCATGGTGGCTCACATCTATAATCCTTGCACTTTGGGAAGCCAAGGCAGGAGGATCACTTGAGGCCAGGAATTCAAGACCAGCCTGAGCAACATAGTGAGAACTTGTCTCTACAAAAAACAGAAAAATTAGCTGGGCATGGTGGTGGACACCTGTAGTTCCAGCTACTCAGGAAGCTGAGGCAGGAGGATCGCTTCAGCCCAGGAGTTCGAGGCTACAGTGAGCTATGATGATGCCACTGCACTATAGCCTGGGTAACAAAGCAAGACCCTGTCTCAAAAAATATAAAATAAAATACTGAGTGGGCCTCTGTGATTTTAGTTTGGCTGGTTAAAATCCCAGAGGTGAATAGCATTCTTTATGCTATAATGGGAACGAAGAGATGCTCACAGAACAAACTGCTAACAAAAGTTTGTTTATGACGAGGAGAATGCCATATAACATAGTTCATTTTTTACCCTATTTACTGAGACACTAACTATAAAGTCTGGAGGCTGAGCACCATTTCGGTTCATTCAGAATAAGTAATCTTCTTAAAAGACATGACACATCCAATAAATACTTTCAAATCCAGAAAACAAACCTCAAAAGGGAAATAAAATACATGAAAATCTAACTTATCATGATAAATCACAAATGTAATCACAAAATAAAAGCGTAAGTAAAGGCTCTTACCTAATCTTTCATCTAACGTCACTCACATACTACAAATATACATCAAAGATATTACATCTTTAGTAAAAATAGCAGTAAGAAATATTTAATGAATTTTTTTTTACTTAAATCATAATTTTGAAAGCTTCAGGGTTCAAGTTGTAACACCGTAAGCAAGATCTACACGGGATCACGCATGTGTTAGTTTCTCTCACCGTATACTTGCTGCCCAAAGGAACACTGTATGCTGTACTTTGTGTCACTAAATGCAAAATGACCAAACCCTCAGTGACCAAGTCCAGGGACTAAGTGAAGATCTGTTTAAAAGACTGGCCTCTAGCAGAGCTAATTTCATACACAACTACGCTGCTGGACTTGAAGCAGCAGTTCCTGATCAGAAGTACTTATCAGAATTTCCTGGGGAACTTTAAAAAAACTACACAATTAAAACTAACTAAATAAGAATATCTCAGGGCAGAGCTCACAGTTTTAAAAGCTCCGAAGTGATTTTAATATGTGGCCACAAAGGAGAACTACTGAGGTGATTATCTGTGTTTTTAAAAAGCTCCTCAGGGGATTGGAATGCTTAGCCCACCTGGGATTAAAACAGAACTGCCTTTAAAAGGATAATCAGTTTTGACATTAGGAGTTCTGACACATTTTATTAGTGTATACTTACAATTAATATGGCTACAAAACAGGCTATGGTTGTGTTCCAGTCTCCACTGGCTGTTGCTGAGGCTTTACCAACCAGAACGCTGTAGAAAATGAAATCTCCCAATCCAAGTTTTACTCCCCCTAAAAAGGAAAGATTATGAATATAGAAAAGTTTGTTACTCTTTGCTATGATGTCACAATTCAAAAATATCATTGCCCTACTCCACCCCACACTGAATGAGAAGTCAGTAAACGATATACAAAATTAGGCTTTAGCTAGGTTTTCTTTCTTTTTTGGTTTCCAACAATAGGAGTTTCAGATTCTATGTGACTGCCTCTGGAGTCTTAACAAGAGATGCTGGTGTTATTTATCAATAATAACAACAACAATAATAACTGTCATCTATTGAATACCTAGCTTATACTCAACACTTCTACTACTAAATTAAT
This sequence comes from Daubentonia madagascariensis, assembly GCA_023783475.1. Classification (NCBI taxonomy): domain Eukaryota; kingdom Metazoa; phylum Chordata; class Mammalia; order Primates; family Daubentoniidae; genus Daubentonia; species Daubentonia madagascariensis. The sequence goes on along the minus strand of JAKFHU010000485.1, from coordinate 33,682,452 downwards.
AAATCCTCATAAGAACCCCTATGAGACAGGTATCATCTTTTTTTAAAAAACAGCTTCACTGAGGTATAATTTCTTTTAAAATTTATCCATTGTATGATTCAATGATTGTGGAAAACGTACAGAGCTGTACGACCATCATCACAATCCACACCTCCATCACCCCTGTAAGATAAGGTGTACCCATTTACAATTAATACCTACTCCTACCCCAGGCCTTAAGCAACCACTGATCTGCTTATCTCTATAAATTTGCCTCTTCTAGACATTTCATATAAATAGATTCATACAATATGATGTTCATACTCATACAATATGTGGTGGGCTTCTTTTAATATAATGCTTTTGAGATTTATCTATGATATTGCATATGCCTGTTCCTTTTTATTGCTGAATAGTTTCCCATTGCATGGGTATACTATTATTTTGTTTATCCATTTACCAGCTGATGGACATCTGCATTGTTCTGAGGTTTTGGGTATTATGAATAACGCTGATATGAACATTCGTGTGTGTGACTCTGTGCAGATAGACTGTTTTCCTTCCATTGGGTAGATTCCTAGGAGCGGAACTGCTGGGTTATATGGTAAGTTTAAGTTTAGCTTTTTAATAAACTGCCAAATTATTTTCCGTACTGGCTGTACCAGCTTACGTTCCCACCAGCAAGACTTGAGGGTTTTAGTTTCTTCACATCCTCACTAACACTTGGTATTATTAGTCTTTTTAATTATAGATATTCTGATTAATGGTGTTGAACATCTTTTCATATACTTATTAGCCATTATATTTCTCCTTTGGTGAAATGGCTAGTCAAATCATTTTCCTTTCTTTTTTTTTTTCTTTTGAGACAAGGTCTCACTCTGTTGCCCAGGCTGGAGTGCAGTGGTATCATCATAGCTCACTGCAACCTAAAACTTCTGGGCTCAAGTGATCCTCTCGTCTCAGCCTCCCACAGTGCTAGGACTACAAACATGCACCACCTTGTCCAATCCCCATATTTAATTTGGGCTATCTTATTGAGTTGTAAGCAGTCTTTATATATAATAAATATAAGTCATTTAACAGGACTTGTAATATGATTTGCAAATATTTTCTCTCAGCCAGTGGCTTCTTTTCCTTATAATGTAAAAAAAAATTTAATTGTGGTAAAATACCCATAAAAGTATTTTATCACATCATCCATCCACAGAACTCTTTCCATCTTGCAAAACAGAAATTCTGCACCCATTAAACACTAACTGTCCATTCCCCTCCCTCTAACCCCTGGCAACAATCATTCTATTTTCTGTCTCTATGAATTTGACTACCCTGATATAAGTGGAATCATACAGTATTTTTCTTTTTGTGACTGGCTTATTTCACTGAGCATAATGTCCTCAAGGTTTATCTATGTTATACCATGTGTCAGAATGCCCTTCCTTTTTAAGGCTGAATAATATTTCATTGAATGAATATACCACATTTTGTTTATACATTATTCATGGATGGAGACTTGGGTTGCTTCCACTTTTTGGATGTTGTGAATACTGCCACCACGAAGATGAATGTTCAGATCTCTTTTCTCTTAATGGTATTTGAAGTGTACAAGTTTTTAATTTTGATGAGATCCAACTTATCAGTTTTTTTCTTTTATGTTTCAGTGTTCTACTGAAGTACTCTTTGCCCAACCCAAGGTCGTGAAGTTCTTCTCCTATGTCTTCTATATGTTTTATAATTTTACCACTTACATTTAGGTCTATGATCCATTTTGAGTTAATTTTTGATGGTGTGCATGATGGATGGGCTGAGGTAGGGGTCTCAGTTCATTCTTTTACATGTAGGTACCCAATTGTCCAAGCACTGTTTGTTGAAAAGATTATATTCTTTTTCCATTGAATTATTTTAGCACCTTTGTAAAAAACCATTGACCATAAAGGCAAAGGTTGAATAGGACTCTCAGTTCTGTTCCACTGACCTATATACTTGGTCTTATGTCAATACTACATTATCTTGATTACTATGGCTTTAGATTAAGTTTTGAAATCAGACAGTATAAGTCCACCAACTTTTTTCTTCTTTTCAAAATTGTCTTGGGTATTCTAAGTTCTCTGCATTTCCAATTAAATTTTAGAATCAACTTGTAGAAACGGACAAGCTGACTGATCCGAAAACTTATATGGAAATGCAAAATGTCTAGGTTTTCTTTTGTCAAACATTATGTTTAACCTTGTAAGTTCTTTTCAGAAAGATAAATAATTAAAAAATATAATGTGGATTAAAAAGCTATGCTTTAACTTGGGGTCCAATATTAATTCACAAACTTTATAACAGGACTTTCTGATTGTTAAGTAACTACTTCCTACTGAAGTTTGACCCTGGTCTTTTTTTTTTTTTTTTCCTTGAGACAGTTTCACTCTGTTGCCCTGGGTAGAGTGCAGTGGTGTCATGATAGCTCACAGCAACCTCAACCTCCTGGGCTCAAGCAATCCTTCTGCCTCAGCCTCCCGAGTAGCTGGGACTACAGGCACGCACCACGACACGATGCTGGTTAACTTTTCTATTTTTGATAGAGATGGGGTCTCCCTCTTGCTCAGGCTGGTCTCGAACTCCTGAGCTCAAGTAATCCTCCCACCTCGGTCTCCCAGAGTGCTATGATTACAGGCATGAGCTTAAGAAGTTTTGCTGCTAGGGTTAGAGAAACCAGTTCTGGAAAATAGGTGCTGAGGGCCCTGAGAAGTGCAGTTATTCCACATGTCGGTGAGAAAGAAGCAGAGTGCTGGTTAATGAGATCTTATTGAGAAACCAGTGTTCTTCCTAAATTGTGGAAGCCAGAGCTAAGGCTTCCTTAGTGGAAAAGATAAACATATGACCCATGAAACCCAGTGCTATAAACTAGAGTCAACTACCCTTAAATGCTAACCTTCTCGGACTGATGAATACAGTAGCCTCCCTCATCCAAGGTTTTGCTTTCTACAGTTTCAGTTACCTGTGGTCAATCACGGTCTGAAAATACTAAATAGAAAATTCCAGAAATAATTCTAAAGTTTTAAATTGTGTGCCATTTTGAGCTGTGATGAAATCTCATGCGACCCACTCCACCCCCCAACATAGGACACAAATCTTCCCTTTGTCCAGCATATCTGTGCTGTATATGCTACCTGTCCAATAGTCACTTAGTAGCAATCTGGGCTATGAGATTGACTGCCAAGGTATTGCAAAATAAGGGTTACCTGTGTTCAAGTAATCCTTATTTTACTTAATAATGGCCCCAAAGCACAAGAGTAGTGGTGCTGAATTATTTATTTATTTATTAATGAATGAATGAATGAATGAATGAATGACAGGGTCTTACTCTGTCATTCCCCACTAGAGTGCAGTGGCATCATCATAGCTCACTGAACCTCGAACTCCTGGGCTCAAGCGATCCTCTCCCCTCAGCCTCCCGAGTAGCTGGGACTATAAGCATGTGCCACCACGCCTGGCTAATTTTTTCAATTTTTTAGTAGAGACAGGGTCTCGCTCTTGTTGAGGCTGGTCTCGAACACCCTCGGGAAGAGTTTGAGACCAGCTTGAGCAAGAGCGAGACCCGGTCTCCACAAAAAATTTAAAAATTAGCTGGGCGTGGTGGCACGGGCCTGTAGTCCCAGCTACTCAGGAGGCTGAGGTGGGAGGACTGCCCGAGCCCAGGAGTTCGAGGTTCAGTGAGCTATGACGACACCACTGCACTCCAGTCTGAGCAACTGAGTGAGATCCTGTCTCAAAAAACAAACAAAACTAACTGAAAGAGGCAAAGTTCCTCGGGAAAAAGAAAGGCTACAGATATGAATTTCAAAAAATAAGGCAGGAGAAAATTTTCACAAATCATTTATCTGATAAGGGACGTATATCTAGAATAAAGAACTATTATAACTCAAAAATAGAAAGATAAATAAAAAATGAGCTAATGAGCTGAATGGACAGTTCGTCAAAGAAAATATACAATGACCAACAAAACACACAAAAAGATACTCAACATCACTAGCCATCAGGAAAATGCAAATCAAAACCACAACAAGATACCCCTTTATACTCACTATAATGGTTATAATAAAAAAGGCAGTAACAAATGTTGGCAAGGATGTGGAGAAACTGGAACCCTCATACACCGCTGGTGGAAATGTAAAATAGTGTAATCATTTCGGAAAAAAGTCTGGTAGTTCCTCAAAAGGTTAAATATGACCCAGTAATTCTACTTCTAGGTACATACTCAAGAGAAATAAAAACATATGCCCATACAAAGATGTGTACACAGATGGTCATAGTAATATTATTCATAATAACCCAAAACGGAAACAACCCATATGTCCATTCACTGATAAATGGATAATAAATGTGGTATATCTATACAATGGAATATTATTTGATTACAAAAAGAAATGAAGTATTGGTACATTTTATAACATAGATGAACCTTGAAAACACTATGTTAAATGAAAGAAGCCAATACTACAAAGGACCACACACTGTATGATTCTATTTATAAGGTAAATCTATTAAGATAAAAAGTACATCGGTGGCTGCCTAGGGCTGGGGGTTGGTGCTGGGGGGGAGTGGGAACTAATAGGTACAGGATTTCTTTTCAGGTGATGAAAATGTTCTAAAATTAGCTTGTGGTGATGGTTGCATAACTCTGTGAATACACTTAAAAACCACTGACTTGTATACTTTAAATGGGGGGATGGGAGAGAAGGAGGGGTGACAGCTAAAGAGTATGGGGTCTCTTTTAGGGGGAGTGAAAATGTTCTAAAACTAATTGTGGTGATGGTTGAACAATCCTGTGACTATACCAAAGCCACCACTTTAAATGAGTTGTATAGTATGTGAATTATATCTCAATAAAGCTATCACAAAACAAACAAAAGGTACTGAATATTACAGCCTTACTGTTTTGAATTTAAAAAGCTTATGTTTGTTTAAATATTAGCAATATCATGGCAAATGCTATATAATACTTCACAGCATTTTCATTTCAACAGAGGAAGAAATGTAGATATATTGTATTAGTGAAATTAAAATAGAGCCAGGAGATAAAGTAGTGACCATTAATTTTTCTTTAGGCAATTACTGAAGTGATGTTTTATTTACCTACATCCAGAACAGACTGGATCAGTATACAAAAACTAAAAAAAATCATGTTGCTTGGGAAATTTTCTTCAAACAGCTCCTTTTGATTTATTCAATCAAAATATGCCATGGCCAAAAAACTAAAATCACAGCAATGGAAACTGCTTAAGTTAAACGTAATAAATGAATAGTGTTAGTGCTAAGATTGGCTACTAGTATTTTACTGCTACTTACTATTAATAATGGCAATCTAGGCCTTCTACTGGGTTTTTTTTTATGGTTTTTTTGTTTTGCTTTGTTTTGTTTTCATTGCCAATTCTGAAAAATAATTTTGGATAATTAATGGTGCTCCTTAAATATTAAGGGGCATTTGATAGTCTACCAAGCATAAAACTGGTAAAGATAATAAATGATGGTGAATATTCACTCTAATTATAAGATTTCCCTAAACTACTCTGGCAGAATATGTGCCTAATGTAAATATAATGACACAACAAAATATTTCCCGTTATCTTTTCAATAAATATAAACATATAAAAACTGCCTGAGGCCAGGTACGGTGGCTCACACCTGTAATCCTAGCACTCTGGGAGGCTGAGGCCAGAGGATCGCTTGAGGTCAGCAGTTCGAGACCAGCCTGAGCAAGAGTAAGACCCTGTCTCTACTAAAAACAGAAAAAACTAGCTGGGCATGGTGGTGCGCACCTGCAGTCCCAGCTACTTGGGAGGCTGAGGCAGAAGGATTGCTTGAGCCCAGGAGTCTGAGGTTGCTGTGAGCTAGGCTGACGCCACGGCACTCTAGCCAGGGTAACAGAGTGAGACTCTGTCTTAAAAAAATAAAAAACAAACAAAAAAACTGCCTGAAATTTATTATTTTACCTTTCTACTACTAAAATCCTTTCCTCTACTTGAAGAAACTAGCAAAATTTATCTCCCTCCATGTCCCTGGAGGTTACAGAAAAAGAGTCTCTATGACTCCATTTTCCACTCCTAGAAACAACAGGCTAATTTCACCACTCTGATAAACTGAATAAAAATGTTTTACATTTCTAATTAAAAACTTTGTTCAGTTTTCTGATTAAATGTTGATTTTTAAAAGGCTGTTTTGGAAGACATATGTGTCTCTTAGAAACCAAATTCTAGTGTACACTGATACTTTTTTGTAAGTAACCACAAGTCTGATTTAACTCACTAATGCAATCAGAGATGGCTCATGTGTGTGCTGGATACTAAGATGATGAAGAATGTTAATTATTAGTTTATATCAGCCCTAGATAAAGAAAACACTGCTCTGAACTTAAGAGAAGCAATACCTGAGTTTTCCTTTAAACACAAAAAAGTTGGAGATGAAGAGGACACAAGAAGTGATAAGGAAAGGGAATCTTCTAATTGAAAAAGGTAGTCATTAAAGAATTATGCTGTTGCTCTGGGTCAACAACTATATTAGTTGTTTCTTTTGGTTCCAGGCACCTGTGAGAAAAGGGGAACGTAACAGAAGAGGCAACCTACTTATGGTAATAACTTTGAGGGCAGAAAAAAATATCAGCAAAGGCAAGTAAAACCTGATGTAAGAGTAGGCAATTACGTCTAGTTCTCCAGGAGTGTGAAAGTTATAGGCTGCAGGTGAACTCTGACATGTGGAAAACTCAGCCAAGCAACAAAGTCATGAATACGCCCAGGGAAAGTTCTGACTCAGTTAAAAGATGCAGAGCAAGCTGTAAAAAGTGTTCTGCTCAAAGTGAAGTATAGTGTCACGGTCATAATAATTAATGATTAAATAAGCTAAGGAATCTAGGTGTTTGTTTCTTTAAAATTACTTAATATTATTGTTGTAATGTTTTAATCAAGTTTCACTTCTGTGAAAACAAGAAAACTGTGGATAACTTAGTTGTAAAATGTGCTAATCCCCTTATTCAATACATCATATCTCTAAGACTAACTGAAGAGATGACTGAGCCCTAACCAAGGGGCTCCAATAGCTGATAATGTTCCTAAGAAGTCTTAAGTGCTAACTTAAATCTGTCAAGTGGAAACACATCTTAGACACTGAAGAAATATTTGAATTTCTGCCAATATTCTAAATCACTTTGATTTTCCTTAAAATCAATAAAATATAGTACTTGCTAACAAAAGGAATAACAGTGTAAAAGACTATGACATGCAAATCCACGGATCTCGGTACAGCAAAGAGTGAAATATATTAATGAAATTTTTGCACACAAATATATGATAGCCATTAAGTCTTATTGGAATAATTATTTCAAAAAAATCTTTTACTTTATAAAATAAATGCCAAAAGATCAGGCTGTAAAAGGCCAATTTTAAAAATCTGGGCAGGTCCAATGGTAGTGGGTTATCAGAACTTATTATTAATAACATTAGTGTCACTAAAGTTGGTATACAAACCCCTACTGCTAAATTTGACTGGCTTTAAAAAAATAAAATAAAAAATCTAAAGGACAGAATTTTGCCTATTAATAAACTTAACTGTAACAAAAGTCACCAACTATTACTGATATTTCTCACTAAAAGCTATATGTGATATAGAATTAGACTGTAATGCTCTCAATGCATTTTATTCTTGGAGAGCTTGACAATGTAGCCACCTAAAGAAATCCATGACTTTGCAACATAGAGATGTGCACATACTTTCCTCTGGATCTTCACTGGCTAGGATGTTGTTGGAAATTTCCTGGACAGCAGCTCGCGACTCAGATGTAGAGCGATGAGGCCCTAGTTGACTGTCCCTCTGTGCTTCCCACTCTTCACTGAAGCCACCATCATCATTCTCTGCAACAGTGTCTTGTGACTCCCTTTCTGTGCCTTCAAGAGAAAGTGGAAATTAGAGCTCTAATATTTAGAAAAATTTAATACCTTTAAGAAAATTACACAGAAACAGTAACTACCTGTCATTGTAACTAGGTTAGCTGGCTCTTAAACCACAAAGCTATGTGCTGTAGTGGAGCCCGCTAGTGGCTTCTCCAACAACCACTTTCCTCCTTATTTCCTGAGGGCAGAATCCTGACTCATCTGGGTTTCCACCCCTCAACCACACGACTCTGGTGGTAAATCCTGACCAACCCAAGCCAGGCATGGCAATTCCGCCATTCCTCTTCCTAGTGAAAGCTCTAAGGCTGTGGGGTTGTGACTCAACGTGAGCCAATGAGTGGTCAGGAAAGGTCTGCTGGAAATTTTGGGGAAATTTTCTCATTCTTTAAGAGAGATTCAAGGAAGAAGCAAACCCTTTCTTCCCCTCAATGTTGTCTTATCTGGCTGTATATGATGCCTGGAACGACAGTTGTGACCATGAGGAGCAGTGAGGCCGAGGACCAAGCCTATATGTTAAAGATGGCAGAGTAGGAAGATGGAAAGAACCTGGGCCCTTGATAACATCCATGAGCTAAAAATTAACCAACCCTACAAATGCCTCAGGACTTCCTGTCACATGAGAGAATACATTTCTTCTTCAAGGCAACTGAGGGGTTTTCCTGTTCTTTGCTGCTGAAAGTTTCTTCACTGTTGGCACTCACCACCAGCTTGAGTGATTAAGTTATAAAACTGGATTCATTATGGCAGGGGAGGGGAGAAAGGAAGAGCAGTGAATTGCTAGTCACTTTGTTATAATGCCTGTCAATCGGATTGAAAATGTCACCATGACAGTCTTGAGAAACTTCCATACATTAAAAATAGTTAAAATACATAAGTGAAGCTCAAAATACTTTCTTTCTCCTTTATTTTTTATAAAAGTAACACATGTACATAGCAGAAGTACATTTACTGTGAATAAGTAAGTAAAGCTTGTATACGTCAGGGCTCTTACTTGCATAGACTTCCTCTGGGACAGCCCTAGCAGTTTTGTATTGGTAGTTTTGTATTCTTTTTCTTAACCAAGTCTCCACAAAACCCAAATCTTTCCTGGTTCAGAGGTTATAAAATCACCTAAGAATAAGAGCTACAAATAAAAACAGTAGCCCCTGTTCAGCCCCATCCCTCCTCACTCCTGATCCTCCTTCCTCCTTTCAACTCTTTTAGCTGTTTCTTTTGGTATTTACATCCATAATTAATTAATTCTTCACTTTTGGTATTTACATCCATAATTAATTATAAATAGACACTCATACTGCTCTCTGTTGATATTTTAATTTAGGTACTTATTCATTCCCTAGAGGGAAGATGAAGCATTGGCTCTCATCCTCTTTTGCATGCATACACATTAACTCCTCCCATTTCCCAATATCATTTTATGTTAAATTCAGTTTTATTAATATCAGTATGCAAATAGTATTCACAACTAAACTACTTTGCTACAGCCAGAATATACTATAATTACATTTGCTTTTTTGAACAACTTTTTGTTTTCTCTGGAAAACTGCCTCATTTTTTTGGATTTTCTATGTAATACCTATGACTAACTTATCCTCAAACTCTCTGACCGAGTTCAAGCACATCAGGTAATCTCTCCATTCTATTATTTTTTTCCCTTGCACAGACATCCCTGTTGGAGCCCTATGTCCTTTTGTTCCAATCTAACTTCTAGTTTCGCTAACACAGTGGTTTTCAGCGAGGGATGGCACTGGGAGATGTTTGGAAATAACTAGTATGGAGGAGTTCTTGGTTATTATAAGGCCTCAAAGCCACTATTGGCATTCAGTGGGTGAGGGGCCAGGGATGCCAAATATCTTGCAATATGAGGGGAAGCCCCACACAATGAAGAACTGTCCCACCCAAAATACCAGCAGCACTCTCACTAAGGAACTCTGCAGTTCATCCCGCCTACTCACTTTAAAGCCCTCACCCATGCGGTTCCTTGTCTGGAAAGCTCTTCCTCCACTCCTATTATCACTTCCTCAGGGAAGCCTTCCTTGACTTTCCAGAATACTTAAAATTCCCCTACTATAAACTTGCATAGCAACTTATATTTCTTCTTTGTAGTACTTACCACAACTGTATGAATTATTTATGTAATTATATGTTGACCATCTGTCTCCCCAGGTAGATTATAAGGTCCACAGGGCAGGGCACATCTTGTTCAGTGCTATATCCCCAGTGCCTGGCAAAGTACTGGGCACACGGGTGCTCAACCAACATTTGTCAAAACAATAAAATCTCGACATACCAAATACACACTCATACTTGTACACATATAAACTCACAATTAACCTTTTAATTTTCTTTAGCTTAACACAGGTTAACACAATAACCAGGCTTGTAGCAATTGTTTCCAATATATTTCCTACTTTTCTACTAGGTCTACTACTGGTCCAGTGCCACCTTGCTCTGTTTCCTTGCTGACTGCAGAATGAAGCCTGATATCTTTGGGTCCTAAATATGAATTCCCAACTCAAAGTGTCCTCCTTGAATTCACCCAAATGCTAACCCTGCAGTTTTCCTGGCTCTACAAAACCTCAGCTCTCCCTTTCCTGACAAAGAGCAACTCAGTTAAGGCCTTTTTTCCTCACTAATCTTTATTTTTCCTGTTTTTCAGCTTCCTCATAAGGTTAGCCCTTTGTTTTGCTTTTAAAAAGTTTCCTCTCATTACCATTTATACTGTGCTGTTATTCCTCAACTCTTTCTAATAACAACTTCTAATTTGTGTTCTCCTTAGTATCTTCTGTAGTAGCCACAGCAGGCCCTTTACTCTCCCATCCTAAGCCATTATTATTCTCTTCCAGAAAGTCATATCCACTGGAATATTTGAGCTTCTCAGTGTAAACACTACCACATATCAAATCAGATTATATTTAAGTTACTCTGGCCATGTTAGACAGGTGGCTCTCATTTTTGTATGTTTGGAGAGAGAGCTTATTTTTTCTTTAAAAAATCATAGCCTCAACTTGAACCTTTCCATGCTCATATTAGGTATTCAGTAGCAAAAATCTCAATCTAGGGCGCCTTGACTGTACCTGTTGAGTCTGGAGTATTTGAACTCCTTAAATATTTATCTGTGTATTTACCGGGCATTACCACAGCTTTCAAGAGATTCTCAGAGGAGTCTATGACCAAAGAAAGAGGTTAAAATCATTGCTTCATAACCCACTGTTAGCCTATAAGTTGACAATGACCATGAAAAAACAGGATATTTCCAAAAGTCACCTACTTTGTGCATTATACTTAGAGCTTTTGGATACCCTCCTTTGGGCTTCTGGGTCTCCTTCTGCCATATTCACCAACCACACCATTGTTGCTGTTGAGAAAGACAAAATTCCAGGTAAGCACTGGAAACACGGAAGGAAAGTGTATGAATGGACAGTAGTAGGCAATTACTTCTCCATACAAATCACTAATCTTCTTAATGCTGCTTCAAGAATCCTTGACAATCAGAAATAAATGTATGTTAAAAACAACAAATGAGGCTCTTTGATTTTAGCAGATAAAAAAAATTCTGAAACAGAATGTTTAGTGTAGCATTCAAACTGCAGCTGCTACCACAAAACCGTTCATCATTGTTTATAGTCCCTGAAAAGTAGCCAGAAGGAAAATTGTTCAGGCTAGTAAAATACCACTAGAATAACAGCTGGACTAGTTGAATGTCCTAAAATAGTGTGACCTCACTGATGAAAATTACTTATTAAATGTCTTTAAATTCAAGGACAAACTGGGGTTCACAAAAGCCTCAGAAGATGATTACAATTCTAAAGATGCATGGAGGAATTTCCTTCATATTATGTCTCACTTTTGGAATGTTCAATAATCCTAAACCATGTTTTAAATGTGGAGTAACAAAAAAAAGTTAAAAGCAATATACATAAAGGGGACAGTCAACTGGCCTTTCTATGTTCCTTATATCAAAATACATAGATATCAATATATCTATATAGGTCTAGATATATCTCTAACAAATCTCTAACAAATTTTAGTTAAGAGACAATGTGAATACTTTAAAATCGTGCTTCTCTCTCTTATATATTGCAGATAGAAATGAAAAATGGTATAATCCCTACTGCAGGGGAATTTGATACAGCTAACAAAACTACATGTGCATTAAACCTTCAACCCAGCAATACCACTTTTGGGAATTTATCCAGAAGACACACCAACAATAATATAAAAATACATATAAACATGTGGCATATGGAGCTACAGTAGGAACCAATTGCTAGCAGCAACCTGAGTCCCAATGTGGTCATAGTAAGCAATTTTAAACAAGATACTTGGCATCCATGTCTCTCTGGTTTTTTATCACTATAATTCTATAATTATATCCATGTTCCTAATACTCTCAGGTTTCTTGAAAAACTTATGAAAGAAATACACAGCCAAAGAGGCTGAAATTCTGTAATAGCCAAACCTACTCCTTTACCAAGGCCTTGTAATTTCTGAGGTGAAACAAGTTTCATTATATGATAACCCAACTAAATGATCAAAAGCCAACATAAGCCAGGCAGGCAATGTACTATTTAACTAAAGCCAGATCCAAAGAAGAAAAACAGAAGGGCAAGTACCACGTACACAGTTCATGTATTTCTATACTGTTTTTGGCAATGAAGGCAGTGGGTATTTATTTTCCTTTTTTTATGCAAGTACAAACAAATATAGTTACAAACCCTTTTGTTTTAGCATTTAATATTACCATGGAAATAAGGGGCCAGGTAACTTTTTCTGTAAAGGGCCAGAGATTAAACATTACAGGCTTTGTGAGCCACATATTCTTCCTTGTTCTTTTAAACAACGTTTTAAAAATGTAAAAACCATTCTTAGCTTATAGGCTGTAAAAAAAAAAAAATAGGCCATGGGGCTGGGCAGAGTGGTTTACGCCTGTAATCCCAACACTTTGGGAGGCAGAAGTGGGATGGCTGCTTGAGGTCAAGAGTTGGAGACCAACCTGGTTACCACAGTGAGACCCCATCTCTACAAAAAATTAGCCAGGCGTGGTGGTGCGTGCCTTTAGTCCCAGCTACTCAGGAGGCTGAGGCAGGAGGATCGCCTGAGAGCAGGAGTTTGAGTCTGCAGTGAGCTATGATGACGCTACTGCACCCCAGCCAGGACAAGAGTCAAGACCTTGTCTCCAGAAAAATAAAACAAAACAAAACAAAAACAAAAACAGGCCATGGGCCACATTTGATTGTAGGCAGTAGTTTGGTGACCCTTGATGTGAATTATCATAAATTATATATTCGTTGAATGAATTAATAATACTAAAATAATATCCAAAAAACCACTTTTCTATCACAAAACATCTTAGCTCAATAGGAAAATATGCAGTTTTAAAAATTTATATAATATAACATCCCCCAAACTGATATCAAATCAAAGAAAATCTTTACATAAAATGATCTCTCTCAAGGAATTGTTAGCTTCACTTTTAGATAAGCTTCCAGAGTGGACCATTCTCTGCTAATGACTACGAGGGAAGAATGAGTTAGTTCAAAGAGAAGGTGTACATTTTTCCGGTCAGATGACAGAAATAAAAAACAAAACTGCTCATACATTTCCTGAGGATAACAGCCTTTTGGAAACTGAATACCCTTAACTGGGAGAGAGTATAAAAACTCACAAAAGGATTGTATTTTTAAAGAATAAATAGCCAAGAAGACTGACTTAAAACTTTTCATATTCATGTTTATATCCACTTCAGGGGAAAAGTCCTGATTAGTGTTGCTGTTTTCTTACATTCTGTTAAAACCTTAATCGGTACTTGTTCTCTGAAGTGGATACAAACATGAGAATTTTATATATACAGACACATCCACACATACAGCTCCCTTCCCCACTGTCTCCCATAGGATACTGCATATATTGCTTTAAATCTTGCTTTTGTATTTAATATATATAATTTTGGACATTAAAAAAATAGCTGGACATATATATAGCACCCCATTGTTTTTGATGGCTGCACAATGATCCATTGTATGAATGTGCCATAATTATTTGAAAGTGCCCCTTTTGATGGACACTCAGGTTATTTTAAGTTTTTCCCTAATATAAGCATTGTTTCAGTGAACACACTTTCGTACTTTTGCAAGTATATTCCTTAGTCTAAATTCCTAGCATTCACTATTAACATTTCTGTAACATTTTGCATGCACAAATATAAATTACATAAGTAGGTTTTAATTTCCAGACACAACATGGAGGAAGCTCACACTCAAATGTTCACTAAGAGAAAAATGTTGATGCTCAAAACTTCATCTGCTCTTTTCTGACAACAAACACATGATAATAAATTTATGTTGGAAGTAGAGTAAAAGAAAGATCCTTGCATTCCAGACAACAGCTGTTATAAAACTTTACCAGACTTCTCCAGCTATGAGCATAACCCCCATATCTTCTCTACTTTCCAAAAATGACCTAACATCAAGTTCACCAGAAAGATTGAGGTCAACTAACATGTGCTCCCAAATTTACCTCCCTCAGTATTTCACTATATCTCACTCTCTTCTGCTTTTCTGTCTTCCTTTCCTTCCTTCCAGGTCTTTCCCTGTTCTAGGCCTAACTCCTCTTCTAATCTTTTAGAGCAGTTTCTACCTCCTTTGTAGATAACCTTGCTCCATTAATTATTCCTTCTTGCTGGTATCTTCAAAGCTTTTCTTCACTGGCTCCTTTACCTCAACCTTAGAAAATCTTCCCTCTCCTGGAAATACCTTTCATCAAACCTGCTCTCCTCTCAAGTCACCACCTGCTCTGCCTGTGAGACAGGATTTTTTTTTTTTTTTTTGAGACAAGGTCTTGCTCTGTGGCCCAGGCTAGAGTGCAGTGGTGTCATCATAGCTCACTGTAACCTCAAATTCCTGGGCTCAAGTGGTCTTCCTGCCTCAGCGTCCCGAGTACCTGGGATTACAGGCCCATGCTAACACACCTGGCTAATATTTTTAATTTTTATTTTTTTTTGTAGAGATAGGGTCTCGCTATCTTGCTCAGTTTGCTCTCGAACTCCTGGCCTCAAGCAATACTCCTGCTTCAGCCTCCCAAAGTGCTGGGATTACAGGTGTGAGCCACCACGCCTGCCTGAGACAGGAATCTTTGACATAGTAGGTGATGTTTACCATACCTCTCCTTCACCACCTGTTCTCTGCCTACACCATCACTTCCATTGCCAGCACCAGCAAAACACAGATACACATACACACCCCTTCTTCCCTTCGGAATACTGTTTCTAGTCCTATCATTTTACAGAAATTGCTCTCTTGAATGTCACTAATGATGTCTTAGGCACCAAATCCCATGTGGTTTACTTAGTCCTTGTTATATTCGATGACTTTGTTTTTTTTTAGAAACAGGGTCTCACTCTGTCACCTAGGCTGGAGTGTAGTGGTGTGATCATAGCTCACTGCAGTCTCCAACTCCTAGGCTCATGCCATTCTCCCGCCTCAGCCTCCCAAAGTGTTGGGATTCCAGGTGTGAGCCACCATGCCTGGACTCTCTTATACTTTTATTTTAATCACTCACGCACTCCCAGAGCTTAACTATCACCTCTATGCTGATGTTCTTCAACTTTGCATCTCTAACATCAACTTTTTCCCATGTACTAGTACTTCATTTCTAAACTCCTGTTGGAAATTTCTATCTGAATGGCCCACAGGTACCATCAACTAAATTAGACATGGACCACAAAATATACAGACTAAACAGATGCCTCAAAGAAGAAAACATCTCTTCTTCATCACTTTTCCTTCAGGCTTAAAACTTCTATCCTCAGTTGCTAAGAACTACTGATTCTACCTCTGAAACCTCTCATCAAGCCCTTCTCTTGATTGCTACTGCCAATACCATAATTCAAACTCTAATTATTTTCCACCTAGATCATGGCAATATCATCTTAGTATGCTTCCCATGATCTCAGCGTCCACCCCCTCCAATTCATCTTACACAATGCTGCCAGCTTGCAAAGGCACAGCTCTGATCACATTATTCTTTTGCTCAAGAACCTTCTGATTTCCCAGGGATCACTGAGCAGCATACAGATACCTAAACCAATCACTCCGTGGTATCCTTGATCTTGCCCTAATCTGCCTTTCCAAACTCATCTCCTATTCTCCCCACTTCATACTCCATGTTCTAGTCAAATGAACACTTGAGATTTGATAAAGATGCTTCACACTTTATAACTCCAAGCCATTCTTTGCGATGAGCCCACTTTTAGAATCAACTCTTCCATCTCTACTTGTGAAATCCCATCCATCCTTAAAAGTTTCAAACCAAGTGCTGTCTCTTCCACAAAGCCTTCCCTGATCCCCCAGTCATATTTTCCCTTTTTTGAACTCTCTCTGCACTCTGATTATACCTCTTGTGAATCTGATAACACTCTGCCTTGGATGTTGCTGTTTTATATACTTTTCTTACCTCAACTCTAAATTGTAAGCAAATGAGCTCTGAGGAAATGCAAAGTATCTTAATCATCATTTTGTCCTCCACAGCACAGATCAGGCCAATGCTCAATCAATATTTACCGAATGATTATGAAGGGTATAACTCTAAAAAAAAGGGCAAACACATTCTGAAGGAACAGTACAATTCTTCCAATAAGCTAAGGTAAGATTCACCTGCAATATATATGTATATTGAACATAAATGTTCAATAACTCTTGACTAACAAGTTTTTAAATGGAAATACTTGCTCTCCAACCTCTAAATATTTCCTCTCTTTCCACTCACATTGAAAACTCTCTTGAAGCACCGTCAGGTAGAAGACAATGGTTTGCAAGAAAACAAAGAGATCTGCAGGAGTTCCATTAATGCTGTATATTTAAGATGAGAAAAAAGTACCATGATAATGACCATAAGTACATGTGTTAGAGTTCCTATAAATTCCAAGCTGATTACTAATTCAATATCATCCTCAAATACTTACAGGAGTAAATGAGAGCTGGAAAGAGAGTTTCATTTCTCTCCTGAGCTGTTTCAACCAGCATACGAAGTGGACCTTTTGGACACAAAACAGCCACTAAATCTAGAAAGAGAAAAATACAAAAGGCACCTGATAAAATGTATGGGCTAAAGTTATAAATGAGCATATTAGGGAGCATTAACCAAGGGAAAAGGTTTCATTTTTTGTTTTGTTTTACACAAAAGATGTTGAATGAATATGAAATAAATGGCAGGTAAACTGGTAGAGGAAAAACAACCCAAACAAAATAAACAAAACACACAGACGATCTGTAACAACTTCATTTTGGGTTTAACTGCTATTTGCTTACGGGTTCTAGGAATAAGTCTTCCCAGTTTGAAGGAAAGAGGCAGAGATAACAAGACATACTATTCTAGGGCAGTTGTCAATCTACAACAAGCAGAAATGAGGACAAGTCACTTCCAAACAAATCACAGCTATGAGCTACAAATAGAAGCTTTACTCTGAGAGGAATTTAATAGAGAGGATTTGACTGAACTTGTCAAAATGTGAAGAGCACAGTAGAAAAGATTCATCCCTTCTCCTTTTTAAAAATGGTATTATGTAGTACTGAGCAAATTGAAATAAGAGGACAATAATAAATAAATAAAACAAACAATAACTTTTTGCATGATAAAGTTTAGAATTTCTTTAGTCTCTAGGCAAATAAAAGCACTTTACAAACATTCAGGTCTCAGAACACATGTGGTGCTGAAAAGTGGCTTATTTTACAAAATAGTAATTCAGAGGGAAAGCAATATGCCTAAATTATTCCTGATTATGCCACCATTTCTTTTCATCAACCACAATTTTTCTTTCATTTTCTGTGTCATGAAAATTCAAAATATAGAAATATAAAAATAATTTCAAACATTTAAAAATATAAAACAGGTATAGCTAAATTTGTAAAGGAGGAATTGATAGCTTGTGTTGACATTGTCATTTAAATGTATTTAAATAAAAAAACTTCATGCCTTGAAGTGGTAAGGTCTCCTCGTATAATAACAACAGTATAACATAGTATAGTAATAAAACACACACACATATACACACAAAAAGAAATGTCTACTCTCACCATTCACACTTCAGTTTGTTTGAAGAAAAGGGAAATTTTGCCTTGCTCTGAAATAATGAGATTTTCAGCTTGTTTGAAGCTGCCACATCCTGTTAACTATTTTGGTCTTATGACATGTCCTCCCTAATAGAACTGCTAAATGATAAACTCACTTATTTTTTAGAGCAATTTAAGTAAATTAAAATTAATTTTGCTTTGAAAATTTCAGAACAATCTTTGTAACAAATTAAAGCATCTTGAGACCTTATAAAAATGAAGGTGAGAAGCACTACTTTAAATATCAGATACAAAAATCTCTTAAAGGAACTCAAAGCTCTGTAGAGATAATCACTTGTATTATGTGCAGACAAAATAGATGGTTGATGGTAGAAACAGTGTAATATGGTGGAAAGAATATTGGATTTGGGATTCAGGTTCTAAATCAAACAGTTTATGCTTAGGCAAATAATTCACCTCTAAAAAACTCCAAGTTTCTTAGCAGTAAAATAGGGATAATAACTGGCTTCATTACTTCACAGAATTACATAAAAAAATAACAACTAATATTTATGCACAGATACTGCTCTAAATGTATTATATGTAACATGTAATTTAATCTACACAGTAACTGAGACTTAGGGGTTGACTAACTTGTATGTGGTCAAACAGCCAGTAAGTGATAAACAGAAGAGTCTAAATTTGAACCCAGGCATCATCTCCAGAACTGGCATTCTTAGTCACAGCTAAGTAGTAACAGATGAGTACTTTGCAAACCATCAAGTATTTTATAACACAAGTCACGATGAAGTCAGGCATAGCGACTATATGAATTTTATAGTTCCATGACAGATTACTCAGATATAAGAACAGAATCAGTTCAAGTCTATTTCCACAGATTGTTTCTTCATCAATCAAATGGGGATGATGAGGTTTCCTAGCACAGGCCAGACATTTTAATAAGTATTTGAACAGTGATAAAAGAGTATGGGCTTATAATATAGAAACTACATACTGACCTCTGAAATTGGATCTCTTTTTGGCTTTCATGCAGGGCCATAGCCACAGAGTATGTACCTGTACAGATGCTTCAGTTATTTACGCTGGGGTACATTTTGACTGTTCAGAATTCACGTCACACTGGTTGTTACAGAATTTGAATCTCACACTGCCTAAATAAGCTTAATTTTTAGAATAATTCTACTCAAGTTACCTTATAAAAGGTAGGTAACCTAATTTTGATTTTAAAAATGAATTGATCAATTTACATAGCAAGCACTCTGCTTGTTCTTTTAAACATATATTCAATTCACTAAACTCTTACAACCCAGAGAAGCACTGTTCCCAATTCACAAATGAGGAAACTGAAGCTCAAAGAGCCTGAGTCACTTTCCTAAGGTCATAAAGACTGTACATGTTAGAGATTGGATTTGAATCTAAGTCTTCTGACCAGAAGTTTATGGCTTCTTCCATTAACCCATCACCAAGCTAGCTAAACTGGAGGCAGTAATAAAACATTTAAAAAAAAACTTAACCTAAAAATTTTGAAATCTTTATATGAAAAGGATACTATAATCACTTCTTGGCCTTTTGGCTAAGATCAAGTGAAAAAGATATTGTAGGTAATTAATTATTTACTGAAGAGCTATGGGCTATAAATGTTACTATTTTCCCTAAGTCAAGATAATAAGATGAGGAAGGAAAACACGCCAGTGAGGCATTTCTGTAACGAACAAATTATTAGTCTTGGGTTTTACCATATACTGAGATTACAGCCAAGATGAGCCACGCAGTCCATTCAGGGAGGTACTTGATAAACACCAGGGCCATGAGGGCACTGATCATAATGAGATATGCCTGCTGGAGTCGAAGTGGACCTTTCCAATGAATGGAAATCATTCCCACCACACCAAAATTCCAGATCAGGAGTGCAACAGTAATGTAGTCCACAGCAACGTTATAGGTTTTAAACACTTCTCTGAAAAAAAGTAAACAGATTTAAAAAGATTTACACACAATAATTTTTTTTTTTTTTTTAAAAAGAGATAGGGTCTCTCTGCGTCACCCAGGCTGGAGTGCAATGGCACGATCATAGCTCACCATAACCTCGATCTCCTGGGCTCAAGCGATCCTTCTGCCTTGGCTTCCCCAAATGCTGGGATTACAGGTGTGAGCCACTGTGCCCAGCCTTATGTACAATAACTTTCATCAAAACATTGCTTAGAATGATTCCAGATATTTATATCCCATCTTTATAATTTTACCATATCCTACATCAACTGTGCTTGATATAGGATAAACTTTTCTTTACATTAATTCCCTCTTTTCAAGTTGAGCTTATTTTAACAGGAAGCCCTATATCATTCATACAAATGGGAAACCAGTATCATAAGCCGCAACTATAAAGAAAACTGTAAAAGACCATATACCACCTAAAATACCATACTATACCTTGGGAAATACTAGTTTAAAATATCTGAAATTAGAAACAATTAAACATGCACCAAAAAATTTTACAGGTAGGACATAAATTTTCATGGATGAAATTTAGTTGTCATTAAAAAAAATATATATATTTTATATACACACATAAACATGGAGATTAGGCATAACACATTGGTGCTTGAAAAAATATCCTATTTATGCAAAATACTGTGAGAGAAGAGTGGGCAAGAAATTGATATATTAATTCCTAAAAAGATGACAGGACTTGCCTTTAGGTGGTGGGAGTCTGGTCGTTTTTCACTTTTCTTCTTTATAATCTTATATGATGTCTTTTTAAAAAAAAAAAAAAAAACAATAATGGTCTAGTGTTTTTATAGTGAAGAAAAATACTATTTTAATTTTGGGGAAAAAAAATCCACCATCTAAAAAGAAAGAGGCTGTAACTATAGAAGATGCCCTAGGTAACTGAGGAGAAACAAAGCACTCCTTTATTTAAGCATGAACTTTGGATTACAGGTACTACTCAGGAAGATGATTCTTCTCCCACTTTGAAATCCAAAATAAAGTAAATAATGAAATTTCTGGACAATGTAGGTATTTCTACTAAGCATTTCAGATATCCTAGAACTCAACAAATACCCATTAATCTTTGGCTAGGTAATACATCATAAGATATAAAATTCACAGCAGATACTGTGAAAAGTTTTCTTCTCATTTTGTCCCACAGTTCCCCTTTACTAGAGTAAAGCACTATTATTGATTTCATGTGTATCCTTCCAGAGAGAATCTATACATATCATAGACACAAATGATAGCATACTATATACACTGTTCTGTACTGGGCATTTTTCTCTTAACAATACAACAGAGAATTTTCTACACCAGTATCCAGTATATCAGAGCTGCCTCATTCTTTTTAACGGCTATTTTAATTTTTTTTAGAGACAGGTCTCACTATGTTGCCCAGGCTGGATTCAAACTCCTGGGTTCAAGCAATCCTTCCGCCTCAGCCTTCCGAACAGTTAGGACCATAGGTGTGTGACACCGTGCCTGGCTTCTAATGGTTTTTTTTATTGGAAATACCATAATTTATTTAATCAAATTTCTACTGATGGATATTTAGACTGATTCTATTCTTTTGCTGTTAGAAACAATGCTGCAATGATTATCCCTGTAAATTACTAGGTTCAGGACATATGCATTTAACATTTTCAAGGATTTGTCAAACTGCTCTCAATGAAAAGTTATATATCAATGTATGTGCATTTATTTTCCTGCATCTTTGCCAGGATATTATCAAACTATTTGATCTTTGTTAACTTAATGTATAGCATTAATTATTATAGTATTAATCTTACGAGGAGGGTGTACATGTTTTCTTTTTTTTTTTTTTGAGACAGGGTCTTGCCTTGTCACCCAGGCTAGAGAGTGCAGTGGCATCATCATAGCTCACTGCAAGCTCCAACTCCTGGGCTGAAGCGATCCTCCTGCCTCAGACTCCTGAGTAGCTGGGACTACAGGTGTGTGCCACCACACCTGGCTAATTTTCTTTTTATGGTAGAGACAGGGTCTTGCTCTTGCTTAGGCTGGTCTCGAACTCCTAGCCCTCAAGCAATCGTTCTGTTTTGGCCTCCCAGAGTGTTAGGATTACAGGCATGAGCCACTGCACCTGGCCCATGTTTTCTTATTTAAGGACAATTTGTGGGCCAGACAAGGTGGCTCATGCCTGTAATCCTAGCACTCTGGGAGGCCAAGGCAGGAGGATTTACTTAGGTCAGGAGTTTGAGACCAGCCTGAGCAAGAGCAAGACCCTGTCTCTACTAAAAACAGAAAAGAATTAGCTGGGCGTGGTGGTATGTGCCTGTAGTCCCAGCTACTTCAGAGGTTAAGGCAGGAGGATTGCTTGAGCCCAGGAGTTTGAGGTTGGTGTGAGCTAGGCTGATGCCATGGCCTAGCCCACGCAACAGAGCAAGAATCTGTCTCCCAAAAAAAGAGAATAATTTGTATTTCTCTTTCTGTTAACTATAACTTTCTATCATATCTTTTGTCCATTTTTTTGGTTAGGTTATTGATCTTAATTGTCAGGTGGAGGTTCTTTACATATAAAGTAAGTTAGTCTTTGTATATGAAATGAAGAGAAAATATGTTTAGCAGTTTATCATTCATCTTTTGATTTTGTTCACGGTGTCGTTTTTTTGTTTTTTCTTTGCCTTTCAGAAATTTTTTTTAATGGAAATGAATTTATTAACCATTTCTTTAATGTGCCCAGGGTTTGTATCATACTTAAAAGGTCCTTCCTTACTGTAATATTACATATATGTTTTAAATATTCCCTCTTCCTCATATTTTCCTCTAGTTAATAGTTCTACTTTCATATTTAGATCTTCAATCCATTTGGAACTCATCCTGGTATGGATATAAGGAAGGAATACAAATTTTTTCCCCCAGATGACTACCCAATTATCCCAACATCAATTACTAAATAATCCATCTATAGCCTACTGATGCTAAATTAAGTTTACAATAAACTAAATTCTGTCATGTATTTGAACATTTTTCTAGACTTTCTAATCTTTTCTGCAGGTCTCATATTTTAATTATTGTAGCTTTATAATTTCATATCAGGTAGGCCTAGTATGCCTTCCTTTCTCTTCTTTTTCTGGATACCCTCCATTTATTTTTCCAAATAAACTTTAGAATCCTCGTCTAGATTAAAAATAATAATTGGGCTTATATTAAATATTAAAATAACCAGGGGCAGTGGCTCATGCCTATAATCCCAGTACTTCGGGAGGCCGAGGCAGGAGGATTGCTTGAGGCCAGGAGTTCGAGACCAGCCTGAACAACACTGCAAGACCCTGCCTCTATAAAAAATAGAAAAATTAGCTGGGCATGGTGGCACATGCCTGTAGTCCCAGCTGCTCAGGAGGCTGAGGCAGGAGAATCTTTTGAGCCCAAGAGTTTGAGGTTGCAGTGAGCTATGATGATGCCACCGCACTGTACTCTAGCCAGGTGACAGAGTGAGACTCTGTCTCCAATAAAAAAACTTAAGATCTCTTGGGAGTATAGCTACAAATAAAACAAGAAGTGTTTTCTCTATACTATATACTAAGAGCAAAAGGTACATTTGTTGTTAAAAAAAAAAAAACCTGTACTATTTATATGAGAAAGGATTCATATTCATATTATATTAAGAATAATATAAATTGATAATAAAAATCTTCAAACAGATAAATGGGTAAAGGACAAAAATAGAATTTATACAAGAAAATATAATGAATATGTAACTATATTCATGTTAACTAGTTATCAAAAATATATAGTAAGGCCGGGCGTGGTGGCTCACATCTGTAATCCTAGCAGTTTGGGAGGCCAAAGTGGAAACATTGCTTGAGGTCAGGAGTTCAGCCTGGGCAAGACCCATCTCTACCAAAAATAGAAAAATTTGCCAGGCGTGGTGGTGCATACCTACAGTCCCAACTACTCAGGAGGCTGAGCTCATTTGAGCCCAGGAGTTTGAGGTTGCAGTGAGCTATGATGATGTTGCTATACTCTAGCCTGGGCAACAGAGCAAAACTCTGTCTCAAAAAAAAAAAATTAAAAATTAAAAAAAATATAACTTAGAACTGATGTCTTTATGACACACGTATTAAGTCTTTCTATGCACTGTGGTATAATTTTCCATTTGTTTAAGTCTTCTTTTTAAGCCCTTCAGAGGCACTGAAAAATTTATTAATAGACCTTGTACAATTCTTTAATCCTAGATATTTTATTTATTTTGCTGCAATCATAAACAAGATTTTTCCTTTCATTATGTTTTCTAACTAGTTGTTTATGTGAAGACTATTGATTTGTGTTTAATTTTGTATTCAACTGCCTTACCAAATTTACTTAGTGATTCTAATTGTTTTTTGGTTAGTTCTGAACCAAAGCAAACAATCATTTTATGTCCAAATATTGACAACTTAACCTTCTTTTCCAAATTATATAGCTCTTATTTGTCTCTCTCGTTTAACTGTGTTCACTAGTCCCTCCAGAGCAATGTTAGACAAAAGTGGTAATAAAGAAAACCTTCATCTTGTTCCTGACCTTAATATGCAAGCTCCTAAAGTTTCCCTATGAGGATGCTATTGGCCTTTAGAATAAGATTCACACATTTTTTCATGTTAGAGAAGTAACCAGCTATTTGTTTTATTAAGGAACCTGATCAAGAACAGGTGAATTTTTTTTCTTACTTTTTACTTCCCTATATCTTAATGCACAGCATAGATGTTGAATTTTATCAAATGCCTCTTAGCATGTACAGAGATGATGATCTAACAAAGTGGTGACTTATACTGAAATTTCTTAATAATGAACCAGTCTTCCATTCTGCAAACAGACTCCACTTGGTCATAACGTATTATTCTTTTAATTTATTGCTGAATTCTATTAATATTTAGTTATTCTTTTGGCATTAACAAAAATAGGATTGGTCTGCAGTTTTCTTTTTCTTGATAATCGTAGGGCTTTAGTTATCAATGTTATGTAGGCCTCATAAAATGAATCTGGAAGCTTTTCTTTTTTTTCTACATTCTGGAACAGTTAAAATAGTATTAGAGTTATCCATTTCTTAAAGGTTTAAAAGAATTTCCCTATGAAGCCACTGGAGCCTGGTACTGTTGTTGGTATTAGTTGAGGTGGTGTAGAAACTTCTTTAGCAACTTTCTGTATTTCTTCTTTGCTCTATTTAGATTTTCCCTCTTCAGTGGTCAGCCTCGGTAATTAATTTTTTTTCTAGAATATCATCCATTTCACACAGAATCTCACATTTGCTTCTTTTGTCTGTGGTTATTCCCCCTTACCCCTAACTAAGTAAATAACTCTATGATTTATTTATTAGTTTTACTGCCTCTTCCTAATTTAAGAGCTAGTACGATGGTTTACAAACTGTATTCTGCCACTGGAGGTGAAAGAAAGGCCAGGCTGGCAAATCTCTGAGCTTTGCTATTCTTTTCAACAGAGCAGCTCCACTTTTTTCTACAACGTATGTGAAAATTTCACATAAGATTTCATTTGAAAGAAAAAAAGACTCACTGACAAAAAGAACATAAAAGCATGAAAATAAATTAATTCATGTTTATATATACATTCTTGAAATCCTTTCTTAACATTCTGATTCATAGATTTCTACTAGAGGTAAAGGATATACAATCTAGAAAAAGGCTTAGAATTAACTACAGTCTTGAGTTCTTTCAATTCTACCTATTATAAGCAAAGAACAACAAAAGAATATCTCATCAGTAATATTGACTTGTCTTTTATATACCAAGTATGACCTACATGTGGAAATAATTATAACTTTAGAGTAATTCACCAACAAAGTACATGGCTTTAAGTGACCATTATGGAGCACGAATACAGTTAATTTCTGAATGGTAGACCAATCACAACTTACCCCAAGTAAATGAATGAAAAAAAGAACAGCAACAACAGAGATGATATAATAAGCCAGGCATGGATAACCTAGAAAAGAAAGCATTTCAATATAATAAACAGGTCCCACAACCCTTAAAAAGTACAAATTTCTTACCCCCAAAATAGTATATTATATCTATAAATGTTATGCTTTTCAAATAGCAGAACAAATAGCTTTCAGATATTTACATATTTATATGGAACTCTTTGGTGAATTCCCCATAATATAAAATAGAAAACTTCAGTAAGACATATATAAACCTTCAAAAATAGGTGAAATTTTTAAAAAGGAAAGAATGCACTCTAAAATACCAAATTATCAACAGAATCAACAGGTAACATTTAAGCTTTAAAGAAGAAATATTTTCAGTGGAATAATCTTATAGTGTTTCTGAAACAACAAAAATAATTGAAAATCAGATATTCAGTTATCTATGTATGCACACATCAGCTTTAAAGAGAAAATAAGCCCTCTAAATTACATAACCATTTGACATAAGAATATTCAGAATCTGAAATTTCAGTCAGTACCGCAATACTCTCTGCATTTATTTTATATGGCTCATAAGTATTAATATTAATATTAGTAAGTATTAATAATAAAAATTCTAAATTATCATTCAGAATTCATACAGCACTATGTATTATAAATACTAGTCACTATTACTCATGTACAGCTTATTAATATGAGGGCTAGAATAAAAATTTGATTTTTGTAATCTATTTAATAAGATAAAAATTTTTAATGGTAATTTTATGTAACGTGTATATTTGGGAAAATATTACACAACCTAAGAAGTCTGGAGAGATTTTAAAAACAGAATGGAGAAGTACGATAAATTGTCGAGTAACTTCTAACCAAAAGTGAAAATATTTTTTAGTGGATACACCCATTATTTGCGTTAATCTTTCAACAGACTTTATTGTTTAATGACAGAAAGAGCTACATAACCAATAACTTTTCCAAACATCTCTCTTAACCAGAACAGAATAAGTCAAACCTTAAAGAAAGGATTGAAAAGAAAACCTCCAAACCAAGAATATTATTTTAAATGTCTTCATTTTTAAAAAACCTCCCACACTCATTTACCAGATCCAGTTGTTCCAATAATCAGGCTCTGAGCTATCAAAATCTAGTTGTGATAACACTCTGTTAATTTTCTCTGTGGCTGTATTTTGATCACCCAAGGTCTTTAAAATCAGTGATCATTAATTCCTTCGAAAGAAAGGATTTCTTAAAAATTCTCACTGCATTTTGGGAAAAGGCCAATAGAATGGCTATTACTTAGAAGTTGGTGTTTCTTAGACATTTGATTATTCTAAATTAAGTTGACTATTTAAATGCAACAAAGTTATTTCTGGCGCTCTTTCACAAAAATTTTCCCCCAACATTTTATTATAAAAATTTTCAAACACACAGCAAAGTTTAAAGAGTTTTACAGTGAATACACATACACCACCTGGATTCTGCCATTCACATTTTCCAGTACTTTAGCTTTATAAAATTTCTATCCATTTTTTCATTCATTAGTGTATATTATTTATTTTAGAGATAGGGTCTCACTATGCTGCCCAGGCTGGTCTTGAACTCCTGGCCTCAAGTGATCCCCCCTGCCACAGCCTTCCAACATGCTGGGATTACAGGTATGAACCACCACACCCGGCTAGTCTGTTATTTTTAATACATATCAAAGTAAACTAAGGACTCTTGTACATTTCCTTCCAAATACTTCAAGTTTAGCAAAATTTTCTAAAGGGAGCCCTCACTCTATTTCATCTGCAAAAAAACCCCAATAGTGCTTAAGCAGAAAGGCATTCCCCACATACACCCGACTCCATCATCTAAAGCTAAGACTTTAGAATAAGCATATAAAATACAAGACGGAAAAGTTTTAAAGAGTGGGAGATGTACATTGGTATTCTACCATATATTAAGCTCTAAGTTAAGGACTGGAGTAAAACATCAAATAGAAATTCTCATCTTTCTTAGGAGATGATTTTTACCTTGGTTTTTTTGGCAAGGGAATGTGGGGATGTTTTTTATTTTTAAAAGCAGTATTTTTCTGAATCAAAAGTAACATACGCTTATAGTATATGACCTTTAGAAAATATAGAAACACTAAAGGAAGAAAACTATTTCCAATGGTCAGTGACAACATTTAACATTAACATTTTACTTTCAGACATGTTTTCTGTCTGTGGAGGCACATGTAAAGACCTTTTAACAAAATGAGAATCAAGTAGTGTACGGTTTTACATTCTGCTTTTAAAAATGTAATCTTTTATTATAGACGTATTCTCATGCCAAATATTTTTTGAAAATGATTT
The DNA here is from genome assembly GCA_023783475.1 of Daubentonia madagascariensis. Taxonomy (NCBI): domain Eukaryota; kingdom Metazoa; phylum Chordata; class Mammalia; order Primates; family Daubentoniidae; genus Daubentonia; species Daubentonia madagascariensis. The sequence goes on along the minus strand of JAKFHU010000485.1, from coordinate 33,654,269 downwards.
TTAAATGACTAAATAATACTCTATTCATATGGATGAATCCACAATTTAACCTCTCCCCTATGCATGGAATGTGCTGTGTTTTCCTTTTTCCCCCCATTTCTAATTTATGCTAAGATGAACATCCTAGTACACAAATCTTTTTCTGCATTTCTAATTCTATCTTTGGGATAAATCATAAAAGCAAAACTACTAAGTCAAAGTATACAAACTTTCCCTAATTACTGATTATTAAAACACAATTGCTTAGTTACTTCACAAAAAGGGTTGGATTCATTGTTACCAAGTCAGTATGCAAATATGTTAATTTGTTATTTTAATATGCATGTCTTTTTTTACTAATGAAGAAATACACACACATTTATCCATCTACTTATTTATTGGCCATCTACATTTCCTTAGCAATCTCTCTGTTCAAAACTTTTTTGATTGATTAGGATGCTTGTTAAGTATTCTTTACATCATAAAATTAGCCCCTTGCCTGTTATAATGGTGGTAAACAGTTTTCCTAGTTACGTTGGCCATTTATGTTATAATTTTGTGAATTCAAAGCCTCTTCCGATGATGACTAAATAGCACCCCCTTTTTCTAGAACATCAGGTGGTAAAACAGACCTTCCTCATCTTGCAAAAATCCCTAGTTCAGGCTGCATACATGGTGGTTCACGCCTGTAATCCTAGCACTCTGGGAGGCCAAGACAGGAAGATTGCTTGAGCTCAGGAGTTCAAGACCAGCCTGAGCAAGAGCAAGACCCCATCTCTACTAGAAATAGAAAAATTAGCCAGGCATCTTGGTGCACACCTGTAGTCCCAGCTATTAAGGAGGCTAAGGCAGGAGGATTGCTTGAGCCCAGGAGTTTGAGGTTGCAGTGAGCTATGCTGCCACCAATGCACGCTACCCAGGGCAACAGAGCAAGACTCTGTCTCAAAAAAAATTAAGTAAAAATGAAAATAAATAAAATGCTTTAAAAAAAAAGAAAACAAATTTTTAAAAAAATCCCCAGTTCAGCTTTCCTGCGCCAAAGGCTCTGAAAGAAAAGAGCCCTACTTCTGTACACAATAGCAAATATCTCCTCTAAACCCTGAACTGTCCAGGCCAGAAGTCATGTGATTTTAATAAGTTACAGTTCCATCTATAACAAATGATGTGTAATAATTAACTGCCTTTTCTGTTTCTAACTTTTTAAGGTTTGCTCTTTTAGCTTCCTGTGCTTCTCATAGACATTGTACAACCAACCAGTGATATGAGAAATCCTTATTTCCAAACAGGTTCTGGCAAGTTTCTGAATTTCTGACTCAAAAGCTCCCTTTACAGTAGGAGTCAAAGTAAACAACTTGTTTCTACAGAATTGGCTGTGCTTGCTAAGACTTGAACATTAAAAAACAAAACAACACAACACTAATGAACAAGTGTGAAAATCTGGCTGAATATATACCTTTTAGACTATCTAAAATGAAGTATATACTTCAGTTCTAAATAAGACAGAGTTAAACACATTCCGGCCTGTCTTTCTCCTGAACACAACTACAAAACCTGGGCAGAAAGCAGCCAGCAGCCAGTAGAGGACAATGAAAAGTAAAGAGAGGTTGGTGGGCTGGGGAATTAGAAGTGCCACTGAAGCAGCAGTGAGCTGACCACTTTTTTCCTCCAGTACTACCCTCCTCCTCCTGAACTCAACACAACTGGAGTGGACATTAGCAAGACAATGGGAGCTCCAGAAGTCCTCCAGTTCTACCGTGAGGAGCAGGAAGGGGGTCTCCTAACACCCAAAGTGGGTGTGAAAATCCAGTCTGTCTTTCTTTCTTTTTTTCCCCTTTTTCTCCATTCTCTCATGCCAAGACCCCAAACAATCCTGTGGTGGCAATGGGGATGCCAGAAGCCTAAAATTCAGAGGGAGGGGAACCTTCCTCTCTGACTGGAAGAAGTGGCAGTCCCCAGAGAGTGGGGCAATAAATAAAGCCCCTGCTTTATTTCTCTCTCTGTCCTCCAACATCTTGGCCCTGATGGTAGGAATATAAAGCTCAGAGGAAAGGAAAAGGGAAGCCCAGAGAAAGCAGAAAGTACCATGGAGATCACAGAAAGGCAGAAGCTCATGAAAGCAAACTTTTGAAGCTGTTTATAAACTAGTGGGCCCATCCCCAAGGTGAGCATGTGTGGATGACCCTCAGCAGCATACAACTGAATTAGAGATAGACCACCACTATCCCAGTCCCACTGATGACAGGGTGGCACACAAATGGGACAGACCTGATTAACACTGCAAAAACACTGAAAACTGAATTGACAATGTAACCATAGCCCACAGGAGGCGGGTTGGAACTTGCAACCTAACCCAACCAGGTCAACTGGCCAATAAAACAAAAATATCAACATTCTCCATAGAATTTAAACAAGACCAGAGCCCATAACATACTATTCGAAATGTCTAAGATACAATCCAAAATTACTTGGCATAAAAATAACTAGAACAATCTCAATTTACATGAAAAAAGACTCAATAAACACCAATGCCAAGATGACGTGCACATGCACGGTGGAATTCTAACAGTCTTTAAAGCAGCTATTATGAAAATGATCCAAGAAGGGCAAACACTCTTGAAATGAAATTTTTAAAAGTCTCAGAGAAAAAAAAAAAAGAAAAAATGTATAGAAGAACCACATGGAAATTTTAGAACTAAAAAAATATAACCAAAAAAAAAAAATTCACTGACTGGGCTCAGTAGCAGAAAGCAGATGACAGGGGAAGGAGTCAGTGAACTTGAAGACAGATGAAAAGAATTATCCAAACCAAACAACAGTGAGAAAAAGTTTCAAAAATAAATGAACAGAGCCTCAGAGACCTGTGGAACAATAATAAAAGGTTATTTGTGTCATCAGTCTCAGAAGAGAGTAAATAAGGTGGTTCAGAAAAAATATTTGAAGAAATCACGGTTGAAAACTTCCCAAATTTGGTTAAAGACAGAAATCTAGAGACGTGAAAAGCTCACTGAACTCCAAACAGGATAAACAAAGAAATCCACACAGTGTCACACAATTAAAATGCTGAAAATTAAAGAAAAAGAAAATCTCGAAAGTGGCCAGGAAAAAACAATGCATTACTTATAGAGGAACAATTCAAATGACTATTCTCATCAGAAACCATGGAGGCTAGAAAAAAGTAGAACATCATTTAAAAAATGCTGAAAAAAATGAACCATCAAGACAGAATTCTATGCCCAGTAACAATATCCTTTAGTATTAAAGGCAAAACAGAAACAACCTAAAGATGAACGAAAACTAAGAGAAATTGAGGCCAGCAGACTTGCTCTAAAAGAATTACTAAAGGAAGTTGTACAGACAATAATACTAGAAGGAAATAGAACATCAAGAATGAAGTGAGAGCAACAAAAATGGTAAATGATCTGGGTAAACATAATAGATGGCTGAAAGCAAAAATTATAACTTGTTTGATGGGCTTTTTTTCTATAGTTGTCTTTTTTTATTGATACATAATTGATGAACATATTTTTGGAGTACATGTGATATTTTGATACATTTACATATATCTATTCATACATCTTTCCTTTATGCTGGGAACCCAGAATTGACGATTGGGTTTGAGAAGAATCTACATGTGTTGATCCAGGCCAAACTCTGGACTGAGATCCCCATACTGACCCATTAGCTTCTGACCCATACTGGCTGTGTGACCCCTGCCTCAGGTCCCCATCTGTAAAATGGGACAATAAGAAGGCCCAGCTCATAAAACTGATGTTTAGATTAAATGAAACAAGGCAGATATGGTGCTATATCGTCTTCTACATGTCACTGCCCAAGAGTGGGAAAACCCATACATGCTTAAAAACAGAGAAAAGGAGACATAGTTTAGAGATGGTGCTTTCTCTTTTACATGTGAAAATACGAAAACTCAGACAAATAAAATAATTTCCTAAAATTACTAGGAAAAAGAACTCACGTAACATAATCCTGAGTCCAGAGCTCCACCTAACCAATTACACAGGTATTTTGAAAAGGAAAGGCAAGAAATCTGGAAGTAAATTCTAGATTACAAGAAAGAAAAGGTAGAATTCCATTCCCCAATAAAATCTGGAAAAAACCAAAACAAAACCAAAAAAACCCCCAAAAGAACAAAAGTAGTATATGATCCAGATGAAAGTCACAAAGTGAGTGTAATAAAGCAAAGAAATGGAACTGGCAGGTAAATACTTACACACAGACAAAATATATATGGTGAAAAAAAGGATAAAGAAAAGTAAGAAACAAGTTATATTTAAAGTGGGGGGAGGGGAACGCTTTCCAACATGGACTTACATGTTGGCTCTTTGGCTTTTATTGACGATGGCCTATCGTCACCATACACACCTTTCCACATCAGTGTTCTCCATATGCCAATGTCAGACAGATGGTCATCACTTATTTTAACACTTCCACTCAACTGTTCAATAAGCAAGGTTAAAATTCTGTATAACTTTAAAGTTTGTAACCATTGAAAAGGTATTTCATCTTAGTAGTAATTAACTAAATGCAAATTAAGACATTTTGTTTACCTATAAAATCTTGCAGAGTTTTAAAAAAATTCAATGCTGGTGGCGTAAGACAGATACTCTCATTCACTACTGGTGTTACGTACAAACTGATATAACCTTTTTGAAACAGGAATTTTGCATACCAAAAGAGTAAAAACATGTAGATAATTCACCCCAGATATTCCATGTCTAGGATTTTACCCTAAGGAAATAATTTGAAAAGCTGAAGAAGCTCTATGCATAAAGATATCACTGAGTTTTATAATAGCGAAAAACTGAAAACAACTTAAATGTCCAACATCAGGGAAATTAGAGGAAGTAGATTACAATGTATTCAGTGAGTCAAATATTATGTAGCCATAGAAATATTTTTTAAAATTTTTTTGTAGAGACAGGGTCTCAGTATACTGCCCAGGCTGATCTCGAACTCCTGGCCTCAAGTGATCCTCCCGCCTTGGCCTCCCAAAGTGCTGGGATTATAGATGTGAGCCACAGCATCCAGCCTATATTTCCTAAGAATTTATAATAAGGAAAAATGCTTACGCCAAACTGAAAGTTAAGAAAGGACAGATTATACATTTTAACAATGTTATTAATAAAAAAGTACATAGAAATAAATACTAGAAGGAAATAGAGTAGACTCCAGTATTTGGAAAGTTACTTTTTATAATTTCTATTATTTGAGAATGACCTTAAAGGTCTATGACTTGTAATAATTTGTAATTTTTCTAAGGCATGAGTTTGAAAGGTGGCTGAAATTCAGCAGTAACTCACTTAGCAGGAGAGTGAGCTAGGGGAGGAAAGGCTGGGAGGGCTGGGGTTGTGTTTTTTCTGTACAGTCTTCCTGCCTCTACTTCCCAAGGAAAGAGGTAGTGCTACTGCAGGAGAGATGCTGAGGGATGGCTACCAGTTTAGGCAAGGTATGGACAGTCACCAGTGAGTTTAATACCAGCATCTGAAGGTGGCTCTGCTGTTCTGTACTCAGATCTGATTTTGTTAGTTATACCATATTTTATAGGGACACTTATATCCTATAGTGGTATTTGTGAATGAGGGGATTCATAAAGGTCTTAGGGTATATCCCTTTGGAATGTCATAAGTATACTATAAATCAAAATATTAAAACAACTTAGACTGTGATATTATATGAAAACATTTGTTTTCCATTTATGCCCTTTTGTATTTTTATTATTATTTTTTATATATATGTATATATATATATATATTTTTTTTTTTTTTGAGACAGGGTCTCAGTATGTTGCCCAGGCTGGTCTCGAACTCCTGGGCGCAAGCAATCCTCTCGCCTCAGCCTCCTGAGTAGCTAGGATTACAGGTGCATGCCACTGCACCCAGCTTCCTTTTCATATTTTTAAAATGTTCCTCAATGAGGAGTAAGAAAACTAAAAGTTAACTTAGCTCTAGAATACAAAACCTTTTTCTTTACTAAATCAAGTAAGGTACGTGACAAGAAACAAGGTGGAAAGCAAAGCTCTGCATCTCATGCTCACCTTATAGCACCTATATTTATATAGAACCACCAGGAGGATAGTCATGACAACAATGACACTGATCATGATGGCAGCATTCAGAATTGAGTGCAGGGCTCTCTGGCCCACGGTCTCGGTGTCTTCTGTGAATGGGGTATAGATTCTACAATAAAACAAAACACAAAAGCCCTAAGTAAGCATTAATCCCAAACCACATACTCCCTCCAACACCAGAATTTTGTCTTCCTTGATTCAATTAACATCTTATAAGTCACTTTGTTCCATCTTACCGATCTAGCTAAGAATTTTTAACTTAAGAAAATGTAACTATGCTCTAAAATAACTGCTTCAAAATAAAAGAAAATACCTAACATGGAGAGAAGCACTTATGTGTGAGCCAGACACTGGCTCCATCTGGCGGATGCTTTATATTGAAATAATTACCTCATAAATGTTCTTTCTCCACAGCTTATTATTAATTTGTTAAAGAACCAGTTCTGCCACATAAATTACCTAGGTTGACAAGAGGTTATCAGAGGAAGGTAATATATGGCTTATAATTACTGTCTTTCATCTGCAGAGTGATTACAACTGGAGTTGTCCTGAGATAATGTAACATATTCATCTTTCCCTTCTCATTCACATAAAAACATTTTTATTCCAGGTGCCAATGTTTCCAGCCAAAAGACTGTATACTGACTCCCTTATAGTTAGGTGTGGTCATGAGACTAAATAATGGCCAATGAGTTATAGGCAGATGTGTTGAATATGGAACTTCTAAGAAAGGAGTAAATTCTGCTGACATGTCCTATGTCCTTTTCTCCCTCACTCCTTCCTGCTATCTGAATGAAGGCTGGAGCTCCAGCCTGGAACCTGAAGTAACCTAGAAGATAGAAGCTGAAGAAGAAAGAAGGAGCTTGAGTCCTTGAATGTAAAGCCACTGTACCAACTGGGACCACCCTACTTCTGTACTACTCTATGGGAGAGAGAGAAAATACGTGTATCATTTAAACCAGTTGTTTTGATTTTCTATAACAGGGTCAGCAAACTTTCCGTAAAGGTCCAGACAGTAAATATGTAAAGCTTTGCGGATTGCATGGTCTCTGCTGCAACCACTCAACAGTGCCACTGTAGCATGAAAGCAGCCAGAGACAATGTATAAACAAATAAGCAATGTCATGTTCCAATAAAAATTTATTCACAAAAACAGGTGGCAGGCAGATCTGGCCTGTGGGCTGTAGCTTGCCAACCTTTGTTTTATAATATGTTGCCAAACCTAACCCTAACTTACACAGATAATGTTAATATTCCCCAATGTCTTTGGTTATTATTTCTAACCCTTGCCCATCACTCATTGTCTTAGCCCTTCTCTCAAAAGACTTAAAAGCTTGGCTTTCAGAATACCATGCAGTTTTTCAGAAACTCTACCATTTAAAATTCTAAAACTTACTTAAAACTCTTCTTGGGGCCCCATGAGAGTATTAGGGACAGAACTAGATGACATGTGAATCGAAGCACTTTTCTTAGAGGCCAAGGGCTGACGCTAGCAGCACCAGGGAATCCACATGACAGCTCCCCAAGAGCCTAGAGACTGCCAGCTTTGCATTAGTTATTCATTCTTTCAGTTAAAAAATTTTTTGCCAACCCTTTATTATACCCTAGCCCTGGAAACAAAGTACCCTCATGGGCCTTACAGTAAAGAAGGAAATTAAGTATTTAAATAATGTAAATAAATATACATTTGCAAATTGTGACAAGTGAGAAAGAACAAGTTGTTATGACAAAGAATAACATGAAGGACCTAATTCTGTTAGGAGAATCAGGGAAGTTATCTTTGAGGATTTAACATCTAGGCCAAGATGAGCAGGATGACAGGAATTTAATCTACCAAAGTTAGAAAAGGAAAGAACATTCCAGGGAGAACAACAATGGGACCAGTGGCCCCTGATGTGGGAAAGATTGGTATTTTTTTTTTTTTTTTTTGAGACCGGGTCTCGCTGTGTTGCCCAGGCTGGTCTTGAACTCCTGGGTTCAAGCGATCCTCCCACCTCAGCCTCCCGAGTAGCTGGGAGTATAGGCATGTGCCAGTGCACCTGGCTAAGATTATTCTTTACATGCTCAATTCCAAATAAATTCAGCCCCATCCAGTGATGCCATATAGGAAACATACTTCTGCAGTTTTCATTTTCTCCATTATAACCCTTTGCTCTCTCAGCTGCTTCTGGCCATCAGAGAAGGTGGACTCTCTAGCTGTCATGCCCCTTTAGCACAGAGGCCTTCAAGGTGATGATGACGTGCTGTGAAGAAAAGCCATACCGCCTTGAGAATAACAAAATACAACACTCATACGTACAGCTGCCCATCCTTCCGGGTATAAAAGCTGACCGATTTGATGGTAGCCACAACCACCACCATGCAGAGAGTCACAGGGACAAAGAGCATGATCACATGCTTGGCACCATATTTCAATGTCAGCTCCTCATCTTCTTCCTCATCTCGCTCCACCACAGGCCCTGAGTTACCCTGGGGTCGTCCATTAGATAGTGGCTCAGGGTTGCCAAGTCTCCGCCTGTTGCTGTGCTCCTGCTGTTCTCTACTGTCATTCTAAAAGCACAAGAAAAACTTTCTCAGTAATTCAGACTCTCAGCAGAATCAAGGTATTCTATATCAAAAACAGGAAATGTAACAATTAGACCTGGGATTAACAATAGGCCCGTCATTACTTGAGTTCTAAAAACTTAGGGGAAGAAAGAACCAATTTACAGGAAGTGTGCAGTGTAAAAGTCTAGATTATTTACCATGGTTCCCTGAAGGCACTCATATCCTCCCTTTTATCTGGGCCTTTGCTTACCTCACTCTCTCCTTCCATTCTCAACCTAACACAATTGTATTCATCCTCTGAGGTTTGGCTAAAATACTGACACCTGCATGAAATCTTCTTATTTTGCTACAGCTGCGGGCAGAGTAATCACACTTTTTTCAAATTCATTTAGTACCCTCCAACTGTGGTTTCACAACAGTTATGAAGGAACTATCTTACCTTCATTATTAATAGGACTTTAAAATCCTTGTAGTGATGTTCAAGGGATCTCTCTGTATTATTTCTTACAATTGCATGTAAAGCTACAATTATTTCAAAAATTTACACAATTAAAAAAATTCTCACAGAGAGAAACCAGGCCTTAAACAATTCCGATGGCCCATATCTCTACCTTCCCCACCCCTTAACCAGGCCCCATACAGAGTAAGAGAACAATAAATACTTGACGAATGAATGAACGAATGAAATTAGAACCTTTCTTAGATTCTACTTTCCTTAGAACTTTAATCCAGACACTATTTCATTACTTTTATCCTTGGGTTTATCTTTTCCTATTCTTGAAATTCAACTTTTTTGGTATCACTGTTCATATCTTAAAATTCAGTTTTTGTAAAGGGTAGGATGAATAACAAGAACAATAACAACAACAATAAAAACAATAGGTGACAAAAAAACCAGCACTCCTCCTTCCCTCAGATAAGCAAATAGGAGATGAAAGTGACTGGAGTGATTGATAGTCATTGTTGCTGGTCAAATGAAATTAGCTTGAGTAAGTTAGGGTTCTGGTAGGGAGATCATTTGAAAACAAGCCACTGTCACACCTCATTTTTGACTACATAGTATAACTATGTATTACTATAGAGTACTCCTATTATTCATTAAAAATACACTCCACATTTAATAATAGCTTAGAATGATTACAATGCACCAGGGACCGTGATATGTGCCTTACATTTAACATACTGACTGCCATGTGAGTTGTATTTAACTCAGGCTAGTTTTGAGCCCGGGGCCTCATGAAGCAAAACCCTGCAGTTGGTTCCTGAAAATCTTACTTGTTGATGTTCTTATTGTTACAATTAGTATTAAAAAAACAATTTAATTCAAAAAAATGGATAGTGTTGCATATAACTCACGCACAGAAAGCACTAAAAAAGTAACAAATTAGAAAGGTTTTGTTTTAATAAAACACCGTGGACCCAGGGAAAAAATTTTTTTTTCTAGTGTGGCAGTCAATGTGTTAATTCTCACAGTCACCCCCATCATCACCACTTTACAGGTGAGGAAACAGCCACAACTAGTGAGTGTTACAGACACGGTTTGAACCCAGGTCAGCCTGACTCCAGAAATCAAGTTCTTAACCACCTCTTAATTTGCTATTCACAAGACAAAATGGGAGCTATGCAGACTCAGTGTGGGCTGAGGGTTCTCTTTTATCTCACTTTCAATATATTCATCACACAAGGAATTATCAAAATTTTATGATATTCCAGGTACTCTGCTGTGGCAATACTGAAATTATTAAGATCTAGACCCTGTTCTCAAAAAGTTCGTAAGATAGATAGATGTATGTATGTATGTATGTATGTATGTATTTATTTTTGAAACAGGGTCTTGCTTTGTCACCCAGGCTAGAATGCAGTACCATCATCATAGCTCCACTGCAACCTCAAACTCCTGGGCTCAAGTGATTCTCCTGCTTCAGCCTCCCAAGTAGGGGGGACTACAGGCATTCGCCACCAGCTAATTTTTCTATTTTTTGTAGAGATGGGGGTCTTACTCTTGCTTATTTTTTATAGAGATGGGGGTCGAACTCCTGGCCTTAAGCAATCCTCCTACCTCAGCCTCCCAAAGTGCTAGGATTACAGGCATGAGCCACCCCACCCAGCCCATAAGTTAGTTTTAGAAACAGGCTGTAAAGAATTTTGGATTTTATCCAACAGGCAATAAAAAGTTATAAAACTTAAGGTTGAGGAAGTGAAGCAACCAGTTTGTTTCATTTTCTAAAAACTTGATTGAGTGGCAATGAAAAATAAGAGACGTATGACAGTTGATTCAGAAGCTGAATTGACAGGGCTTTGTTGCAAATTACATGTGAATGGTCAGAAAGGAGTCGAGGATGACTTTGAGGGTTCTAGCATAAGGGCCAAGGTATGTGGTGATGGCATTGATAGAGATAGGGCACACGAGAAGATAAGCAGGCTGGGAGAGAGTAGAAATATTTTACTTAGAGATATAGGTGAATCTGAAGTACCTACAATCAGGCAGGAAAGTCCAAAGGCAGTTAGCAATACAAATTTCAAGCTCAGAAGAGGGCTGGGGCAAGTCATTAGTTTCTATAGTCTCAGAAATGACAAAATGTCAGGGAGAGTATAGATGAAAATATGAACAGTATGGACTTGCTTGTCATTAATATAATATAAACGGTTGTGGAAGAAAAGTACAGAGTAAGATGACGAAGGAGCGAAATGTAAAAAATCCCTAAGCTTAAGCAGCAGGTGATGGGAGAAAACCAGCAAAAGACATTAAAAGAATAGGGAAGAGGAAAGAAAACCCAGAAATCAATATAACACAGAAGCCAAAAAGGGAGCACAATTCAAAAAAGTGTCATTAATGGTCAACAGTCAGGCAGGATAAGAGCTAAAAAGCCACTAAATTTGGCAATGGGAAGATCACCAAGCTTTTTACAAAGGTAAAACAGTGAAGAGGGAAGTCAGATCATAAATCATAATGGACTGGAAAACGAATGAAAATTGAGAAAGTAAAGGCAATCATTCTTTGAAGCAAAAAACAAAAACAAAAAGGTTTAAAGGTTTGACAACAGAGAAGGATTCAAACTTGAAAAAGTTATTTTAGAGCCGTTAGAGACTTGAGCATATTTGTCAGGTCAAAGTGTAGACTTAAGATTAGAGGAAGAGATTGAACATACAAAACAGGGATGATAACTAATGGAATAAGGTAGGGGCTAAAAGGAAGATGCTATTGTTTGAAAGTGTCCCTCAAAAGTTCATGTGTTGGAAACTTGGTTGTCACCGTGGCGGTGTTAAGAGAGAAAATATTTATGAAGACCTCCCTATGAGGAATGTAAAGGAAACTATTCCAAAGCATAAAAGGTAGAAATATATATACCAGCTATCAAGAAAGATAATTTTTGCTGAACACAAGTCACTAGAGTGGCCAAAGTCCAGCAGGATGGAAATGGTTATGAGGAAGGTGAGGTCTGGAGGACACAGACATGGTGTGACAGATAGCAGAAGAGCAGAATTGACAGAATTCATACTACTATTTTCCCAGAGAAGGAGGTAACTAAGCCATCTGCTAAGAATGTTACGTCTGCAATTTAATGTTCACCAATATAATTCTGAGCAACTTGATGGGTGGATTAATGTTCAATATAAACTAAAATACAAGTAATAATAGCTATCTTTAGATAGTATTTGATAATTTACAAAGTACTGTCACATTATTTCATTTATCCTTTTTATATCTTGAGCGGTTTTGGTAGATGAACACAAAAGTAACTTGTCTAAAATCTCACAACCAGAAAACAGTAGAGGTAGGAATCAAATTCAAGTCTCTTGCCTCAAAACTTGTGTTCTTTCTGTAGCACCACAGCCATCCTATTAGGCCATATGAACAGTTTAATTAGGTAAATCTAGCATGAAGGAGGCAATCATATGCTCATTCACAGTCCTCAACTGGATATTCTGGTTTATAATGAACATTAGCCAACCCAACCCTGCTCTACCCCTGAGGCTGATAATGGGATGCCAGAGCACTGTTTAACAGTAACACACGCGCATGCACTCTTTCTCTCTCACACACACAAACCCTTTCTCTTTCTAGTACTTTGGATGCTATTTTTAAAACTATGTTTTTGGGGGCATGGTGGCGCACATCTACAGTCCCAGCTACTCAGGAGGCTGAGGCAGGAGGATCACTGGAGCCCAGGAGTTTGAGGTTGCAGTGAGCTACCATGATGCCACTGTACTCTAGCTGGGGCGATAGAGCAAGACTCTGTCTCCAAAAAAAAAAAAACAAAAAAAAACGGATATTCTTATCCCCCCCTTTTCACACAAATAGTAGTACAGTAAATGCATTGCACTGCACTTTGCTTTGCTTTCTTCACTTTATGTACCTTAGAGATTTTTCACACATCAGTACATAAAGAACATCCTCATTCTTTAAAAAAATTTTTTTAGCCTGGACAACATAGCAAGACCCTGTCTATACAAAAAATAAAATTAGCCAGGAGTGGTGGCATGAGCCTGTAGTCCCAACTACTCAGGAGGCTGAGGCAGAAGGATCGCTTAAGCCCAGGAGTTTGAGACTGCAGCAAGCTATGATGATGCTACTGCACTCCAGCTTGGGTGACAGAGCGAGACCCTGCCTCAAGAAAAATAAAAAATAAAAAATAAATTTTTAACCAGCTATATAGCCAGTTTATAAATGTATCACAATTTATTTAGCCAATCCCCTAATGATGAACATTTAACTTGTTTCCAATTTTTTGCCATTATAAACAATGCTGCAATGAATGCACCCTGTAAGTCATTTAACGTGTGTGGGCATATTGGTAGGGTAAATCTCCTGAAGTGTAATTACCGGGTCAAAGTATATTTGCATTTCAAATTCTGATATATATTGTCAATATATACTGCCCTCCCTATGGACTGCACCAGTTTAGATAAACAGCAACGTAGGAGACTGCCTAATTCACCATCACCTTGCCAATACCTTATGTTAACAAGTGCTTGGATTTTTAGCAATCTGACAGGTGAAATATGGGATCTTAGTATAATTTAAATTTCTACTTCTCTTATTATCAGGAAGGTTGAATACTTTTCCATGAACTAACTATCCATTTCCTTTGCCATTTTGTATTTGGCTTATGATACTTTGTTTTAGCTTCTGAGAACTAATTACTATATTAATTTAAAAAATAAGCATTACAGCTCTTTTAGAATTTGTCTAGCAGGTTTTCTGATTTTCACCAGAAACCCCCCCCCCATGAGAAAAGAAGACAGTGAACACCAGCTATGTGCCATCTACACTGTGCTAGGTGCCAGGGATATAGCAGTAAACAAGACAGATAAGGTCCCTGCCCTCATGAACTGCTTTCAAACAGGGGGAGACAGATAAAAAACAAGATAATTATACAGCAGGACAGTACTATAAAAGGAATAAACAGGGCTATGTAATAAAGAATACCTGGGGTGGACGGCTTTTAGATAGCGTGGCCAGATAATACCTCTCTGAGGAAGTAATGCGTGAGCTGAGACCTGAAGGATGATGCACAAGGTCTGCTGTACAGTAAAAGGATCAATGTCAGGGTTGTCCAAACCCTGCACAAGCCAATAAAAGATGTGGCCCCTGCCGAGCTCCTGGAAGATGATCTCTAAGTCCTTGGAATATCCTGCCTGTTCAGACTGTCTTTGTTTACACGAGACCTTGGGTTATGCCAGCCACTTTCTGCTAACAATGCGATCTGATGGGGGTCCTGGGTCATACAGTATCAGCTTAGCCTCTGGAAGAGATAGAACACTAAGGTCAGCCACATCTGACCTAGACACCAAGGCTCAGGGAACTTTCCTGGTTGGCAATAATCCAAGTATATCATCACACATTGTTGCCAGAATTAAGCACTGTCTGTACAACTCCCCTGGGAGAGGACTTGTGCCTGTCCTCCACTGGGAGAAGCTGGTGCCTGGTGTCTGCTGGATCCTGTCTTATGTGCCTTTTTCTGTTGCTAATTTTAACCTGTATCCTTCCACTGTAATAAACTGTAACTCTGAATATAACAGCTTTTCTGAGTTCTGTGAGTCCTTCTGGTGAATTATTGAACCTGAGGGATCCCCAAATATTCTGTACACTAAAAATTACAAAATATTGCTAAGAGAAATGAAAGAACAAAAGCAAAAATAGACACCAAACTTAAATACTTCCACGTATCACATGAAACAATCAATAGAGTTAAAAGATAACCTCCAGAATTGGAGAAAAATATCTGTAAATCATACATATGATGAGATTAATATCCAGTATATTAAAAAACCCCTACAATTCAACAAAAAACCAAATAATCTATTTTTTTAAATGGGCAAAGGACATGAATAGATATTTCTCCAAAGAAGACATACAAATGGCCAACAAGAATAGGAAAAGATGCTCAACATCATTAATCATTAGAGAAATGCAAATCAAAACTAAAGTGAGATATTGCCTCACACCCATTAAGATAGCCACTATCAAAAGACAGAAAATAACAAGTGGAAGTGATGCTGTGAAGAAAAAACCCTTGTGCACTCTTGGTGGGAATGTAAAATGGTGTAGCCACCATGGAAAATAATATGTAGGTTCCTCAAAAAATTAAAAATAGAATTACCATATGATCTAGCAATCCCATTTCTGAGTATGTATCAAAAAGAACTGAGTTAAAAGCAGGATCTCAAAGAGATATGTGTACACCCAAGTTTACTGTAGAGTTATTTAGTATAGCAAGAGGTGGAAGTAACTCAAATGTCTACTGACAGATAAACAAAGAAAATGTGATACATATATATATATGATAGAGTATTATTCAGCCTTTAAAAAGACAGAAATCCTGTCACATGCTACAATATGGATGAACCTTGAGGTGGTTATGCTGTGAAATTAGCAAGTCACAAAAAGACAAATACTGTATGATTTTACTGATATAAAGTATTTAAAGTTGTCAAACACATAGGAACAGAAAGAATAACTGTGATTGCCAGGAGCTGAAGGAAGGGGAAAATGGAGAGCTGGATATGGAGTTTCACCTTTGCAAGCTGAAAAAGTTCTAGAGATCTGGTGTACGACAATGTAAATATAATTAATACTACTAAACTGTATACTTAAAAATGGTTAACATGGTAAATTTAAAATTTTTTGTTATTTGTTATTTACTACAATTTAAAGTTTTTTAATTAAAAAAAGACCTAAATAAACATAGAAAAATATTGTGTTCCCAGACTGGAAGACTCAATATTGTTAAGATGTCAGTTCTACCAAGTTTCCCCTGCATTTATCTATAGATTCAATGCAATCTCAAAGTCCCAGCAGGCTTTTTTATAAAAATGTTTATAAAATTTATATGGAAATACAAAGGACCAAGAATATCCAAAACAATTTTGAAAATGAAAAAAGTTAGAGAACACTACTTGATTTCGAGACTTACACTGTTATAGTAATAAAGAAAATGTGGTATTGGCACAAAGACAAATAGACCAATGAAATAGAACTGAGACCAGAAACAGACTGACACGTATATGGACAACTGATTTTTGTCAAAGGTGCAAATGTATTTCAGTGGAGGCAATAGTCTTTTTCAAAAAATGGTGCTAAAACAATTGAATATCCATATGCAGAAAACTGAACTTTGATCCATATCTTGGACCATATACAAAAATCAACTTAAAATGAATCACAGACCTAAATATGAGACATAAAACTATAAAGCTTCTAGAAGAAAACGTAGGGAAAACCTTTTGAGAATTTGGGTTAGGCTAACATTTCTAGACACCACACCAAAAACACAATCAACAAAAGACAAATTGAGCCAGGCATGGTAGCTCATGCCCGTAATCCCAGCAGAGACCAAGGTGGAAGGATTGCTTGAGGCCAGGAGTTCGAGACCAGTCTGGGCAACATAGTGAGACTCCATCTCTACAAAAAATTTAAAAATTAGCCAGGTGTGGTGGTGTGTGCCTGTAGTCCTAGCTCTCAGAAGGCTGAGGCAGGAGGACTGCCTGAGCCCAGGAGTTTGAGGCTGCAGTGAACTATGATCCACTGCACTCCAGCCTGGGCAGCAGAGCGAGGCCCTGTCTCAAAAACAAAAACAAAAAACAAAAAAACCCACACAAATTGATAAGAGACTTTATCAATATTTAAAACTTCTGCTCTTCAGAAAACACAGTTAATAAAAAGACAAGCCATGGACTAGGAGAAAATATTTGCAAAGCGTATGTATTATAGAGGACTTGTATCCAGAATATGTAAAGAATTCTCAAAATTCAATGTAAGAAAATAATTTTAAAATGGTCAAGAGATTTGAAGAGGTACTTTACCAAAAAAGACACGAAGATGACAAACAGCACGTGAAACGACAGCCAACATCATTACTCCTTAGAGAAGTGCACATTAAAAGTACAATGAGATACTACTACAGAAGGGCTAAAAAATTTAAAAGACCATATCAAGTCCTGACAAGGATGTGGAAGAACTGGAAATCTGACACATTGATGGCAGGAATATAAAATTAGACAACCAATTTGGAAAACTGGTAGTATCTCAAAAAGTTATATATACACCTACCATACTGGACCATATTCTACTCCTGGGTATTTACCCAAGATAAATGAAAGCATATGTCCATACAAAGATTTGTACATGAATATCCATAGCAGCCTTATTTGTAATGCCTCAAAACTGGAAACAACCCAAATATCCATCAACAAGAGAATGGATCAAAAACTGTAGTATAGCCATACAACGGAATACAACTCAGCAAGAAAAAGGAACAAACTATTGATACATGTTATAACACTGATGAATCTCAAAATAATTATGCTAAATGTAAGAAGTCAGACAAGAGTCTATATGACTCCATTTATATAAAATTCTAGGAAATGAAAACTAGAGCACAGTGACAACAATTTGATCAGTGGTTGCCTGGGGATGGGGAGGAGGTGGGAAGAGCAAGAGGTAGGTATCACCAAGGAGCAGGAAGAAACGTGTGGAGTTAATGGAAATGTTCATTATCTTAACTGTGGTGGTGGTTTCAAGGGTATACACGTATGTCACAACGTATTAAATTGTGTACTTTAAATACGTACAGTTTACTGTATTTCAATTATTCCACAATAAAGCTGTTTGAAAAAATATAAGTGTCTTTCTCTAAGGCATATGTAGCTGCTTTGCAGCCAAATGAGAGGAAGATGATTCTAGAAAAACTGAGGGATTTCCAAAATGAAAAGTCTTGGTAGCTAAGTATTAGAATGAGGACTTAAGCACAGCATTATCTGTAAGGCTAATTAAAAAAAACTTTTTATTATGGAAAAAGTTCAAACACGGTCAGAAATATACAATGAGGCCCCATGGTGCTAATCTTCTTTCATCTATCCCTCTACCCACTTTGCCCCACCAGTATTATTTTGAAGCAAATTTCAGATATATCATTTCCTTTAAATATTGTATCAATAGTATATATTTCTAAAAGATAATAACTTAAATGCCTTTGTGTGTGTGTGTGTGTGTGTGTGTGTGTGTGTGGCTTGATAGTTCATTTCTTTCAAAATATTTTTAAAAGCAGTTTTAGATTCACAGAAAAATTGAGCAGAAAGTACAGAGTTGCCATATATCCCTTACACACACAACCCCACCCCCATCCCCCAGCCTCTCCTACTATCAGCATCATGCACCAGAGTGGTACATTTGTTACAACTGATGAAGCTACGTGGACACTTCATTTTTACCCACTATCCATAGTTTACCTTAGGGTTCACTCCTGGTGTTGTACATTCTACAGGTTTGGATAAATATACAATGACATGTATCTACCATTACAGTATCATACCGAATAATTTCACTGCCCTAAGAAAATCTTTTGTGCTCCACATATTTACCCCTCTCCCTCCTCCCTAAACACTGACCAACCACTGATCTTTTAACTGTCTCCATAGTTTTGCCCTTAAAAGGTTTTTATTTTTAAGGTTAAGAAAAAACAGCATTGTAGCCATTATAAATGATTTCATTTTGGTGACAAAGGGAAGGATTACTCACTATATAAATGTTGTAAGTTTCAGAGGGGGCGGGGTCCTATGGGAAGTGGTGAGTATGTGGGATGTGAGTTCCTGTGAAGCCAGATTCCTCAGAGTTCCTGCAGCATTAAGTCAGGGGCTTCATTTTAATTCTTTCTCCCTTCCCCTTGCTTCAGAACATAATGCAAGTATAGGTCTAGCCACCCACAGCCTGTGGAAGTTATTTCTCAAGCAGCAAAAATTGTGGAGGCACATTTAATACAGTATAATACATGCATGGTTCTTTTCTTATTTTAATTTTTTAAAACCTGTTTTCTGCCTTTGTTTAGTCTTTACTTCTGTAATTAAATGTTATAAACTTTTGTTTATAACATAGAAAGTATCCTCCCTGATCCCCTCTACCCTACAATATGAACATGGTGAGCAATGTGATACATGTTTAGATTTTTTTAAAACCATATTCAGCAATTTGCTTAATCACTTAATAATATATTGGATACCCTTCTATGCTGGACATATAAATATACCTCAATCTTAAATATTATAATGGAAGCATGTAATAAAGACAATTTTTATAATAATTGCTAATATTTATTGAACAAGTATGTGCTAGACACTATGCTAAGTACTTTGGGTATCTAATTTAAATAAAGCCCTAAGTTTATTATAAACTTCATTTAACAGATAAAGAAACTGAAGCTTAGTAAGGCCAGATAATTCACCAAAGATCATAGCACTAAGAAGTTCTAGAGTGGAAATGAATTGAGACATTTTAGTCAAGAGATCCCACTGTTAGCCATTACTTTATGCTACTAATTGGGTAAACCATAAATAATTACTGCCCCAATGATAAAGATTTATATTATCTCCAAATTCTCACTGTTATATTAATAAATAAAGCTTTAATAAAAATTCTTGTCTATATTTCTTATATTACACTCTTATGGTAATGTTTTTATAGGATAAATTTCTAGAAGTGGAAATGCTAGGTCAGATTAGATTAATTGCTAAATTATCCCCAGAAGGTATGTATATTTGCAGATTCAACTGACAACTTGCCTCCAAATAAATACTAATTTAACTCCCATGAACAGCATGAGAAAGCCTATTTCTCCACACTCTCAGTAGCAGTGTGTATCAATCTTTACTCGCTGATAGGTGAAAAATGAAGTTTTAATTTTTGTCTCTATTAGTAAGGTTGATTAACTAAGCTTTTCATATATTTATTGCCATTTATATTTCTTCTTCCATATATATTGCTTGTATCCTTTGTTAATGTTTCTACTGAGTTGTTCATGTTCCTTTTGACTTTATTAAGAATTCTGTGTATATTAGGGAATATCCATCATTGTGCACTACAGTCTTTTGCCCTAGTTTGTTATTTGACTTTGTTCACGGCAGTTTTTGCCACACTTAAGTTTATAAGAAAAAGTATCAATCCTATAAGACTTTATGGACATTGTTTGGATTTCTACAATTAGAAACGTGATGCTCCTAAGCCTGCACTGCAGGATAGAGCTAGAAGAGTAGCTCAACCAAGGAACTGGCAAGTTAAGTGGAAAACTTGAAAACATTTATTAATCACAGGCCATATGTGTTTCAACAACATGCAAAATTCCATCCAGCACCTACCCAAGCTTTGTGATTCCCTGGAGTTAGAGGTTTAAGCATTACTCTAATGCCAAAGAAGGCTGTCATTTCCCTGAACAGTTGACACAACTGGTTAGAGATAATATTTAACATTTATCGGGCTGTTGTGTTAGGATTGAGCCTAGTGTTTCTTAACAAATCATTAGGATCTGTGCCTAAGATTTCTGACTTTATTCTCATGCAAAACCTAGCATGTTCCTCTGGAGGTCACCAAGATTTTATGTTCTTTTTCTACTTACTTTACTTTGACATAACTAGGAAAACAATTCATTACCATGAACAGTACAGTAACACTGTCAAAGGCTGACTGGCCCTGTGGATCTGATTTAGTTTAAATTTAGATCACCCCTCTCACTTATTTTTTTCTCCCCAAAGTCCTTTAAGTAGCTTACAGGTTTGTTTTCTGTTTAATTTTATAGATTTCTCACACTCAAAAAGTGACCCACCATCATCTAGAAAATGAAGCTAGTTCTGCCATTCTATGATTTGCTAACAACTTAATAAAGTTCTTTACATTTAATGTTTTGAATTCTGAAAAGATATTACAGATGACCTTCACTTACAAAGACCAGGCACATTTTAATGTTGTAAATTCAGCAGCTGAAGGTAGCAGATTTACATAAATGTTCTTCATCAATTGCTTTTATATAGAGAATCATTATTGGTCTTTCAATGATTACTGCCTTAAGGCTTCCTTTTTTAGCTAACAAATGACTAATTATATTCTATTCTAGATCAAAAAGGCTACCAACAACTTATTTCCTTAAGCACTAGAAAATGTGGGTCAGAATAAACTAATATGAATAAAAATACTGAGTATTCCATATATAAATCTAACCATTTCTCTAATGTCACTTTCCCTTTATTTCTTTTTTCCTTTTTTTTGGTTTGTTTTGAGATGGGGTCTTGCTATGTTGCCCAGGCTGATCTTGAGCTCCTGGACTCAACCAATCCTCCCACCTCAGCCTCCCAAGTAGCTGGGACTACATGTACACACCATCAAGCCTAGCTTTCCCTTTATTTCTTTATTCTCAAACTATTCTCAAACAATGGTCCCTGGATCAGAAATGCAAATTCTGACCTACAAGATCAGGAACTCTGGGGTTGGGGCCAGAGAATTTGTTTTAATAATCCCTCCAGGGACACTAAGATTTGAAAACCACTGCTCTAATATATAATCTATAACACTTACTTAACAATATAAACTAGTTTTAGGCTTACCTCAAAAATATTTACTTTTTTCTATCTTAGAAAAGCAAAAAAGTCTCAGTTAATCCACATAAAAGATGTAAGTCTACACCAAATCAAAAACATGAATTTTCACTATTCTGAAGTTTGTATTTTCAACTTCCTCTGGTTTTCGTATATTCTTGTAATGTCAGTAGAAATTAAATGGAGGCTGACCTCTAGCAAAGGATTATAAAAGGCCAAGGAAAAAGAGCTCTACTTGTCAAAATTTTTACAACAGAATAATAAAACCCTGCAAATTATTTTAATAGGTATAATGAAAGTAAATAAAAGGATTATGATGGATCACAAACTATGGAAAAACACCCAGACAATGTTCTTGTTAGAAGCTACTTTACTATCCAATCTATATGACACAGTTAGGAAACAAAGAACTTCAGTTATTTCACAACTTGTAAACTTTACCTTTTTTCAGAATCATTAGTCTACCTTCTAGTCTCCAGTCCCTATAGACAGTGGTCCCCAACCTTTTTGGCACCAGGGACCTGTTTCATGGAAGACAATTATTCCACAGATTTGGGGGGGGGGGTAGTAGGGGCAGCAGGGGAGGGATGGTTTTGGGATGATTCAAGTGCATTACATTTATTGTGCACTTTATTTCTATTATTACATTGTAATATATAATGAAATACTTATACAACTCATCATAATGCAGAATCAGTGGGAGCCCTCACCTTGTTTTCCTGCAACTAGACGGTCCCATCTGGGGGTGATGGGAGACAGTGACTGATCTGACAGGAGGCAGAGCTCAGGCAGTGATGCGAGTGATGGGGAGTGCCGTAAATACAGATGAAGCTTCACTCGTTCACCCGCCACTCACCTTTTGCTGTGCGGCCCAGTTCCTAACAGACCAAGGACCGGTACTGGTCCGCAGCCTGGGGGTTGGGGACCACAGCCTATAGACATAGCCAACCAACAGCAAAAAAACAAATGTGAAGTCAGTACCAGCTTCTAGTTAGAGGTAGAGGGTAAATGAATGGAAACCAGTAAAATCTTGAACTGAATGACATCTCTAAGGAAGCAGGACACATGTTCCTGAGGAAAAATATAATAAAATGGATTCTCCATTTGACTCTGTGACATGTCAAGCTATCATTTGACAGTTGTTCTACATAAAAACTGTAGCTCTGCTCCACACAGTGAGAGCGGTGCAGATATAACATGGCAGCAAGAGCAGTGGCATAAGATGGCTAAGGAAGTGCCCAGGGAACAAGGGGTCCAAAGATACTCTCACATGGAAGCTGATGTCCTCAAGCAAGTGATGTAATTCACTTCAGACTTTTATTTGCAGATATAAAATCTAAAATTTCTCTTGCTAACATGAGGAAAAAACCTAAAATTCCCTTGTTCTTTTGCTGGGAGATTTGTATTGAACTGCTTTAGAGATACTGGGCAATCAATAAACTCTAAAGGCAGCTCAGAAACATGAACAAAGTTCTGCCTTCAGGGAATGTACAACCCAGATGGAGTCAACGAGCGTAAAAAAGTAGAAAATTCTAAAAAGTGAAAAGGTGAGACCAATGCAACCATACCTCTCATCTGGCATTGGCAGAAATTAAGATGTTTTATACAGATTAGTTTTCCAGATAATCAAACTTGGGTAAGTATAAAATTTTTAATAATTTTTTATGAAAAATTTCCATAAAGCATTATAAACATTTCAGTCTTTTAAAATGGAGACTAACAGACATACTGAAGCTCTTATTGACGAAGAAGGCATAATATAAACTTCAAATGCCAATAAGGGTGCTCTTAAAGGCCCCATGCTATCAGCCTTTTTTGGTTTCTTTTACATCAGCTGTTCTAACTCCCCCACTATTTTAGTCAGTCAGCATGGAAAATGCTTGACTGTATTCCACAGATTCCCTAGGTAGCATACTGCTCTTTTGTAACCTTTCCTCATATTTAAAAAAAAAACCTCACTTTTTCTAAATAGTTTTTGTTAAAATTGTAAAATAACTATATTATAAAATATTTGGAAAATAAAAGGGGAAAATCACCAAGATCACCCATATTTTTCTTCTCTTATTTTTCTGGTATAGATGTAAGACAATGATGGACAGCTGAACATTGGCTGACTACACAGCAGTTGCCAGTACAGTAGTTTATCTCAGTCTTTTTAAGATATGGAAAGCTTTTTTCATAATTGTGCTGCCAATCTATACTGCATATTTATTTCTTAAACTATCTTTGACAAAATACAAATAAATTTAATTTTTAAAAGGAAAGAATAATCCACTTATTAAAACACTTAAACTATGCACCATAAACAAACAGGAGCTACAGACTGAGAGAAAATATTTGAAAAGCATATAGCCAACATCCCCAAATATACACTATATTTGTATAAAATGAGTAAGAAAAAGACAACCAACCAATAGAAAAATGGGGAAAGAACACAAACAGGCAATTCATAAAAAATACAAATGGCCAATAAGCATAAGAATAAAGGTTCAGTCTTATTAGCAACTAGGGAAATACAATTAAAATAATAGGAGATACCATTTTAAGCCCATCATATTGACATGTAGTAAGTCAGATAACACCAAGAACTGGCAAGGATGTTAAAGAATAGACACTGCAATACACTTTTTTTTTTTTTTTGAGAGAGAGTCTCACTCTGTTGCCCAGGCTAGAGTGCTGTGGTGTCAGCCTAGCTCACAGTGGGTTCAAGCAATCCTCCTGTCTCAGCCTCCCCAGTAGCTGGGACTACAGGCACACACCACCATGCCCGGCTAATTTTTTTCTATTTTTAGTAGAGATGGGGTCTCACTCTTGCTCCGACTGGTCTTGAACTCCTGACCTCAAGCAATCCTCCTGCCTCAGCCTCCCAGAGCACTGGGATTACAGGTGTGAGCCATTGCACCCGGCCTGCAATACACTCTTGACGTATAACCACTTTGGCAAGCATCCTGGCAATCTCTAATATAGTTTAAGATCCACATACCCAATCACAGCAACTACCTTTGAGGAACTCACAGAAGAGCACAAGGATTAAGGAATCAGAATGTCACTGCGGCACTGTTGGTTATTTTGAAAAATTGGAAATTACCAAATATTTGTGAACAGAATACATAATTTTTATATATTCACAAAAGAAGAAAAAAATGAATGCACTAGAGCTACATTCATCTATAGATATACAAATTCCAAAAACACGGGAATGTCTCTTCTGTAATATATACCTACACATATAAATTTCAAAAATGTGGGAAGTTTCTTCTACAACTTAGACACACATACATTTTTTTAATATAAAGTTTAAAAACATGCAAAGTAGTATTATATAACATTATATATTATTTATGAATAGTAATATTCATAGTAAGCACGATAACCACCAAATTCAGGATAGTAATTATCCTGGGAAAAGAGGAAGGGGAATGGGGGAGGAGCACTTCAATTTTATCTGCAATATTTTGGATGTCATGTAATTAGTCTCTCTTTTCAAATTAAATGCAGAATTTTGTTTAGTTAGGATTTCATATAGTGTCAGATCAATAAATAAAAACAGAAAAAGCTTAGTGAGAATAATCTTCAAAATCAAGGTATACACACCAAATAAGACAAGATATTAAAGTTTAATAAAGCTGGGTGGTAGGTACATGGGTGCTTATTATATTATTTGCCATACTTTTCTGTATATACTTGAAACGTTATACAACAAAAATTTGAGAAACAAATATTTAGGTTAAAAAAACCAAACACTATAATAAGCTCTCTGACTATGCTCATCAAACTTCAAATCCCTTCACTGTGGATGAGATTGCACATAGCAGCCACAAAATGAAAACCTATTTTCCAGGTGACATGTAGCAGCCCATCACTGCTTCTGCTGCGAGTTGAAGAAATGAAGCTAAGGTTAACATTTGACCTTTAAAACAGTCCTGTATTTCAGAATCTCTAGTATCAGGCAAACCAGAAAGAACAGCTGGCCACCCTAACTTCTGGTCACATCAAAGCTTTTGAGTTGGGAGAGAATTTTGCGTTTATCTAGTAAAGCACATCATTTTACAGATGGCAAAAGTGAGGAATTCTAAATCTTCAGCGTGTAAAGGGAACTTCCAGGCCATCGAGTGCTCTAGTCCAACTGCCCATTCCATAGACTAATCCTCTGCAGATGTGACTAATGGTCTTCTAGTCCTATGTGACTGCTTTTAGTGATAAGTACACACTAGTCTACAAGGCAGCACACGGTCTTTCAGACACACTGTAATTGTGAGAAAATTCTTTTTACTGATCCAGAACCTGTTTCCTGGTAACTTTCATCACCGTTCCCAGCTCTGCCCTTCGGTCCTAACGGAGTAAAGTCCAACTCCTCCACACCCTCGTGCCACCTGCATAGCTTATAGTTGGCCTTGTGTTTTTCTCCATTCTGGCTCCACCTCTAAAAATCCTACTGATTCTCCAGTCATCTCACAGGACATCTGTGAAGTCTGCACTCGATATGTAATGATTAGCTAATAGGGTTGTAGGCACATTTCATGTCTGTGTGTAGCTGCTGAAGAATCTCTTTGCCCCATGGCACAGATTACACTCCTTCCTGATTTCCTCTTTTGAACTCTTAGAACCTCTACACTTAGCCTTGCATTGTGCAATCATCCTGTCAATGAACATTTACTGAGCACTGTCAGGAACTGTGCTAGATACTGAAAAAAGTAAATAAAATGTACTCAGCCTGCAGAAGAGAAAGAGCAAGACAGGTAAAAGAATAAACAATGTGAACTATGAAGTACTATACACCTCAGAAGTTGGAGAAGGCTTCAATTGAGGGGGTGATTATCTGAGCCACATAGGAACTACGTCAACACTCATGTCTTAAATAGCCTTGTGTCCCCCAGCACTCAGTTGAAGTTCAAAAAATATATAAATCAGGTAAAGTAGTTTAGCCTACTCAGCCCCCTGAGCATCTCTTGGAGGTGAAGGGGGATGACAACTGAATCCAGTCTGGCGAGGGCAGTTTTAGAGGCTGACACGGTACCTGGCTACGTACAGTATTGCTCAGGTGGTTGTCCTCGGACATCTGTGCATTCTGGAAGTAGGACAAGGGTGCAGGTAACTCTGTCATTGGAGCAACTGTATAGAAATATTTTTTCACAGAAAACAAAGCCTCTTAGGGTTCTGGAAAGGGAAAAAGAAAACGGAACTGTGTACATTATGATTATACTTTTATTTTTAAACACTTTCATAAATTACATTCAGCAGAAACAAACCTTTCTTTCATGTGTTCTCCTCCAGGCCAAGCTGTCTAAGGACCTCGAGGGCTGCTTACAGGCTCCTGGATTAGGTCTGAAATAGGATTTTACCGGGTCATTCATTGCTGGTTAAATCTTATTAAATTCATCCACACCAATTAAATACTTAAAAGACCAATTTGTAAATCAGAAATGTATTAATTTGCCATGACCTTCAACTAAATGACAAACTTATTGTCAGCTCAGAGTAACTCTTTAGCAATGAGTAGATCCACTTGAGACACCAAATATTTTCAATCACAAAGATACTTAATGATTTCAGATGTAGAGCGAAGGGAGCTGAATGATCTTAAGGAACGTTCTCAACATTCCTTTTTCTACGCTGACTAATCCAACTTGATTTTTGTATCTCCATAAAATTGTTTGGTGCTTTTAATTTTACAAAATTCTTCCTATCATCTCATCTTATCCTTATCACAATACCCAAGGCAAGGTGAACAGGTAACATACCTATTTTACAAAAGCAGGAGGAGACCCAGAGTTCAGTGACTTGCTTAAGACCACACAGTTAGGCAGACTAGTGCAAGAATCACAAACTCTTGACTCCCAACTCCCAGCCTCAGGTCCCTGGCTCTGCATCCTGGCATTGCCTTTTGTACAGACATGGTTCTATGGCTCTGTCTCTCAAGAGTTCACCCTCCTGGGGGTGGCCACATTCCCATTTGCCTATCTTAATTTCCATCAACCAATTCTTTTTTTTTTTTTTTTTTTTTGGAGACAAGGTCTCACGCTCCTGCCCAGGCTGGAGTGTAATGGCATGATCATAGCTCACTGCAGCCTCAAACTCCTGGGCTCAGGCGATCCTCCTGCCTCAGCCTCCTGAGTAGCTAAGACCACAGGCGTGTGCCACCATGCCTAGCTAATTTTTTTCAGAGACAGGGTCTTGCTATGTTGTCCAGTCTGGTCTCAAACTCCTAGCTTCATGCAATCCCTCTGCCTCAGCCTCCCAAAGTGCTGGGATTACAGGCATGAGCCACTGCACCGGGCCTCCATCAGCCAATTCTTTATGATTTCAACTTTTCATTTTCATAGAGTCTTCGGAAACATAGAAGGGAGAAATCTGTGTACATATGCAAGCAGTATTCTAATTAATAAACAGTATCTAAAACATTACTGTGTGCATATTTACATAAAAAAGCATTTTGTCAATGTCCTGTTTCATTTCCACTTTTAACGCTTCGGGATCCTCTACCCTCTAAATATTCCACTTTTTTTCTTCTAATGATTTTTCATCAAAAACGCATAAAGCAATTTTTTCCTCTAGTAAAGGTAACAAGTTCAAATTAACCCTTAATTACCTATATTGGGATCATTCAAATCATGACAAATTTTTAACCAAGGTAGGCTTTCCATGCTATCCTACCCCCTTTTATATGCCATGTCTATCTTTCTCCTCCCCTCACCTTCAGCTCATAGTCAGCTGGCATGGGATCAGGGAATTGCAAATCAATATTAACTAAACAAGACATAAGGTAAATTTGTTAAAAGAAATAAAGTAAATTAAAAATACAAATAGAGACAACAGTTACTCTTTGGGGGGTTTATTCAGTGAAAGAAGGGACACAGAAAGCTTCTGGGGTATCAGTAATGTTCTGTTTCTTAATCTGGGTGCTAGTTACAACGGGGATTCAGTTTGTGAAAATTCACTGAGCTGTATTCTTATGATCTGTGCATATTTCCATATTATACTTAAATTTAAAAATTCAAATAAATTTCTGTAGGAATAAACCTATATTTAAGGTTATTCATACTTTTGGTCCTGTCTTTTAATATGTATGGATGAGATTAAAATTTGGCAACACAGATGGTCCCCGACAGCAGTTCAACTCAGGCTTTTCCAGATTTACTATGATGCAAAAGCAATATGCATTCAGCAGAAAGTGTACTTTGAGTACCCATACAACCATTCTCTTTTCTACTTTCAGTATTCAATAAATTACATGAGATAGTCAACATTTATTATAAAGTAAGCTTTGTGCTAGATGATTTTGCCCAACTTTAGGCTAATGTAAGAGTTCTGAGCATGTTTAAGGTAGGCTAGGCTAAGCTATGATGTTCGGTAGGTTAGGTGTATTAAATGGATTTTCAACTTACAATGGGTTTACTGGGATGTAACCATATCATAAATTGAGCAGCATCTGTATGTATATCAGCACACCCGAAAGAGAGCTGGACTCCAATAGAAGAGTTACATATTTGAAGTATAATAAGTATTCAAAGTAAATGTTCTGACCTAAGCTTCTAGATTTTAAAAAGTTGACTAGTTGAAATTTTAACAGTGTAGCATTATTGATGGGCAGAGTACAAATTTAGCCCTTCCTTTCCACAAAAACATTTAGTACAGCACCTACTTCTTCAGCTAACCCAGAAATGCCACAAGATGTCAAATAGAAAAAGTTCTTATCAGTTACCTCCGCTGGCTGCTCTGAAAACTATTCATATCATTTAAAGTACACTCTAGCATGGAAACACCCTTAGAAATCTTATTAATATTCTCATATGATCCCTCAGAAACAAAATAAGTAAACGAGACGGTATTCGCCAAATGAAACATGGCAAAAGGCAAGAAAGGGCAATGCAGGCAAAAATAAATAGAAGGTAAGTAAATAAAATAAAGTGTATTACATTTACAGGTAAAATATTAGAAGAAAAGTAATTATCCACGCACCAAATTAGATTAGTATAATCTTATACTATAAATTTAGTATAAATAAAATACTAAATAATAAGAAAGAAATTATCCATTCACTAAATAAGAGAGACACTGTCTATTTACATGCAAAACTCAGACACAGATACTTAAGGGATTTAATAATTTATTATGTTCACTTCACCCATTTTACAGATGAAACAATGTGGCAGCACACAGAAGTTAACTAACTTGCCTAAGGTCACATCTGGCAAGTAAGGACTTGGAATTCACATATTACCTCTGTATAAAACTCCATCCCTGCTCTCTAGCAGTTTATAGCAATGAGGACTAAGGTATATTGAGCTGATTTTTATTACTAGTAAAACTACTGCTGAGATCTTGAACTTTAATAACTGGACTAACTATAAACTGAAAACTGAAGTGCCAAAAGCATTCCCAATATATACTCCTAATATTTATGTATTTATGTATTTATTTATTTACTTATAAATTATAAGCTATAATGAGAATCTGGTCATTTTAATTTAAGCAGTTTCCATTTTTACCCTTATGCTCATAAGATCTGTTCAGCTACTACAAGAAACCATACAAACTGATCATCACACTGGAGCTTTCTCAGACAAATCCTGTAAGAATTATCAATAATATAGTGGTCATTTTACCATATCCCAATTCTATCTTCAAAGTTCTTTTTACATCCATTATTCCATTAGATTCTTTAAAAGAAAAAAAACCAAAAAACAAGCAAAGGAGAAATGCTCATGAGGAAAGGAATCTGTATTTACATGTAAAAACCTCAGGAAAGCTAAAGGAATTTGCCTAGGCAGCTATGGTTCTGGAATGCTAGTTCCAGAACCCAGGTCTTCTGATGCCCAGCCCAGGTCTTTTCCAGTTCACCCAGAGAAATCTCATGCCTCCCTTGATGCTCTGAAGATCACAATGCTACAGGGTGAGCCTCCCTAGAAGAGCTGCTCTTTACATGGAGCTTGGTAGGAAGCAGAGGCAGGCAACAGGGCTAGGTTTTCAGTCAGGCCTGGTGAACAAACAAACACTGCTGGTACAAAGAAAGGGGCAGGCAAAGCTCGATTTGATTCTGGTCCAGTAACAGCTGAAAACAATTGATGATTGCATGAAGAAGGTCAATGACCCCACTGTTCAAGCAGCATGGCAAAAGACACTAGTAGACTTTATAACATTCTTAGCTGAGCCCTGTGAACACAAAAAGATAGTTACTGGGAAGTGAGGATCTTTCATGTGACCTGGATTGCAGAGGGAGTAGGAGCAGGGACAGAATTGACTTTAGTGTTTCTGCTCTCTGGCAACCTGCTGAAGACTGACAGAGCACAACACGTGAATTCACTGCTATCCATTCCCTTCTCTCAAGACACTTGCTCAATCAGACAAAAGGAAAAAGAAATCCTTCTCTGATGGGCAACTAGAATTTTTTTCTATTATATGCAAAGAGACTGAAAAAGCCCCAGGAAAACTACATACAATCTCCAAGCTTAGATGTGCTGAACAGAAAAGTCTGTCTAACCAGAAAATCTACCCATCAGCCCTTCAAAAAGCATCACAGGAGCAATGCTTAGAATCTCAAAATAAGTTTATTAAAAATCCCATTCAAGCACGAACAGAAAAGCACTTTTTTTCCCTCTCACTACATCCCAAGGTAACAACTAAACCTCAAACTCCTAGAAAATGTAGTAACTTTAGTATTGATAACTATTTTCTTTTTTCACTCTCAGAGATAATATGTAAACAAAATTTGCACTCTAGAAAAACATCTTCATGAGACTTAATCGTGAGCTCTAGTACAGAGGGCTTGTGGCTTGCTTTAATGTCTCTAAGCCACTTGACTTGTTACTTTCACTTAAGAAAAGTGCTAAAAGTATTTTTTGCTGCATCTGCATTGCAATGCTAAAAGTTTTCAAGTGCCAAAGAGCTTGTGATTTAGTCTTTTTCTACAAAAGTATTTAACCAGCCTTGGTGTTACTTTGACAGTTTCTCCCTAACAGGCAGCCCAAGTTCTGATTATATGGATGGGCTAGAAAAGCCTCTGCTTGAGTTATTAAATGTTCACATCCAACAGTAAATGTAACCAAACTCCAAACTGCATTCTATAATTGAAACTAATAAAAATAATTTAAAGTTAGTTTAAAACTTTAGGAATACATCCTGAAAACACTCCTCTGATTTTTAAGAGACTAGCAGCAAATCATTCACCCAACCCTATAAAAGGCTTTGTGAAAGCAGTAGACACTAAAAAGAGCAAGGATAGTGATACATTCTATTTGAGTTTTTTTCTCCTTCCATCCCACTCCACCTCTGTGAGCCATCTGTGGTAGATTAAATTATTATTCAGCAAATATTCGCTCCCTCCCCCAGCCTCCCCAAGGGAGGAATATACTCCTCTCTCCAGTGATGTTGGGCTTCGCTTTGTGACTTGCTTTGGCCTCATAGTGGGTACAGTCTACTACCTACCATAAGCCTTTGGGCATGATCATATGACTTGCTTTGATCAATTCGATCATAGCAGATATGGCAGAAGAGGACACTTGAACTACGCTTGTACAACTGGCCTTGCCTTCTTGCACTGCTGAGAAGAGCTGAACATGGGTAGCCACTGCCCCAAAATAAGACATGCAAATAAGGATTGCCCCCTCTGATCCACAGACCTACACCTTGATGCAAAGCCTTGCACGAGAATAAATGCTCTAAGACTCTAAGTTTGGGTAAGGTCTGTAATGTAGAGTTACTATAGCAACTTGTTTTTAAATAATGGTTATGCTGGCTCAGGAGATGCAATAAAAATGAACAAAGAGTTATAATCATAAGTCCAGAATCCCTTATCTGAAACCATTAGGACTAAATGTGTTTAGAATTCAGAATTTTTTGGATTTTGTAAAGATAATATGATGCAAATACCATATGTTGTATAATGCCCCCACAGGATCTTAGACAGAACCACAAAATCAAACACATTAAATCTATAGTGAAATACATGAATCATTTTAAATTACATTAAAAAAGAAAATAAAGACTACAACTAGATACAGGTCAGATTTTGCTGTCAAATTAGTTATGAAAAGCCTTTTGGTTTTCATGAGTTTTTGCATTTCAGAATTGTGTATATGGGACTACCGTCCTGTATTATCAACCACTGTATAATTACAAAAAATCTTTCCCAATAAGTTATCTAATGTCAATAGCTCTACAAGGAAGGTATGATTACTTCCAATCATTGTCTCAAATTCTCTATGGAAAAGGACAGAATACAACTAATTTTTAACGAAAAAATGATTACTTACATCTAATTAATTTGTAAATCACTGGTTACATTTAGCATTGCCTGCATTATTTCTTCTGCTTTGAATCAACTTTAACAAGGAACTGTACAAGGCATTGTGAAAAGCAAACATTAATACCCTTTAATCAACAAACACTTACTGGGTTTCTTCTACATAACCAGACACTGTGATAGGTACTGGGGATACTATTAAATCAGATATTGCTTCTGTTTTTAAGGTGCTTACTATCTAGAGGGAAAGACAAACAAATTTTTATATTGATTACATATTAAAATAAAACTGTTAGGTATAATGGGTTAAAATAAATATATTATTAAATTAATATATTATTCAAATTAATTTCACTTGTTTCTTTTTACCTTTAAAAATGTTTATTACTTGTGTTTGGGCTCAAAAAAAGAAAAAAAGAAAAATTCAGACATGTGTTTGGGCTAAAAAAGAAAAATGTTTATTAGAAAATCTGAAATTAACATTTGTGTACATTGTATTTCTACTGGAGAGTGCTTCTCTAAATCTTCAGTTCCTTTCTGCTACACCAGGTCTAATACTCAAAATCCCTGACAATCTTTTCCTTCCTAAAGCGTTCCTCCCTTCCTCAGTTTTTGTGACACTGCACTATGGTGGTTCTCCTCCCACCACACTCATTCTCCTCAGCTGGCTCCTCTCCCTTCTCCCACTCCCTCATTATAAATGCTCCTAAGTGTCTGTCCTTGGCCTCCTCGTCCCCTTCCTTCACTTAGACATCTCCTCCACTGCTCCAACATCAACTGGTAAATCTATTTAAGTGACTCATATTTACAGCCCCAGTCCCACCCACAGGACATTTTCATCTGCCGGCACTTCAAAACTAATACTCTCAAACCACTTCCTTGTCTTCCTCTCTAGACTACTGCTTTCCTCCTAATTTCTTTATTTCTGAGAACGTCTCTCCCACTCTCTAAACTTAAAACCTCCTAGTCAACTTTACACTTTATTCCTTGCTCCTCAACTGGTTGTCACGTCCTGTTTATGTTTCTTCTTTCTAAACCTCTGCCACCATCGCAGACCGAACTCTAATTATATATATCTCACCTGAATTACGCAAAAGTCACCTCAATTCTCTCACCTTCCCAGCCTCTACTACCAGATTAATGTGCCGAAAGCAAAGCTCTGACCATTAACAGTGCCACACATTTGAAAAGAATCTGAGAGGGAAGAAAAAACAAACACATGCAAGCACTGGACATGCACGCCTCGTGACAGACCCCGTTTTCCGCCTCGAACGTGAGACATGAGGAACTTAGCCCTCAGTGCCACTCGCTTCTGGACAAGGACACAGCAGCGTGAGGCGCGGAGTTTGACCAGTTGCTCAAGCCGACCCAGCCCAAGGCGCTTCCTCTTTCTCCTGCTCCACTCAAGACAGTCAATCGCGGCTCAAGGCACCTGCGCCTGGAGATGTCTTCGGGAAAAAAGCATTTCCGGACCAAAGCTCCGAAGGGAATCTCTCTTTAACCTTACCGCGCCACGCGCCGGGAGCCCGAGAAACGGGCCGCCCCTCCTCGTTTCCCAAGCGGGGTTCCTCCGTCCCCACCCGGCCGCGCCCCGCCCCTCATCCTCGAGAACACCGGCTCCGCGGCCCGGGCGGCGACAAAGCGGCCTCCCGTGTCCGCGGTGCCTTACTTTCTCCCCGGACTCCCCATAACGCACGTACTCTTTTCCCGTCGCCGTAGCCGCCGCTCCCTCGCAAACCAGGTTCCTCCCAGTCCAGCTGCTGTTTTGTTTCCGATGTGAAATCGCTGCCCCCGGAGCTGCCCGTCCTAGGCCACGCCCGAGAGCCCTCACCCGTGTCGTCATTTCCGGCTCTGGCGTCGTTGGCGGCCGGCCCGCCGGCGGAGGGTAGGCCCCACCGAGGGCGGAGCTTCCGGCAGTGCGCGAGGATTGCGGGGGAAATCAGCCGGCCTCCTCCAGCTGGGGGAATGCGCTTTGAGTGCAGGCGCGGGTTGTCAGAGATCCTGAGACTGCTCTCGAGCTGAGGAACTGGGCCCAGTGTGTGCTTCGCTGGCCTACAAGCAATAGATCTTAATCTGACGTCTTTCATTTCTCTGTAGTACTTGTAGTATTTGTACAGTTTCTCAAAATGCGAACTAGCTGCAGCACAATCAAGAGGATGCTAGTTAAAATTGTAAATATCCGTGCCCCTCCCCCGCACAATCAATCAAAATTTCGGGTGGGTGGGTGAACCAGAGAAACTGCATTTTAAACAAACATGCTCCAAGACTCTTGGGCTCCAAGCTTGAGAACCAGTCTTCCTAGATGTAAACTAGATGAGAGCAGAAAATGTGTCTTATTTTTATAATACCCAAACCTAACAATATCTGGTTCACAGTGGGTTGCTCAGTCACTTGATTTTTTGCATTCGCCAGCTTTTCGTCCAGTTTCCGCGAAGACAGCACCAACAACTAACTCATTAAGCAGCACAGCACACTCATCTATTCATCTGAAAGTTAAAAGTAAACAATGAATACTACCTTATAAAACTACGGATGAACAATGGAGAAATAATTCCAACTCACAGGTGATCAGAAAACTAAAAAATGAAATTGACATATGGTATCTTGCCAAATTACATTTTTCTAAACTTTCTTTTAAATTCCTCCCCAAGATATCCCCTCACATTCCTACAGCATCAATCCCCAATCCTTCCTCCCCCTACTCCCAACACTGATCCAAAGTATCAAATTGATTTTAATAGTTTTTTCACACAGTAACTTCACATTTAAGAAAAGTAATCTCTTCCATTAACAGGTGAATCCTTGTGGTGAAGTGAAGACATAAAAAAGATTAAAAAAAAAAACAGAAAAAGATAAGTTGGGAGGAGGGGAGAAAGGTTGAACAACAAAAAATGATCTTTTAAAAATTCCTCTTCTACCCCCCCTTTAACTTAACAAGGGAAGAGATTTTTGTTCATTTATATATTACAAGTGGTGAGAACAGTTCAATGTATTTGTTGAACATGCATAGGCTAAAACCCAACTATTTGTCAACTAGTTCAATCTCTTTGATTGTAGTCTGCTAATATGGGTAGAATGTCTTAAGATGCTGGTAAACTATTCTTAGAAACAATCTAGAAAAATTTTGTGCGAAGATATTCATGTAGTATTTTACAGCAAAAATTCGAAGGCTAAAGGTTCTACAATAAATTATGGTTCACCCACTTCACAAAGTGTCATTAAAATTGTTCATGAAAGTTATGTGTAACAGAAATTTTTATTGTTAAATGAAAAAAATAGACATAGGGTGTCGTATTTACATTTACTGTCAAAAAAACATTCCTGCAAACAGGAAAACAAAAAAGACAAAAAAGCAAACACTGACTTTGAATAACTAGACTCCAGATAATTTTTCTCCAGTTTTCTGCATTCCTTCATTTTTTAAATGAATATGAACACCCAGGTACCCCAAGGAACAGCCAGCAAGAGACAATGGGAAAGACAGTCTAGAGAGGAACAAGGCAAAAGTGATATACTAGACATCAAGGAAAAGTCCCAAGTAGACAGCAAATGTCCAGAGTGCTAAAAGATAAACCAGAGCATAGCCTCTTACCAAGGCCTGTTTAGGTTGCCACCAGTTAACAGTGGAATGGTGAGGTACAAATTAGAATAGGTTGAGTGTGTGTCAGGAAATTTGGAGGGCACATATACTGGCATACTCTTTCTGGAATTTTGGTAGAGTAGCGGAAAGGAGATAGGATCCTAATATTTTTGTATTGTTCTTCAAAACATTTTCCAGACTGAGGATAGAAAGAAGGTAATGGCAATATCTGGGCAAGGGTCAAGAAACCATAGAATGTTTATAAAACAGAGCCAGTGGGGTCAGGGAGGTCTTCTGTATAGAATGCATGGAGTATCTATCTTCACTTACAGAAAGCAGAGGTTTAATATAGATGCTGCCATAAGCTGGAGAGCTAGAAATGGAGATAATGAGCCTACTAACTTCTTTTGAGTTAAGTTTTTGTTAAGCTTGAGGGATCTCTGCTAGGTGAAGGGGAAAATCAGATGACTTTTAGTCATTCTGTGAATAGTTTTTCAGTAGCTACTACAGCACTGAGGGTTCAAAAACAGCAAAAGCTGTTGTGTTAATAGTAAAAGAATGACCAAATAGCATTTAAAGGTCCCAGACTCTACAGTGGTGCATTTACATTTTCCCCAGAGTGTTTGGAACTTGGATGGTGGCAAAACCCAGTAGTAAGAGATGAAAGATAAAGCAGAAGTGAAGTTCAGAGTGCTGGACTTGAAGGACTAGAACTTCCCTCCGTGGGGGAGGGGGTGGTTATAGCTGAGACCAAAGAGGCTGGGTCAAATCACTACTGAAGTCCGGACCTGGTCAATTAGAAAACAAAGACCATTCTTCACACCAGTGACCTTAAGGCAATCCAATTCATGCACAGTCCACACAGAAGCAGTTTCCTATAGGAGGCAAGTAGAATTGATGCGACAGATTAAATATTGTCAGCAGGACTCGGTGCTTGGCCATATGATTAGCTTCTGAATTATTTGCAAGTATTAGTTTCCTAAGATTAGAACCTTCTTAAGATCAAGGCTGCTTTGTCTTACTCATCTTGTATTTCTAGCCTTAAGTTCTGACTGTGTTTGTCACTATTAATTCTAATTTCCTTCTCAACCAACAACTTGGACCGCCTTGGAGACTTTACTCAATAATATACTGAACAAAATGAAATTTTACTATCTGGAGGTTTTCCATCTTCAGTAACAATCAGTCAAGTCTCTTCAACTGGGTACTACATTTACCAAAACTGTAAAATTGACAAGAAAAAAGTGAACCTTCATAGTTCTTGCATTCCACAATGTGAAGTGCTCACTAGTTTTTCCTTCTGTTTAAAAAAAAAAAAAAAAGGAAAAGTAGTTTTTTTAAAAGTATTCTTAAATTTACACTTATTATTTTTGTTTCAAAGATTTGCTAAAAATCCATTCTATGCTGGCATTTTACTAACAAGCACTTTCCTCTACCCTTAGATCTGTATTAGAACCTAGACCAGTACTGTCCAATGTAACTTTCTGCAATCATGATAATGTTCTATAACCTGCAACATACAATATGGTAGCCACTAGCTAAATATGGCTATTGAGCACTTAAAATATAAATAGCGCAACATAAAAACTAAATTTATTTTAGTCAAACATGCTTTGAATTAGTGCACTTGAAATACGGCTACTGTGACTGAAGAAGTGAGCTTATAAATTTTATTTCATTTTAATGCATTTAAAACCACTTGTCATTAGTGGTTACTTTTTGATAGTGCAAAGATAGACCATGAATTAGAATCCCGTATATAGGGGCCTCTAGATAACCATCTGCAGGGAACATTGTAGTGATCACGTGGGGTCGAATAGACTAGGTGACCCCGAAGGTCCCTTCCACAAATCTAATAATTCATACAGTATTTTGTATATATGTCTACCGGTTTTCGTGAACTCCTTACGGAAAAATTAGAATCTATTAAAGATGAAAATGCAAGTATTCAAATGAAAATAGACAATTATTTCAGTATTTTACCATAACCATGATAAAATATCTACCAGTAATCAAAAATCACACATTCATAAGTTCATATATCAAAATTGTTAGTTTGGTTTATAGTATGATTATATTAATAACTCCTGGGTTTATTATGTTTCCTTGTTTTCTTCTTGACACCTAGACTGTTTTCTTTGCCGGTGAGGAATTCCTTCTCATATCCTTTTATCTCCAGTAACATTCATGAATCAATTTCATCATCTTTTGCTGAGCAAAACGATTTCTCAATTTCATATTGTTAACAAAAGGCCGATATATAAATTGGAGAAATCTGTCACCAATTTGACATAAAACATTTTGGTAGTTTCTTGGGTATTAAATGGGAACATCCACAGAACTTATCAGAAAGAGTTCGGTAAATAAGCCTTATCTAAACACTGTATACCTGCTTCCATTTCTTTGCATTAAAAATTTTTTCAACTTCATATAATAAGAAAAAAAATGATACAATGTTTAGTTCAATTTGGCTCTCAAGCCAAATGTTTCCTCAATTTTTTCACCAGATCTGGTATTCATGCCTGATTAATACCTGAAAGAGCACTCCCCACAAAATAATCATTACCTTATACTTACATAGTTTACAGGGAAGGGCTGTAATATTCAGAATAAGTAAAAAAAAAAAGTTCTCTAAGGAGGAAATTCCCTGGGGCTGGCTGGGAATAAAGCCTAGAATATTAGGGTGGTTCTCAGGCATCGTCTTAGAAGATCACTTTATGTTGACAAATATAACAATATGTTTTTCTGTGTCAAAAAATGTTTCTCTCTTTAAAATCTACCTAAAAAGGAAATTAAGTTGCATTTATATAGTCTGTTAGGATAAAATAATACTGAATAGATACCTTAAAGTGCTAATCAAAGTGCAGTCCTTAGGTCAGTTGGCATTGGCATCACCTGGGAGCTAGTCAGAAATGCAAAACTTCAGGCCCAATCCCAGCCCTATTAATTCAGAGTCTGTGTTTAACAAGACCCCACTGGTGATTCAGAAGCACATTAAAGTTTGAGAAATACTAATTCAAACTTACCTTTCCTCCTTGTAAATAGATATACATATTTAAAAGTATTTTTTTAGGGTCAAATAAGGAAAAGGCATTTTACTTTTCTAACTGCCAGATCAAGGATAATTCTTAAGACTTTCATGTTGTTTTTATAACAACTTCGGGCAATATGAATTCATACTGTGTAAGGTTTCCAAATTCAAATTAATTTATGGACTTGTGGTAAAGACAAACCAGAAAGTTCAAGCAATTTAATAGAAATTTCTTATGTGTATTTTCCAAGACACTAGAATATGCCGGTTTATACATGTCCAATTCTTTATATGCAAATCTGAAAAACAAGAAACTCTGAAAATCCAAAGGTTTTTCACTAATCTTGTCACAAAACTTAATTTGAATTGGCATTAAACAATTAATTTAATGGTCTTTACCCCACTTACTATGACGATTCCCACTTTGCTGCAGAAATGTTAATTGAATTGGGGGTCCTGCCACAAACCTCACTGATGGTGTTATGCAGTATATGGTACATACCCCTCAAGAGTTTCAGATAAGTGGTATCTCTAGCTTTTAAGAGGGGTCCTTTCAGATAAGTATAGTTGAAACAGCAGCAGGAGAGACCAGCAAGGGAAATTAGATTTACCTAAATAAACCTTCATGCTGATCTTGGCTAAATTTTATAAAAACAACCTAATATGATGCTTCAGAAGCAGTACCTGTGCAGTATGTTAAGAAAAGACAGCGAGGCTTAATATATTGCTCAAACAAGGTCTTAGGCTGGAGGTGAATCTGAGAAAAGGCTAGTAAATAAATTTATAAATGGCAAGGAACATCCTTCTCAAATTTTCCTTTGAGAAACCAGGATTTAAATTATAACACTAAAGAGAGGTACTTCCACAGATGTATAGTAGATTCATCCAAAATAAGGTAAATAGCTTCTTTGACCCTCAGATATCAACAGTCATAAAAATCGAGTCCATAAAAAATTCAGCCCATATTGTCAAGTTTTCTAGTATGCACCACACAATTACAACATGATGCCATTTATTTACAAGACTCTGAAAGAAGATGAGTCCCCAAGATCAAATATATACATTTTTAATACTTGAAATATTTACATAATGGAACCATGTCATGGTTCAATGTTAAGAACAGTGTTTTCAAATGTCCTCTCAAGGTGTTTAAAAAAAAAAACTCTAGTAACGTATGCTTTTCTAACAGGCCAATCTTTATCTTTCTTTTAAATAAATACTCAGACATGGAAACAGCTGCATCTAAACTTGTGTTAAAAACTGTTTAAAACTTGTTAACATCTTCAGGTAATTCTGCTCCCTGGTGAAGTTTTGATCTATAATAAAGAAAGCCCCAGGTATGCCTCTAAGCACATCAGTATATTTTTACACTTTGATGAGCAGACGTAAAACAAAGTGTGTATGTACACACACACACACACACACACACACACACACACACGGTATAAGCCTTCTACAGAAAAAAAATGAAAACAAAAAATTAGTGGTTGGTAACTGCCTTGAATGATTTACTTTATCCTTAGAAATAAGATGTAAACTTTGTAAATTTCCAAGGTGAATTCCTATTGTATTTGTCAAACTCTCCTAAGTCTGTAAACTTGCCTAATGTTATCTTTTGTCTGTTTTTAAAAGGGTTTTTCACTTATACTTTTAGAATGAAGATTTTTTTTCAATAAAGGGGTATAGCAAAATTAAACTATGGACCGATGAGTGAAAAAATGCATTAAATAAAGCTCTCCAGGATTTTAGGATGTGCCTCATTTCTGAGCAATGAAATTAGAAGGGAAAATCACTATGATCCACACTCCTTTAAAAGAGAAGCTGAAGAAGCCAGCTATTACCAGGGAAACCCCATCCTGTTAGCAGACTTCTTGCTCACCACAGAAGACCATGCTCTGGGAAACTAATAACGTAATCATACCAGACATTTGGATTGGCACAGTATCGATTTTTCCCTTACGATTCTATTCTTTGATTAGGAAATGTTTGAGGGACCCCACACCAAAGCAAATAAGAGAAAAGAAAGACTTTTGCACATACATTCACACAAACACATTCATACAGAGATACAATAGGAATGGACTGTCTGCTAATTTTGCATTCTAATTTTAAATTCCACAACTTTACGAGAGCTTGCCATTTCTGATCAAAGGGGAGTGAGGTGGTAGTAGATATGACTGGTATTCTACCAATTAAAATCGTTCATGTTGGTTCCTATACAGTACAGTTCAATATTAAGTGCAATTCTGCAAAAGAATTGGGGAGTCATTTTAATATTTACAAGGAACAAATCAGCAGAACAAGATTATATCAGATAGGCTGTGTACAGTAGCTGCGGCTTATAAAACATACCAGTAATTTGTACCTGGTGAGTATAAAGAGAACCAAGGATTCAGATGACTTTACAACCAAGGGAGTACACAGAGCATCAACAAATTGGAGGACAAAAAAATTCACATTTTCTACATTAAAAAAAAATTACAGATCTCACAAATGTCTTTAAAGACAAAGAAAAATTTGAAGTCCTTTAAAGGGTGGGAAAGAAGAAATCTGAAATGGAACTCTAAATGTAAAAAGGGTTTTACTTCACAAGACCAATTTTCTTGGCTTCTGTTTCATATATCAATAATCTCCACATTTTGACTATAAAAACTTCTGCTTCTTCATCAAGTACCTAGAAGAGAGAAAAAAATGAAATTATCCTCTATCTACTTATGAGTTAGGTACCTCATGTCCCCACCACCACTCCTGCCCTCATCCCACACACATATGTGGCCCTCTACACCAGGACTGCTGTGAGGAGAAATGGACTATCCCGCACCCTTCTAAAGAAGGCAACTATGCCTGTGCTCCAGGGTATCACTGACTTGGCAAAATGTGCCTTAATGTTACCAGGTCTTCAAAGAGGCAGTTTAGGATAGGAATTTAAAGAACCGGATCTCTACTCAAACTACTTAGGTTCAAATTCCACTTCTCCCTCATATTAGCTACATGCCCTTGTTTGGTTACTTAACCTTACCAAGCCTCAGTTCCCTTATCTGTAAAATTGAGGGAATGTGGCTATGTCAAAACACTAGGTACCACTGTGGGAATTAAAAGCTATTACGTTCCAACCAGTGACAAGCTGTGGGGGGGGGGGGGAAGCTATTATGTACTGAGTGCCTAGTACACAGTAAGTGCTCAGTAAGTATCCAAGAAAAGCCAGAAATTTTTATTTTATAAGAAACTTTGGTCAATTTCTCAATGATGGCAACTAATTAAAGAACTTCTAATTTGACTTCTATGACCCAGATTTGACTCTAGTTTAGAATTCTGGTGCAACATTA
The DNA here is from genome assembly GCA_023783475.1 of Daubentonia madagascariensis. Lineage (NCBI taxonomy): Eukaryota > Metazoa > Chordata > Mammalia > Primates > Daubentoniidae > Daubentonia > Daubentonia madagascariensis. The sequence goes on along the minus strand of JAKFHU010000485.1, from coordinate 33,611,618 downwards.
ATTCATACGAATAACAGACACAGGCACAAAATACAACCAAAATTCACTAATTTATATAAAACGAAGAAAGGTATAGTTTAAAAGTCAGATTTTTAATAAGAATGAAATAGTAATCGGACTAAAACTTTGATCTCTTCATTTATTCAAGAAATATTTAGAGGGACCATGAGCTTTTACCAGAGCAGTTTGACAACACTAGCTCAAATTTCCTCATCAACAAGCATGAGCCAGAAAATAATAAAAAACAATTGAGTCTAACTAATTGAACTCCAAATATCAAAATATTTCAACAAATCAAAATGGATGAACATTGACATAAGAAATATGACTATGATGGCAACTCTGCTAAGGCCAAAATCTAGAACACCGATCTTAAAAATTCTATCACTCAGGCCTAATTATGACACCCTCTCTCTCTACCCCATGAAAAAAGAGGCTGGAAGCTCAGGAAAGTTCAGAATCCAGCTCCAAAGATTGAGACCTATTCACATTTCTCCTTTCCTCTGAGGCAATGAATTTTTCACAAATGAGTTCTAAACAACAGCTGCACTGGGCTGGCTAAGTAGCAGAAAATGAATGTTATTTGGCTTTAGACATGATATACTGAGTGACTGCACACAAAACATCTTGACTTCACAAATCCTCCTTTTAGCTAAAAACCCCACTGTGTCCACTTCTTGACATCTTTGGCTGCAGTTCAAAATTCAATTTCTCCCAGTCATCTATCATCTCATATCATGCTTGATGTTTCCTCTCCTTCCCTGACTCATTTTCCATTGCTACCTTCTCACTCTGCCCTTTGGACCCCTATTCCATTTTATACTAGCCACCAACAACCCACCAGTTTTCTCATCTAACCTTAAGAGAAACCCTGATCTATCCCCCAGAGCCCCGGACAATCTTGGAGCCTTCTGAGGAAGTCCCTCACTCTCAATGTCTTAGTCTCTACAAGAGAGGCTGCTGGATCTTCACTGTTTCTATCCTTGTTTTATCCTTGTTTTAAAAAAAAAAAAAAAATCTCCAAAGTTCATGAGATCTCACAACACTACCATTTTCACTCTAACTGCAGCTGTCTAGCCAATACCTAACCTAGTCTTTCCCTCCCATTAAGTGAGTGCTCTGGCACTTGGTTCCAGTATTTCTCTCCAATCCCTGGCCCAACACCACCGAGGAATTTCCAGTGGCCACACTTCACACCTTGCCATCATCTGGACTGATCCATCCTTTATGTTCTTTTTTCTTTGTGTTTTAAGACAGGGTCTTGCTCTGTTACCCAGGCTAGAGTGCAGTGATGTCATCATAGCTCACTGCGGCCTCCAACACGTGGGCTCAAGAGATCCTTATGCCTCAGCCTCTCAAGTAGCTGGAACTATAGGCACACACCACCATGCCAGGCCTTTCTTTTTTTTTTTTAATGTAGAGACAGAGTCTCACTATTGCCCAGGCTGATCTCAAATTCCTGGGCTCAAACGATCCTCCCGCCTCAGCCTCCCAAAGTGCTAGGTACAGGCGTGAGCCACCTCACCCGGCCCCTTATGTCTAAAACTTTAACTTCCTACTCTCTGACCATAACCCCTCCTTCCAGTTGTTTTATTCTAACACACTTCCCACAACTTCATTGCAACCACCAGTCCTTAATTCACTCAAAGCACCAGCTCTATTCAGGTATTATTTTCTTCTCTCCGAAGCTGGAGCTCACAGTTCATTCAATCACTTCTTTCACCCTTACATCAATTCTCTTCTCCCTTTCTTTTTCTCACAAAATCACAATGTTAAATAAATGCAACCACTGACTCTAATCCCAAATTAAATGCAGTTGAGGATTTGATGTCTACTGCCAATCAAACAGACACCTGTTAAAAGGACAAAATAGTTACACAACCTTCATGTGTCAGTTTAGAGGGTAATTCCTGTGATGCTTTCCCTAGCTGCCCTCAACAACATCAGATGCTCTCTCTCCTCTGCCCCCATTATCCTTTTTACATACCCCATTTTAACACTTATAATGTCAATATCTGTATACCTGTCTTGCTACTAGTTAAGGGTAGATGTTCTTTTATGCTTCTACCATATTGCTTTACTCAGTAAGCACTTAATGTCCTCTAAAGTCCAGGCAGGGAAAGTGAAGGAGAGGGGAAGCACAAGAAACTAGTGAAAAAGAAATAAACCGCTTTATTTATTTACTTTTTAAGACAGGGTCTCACTCTGTCACCTGGGTGAGAGTGCAGTGGCACCATCACAGCTGACTGCAACCTCAAGCTCCTGGGCTCAAGCGGTCTCCCTGTCTCAGCCTCCACAGGAGCTGGGACCACAGGCATGCGCCGTGACGCCTGGCTAATTTTTCTAATTTTTTGTAGAGATGGGGTCTCGCTCTTGCTCAGGCTGGTCTCAAACTCCTGGGCTCAAGTGATTCTCCTGCCTTGGCCTCCCAAAGTGCTAGGATTACAGGCATGAGCCACCAATCCTGGCCAATAAACCCTCATTTTAAGTGCCAGGTAATAGCAGGTATTTTGCTGTGGGTTCCTTTAATCTCTTTAATGAATATTCAAATTTTAATTCAGGACTATAAAAAGAAAGATTCTGGAAGCAACACAGGTAGAAAATGAATCAAATTCAAAAGTCTGTTTGTGAATTTATTAATGAATAAGTGAAATTTCTAACTTACCATAGCAACATCATCTAAAATGCTCTGAGGAGAACTATGAGCCATAACCTAAAAGAAACAATTGTCACATTAAAAATAAACAAAAACTTAGCAATATAGTCAAAAAACTTTAAGGTACAAACCCTCATACTGTTATGGGAATTTCTTGTAGCTGAGGAACCTTTCTATAAATTTTACTTCTCAGAATTTCACTCTCTACAATAAAAGTTTGACACCAAAACCTGGGATCTTAATCGCTATAGAATGATCTGTCTTCTACTTGTAAACCAAACATTTACACAAGTTTTGGAGCTAAAGTAATTGCAAGTGGAGAGGTTAGCCTAAATTTGCTCTTCATATTATTAAAAGAGCAGTTCTGGTGGAAAGTAGCATAGTTATACCCTTTATAGGAATATGGTGCTTCTACTATAGTAACTATCTTACTGAAGATAAGACTATGCTTTCAGGAGACAACAAAGGATATGATACATCCTGATGGTAAAGAGCAGAGGTTTTAGAGGCTAGACTCTGTTACTTACCATACCATCATGGCCAAGACACAATCTCTCCCTACATCTCAATTTCTTCACGTATAAAATGGGTATGGCATTACTGACTTTCACTTCCTAAGGTTGTTAGGAGGTTTAAAGAAGATAAAGTTCTATAAAACGCTAAAATATTACCTGCCAGGAACAAAGCCTGGCACATGGTAATCATTCCATGAACACTAACCACTATTATATTGAAGGGAATATTTTGCTCCTGTCCAAAGGATAGGACACTGACAAAGGAGTTGACGAGACAAGCTATCACCTTTCTCCACAAAACCTCCTCAACATTATTCTTCTAACCAAGGTAAGAGCATGGCATAGCATTCTCAGGGGAAGGAAGAGAGAGTATAATTGGCAAGAGCTAGCAATTCTGTCGTCCTTGACCCTCCGAAATGAAAACATGTGGCATGAGGGGTCTGAAGTAGAGTGGAAGGGTTCATTAAAGCAGCCATAAATCGCTTACTTGAAACTAAACTATCAGGGACTTGGCCCTGCAAGATTTTTGTTCTTTATTTTAGAAAGTGTCTAATATTTTAAAATTTAAAATAAATGTTGGGAGCGAAGAGAATAAAGACTAACCTTAGAACAAACAAAATCAACTAATGTAGCTTCTTCTTCACCTATATATTCTATGATTTTCTTATTAATCCATGGTCTAATTCGTCGTTCCATCAGTATCTGGAAAACAAAGCACAGTTACCAAATTAAAGAATTATAGCTTTTTATTACACTTACCAAAGCCTATACCCTATAACCTCACGATTCTTCTTCAGGCCAAAATATAGTATGGTCATTCACAAGTTAAACTAAGACAAGTATGTATCAAGATACAATTATTTGCTTCTAATCCTTGCTTCCAGTACAACCAAAAAATGGCCCAATGACATGTATTTCATGGCCATCGCATTTATTTTGTGTCAAGATGATTATCCCTACTTACTTGTCATTAACAGAACCAAATGAGTTTATGTGGCATATTCAAAACCACTCCCAATAACATGATGAAACATAATTTCCTACTCACAGAATCCACAATAGACCAGTCAAGGGGATAAGCAAAGAGCTCAGGTTTGGCTGTAGGGATTTTCTCAATGAGACTCTTAATATGTTTGCGTTTTTCTTCAGTGTTCACAGTGCCTTTGGCAGCATTTTTATCATCTTCACCATAATCCAAGGGAACCAGTTTCCTTTTTCGTGGTACATCATCGCTATCTTCATCTTCAAATTTGTTGAAAACACTATCTACTGGTAGTTTCTTTCTCTTCACAGAATTAGGCTGACCAGGACTATTGGAAGCACCTACAGTAAAAACACTCTCTTAGCATGATGACTTAATTTTCAAGTGTTACATTTTACAACCCACCATCCCTCAAAAGCAGTGTTAAGTATACTTCCGCAAATCTCAGAGAAAGATCCCAACTGTAAAAAATAACTCACTACTCACAAGTGCTAGAAAATTTAACTTTTCACTTCTTCTCGAACTCGAGGCAGCTGCAGATATAGGAGCACTACTAGAACTATGAAAACAATTGTGAGCTAGAAAGGCATTTTTTAGTAATTTTCTATCTACCTACCAAGCAGCACATGTTTATTTTTTTCCTTAAAGCACAACACAGGTATTTGCAGGGAGGGAAAAAAAGATAAGAAGAAGAAAGAAAATGCCAACATACCCAGTTTAAGACTTAGTCCTATTTTTGGCCTATGCTCCTCAGGTTGTTGTTGATCTGGTGAGTTTTCATGAGGAATAATAATACCACAGGGAGACTCATCCCCAGGAGTGTTGGGTGTTGCATTGCCACTAGCAGAAGAAACAGATGGGGCAGAGCTGATCGGTCTCAGTGTAGGTTTGAGACACGGCTTTTGCTCTGGCTCTTCTTCTTCTTCTATAGGTTCTTCTCGTTTTTCTTCTTTTTCTTGCTTTTCTTCTTGCTCTTCTTCTGATTCTGGTTCTTGCTTTATTTGTGGCTGTCTGCGCCTCTCAGCCTCTTGTTCCATCTAAAACCACAAAAACAATCTGATTAACTTGGAAGAGACTACAATTCTCTCTACTATACTTGATTCAACTGCTTTTTATTTTACATTATTTTTTGTAAAATACCTTTCTTTTTGGTTAGGAATAACTGAACACTGCCTCCTATAATCAGAAAGCTGAGTAAATCTATAGAGTATATTAGCTGCTGTGCAAATTTTTAGTTTTTAAAAATTATATATTACAGTTCTTCAGTGGATTATATAAGCTCTTCAGGAATAACAAAGATAAATACATAGTAGACCAAATTCAGAAGAGGTTATTTTTCTTAAAGAAATTATAACCAAAATTTTTATTTTACAATATAGAAAATCCATAAAAGGCAGAGCATATCCTCAGCTTGTTTATACACAATCATCTGTTCTTTCTAGGTAATAGCTGAGGATGGTAGTCAAGTTTGTATTCATAAACAACAGGGAAAGGAAGAAACAGGAAATTTTGGAGTCAAAATGAACACTCTCCTGAAATGATAAAGGATATTAAGAAAAAAACTCCATCATAATAAGTGGTTTTAAAAACTGGGTGGTCAGGTGCGGGTAGCTAATGCCTGTAATCCCAAGGCCTTGGGAGGCTAAGGTGGGAGGACTACTTGAGGTCTCCCAAAGCACTGGGATTACAGGCATGAGCCACCACACTGGGCCCCTCACATAGTTTTTAATTGCTTCATTATTATTTTCTACCTTGCCTGAACTTTCTGTTTCATCATGCAAGTACTTACTTTATCAATGGGAAAAAGTAACACTGTTTCATTTTGAAAAATAAATGGGACATGTAAGAAGACATGGTCTCTGTTAACCAGAAGAATGTAACAGGTTAAAAAGAGTTGATATGAGGCCGGGCACGGTGGCTCACGCCTGTAATCCCAGCACTCTGGGAGGTCGAGGTGGGAGGATCGTTTTAGCTCAGGAGTTTGAGACCAGCCTGAGTGAGAGTGAGACCCTGTCTCTACAAAAAAATAGAAAAAAATTAGCCGGGCATGGCGGCGAGTGCCTGTAGTTCCAGCCACTCGGGGAAACGGAGGGAGGAGGCTCACTTGAGCACAGGAGTTTGAGGTTGCAGTGAGCTATGATGACGCCACTGCACTCTAGTCTGGGTGACAGAGTGAGACTCTGTCTCAAAAAAAGAAAAAAAAAAAATCTGACATGATGAAGTCACAATGTTACTAGATACATGATCTAAGAACGAAAAGAGTTTCTAAAATAACACACACTATCATTAAATGCAAGAATAGGCATATGCCACTACCTATGACACAGCCTCTTCCTTGTTTAAATGACAAACAGCTCATGAAAACATCACTTTTTTAGAAACAAAATATTTAGGGTGGCAGTAAGAGAAGGAACTCAAACCACAAGTCATTAAAAGTATCAGAGCACATTATAGGAAGGACAGGTTTCTATTATAGCAAAGTTTCATTAAAAGACATACACAAAAGAAAGGAATAAGATATCTGTAAGACATTTAGAATGAATTAAATCAATTAATACTTATGATTTGTACAATAAAAATAAAAGTACTGGCTGGGCACAGTGGATCATGCCTGTAATCCCAACTCTTTGGGAGACTGAGGCTAGAAGATTGCCTGAGGCCAGGAGTTCAAGATCAGCCTGGACAGTGACACCCCATCTCTATAAAAAAAATTTAAAAATGAGCCAGGCATGGTCACGCACACCTGTAGTCCTAGCTACTTCAGGAGACTTAGCTGGGAGGATTGCTTAAGCCCAGGAGTTCGAGGTTAAAGTGGGCTATGATCATGCCACTGCACTCCAGCCTGTGTGACAAAGGGAGACCCTGTCTCTAAAAAAGTAAAACATAAAAAAATAAAAGTACTAATAACCTTCCACAAAATAGCAAGTTCCATGGAGCATAAAGTACATTTCCCTTAACTATAAATTAAACTACATCATAGGCTGGCTTTAAGATGACATGATAATCTTAAAACAAAATCATACGGATGTTATGGTATCTCACCCTCTGGAGCTCTGCGTCCGGATCTGGATGCCCTTCTGCCAGAAGGCGTTGCCTGATTTCCTCAAGCTCTTCCTTCTCTCTCTTCCTATCTCGTTCATCTGCTTCCATTTCCTTTTCTCTATCACGCAACCTTTTCTGAAGAGCACTTCCTCTGGTAAAAGAAAACGGTAACAGGCCTCATTTAACACACAGATCACTGACCATTACAGATGTTTCCAACACTTGTTTTCAACACTAAAAGCTGCATGCAAAGAGAATGAAGACCGTCTTAAGGGTCTATATCTACTGAACACCCAAGAAAGTGTGCTCTCTACATGTTAATGTGTGATAAGTAAGCATAGTCTTGTCACTATCACTAGGCTTCCTTCATTCTTAAAGTCATTCTTAGTGTCAACTCTCACTTCAAATAATACATCAATATGGGGAGGGGTTGCTGGAGGGGAGGTCGGACTGCTATGTACTCTCAAAAGTCCTTGAAGAAAAAAATTTCTAGACAACAATTATAAAAATTAGTAATAACCTGCTATAGAATTGGACCTATTTAAAACACATGAAGAAAAAAAAATAGTATTACTTGATATAATACTATCACCCCCCCACACACAAAAAGATACATATATTGTTGATCCTTTTCTGATAGCTCTATGCCCCATAGAAAAGAGCACATCAGCTATAAAAGTGATCATAAGATAGAATGTGAAGATTTCTTGCTTTCTTATTCCACTTGGTGAACTCGCATTCTTGGGTGGACAAGGGAAAATACAGCTAATAAAAAAGTTCAGAGTATGAGTTCATAAAGCAAGGTTTCTTTACCTGTAATATTTGGGATCATCTCTATCATCATCATAGTCTTCTAAGAATTCTTTTAGTCGTTTAGCTTCTTTGGCCTTTAAGGAAATGAAGGACAATGTATGTAAAGTTAACATAAAATTCATTTCTAAATGAATAATTACCTAAATAATTACCTCCTGCCTTCTTGGAAACAGATTTTTCTTACTCATACCACTTAAAAACTTATAGTTCTCATGTATTTCATATATTAAGTGTAAATCATGTTAGACATTTTCTAACTTTTACCTGTAAAACAAGTCTGCTTTAGGACTTATCTGTGAAATGAAAATCACATACATACACTATGCTACAATAAAATTCCTCTCTGAATATAATCTTCAAAGTACAATAATTATTTTCTAATGCAACCTGAGTATACCAAGAAACAAAACTGGAGGTTATCTTATTAAATGGACAGATATATTTAAAATTTTATTTTGTAAGTAGATAATGCTACAAGTAGTTTAAGAAATGCAGGATTAAAATTTTAAATCATGGTCATAAATCAATCTAAAGGTAATGCTACTTAATTTTAAATTGACAGTAACCAAACCATGAAATTACATAAATCTCTAACTCTTATTTTTGGAATTTCAAAAGCAACAATTGTATCTAGTAACAATAAAAGCTAACTATTATATATTTTTTATCTATACCTACATGTATCTATTGTATCTAACCACTATTATATTAACAAACATCATACCTATTTTAAAAGCAGACAAAGGTAGATTTCTGAATACAATAAAATTTTTACAGACTTCAGCCAGTTTAAATGTTACCTCTCTCTAAAAGACTCTCACAACCTAACCATCTATCCATGATCAAGCCCTTCCCCCCCAGCAGAATTAGTATTCTTACTCTGTACTCTCAAAGTACTGTGAACATACCTTTAACACACTCTAAATACATACATACCCCTTATGTAACTTTTATGACTACATTGATCACTTGTTTTGAAATTAAGATCATTTAGTCATTCTCGTATGCTCAGTCACTAGCATTAAGGCCAGGATATAAGGTACACTCAAAATTTGTCAAATGAGTGAAAGTAGATTGTTAGGTGGCAATAGAAATGACAGTATTTACAAATATCTTCAATTATAAAGTATGAGCACCAAGGAAGGCTCATAAGTACATACTAAAATATAAACAGAATTTAACTACTCTGGAGAAGATAGGAGAAACCTTCACTTTTTACTTCATATATTCATGTTACTTGAATGTGAGCAACTAACTGTTTACATAATTGGATTTTTTTTAAGTTTCCAAACAAAAAATAACTAATACGAAATTTTTCGCAAGAAAGATAGGTTTCAGAATTGCTTGTAGAAAGCAATACCATTTTAAGAAGTTCATTCCACAATACTGTTGATGACATTTCTTCAAATAATCACATTATTATTTTTTTTCCTATTTTCTAATCTAAGGATGAAAAAAATTCTAAAACTGGGAGCTCTAATCCCATTTTAATTTAAATTTTTTAAGAATTAAAATCATTTAAAATAATCCTACGACCTTAGAGCATCTAATATCCAGAAAACTCACACTATCATACTATCTATCTAGTTGCTGCATGCACCCTTTTGGTTACTTACAAAAATTCCCTCTATGTCTCATGTTCAAAAGCTATTTGAAGAAGATTCCTAACTTCAGTGAAGGTTTTGGAAGAATAATCTCCAAACTGGAGATAAAGAAACTTCCATGACATTCTGGCAAAGACAGAACACATGGAACATACTGCTGAAGCAAATACTATAATAAAATAAATTATCTCTTTATCAGTTTACTTTATGACAACTTATACCAATTGCTTCACTGTTATAGTTTATCAACAGTGTAAATGCAAAAAGAAAAATACATTTTATGATCATCACGTAGTTTAAAGAAAGAATAATAGCTGAGTGTGGTGGCTCATGCCTCTAATCCCAGCTACTCAGGAGGCTGAGGAAGAAGAATGGCTTGAGCCCAGGAGTTTGAGACCAGCCTGGGCAATATAGTGAGACCCTGACTCAAACACCACCACCACCACTCACTCTCTCACTCACTCACTCTCTCTCTCTCTCTCTCTCTCTCTCTCTCTCTCTCTCACACACACACACACACACACACACACACACACACACACAAAGAAAAAGAAAAAAAAGAAAAGAAAAGAAGAAAAGATAATGCGGTGGTAGCATAAGGATAAACCATCAATGTTATATATAAAAGCTATAATTTCAATTTATAAGAGCAGTTCTCACCACACTATTTGCTTCATCCAAATGCACTGCACCAAATCAATACTGCATTCTCTCTTTTTTTTTTTCAGACAGTCTTGCTCTGTCACCCAGGCTACAGTGCAATGGTGTCGTCATAGCTCACTGCAACCTCAAACTCCCGGCCTCAAGCAATCCTCCCACCTTGGCCATCAAGAGTGCTAGGATTACAGGCGCTACCTACCACGCCCAGACCAATATTGCAGATTCTTAAATCAAAAATGTTCTATAAATTCTGTTTATATATTGCTTTATGATGAATTTACTTTGAAGGTATGCAAAAAGATAATTTTGTTTACGGGGAGTAAAAATTTGAAAAATAGCAAGAAAAATGATTTTGGTGTACTGAAATTTTCTGAAGATTGCTTTAAATCCACAAAAATTAAATTATCTTCAAACTGAGAAGCTTATACATTTCAATTATAGTTACTTATAGTTAATAGTAAAGATCTGATTTTTATCTGAAAAATCACTTATTTCGAATCTAGAATCTTACCATTTCTCTCCTCCTTTCCTCTTCTCTTTCAGCTTCTTTCTCATATTCCCGAGTTTTCTTCCGTTCTCTGATTTCCCAATTCTTAAGGCGCTAAAAAAGAAATTTTCAAAGCTTTGAAAATTTACATAAAAGATTCTACAAATTTTGACTACCATATTAAGTATATCAAGCTTTAAGAATAAAAGCATTTCCTCAATTTACCTCTTGATAAGCAGCTTCTTTTTCTCGGAGTTTTCTTTCAAGTTTTCTTCGTTCATATGCGTCTTCTTCATCCTCTTCTCGGTCCCGTTTCTTGTCTTTTTCCCTTTCTCGCTCCCGTTCCCTCTCTCGCTCTCTCTCTCGCTCCCGTTCTCTTTCTCGCTCTCGTTCTCGTTCTCTCTCTCTTTCCCGCTCCCGTTCCCTTTCACGGTCTCTGCTCTTTTCTCTACATAAACAAAAGATACAAAAAATTAGCCTACTGTGTTTTCCCATAAAGACCAAAGGAAAGGACCACAATATACATTTGGAAATAATATACAAACTCACAAGCCAGAATTTAGCGTTCAATTTCTGCAGAATTATAAACTCATTAGAAAGATGTATTAATAGTTCCAGCCCAAAATTCTGAATTGCATTCTAAAGTCAATGTTAATGCTTAACTGCTATGTCACAAAACAAAACCGAAAACCTGAATACAAATTACAAAGTATTAAAAAACTGAATAATTAAACAAAATATTCATAAAATACTAGTCAATCACATAACAGTGTACAATAGAAAAAAGGAAAATTGGCCGGGTGCAGTGGCTCACGCCTGTAATCCTAGCACTTTGGGAGGCCAAGGAGGGAGGATCACTTGAGCCCAGGAGTTCAAGATCAGCCTGGACAACAGCAAGACGCTATCTCTATAAAAAATAAAAAAGTTAGCCAGGCGTGGTGGCACATGCCTATAGTCCTAGCTACTTGGGAGGCTAAGGCAGGAGGATTGCTTGAGCCCAGGAGTTGGAGGCTGCAGTGACCTATGATGACGCCACTGCACTCTAGTCTGGGCAACGGAGACTCTGTCTCAAGAAACAAAAGAAAATTGTTAATTCCCAAGAAATATGAAGGACTAATGAACATGTTAAATGTTAGTAATCAAGGAATATACATGGAGAAAAGGAGAATTTTGGTATGTTGCACAGATAAGCCAAATTGCAGAATATATATATAGAGAGAATGATGACAGGGATCTAAATAGATACACACATACAATACACTGTTTTTATGCATATGTCATAAAAGTTTTAAAAGACTGATTTCTTTTTTTGGAGAGACAGGGTCTCGCTATGTTGCCCAGGCTGGTCTCAAACTCCTGGCCTCAAGCAATCTTCCTGCCTCTGCCTCCCAAAGTGCTAGGGTTATAGGCATGAGCCACTGCACCTGGCCAAAAAGAAAATTGATTTTATACATGAATTCTTAATAATGGCTGTATCGGGGAAGGATGGAAGGGAAGGATTTTAATGCCTACTAAGGATTGAGAGCACTGGACTCCAGTTTCAACAACATGGTGAATTGACCAAAAGTGGACAACTGCAACACAGTAACATGTATTTTAAAACTAGCTTAAAAAAAGGTGACCTTTTCTCTCTTCCCTCCTTCTCTTTTCTGATTCCTTATTCAGTTTCGCTCTACTTTATTCCTCAAGAATCATATGACTCATCCAAAGAATTCAATTAACAAAAAATTTTAAACAAAAAATTAAAAAGTGCAAAATGAAATTACCAGAAGCTAGAAATAGATAATAAATTTAAAGCCAGGAAGTGGCTTTAAACTTTGTGGCAGTCCAGTGGGCTACAGGACCAAATAAAATACACCAGGAGCTAAAAGGACTAGTGCTGGAGCTGATTTCTCAGTATACAGGACCTCAATTAAAGGATAACTAGAAAAAATGCCCACAAACCCAGAGAGACAGCAGGGAATCATATCTGCCCAGAACAGAGTGGACTGGTGTGTCCTGGGTTTCTGTAAAAACTGGCTTCAGACAGAAGCTAACCACAGAGTTGAGAAGTTTTACTTTCATCAGTGTCACCTGTGTGTGTGACCCTGTTGTAGCTAAGGAAATTCTCTCATCACATAAACGCAAATGGTCCTACAGAGGGCTACCCTGTAGCTCTATTAAAGCTATTAGGAAACAGTAACTTCTATAAAGCCTTACCTCGATCGACTCCGATCCTTATTACGATCTGAGCTCCTTTCTCTATCCCGGTCACGATCTCTCTCTCGATCCCGATCTCGATCTCTCTCTTTTGTCCGGTCACGGTCCCTATCCCGTTCTCGTTCCCGCTCCCGTTCCTTCTCCTTTTCTCGTTCACGTTCTCTTTCCCTTTCTCGTTCCCGTTCTCGCCTTTCTCGTTCCCTTTCACGCTCCCTCTCTCTTTCTCTCCGTTCTTTCTCAATTTCCTGTCTTTCTTTTTCCTTTTTGCCTTTCTCCTCTTCCAGTTTCTAGAAACCAATAAAAGTACTTTTAGAGTTAACTCTGTAGCTCCAGTATTGAGATTTTTCCCGGCGCAATGCCCAATACTGGGAACAAAAACACCAAACCACTGGTACTTCAATATTAAATACTTGTGGTTTTACTTCACAAACTAAGCTGAACCAATCACAAGACTAGATAGTTTTCGTGCAAAACCATATATTCTACACAGACCAGGAATCTCCAATCTTGGATGCTGGGAGATTGTGTCAAGTGTGGCTGACCACTCAATGACTATGTAATAAGTAAAATGACCATGAAGAATGTGGTGGTTCATTATACTTTCTATAAATACAATCACATGGCTGAAACTTCATTCTGCCCATTATGAAGTTCTGTAAATCAGGGAGATTATTGATGTTAATTATAACCTCAGATTTCCCATTACCTAAAGGTTGCTAGTTAAGGATTTTAAAGGGCAGGTGGGGGAGGAGAGTCAGGTCACTGTAATGCAACTAAATAATCTCTGCCCTCTGGTTTGCCCACCCTCCAAAAGAAACATAAGCTGAATTCAGCCAAGATCTGCCTTCTGAGCTATGGAAACATTTACTCCCACCATGACAAGATGGACAGCCCACCAAATACAAAAAGTTCGAAAATCACTCACTTCAAGCAAAATATATGTAATTGTAATATTTTCATTAAAAATATTTAAAAGCAATTATTTATACCCATTATGCCTGCAAAACAATAAAAATATATTTACAATGATAAATCCATCCTTGGAAGGAACGATTGTGTATTAACTTACAGATGCTGTGCTAGGACATGGATCGCCAACACTGGATTAACCTTGCCTACAAGCTATGTTTCTGGGAGGAAGAGCAAGTACATGGTTCACAAATAAACCAAAAAACAATGTCAGACCAAGTTTGTACCCTGACAAGATTACCAGTGTACCACACGGTTTCTACACAAACTCAGAAAAAAAATACCTCAAACAGGTAAAACAAAACAAAACAAAAAACAAAACACATTTATCTCTTTGGTTCCATGTTTAGTTTCACCGAAATGAAATTTAAACTGCAACAATAAAATGTGCATTTTTCTTTTCTCAGTCATGTAAAGCATTTAAAACAACTTTAAAAAGCAATCTTACCTGTTAGATACTCTTTTTCTCTTGCTCATGGATCAGAGAACTGATAGAGGATTATGAAAGAAAAGCTAATGTATGAGAGATCAATATATTCAGCCGCTGTGCCAGTCTGTATGAAAGCAGAATGCAGGCAAAGCCAATACTGAATACACTGAAACTACAAGAGGAAGAAGTAAGAAATGGTGGAAAGAGGACAGAACTGAAAGCTATTAAAGGGGCAAAGTCTCATTTCTGAATCAGTTCTAACGAAACATAAAAATTTATATTGCAATATGAGGCTAGACTACATAAAAACTTACCTCAGCGTCATACATTTATAAAGCAATTTATTTCTGATATAATACTTACATATTTTAGCTCTTCCAATATTAATTTCATTTGTAGAATTTCTCAATTTTTTACTCTGTCTTATTCACTGTGCTACTTATATTCACTATGTAAATAACAATTTGTTTCAGACCTCATTTCAAAGGTTTGGTTCTAAGTAAATGAAAAAGTAAGTTAATCTAGTCCACACTAAATGTTTTTCTAAAAGGTTATATATGAGATACATATATATGTGTGTGTGAGAAAAAAAATATATATATAGCATATATATGTGTATTTTTTAAGAAAGACTGGAGAAAGAAAATGAAGTGAGCCTAAAAGGATGCAAGAAAGTAATGAAGAGGAAAGGAGAGATTAAAAAAATCATAAATCTTACCTTATTCTCTCTTCAGACTCATCCGTGCTGTAAATGGACGCCCCCTGCCACGCTGATACCCTGACAGTCCGTGGTTATTTAATAAACTCATACCAAAACATGCAAAGGTTCACTGAGCTCATTTTTTGTTACTGGAGTTTCAAACATACCCTTTAACCACACCACCCAATAAAAAGAACTGTTTTTTGGTTTCCACTTTGATTTTTTTATTTTTAAAACACATTTTGGAAATTCAAACCATTCCCCCCAGAGAAATAATACTAAGGCAGTGAAATGCCTGACAAATTCTCAAACTTTGAAGCAAATACATTTTAAGTTAATTTTTTAAAACATGATTTCCTCACAATTTACCAATAACATGACAGGGTTTAACAAATAAATAAAAATAAAAAGCGGGTAAACCACACACACAACTGTATACCATTTTTAAGCTTACTCAGCCCTGAATTTCAATATTGTACCTAACCAAAAGTATTCCTCTAAAACTACTTCCCAAAGACCACCTTTTCAACTCTCAAAATTACTTTTGGGAGAATTACATATTTGTGCTTTTAGACACATTTAATTCCTGAAAAAGCACTGTTTATGTGAGCTAGGGCTGGGCACCTGGATAATATGTGTTCAGCAGCACTGATTCATTGGCATTAATTGTCAACTTGGGATTTTGAAAGCAATAAGAAAAAATAAGATTGAATAAAAAAGGAACACTTAACATTTCAGTGAGTTAAAGATCTCTCAGTCTGTGAGTAAGAACCAGCAACACTTTATTACCTCTAACATCAAAATACATTTCATGCAATGTTTGCATTTCACCATCTGTAAGCATCACCTTCAACACCAGCGAACATTCACAGATGCACTCATTGAGAGAAGCTTTAAATAGGCAAAACTCGTGAGTGGGATTTACTATACACAAATACCCATTTCCAAGCCAGTTACCCCTTTGCATATTTTTCTGAGGGGGCATCCATAAATATAATAAAAAACAGAAGCTCATACTTACATCCTATTCCTTGTTACTTTCCAAGCTGAGAGTTTCATCTTGCATTAGTCACCATATGATCTCTATCATAATGGTGGGGGTCAATGAATAGATTAGCTTTATGGGAATTTACAGTTCTTCCATGCATCTAAAATTTGGTAAGTCTGGTAACCACTGACCTACTTTTTAAAATCTCCCCCACTCAACTTAAATCTATACAAATATAAATCTTAAATTTTAATCTCAGCTATAAAGAAAAGGTTTTCCTAAGATTAAGTTAAATAACTGCCCCCAGAAATACACTACAGTGTATGTTATCCTGCTGCCCCCTTGAATCTAGTTTAACTCTGAACTTGATGTTTATGTTGAAATCTAAAGATAAAGTTAGCTTTTATTCATATTAAAGTGAGATGACTGCAGAGTAAGTCAGTAACTGAAAAAACTAACCACAATATGTCAAGGACCACTTTAATATGGTACTGGTCTTCTGTTTCTTTGCTTCTATCTAAGTATCAATTAAACCTATAAAAAGCATTTAAAATTATACTCTAATGTAAGGTTGAATTTTTTGTCTGTTTGCTTTGGATTCTGTAAAAAGTCTAGATTGGTATCAAGTGAAAAAACAAGAATACTACCTTGTGTGTGTCTCTGAATTTGCTGATCTCTCGGGATATCAGGTCTCTTTTGTCTTCTTCCATTTCTATAGCATTTATATCCTCCTAAAAGACAAGGGGAGACAGGAGGGAATGAATAAAGA
The DNA here is from genome assembly GCA_023783475.1 of Daubentonia madagascariensis. Taxonomy (NCBI): domain Eukaryota; kingdom Metazoa; phylum Chordata; class Mammalia; order Primates; family Daubentoniidae; genus Daubentonia; species Daubentonia madagascariensis. Next base: position 33,594,804 of record JAKFHU010000485.1, on the reverse strand, counting down.
TCAATCTAAAAAGATCAATATAAAATATTGATCAATATAAAATAAAGATCAATATAAAAAGTTAAATGTTAGATATTTGTATAGGTCTTACAAAATATATAAGTAAATAAACAAACAGAACACACCTACAGTAACAACTCTAACAATCTGAAGTTAAATAGTGAAAAATCAGATAAACAAGAAACACAAATCTGGCAATTAGCAGTAAACACAGGTATTGTCAAAGCCTACAATTTAAACGAACCTTAGTGATGAGTGGATAAGGGATCAGTGGGGCCACTGGAAATCTGCGGAAAATCTGCGGAAAAACCCACAAAGATTTAAAAAAAAAAAAAAAAAAAAAGCGAAAACAAAAACCCAGAGTCCACACTACTATGCAAAGCAATGCCCTATACATTTATACCACGAACAATACAGTACTGTTGTATTTTCTTGATTTCAAATTATTTGATAGTAAATGCAATTTCACTGTTTACAATCCCTGATTACCCACCACCTCCTTTCCCTCCAACACCCCCACAAACAATGGAATAAGGAGGATGTCATAGTAGAAGGGCTTTTTCCCTCATCTCCTCCAACAATCATACCAACAAAATTTACCTATAATTTCTGCCATAGGGCAAAATTTTTCACCCTCTACTCCCAACCCAAATCAAATAATTATGTCTAGTTATTCTTCTCCTTTCCCATTAGTGGAGGAAGAAGAAAAAACAAATTCTACAAGCCTCAATTACCTTATTATTACTGACCCTATTAATTTCCATTTCTAAGACACTGCAACTCACTAGACAGGTTTTTATTACCAAGTGAGGAACAAGCCAAGTTATAAAAATGTATTTAGCCACAAAGAAAACTGAAGATGGCCTAAAAGGGCCCCGAAATAAAAATAATACGAATTGTCACTACCCCTTGATAACTAACCATCGTATATATTCTTTACAGTACTTTTGCATGACCTACACAATCCATTCAATACATCCAGTATTTTTAAAGAGCACTCCCCATAATTTCTCTGAGTTTATCCAGAGGCAATGGGTGTAATAAAACCAAACATTTTCTTTCAACCTGGACTCCCTACTATTCAATTAGCTTAGGCTGAAGAAGAGGCAGCATTCAATTTACTGAGGAGGATTGTTTCATCTTGTGCTCCTCTTTCAGAGGCCTCCTATTCAATGCTTGATACCATTACTGTCCATGGAGGAAATAAGACATGGTTTCAAAAGGAAAGGAGATAAACATTAAAGAATGGTGGAAATCTGCAGTGAATGAGACCTGGTTTCTGGCTCAGAGTAGAGACAGAACAACCACAACTAGGGAGTAAAGTAAAATAAGGCCAAGTATGTCTCGGTTTAAAAAAACAACAACAAAACACTTTACCCCTTAATATCAGTTCCTACTTCATCACTACTCAAGGTTTCTGCTGCTTTTTTTAAACTTAATTTAATCCACAATTAAGTATAAACCTCCATGACAATGCATCCCAAAATACAAAAGAGGAACATTCTGGTTAGAAAATTAGCAAGTTAGTTGGTAAAACACAGTCGAATTAGGATTCTATACACACTATATATTATATGTATATGTGTATATATACACATACACACACACACAGTCATCCCTTGGTATCCATGGGGGATTGGTTCTAGGACTCCACTCTTCCCAGATATCAAACTCCATACATGTTCCAGTCCTTTGTATATTGGTAAAATAGCATATGATCTATGTATATCCTCACATATTTTAAATCATCTCTAGATTACTTAATAATACCTAACACAACCAAAATGTAATGTAAATAGCTGTTACACATTGATTTTTATCTGTATTATTTTCTGTTGTTATACTGTTATTTTTCTTTTCCCCTGAATATTTTCAAGTCAAGGTTGGTTGAATCTACAGATGTGGAACCCACATAAGGAGGGCTGACTGTGTATATATATTTTTCTGTAAATATATATTTTAAAGTACTTTTTCATGGCATACAAAACACTTCCAATATTTTAAAACTTACAGTCCTTATAACTTCTCTAAGTATATCCAAAAGAAATGAGTATAAGAGAAGCAAACATTTTCGTTCAACCCATATATTGTTATAAATCCTAGTTATTCTATTTTCCCTTCAAAAGTTAAAATACAATCAAAGCACAAGAGCAACATCATAAAAAATAAATTCTAGAAATGACTGTGTTATCAGAACACATACGTCCTCCTTCTTTTCCTTCTTCTTCTTCCTGGGGTGAGAGTCAGATTCCTGTGAGGGGGCATTTAGCTCGCTGGAGTATTCACGTATTAAAACTTCAATGGCCCCTTTAATCATCTGATCTCTTCTCTTTGTTTCTTCATCTAAGGCTTCCTCATCATCATTAGTGACAGTTTCTGGCCTGGCATTCTTAAAAAACACGGCAAATTCAGGGAGAAGAAAAATCAAACAAGAAAATGAAAATCATTCTAAAACAAAAGTTACTAAACAAAACAAACATATTTTCTCCAAACCATCTCCACAGTCAGTCCCATTAAACGCAGAGCTGGTTTTGTTCTTAACTTCACAAAACGAAGCTTTATTTGTTTTGTTTTTTCCTTAGGTACTAGCACTTTTTTCATTTTTTCTTTCTTCCTTTCCTGAATAGCTAAAAATCCTGGCCCCCCGCCCAACCAGATACAAAAACATTAAATCACAGGACTAGCACACTGAACAACATATCTGCAAAGCTTTTACAATTTTTCAGATTGTCTTGCTCTATAGTAGCAAACTAATGATAATTACTAACTATATTTACTAAAAAATTCATTCTTGCAAAGACATCAAACAGTTGAAAATTTAGTCATGTAATAAAAGCAAAATACAATTTTAAGTACATTATGAGAGCCACCATATACAACAAACAAAAGTGTGTATGGAGGCTAAACAAACAAAAGTAAGAAAACACTAGATAGCTATATATACCATATACACCAAAAATGAAAGAATCAGAGAGGTTAGGGGCTGAAATGACAGCTTCTTTTTTGCCCCACTGGTTTCTACACGTTTTTATAATGCAGGACTACCACTTTTAAAACCATACACTTACACACTAAGGAATCAACTCTAATGCTGTATAGGTCTCCTACTCCATGAGTTACACATCTAACATAAAAACTAAAAACACATGTAACACATGTAAATTCATGTAACGCTTCCCACACATAAGTAACTGATTATTTGTGAGACTTCAGTAATAATCCTTTTTTTAAGAGACAAGGTCTTGCTATGTTGCCCAAGCTGTATACGAACTCCTGGGCTCAAGCAATCCTCCCACCTCTGCCTCCCAACTAGCTGGGACTAAAAGTCCTTTAAGAGAAGAAGTCTAAATTGTTAACTCTGTTTCTGTCGAGAAAAAAAATTACTGGTTTCTAATGTAATGCTATTCTTATTGTACATACCCCAAAATACTTATCAATTTACTTGGTAAACATATACTGTGCACATTTTCAAAAATACGTACAAGAACCATGCTCTTGTGAATAAATCCTGGCTCTTGGTCATAATGCATGCAACCCTATTCAAGGTGAGTTTCATGTCTTAAGGGTACTTAACAATATAACCTAGCAGTGATCTCCTAACTCAACCATCAGTATTCTGAAAGTTGTCTCCAATGGATGCATATTCAACAAGCATTTATTTCTTAAGTTAATGTGCTCAAAAATTCTAAGAGTATAATTTGTGAAAGACATTGCCCTAAAGGACATAAAATTCAAAATTGAAAAAAAAGACCACCCTGCCTTCAAGCAATACCACTACAGGGTAAGAGATAGGTTACGACACAGATAACTTCAATATAAGGCATTATGTGGTATTATAACCACTCTAAATAAGTTTCTTACTTTCTCAAACCTGCTTCTTCATCCAATCTTGTAACCAACTTTCTACTTGGCATCTTGGATAAAGACCACATGGCTTTACCCAAGATATAACTGAACTATTAAAATTGTTTACCAACAATATAGTAAACTATAATTATAGTTATGTAGTCCTTTATTTTAAATCAATAATATATCACAATAAGGTCTTTAATTTATATGCCTCTCTCTAAAATCCCTTCAGTGATACTCTGCTTCCCCGAAGGTTTAAAATGAAAAGAGAGAACCCTCCAATAACTTGGGCAGTGAAACCTTACATCCTGAGACACAAATGGCTATTTCAACCCAAACTCTCAGCTGTTGAGACTTAATTCTAAATTATAAAAATATACTTTATTAGAAAGCACTCAGTCTGCCTTTGGCATATCCCCTACATTCCGAATTCCTTTCCCTGAGCCCTTCTTATCTCTATCCTTTTCTAAGCACAGGGATAGAAGTGGGGTTATAATTCCAAAGGCCTACTCATAAAAAATAACCATAGCCCCTAAGTTTATTACCCTCCATTGTAAACCACAATTTAAATATCAATATGGATGCTTTACCTGAATTGGAAATAAAGCATTTGGAATGAATTAATTCACATCACCTTTCAAATGAATAATTGCCCCTCAATCTGCATTTTCAGAAGGAAAGCTTATTAGCTCAAATCTCTTAACTGATTGATGATGTAAGAAAAACAAAAATAACCTGATATATCACAAAAGGAAAAGCTATTTTTGGTTAAAGAGACAATTCCAGGGGCTTGCCAAGTTTCATCTAAAGCTCTACCTCTGGGTCCTCAACCATAAACCACTTCTTGATTTCCAGTTTCTTCTTATATTTCAGAAACCAGAAAGCATATTCAGTAATACTAGGGAGCAAAAGGTGAAGGGTTTAGCTGTACAAGTGGTGGACAGAAATCAACTGATTATCTGAGGTGTTTATGTGGCCTGCCTATTTGGCTCTTTTCAGAAGAATTAAAAGTTCAATAGTAAAGCTAGTACTTGTGAAGTTAACCAGCTCTTCTGGGATCATTCTTTGGCACATTGATTTCTGGAGTCCAAAATAAGAACCTCTTTGGGAACTTAAGCAAATGTAGAGTTCTTTCTTTTGAGAAAATGTAGACTCAACAAGACTACTTTCCAGGCAAAGATGTTCACCTGGAGCGTCTGTCTTCTATTAGACTGTAATACACATGGCTCTTTCTAGAAAATATCTGTATTTCCAACACTTGTCAGAGTTCATTCTTGAATGTATGGTTAACTACTACAACTTGTGACAATCAAGTAGATATATCTTCTCCTATGCTATTATTGCTGGACACCCATAAAGCAATAGAACATGGACTAGATTAGCATGGCTACCTCAAATGAAATACTTTTAATAAAGGTCAATAAGAAATGGAAAGAAAAAACAGTTGCTTCTACAAATTCTGCAAAATTTAAATAAAATTTTTCATCAAGTTGTATGACAAGGCACATGATTCCTCTTAATATTCTGGATCTTTTGAAAACTATCTTACTCTCCTAGACAAACTCACATTTCTTTCTCAGTGAGAACTATGCAATTAATTGTGTTTCCTCTTCTGCCTGGAAGTCAGAGGAAAATGTCTGGATAAAGTAACACACAAGGTTCAAAATGTTTCATTCTCCTATCATCTACCTAAGTAAATTACAGCATTCTAAATTTCCCTGACTAATCAATAATAAAGGAGAATGAACAAGCACCCTCTCATATTTTATCTTGAAATTTCATGGCAAATCTGTGATATACTCTACTATGTAGTTACATTTGCTTAAGTTAATTGGAAAAAAAATTTATATCAGATAAAACTGTCCAATTTTTTAAACCTATATTGTTGAGTAAAATTGACATTCCAGGAAAATATGCCATGTTTATCCTGTGACTTCAAGTACCTCTGGGCACAATATAAAGTACACCTAGAAAGTATACATATAACATTTAGAACAATAAAACATATAAGGGATGACTGTTAACTGTTTTAATTTCACTTTTTCTGAAATAATTATTGTGTGTTTTCACTGTAGGTGGTTTTTCCTGAAGTAAGATATAAGCAGATTTAAAGTGTGGTTACTCTGGCTGATGATTACAAATAAAATCCAAAGACATACATCTGTACACTTCCTTATTTGTATAAACATATAGCAAAGTGATTTACTTCATTTTCAGCGTTTTTTAGTATACCATTTGCAGATGCTACAAATTAAACCGCCTCACAAACCAATCATTAAACCCAATAAAACAGTGAGTCCTAGAGAACTAGGTAACTTTGAAGACACCGAATCCATGCTTTCTTTCAAATAAGTGCTCAGTTATCACAGACAGGAAAATCTGAAAATACTTGTTGCAGACATCTCTGTTTTCTTAAGGTTTTAGTGATGCGACAGGCAACACTGCTGATTCGAGATACAATTTATATTACAGAGGAATTATATTTTATTAATATAATTTTCTTACGAAGCTGGGTGTGGATAGTAAGGTGAGCAACATAACTGCAACTGTTAATAAATGTCTATTCCATTCTTGCTATAGGCAAGACACTGTCCTGGGTGCTGTGGAGGTACAAGATGAAATAGAGTCCATGAACTTACTGCCCTTTCTACTTGCAATCAGAGATTGGGGGTGGAGGATGATACGGGAATGAGACAGGTTATAAGGGACTGTGAGAGACAGAGATATAAACAATATATGCTACAAAAAAGACTGACATATAACTGCAAATTTATACGGGAAGAGAGGAACTGACGGTATGGTTAATGGAGGCTGTATGAATTGAGGGACATGTTAATTATAACTGTGGACAGAATTGCAACAAGAAGCTTGGATGGGCAACAAGGACATGAGATGCCAGCAAAGCAAAAAGGGAGTTCGTAGGGATACATGGACTGGTACATGGAAAGAGGGAAAGAGGACTCTAGAAAGGTGAATTGTGGCAAGCCTTGAATGCCATGCTAAAAATACGGGCTTTATTCTGTAAGAAATCCAAAACCATTAAGGATGGATTTGACGAAATTAGCAAGAGTTTGACAAAATTTTACTTATGTTTTAGAAACACACGCAGTACTGTAACAGTCAGATTAAACTAAACACAGGGAAATCAGTTAAGGAATTAGTAGAAGTCCAAGGAAAGATAGAATTAAGTGGGGGGAAAAAGCTATTTATAAAACAATACTTAAAATTTAATCCTGTTTTTATGAAATGAAACAAATTCACATATTCCAATTAAAACTGTATTCATCCACACAGATAAAACTTACATAACAATCAAAATGTCTACAGTGGTTACTTATGATGATGGGATTCCGGGTGGTATTTAATTTCTTATTTATACTTTGCTTATTGAGGTATTTTTTTCTTTTACAAAGACCATATAATGTGTTTATAAAGGGGAAAGGGCCAAGAAAGCTATTTCTATTTTGAAAGACAATGAAAGCTTGATGAGAGCAGAAGATGATAATAAATCTATTTTGGATATGTTCAGCTTAAGGTTCCAAAAAGGAACTAGGAAGAGGAAATGAGGAAATAAACACTCAAGTTTCAGCTATGTTTTGCTTTGGTAAGGGGGATGATAATGCATACATTACAACACAACATACAAAAATTTCCTTTACTTTAACTTCACTTAATATAGCCTGAATAAACCCATCCAGCTGAGGAAAGGTAATGAGACTTATTTTCATTCATCTTAGAATCTGGGTACTTCTAAAAGAGAGGGCAACTAATAAAAATTGTGTAGGTTGAAATATTTTGTACTTACTTACAAAGCTGCCTTAATGAATAAGCTCTGTTTGGAATAGTCTGTACCAGTGTTTTCTCTGGCAAGTTAACCTTGTCCAGCCTCCCTTACTACCTTCATCCCAACCTGGAACAAGCAAACCAACAGTCATCCACCCACTGTGGGTAGACAAAAGACTTAAAAATAACTACAAACTATAAAATACCCTCCTGCATTTAAGCCACAAAAACATATTATGATGCTAATCTTGTGAAGCCCCACATTAGATTCATTTATGAAAAGTATTTACATTGAAATAGCACAGATGGCCTAAAAAAATAACACTATAGAAAACATACCCCATTAGAAGCTTTCTTCTTTGCTTTCCACTCATCCAGCTGTGCCTTTGTCTTTGCATCAACTTTAACAAGTAGCTTTTTCTCTCCGATCTGCAGATCATGCAATAATCTGAGTGCACGGAGGGTAGATTCAGGCTCCTTATACTCACAAAATCCAAAGGCTAACAATGGATGTAAAGAATTAGATTATCAGTGCAAGTAAGGAAAATGAAAAATTATGGAAAATTAAAATCACCAGAGACCAAATGTTGTAAGAATTACTCAAGTTGTCATTCCACCCCTGTCCTTCAATTCCCTTTGATAACCATTTCACTTTTAGCACCTTCAAACAACCAAAAGAAAAAAGAAAAACAAAAACGGGGGGGGGGGGGGGAAGGAAAAAACTCAAATTAGGCAAATTGCTACCTGCCAGAAGCTCTGATAAAATATTTAGCAGAGTCAGTGAATTTCATGATTAAAATGATTTTTTTTTTTTTTTTTTTGGAGACAGAGTCTCACTGTGTCAGCCCATCTAAAGTGCAGTGGCATCATTGTAACTCACTACAACCTCCACCTCCTGGGTTCAAGCAATCCCCCTGCCTGCCTCACCATCCCAAGTAGCTGGGACTACAGACATGCCCAGCTAATTTTTTTTTTTTTTTGGTAGAGATGGAGGGGTGGGGGTGTTGGTCCTGAGCTTAAGCAATCCTCCCACCTCGGCCTCTCAGAGTGCTAGGATTACAGGCATGAGCACCCAGCCTAAAATGATTCTTCATTATTTCATGAATTCATTCCATCCAGACTTCCTAACAGCCACAAATAAGAACAGACTGCTTGAACCTAAATATAAAGCACTTTTCAATTCTGAGATATTAAATTACAAAATTAGTGACCTTTTATTCTAGTTACCAGTCTATTTTTTTATATATCTATTTCATTTTATAACTAGTCAATCTCACTATTAACATAACTTTAGATCAAACAGGGTTATTAAAACAAAATTAAGACAGGTGTGCTGGCACACAGCTGTCGTCCCCACTATGCAGGAGGATGGCTTGAGCCCAGGAGTTTGAGGCCAGTCTGACAAACATATTGAGACCCTGTCTCTTTAAAAAAAAAAAGGAAAATTAAAAAGCAAATCCAAAAAATTTTTGATTAAACAAACGAATCTAAATATGTATACAGTTAATGACATAACCACAGAGAGAGAAACTATTGTGAGTGATATTAAAACAGCAAATTTGACCACACGTTTCCAGTGTGACAAAAAGACCTGCCCCCTAAAAAAATAACTTTCAGTAATCATATTGTTAATGATAGTGTTGCTGATACTAGTCTGAAACTGTCCTATGTGTGAGATAAAGCAAGTCAGTTATTACTTAATATTCTATCATCCCCAGTGTCCTTGAAACTCAGGATTCTCAGTGTGGGAGATACATGACAGGAGAGGTTAAATTAAAACCTTTTAGTCCTGATTCTGATTTAGTGTCCACTGGGAAAACCTAAAAACAACACCAAACCACTGTTACACAATGAGTGTACCTAGTGCCGAGACTAATTTTCAAAACAATTTCCCCCTAAAAGAAACCAGAGCTCCTTGGAGAATTGGCTGATTCCAAGTCTGAAGCTGAAAAACTACTAGATGAGCTTGGAACATCTTGTCATACCAGGTAACAAGGAAGCTATCAAAGGCAATTAGAGTCATGTCAAAACCACTGGAGACACAACTTGCAAAGGCAGACAACTTAAGCTTTGACAGAAGTAAAAACTACAATGAATCCATATTAAATATAACAACATTAAATATGCCCTTCAATTCGTAAGTTCAAAATGATTTAAAAGAAAAAAAAGGCCAGGCACGGTGGCTCACATCTGTAATCCTAGCACTCTGGGAGGCCAAGGCAGGAGGATCGCTTGAGCTCAAGAGTTCGAGACCAGCCTGAGCAAGAGCTGTTTCTACTAAAAACAGAAAAAATTAGCTGGGCATAGTGGTGCACACCTGTAGTCCCAGCTACTCGGGAGGCTGAGGCAAGAGGATCGCTTGAGCTATGATGACACCACTGCACTCTAGCCTGCCTGAGTGACAGAGCCAGACTCTTATCTCAGGAAAAAGAAAAAAAAAAAAAAAAGCATGGGCTGCTAGAGAACTCTGAGGAGGGCTCATTCTTTTAAAAAACAAAGAGAAGAGCCAACACATTTATCCTGTCCTTCCTGCATGAATTACACCTCTAAGTAACCACATGGTAGATGGAAGAAGTTTCTCCTTACGGAAGTATTCTAATAAATGAAGACTTACTCCTCAATGAAGGAATGATAGAATTCTTCCACAGTCTATTACATCTTGCAACCCCACAATAAATGAATCAACCTAGGTACTGACAAACAGTGCTATCACTTAAAAAAAAAAAAAAGACAATCTGACATAAGTCCCAATGAAAAGAATACTACCCTTATAGTATTCTTGCAAAGATAAGCATCAAAAAAGTAGCACACATCGAGATAACTACTGCCCAGTTTACAGAAAACAGAGAATAGATTCATGGCAAAGTGTGTACTACTGGAGCTGCAATCAGCAAAACCAGACTAAAGAAATGCTACTGAGCAAATGGCCCAGTTTCTTCAACAAATAAATTGCAAGGGAAATGAGAGAGAATAATTTAAAATATTGAAAGAGACTTAAAACTTACTGCAGTATGTGGACCTCATACATACAGATCCTGAATCAAATGAACTATTTTTAAAAATTAACATTTGAGAAAAATGGACATCTGAACAATGATTAGTTAATGATAGGAAAAATAGTTAATTTTCTTAGTCCTTATAAACATATTTTGGATATGATTTTTTAAAGCCCTTATATTTTAGAGATACATACTAAAATATTGGTAGACAAAATCACCTGGTGCTTTAGATTTGCTTTAAAATATAAAGAGGAAGAAATGGATAGGGTACAGATGAAATACAATTGTCTGGGAGTTGATAACCTAGGTGGTGAATACATGGGAATTCATCATACTATTGTAATTTTATGTATGTATGAATTTTTACATAATAAAGTTTAAAAAAAATTTATATCAAACAGGTGTTTCTACCAACAAGTATGAAAAGTACAGTTTGCTTTCAAGAGTAATGGGACATCTGATTATCTTTTCTCCTACTCTCTTCCTAAGTTCTAATTGTTCCATCTTGAACATACAACAGTACTGCTGAGACAAAAAGGACTTTTTAAAGTATAAGAAACCAGTTAGTCTAAGTAATTTTAATTTCTTCCTCTGCTTTTGCCTTCCTGTTACACTTTTCTGCCTTCTAATCTCAACCCTGAGCCAACATCTTCCCAACTGCCTTTTAATCCTATTCCAGTAAGACAAAAAAAAAGTCCTAATAAAGTAACTCCCATTGTTAAGGACAATGAAAGTAAATCGTGCAAACTGATTTAAGTGCACAGGTTAAAGTGATCAACAAATAAGGAAAACATGACCTACCTTGAAGTTTTCCGGAAGCACCTTGTACTCTCTTCCAGCTCAAAACCAAACCACATTTCTGGGGGGAAAAATCATTACATTTAACAAACTTAAGATAATTTTTAATGAAAATAAGAGCACAATTATATTCCCACTAGGAGGGTAAAAAAGAAAAATCAAAACAAAATTTTTAAAAGAAAAATAAGATCACACCAGTAATTAAGTTTGTTAAAATTCTCCCAATTTCCACAAACTTATTATATGAAAGAAATGTGTAACAAATCATTGTAAGAAAAATGTAAATTCCTACTGATTCTTTATTTGCAGAAAAATCCCTACCTTCCAATAAATCAGAAATTTTATAGCATTATTTATCCTACCAAAAATATATATTAAAAACCCAAGCACCTAATATTAGAATGGTTAAAACAAACTAATAAATTCAAGCAAATATTATGAGTCAATTAAGATTATATTTTAAAATTATACGTATATAAAGGTTTGTTTTTTTTTTTTAAGAGACAGGGTCCTGCTCTGTTGCCCAAGCTGGAGTGCAGTGGCCCAACCATAGCTTGCTGTAACCTCCAATGCTCGGGCTCAGGTAACCCTTCCATCTCAGCCTCCCGAGGCACACACCACCACACCCAGTTAATTTTTTAGTATTTTGTAGAGAGGGGGCCTTGGGGTCTCACTATGTTGCCAGGCTGATCTTGAACTGCTGGCCTCAAGCAATCCTCCCGCGTAGGCCTCCCAAAGTGCTGGGATTATAGGTGTGAGCCACCATGCCCCACCCTAAAAGGGATCTTTAAAGGCATGGGGAGATGCTTGATATGTATGCAAAGATAACTTGGGACAAGAAATTACAGATATACAGGAAGATTTAGTTACATAAAGAAAAAATTTCTGTAAAATAATCAGATATTCCAAAATGTTAAGGGGGCAGTATGTCTGAAGGGTGACATTATACTTGAAAAGTAAACAATGTTTTCTAATATTACTTCTAATTATTAAAGTAAAAGCTAGAAGTTTAAAAAAAAAAAACCCATAAGTTATTTGTGGAAAATAACTGAAGATTACCTATCAAAGCTAAAAGGCGACATACATTTTTCACATTTCCCTTCAGAGAAACCACTAAAATGATAATCAAAGACTATGAAAAGGCAGAAACCCACAAGGTCAAATGGATGAGGAAATAGGAAAGGAGATTTCAACAAAATTTTGAAAAGACAAAACAAAAATGGATGGATAACTCATTTAGTAGAGCAAAGGCAGCTATACCTTCAGGAATCTATAGAGGTAGGTATTGAGGGAAAAGAATTAGACTAATTGAGATTCTTAAGCCAAATGGAATCTGGACTGGAGTAAAAGGTACAGTGTTGAATGGAGTTTGAGGCTGAATAAAAACAGGTGCTTGTCTGACATTATGAATACGGGATAATCAGAGCCTAGTAGTTCTTTTCAAGCAACTACCCTACTATACCCATGCCCAGAGAAGACAGTGTTACAAATCTGAAGAAAGTAAACAGAACTGGCTAGGGATGCAGAGTACCAGATGTGAATAAAAGACCTGGATGAGATATAGAAAGGAAGAAAGTAAAGGTATTTATAAGAAATGGCTGAATCCAGCCCTTCACCACCAACCCTATACAGGCAGCCAATCATATATACTCACTAGGCATGGAGAAGTTTTCTAGAGAAACCAACCAGGCCCAAAGGAAAAGACCTCCACACACAGAAGTTGAGTATACCCTTATTTGATGTGCTTGGAACCAGATAGTTTTAAATTTTGGAATATTTACATTATACTTACAGGTTGAGCATCACAAATCTGAAAATCTAAAATCCAAAATGCTCCCATGAGCATTTCCTATGAGCATGATGTCAGCACTCAAGAAGTTTTGGATTTCAGATTTTCAGATTTGGGATGATCAACCTGTACTAATATTCAAAACCTCTGGCTGACTGCTAATTACCCTAAAATGAAGACTCCACATTTTACAAACTCAGCTTATGCACACAAAAGCCTTTTAATCTCTAACTCTTAAATATGAACAACCAACCAAGGATCACCAGTCATTTAAGAAAAGCCTTAAAAATGAAAGAGAAATAGGAAGAAATAAAGAAGGGAGGGAGGGCGGGAGGGAACAGATGAAAGCAGTAATTAAGGGAGCCAAAGGAAGCTTAAAACAATACTCTTTGCTGCACATATAAATCAAGAACAAGTTTCAAATTGAAAACATATGTCCACACAAAAACCTGGACGCAAATACTCATAGCACCATTATTCACAATAGCCAAAAAGTAGAAATGACTCAAATGTCCATCAACACAGGAATGGATTTTTAAAATGTGATATATTCACAAACCGGAATATTATTTGGCAATAAAATGGAAATTCTGATACATGTTACAACAGAGATGAACCTTGAAGACATTAAGCGAAGTGAAAGCCAGGCACAAAAAGCCACATAGTCTATGACTTCACTTATATAAAATGCCCAGAATAGGCAAATCCATTAAGACATAAAATAGAATAGTGGTTCCTACAAGCTGTGGGAGGAGATAATGGGGTATTACTATTAATAGGTACAGCATTTCTTCTCGGGGTGATGAAAATGTTCTGGAATTAAGATAGCTGAATACACTAAAAACCAAATTGTACATTACAAAAGGTCAAATTTTGTGATATATAAATTAAATCTCAATAAAGATTTTTCAAAAAAAAAAAAACAATGGCGAGTCAGCAAGGAAGGGGTAGAGTGTTCCAATTCTACCAGCAAAATACTGTTTTTTTTCCCACAGTAGAGTTTTAAGAATTGGTTCAGATCCTGTAAATTGCATTCTTTTATTCACCCATGGATCCACAAACTCATCCATCAATCCACTAAGCCAACAAGGGTGTTGTATCCATACATTCATACATCATCCACCCAACATACATCTCTCAAATGCCTACTATGTACACACGGTGCAAGAAATCGGGACTGAAATTGTTCATATGCACGTCTGTCTCAGCCTGTGCACCAGTGATTCTCAACTTATAGTGATTTCCTCCCCAAGCCTCCCCCTGCAAGGGGACATCAGGCAATATCTGGAGAAGGGGTGGGTGGGAAAGCTTCAGATAACAAGACAAAACTAATGGAAATTTAAAACATGGTATTAAAAATATTTCAATTGAAAGTCTGGAGGATAAAGTTGAGGATAAATCCCAAGAACCAGTATAAAAATACTAAGAGCCAGGCGCAATGGTGCCCACCTATAGCCTCAGCTGCTCGGAAGGCTGAGGGGAAAGGATTGCTTGAGTCCAGGAGTTTAAGTCCATCCTGATAACATAGCAAGATAAAGGATGGAAGGATACAAAGAAGGAAGGAAGGGTCCCCTAGAGCTTTGCCTGCACGGGGATCTGCTGCTCCTAGCAGTTATAATGTCGGAGGTATAGAACAGTCCTCTGTAGCCTGGGGATGGGTGGCTGTGCCCATCCTGGGCCTGCCCAAGGCACAGGTGCCATAAGAAAAAAAAAAAGAAAGAAAAAAAGAAATTGTACCTATCCTTAAAAAAAAAAAAAAAAATACTGAGATGGAAAATGGGAAAGAAAAGGGTCTTAGGTCAATCCAGGAAGTTCAACATCCAAATAAAGAGTTCCTGAAGAAGAAAAACAGTAAAGAGAATTACCAAATAATAGCCAAAAAATTTCTCCAGAATGAGAATACAGGTCTCCAGAATGAAATGGTCCACCAAGTGAGTGACCAGCACAATGATATAAGAAAAATTTTAAAACCCAACAATCAATAGTGAAATTTCACACAATCAGGAATTAAAACTTCCAATTAGTCAAATCCAAACTGGGAGAGACATTCTAGAGGTTAACAGGTCACACACAAAGAAGATTTAGAATGCCACTGGACTTCACAAAGCCACCATTAGATGACACAACACAATGAGGCAATACCTTCAATATGAAAGTGAGCTTCAACAGAGAATTCCATACCCAGGTAAACTACTGATCACGAGACAGACTAAAAAGCACTTTAGGTTTAGATTCTAAAAATTTACCAACCACATACCCTTATATACCATGTACATATCACACATAGATGATGTATTATAGCCACATACACGGGAAGCCACTGTATGTCAACAAAACAGCAAGACATGGGATCCAAACCATCCAACACAGGAGAGCAATAAGGAGAATACTAGAGACAAAATAAATCCCAGGAGGAACAGATGAGAACAAGAACAGAGGGATCTGGCAGGAAAGCCTCTAGAAAAGAAGGGAAACTGATAGCTTTCTTGAAACATTTTAGTAGTTGGAGAAAAAAGAGTAAGGCAAAACTGATGGAGAAGTTTGGAAATTTTAATACATTTACAGAAAATCATAAACATGAAAGAATAAAGCAATTAATAATCTCTCTGGGAGAGCAAAGAGTTATACAAGAAAAGAAATGCAATCCTATTACATGACTTAGTTCTGCCAAAACTATTTACCAGTCATAGTAATTAACACTGATTAATGATTTCGTTAAATTGTGAAATTGGGGAAGGGAGGTTAGGGCATATAAGAGAGTTTAAGCCTCATCTACCATAATAACAAGTCAACAGATAAGACCAAAAGTATAAAGAAAGGACCAATCAAAACAGGAATGAGATTTCACATCATCAGACTAACAAATAATTTAAAAATCTAAACACCAAGTGTTAAATAAGATATACAAGAATGGAAACTTAGATACTACTGCAATAAGTATAAATTGGTATGACCACTTTGGGAAAATATTGGCATTATCTTGTAAAGCTGAAGACAAGCATGCCCTAAGAATCAGAAATTCTATTCCTAAGAGAACATATGACAGAAATTTTTTTCTACATACACCTAGGAAGACATGATATTAGCAGCAAGAATATAGCAAAACAGAAAGACTGCCAGAAGCAGAGAGGAGCAAACATATTTCTACACTTGAGCACCTTCTGACTCTCCTGGTTTCCATTAGGGTAGATCAAGCGCTAGTTCTCTGCAGACCCTGGATTAGGCCCTATCGCTGCAGTAAAAAGAATCTCAGAAGAAAACTCAGGAATAAAAATAGAGTCAGATGTCTAGAATGAAATTGCTAGAAACCCCCCAGAAGTAAAGGAGAAAAATGAAACTGAGAAACCAGAAAAACCCTCCAACCAGTTAATCAAAACTTGGAGGGCCCAGGAGATCCCAGAGTTTCCTAAAAGAATACAAATTTCTTGAACGTGACAAATTAAGGAAGAAGAATCATAAACTGTCTAAAGCAATCGCTCAGCATCTCAAGCAGAGTGGCATAAGGAAGAGCAGGCAACAATGTCTCCAAGGGTGCAACATTCACAGTGGACTACTCATGAGGCCAACCAGAGGTCAAGGAGCTAACCCTGGCCCTGTCCTTATGGAGAGGCCCTACACAGGATTCTGGTATACAGACGGAAGAACACCACCTTTGCAGGTTCTCTCTGTGCAGATGTGGTCATCCTTCCAATTCCCAGGTACCAGCCCCAGGTCTGTAACCATCCCTGTTCACGCTGAAGAGCTGCTGCACAACCCCCACCCCACCACCCATGTTAATCAGGAAGGATCCTCAGCTCCATGCCTGTTTCCTGCCATTCTCCCAAGCAGCCCCCAACCCCTAGCACCAGCAGTCAACCTCTTCTGACTCTGATCCCACAACTAGAACCTGAATTCTGATTCTGTCTGAAAGACAACGGAATAGCCTTCCTCTCCCAGCCTAATGTAATGAGAGTCAATTGTGAAATAAATGAATGACCATGAAAAAAAAAAATACAGCAAAACAGAGTATCAAAAACTGGAAAAAATCCATATGAACATCAATAGAAAATTAAGAATTTATGATGTATTTCTATAACACAAAGTATACAGCAGTGAAAAGTAAATAAACTAGAGCCACATATATGCTATGTGAAAAAAAGAAAACTGTGGATGAATAGTGAATTAAAACTTATAAATTATATGTTCTTACGAATACATAATATGTAATTAAAGTTAAAAATATGCATGGCAATGCTAAACACCAAATACAGGATGGTAGATTATGTCTTGGGAGAGAAAGAAAGAAATGGGAACTAGGGCTTTCAATTGCAGTGTTTTATTTCTTTGGAAAAAAAATCTAAAGCTAGTATCATAAAATATTCAGATTTGACAAAGCTAGGTTTTGTGGGTGTTTATTTTGTAAACATTTAATGCAAAAATCTCAGAATTTACAAAAAGCAAATGACTTTAATGTATAATACTTATAAAACAAAGAAGGAAAAGATTTAAAAATAACTTCAAGAAATAGTGGTGATTAAGGAGGGAGTACAGGAACTGTTATT
Organism: Daubentonia madagascariensis; assembly: GCA_023783475.1. Lineage (NCBI taxonomy): Eukaryota > Metazoa > Chordata > Mammalia > Primates > Daubentoniidae > Daubentonia > Daubentonia madagascariensis. The sequence continues at coordinate 33,577,045 of JAKFHU010000485.1, read as the reverse complement.
TTTTCATTATAAAATCATGCAGCATTATTTCACTTAATAATGCGCATGTACCACCAAGATAATATTTTGAAAGCGAAGACAAAAAAGAAAATCAATGACTACCAAATCTAAAGAATTTATTATTATTACTGTGAGCAGAATAAAAACTTTAAAAGGAATCAGTCGAGCATCACTGGATGCTAAAATTGTTTTAAAGATTCCTGGAAGAAAGGACTTACATAGTCTTAAAATATTAACCCAGAGATTACTTATCAATAACAAGAGGGAAAAGGTACCCTTACAATGGAGAGATGTGACTACCTTAACCAACTAACTCAACATCACCAAAAATAGGACTAAGAAACATCATATGTCTCTTGCTATGCTGCACTGAGAAGAATGCATAGCCCATGAAACATTCTTACGAAAAATGTTCACTCTGAATCCACTATGAGCAATCAGTCAAATACAATTTGAGAGACACATTCTGCAAAAGATTTGGACTCTTCAAAAATGTCAATGTAATGGAAGACAAAAACAAAACAAGCGAAAAAGGCAGGGAACGGTTCTAAACTAAAGAAGCTGGCCAGGCACAGTGGCTCAAGCCTATAATCCTAGCACTCTGGGAGGCTGAGGCCGGAACATCGCCTGAGCTCAGGAGTTTGAGACCAGCCTGAGCAAGAGGGAGACTCTGTCTCTACTAAAAATAGAAAAATTAGCCAGGTGTGGTGGTGTGCATGTAGTCCCAGCTACTCGGGAGGCTGAGGCAGGAGGATCGCTTGAGCCCAGGAGTTTGAGGTTGCAGTGAGCTATGATGACGCCACTGCACTCTAGCCGGGGCGACAGAGTGAGACTCTGTCCCCCCACCTACCAAAAACAAAAAAAGCAGCCATCTAAAGAGGTATGATGATGAAATGCAACACAAAATCCTTCACTGAATAATAAATCAAAAACAAAAAATACCTATTATAGCCATTATTGGGAAAATTAAATATGAACTACATATGTATTAATTAACAATATTATATCAGCCCTAAATTTCTTAAATGTAATTATGGCACTGTGACTATGTAGGAGAATGTCCTTGATCTTAGGAAAAATACAAAGGATTCAAAGGAGAAATATCATGTCACAACTTACTCTCAAATTATTCAGGAAAAAAAAGTGTGTGTGGTAAGCATGTGTATATAAAGTAAATGTATTAAAATATGTTCACTGATGAGTCTAGGTAAATACAAGTGTGTTCACTGTCCTACTCTTTCACCTTTTTTGCAGGATTGAAATTTTTCAAATAAAAAGTTGGGAGAAAATAATCACTCAGAGTCCTCTTTCTGCTTTTCCTTAAGTTTGAAATTTACAACAATAAAAAAATTTTTTAATGAGAACAGTTTAACTTACCGCTAAGAGCTGTCTTATAAGCATGTCTGAGGCTTTCTCAGAAATATTGCCAACAAAAACCGTAGTAGTAGGACCACAATTTTCATCATTTTCTTTAGTCTTTAAGCCTGGATGATCCTTTCTTGCTCCCAAATGCTTTCCAACCATGGACACAGTAGGTACTAAGACCTAAGGTGATAAAAGGCAACAAAATTTGAGCTGGTAATTAAATTTCCTATCATGTCATGTAACACTAGGTTAAAACATTAATTTTAAAGTAGTAAATATACAGCACATTATTTAAGCTTCTGGATTCTTGCATACTTAATGTAAAGCTCCTAAAACACATAGCACATTTCATTAACGTAAACTTATTCATGACAAGTAAACTTACGATACTATTAATAGATTACCTTTCTTCTAAAAAACAACTTGAAAAAGCAAATAAAAATAACTAAGATAATTTTATATTTAAGACATAATTTTTAAATTTTAAGACATCATAAACCATTTAACATTATCAACTATATCCAGAAGTTTTTTCACAACTGTACTCTCACCACCAGTATAAAAAATTTTAATTATTCCTGCTAATCCTCTGGCAGACTATTCAAACACCCCTTAGCACTCTCTCCACACTTATATTTTGCCTTTTATCAGTTATTTATGTTCCTATCTTATTTCGCTTTATAGCTTTCAACTTCCCAGAGGAAGAAACAAATCTTTGTACTTGACACCAAATCCAACAAAACACCCTCACTAGACACTGAATAAACGGTGGTGAACTAAGGGAGCTGCTCCAACCCCAAATTCCACCTTTTCCTAGCCTGAAATACAAGGGGGAAGAGTACCTGTCCTTTGGAGGCTTTTCAAAATAGCCCAACTATGGGTGTCCAGTGCAAGAAAAACTGGACTCCCCTTGGGCTACAGAACCAAATCTTAGTAGTCTGCCTACAGCAGATTGCCATTTACCCATGTCGTTCCCCTCTCCCTTTTACTGTAACAACCCCCCTCCCTTTTCAAAACCCACAGATACAAAGCCTATTATACCAATTAATTCAAAGAAAAATTCTGGCTAAATACAAGAGGGTTATTGTTTATTCATGTGCTATACCGCACCAGCATTCTTGAAAAGATGCTTGCAGTGTTCAGAAGCTTTGATAAATCTGGACAATTAAGGCTCAAGACATAAGAATGAATAGAGCACTTCAGCAGAACAAAGGCTTTAGTAAAACTTTACAAAGCTTGAACATATACTAGAGAGTACAGAGAAAAAGATGAAAATAGCTTGGAAAGGTCTAAAAATTAGGGAGGTGAGAGTAAAGAGTAGAAAGGTATTCAATACAAATTTCATTTCAAAATTTAAATTTTTCCAAGGATCATTCCTACATTCTTTCAAGAGACCAGACAGATCATTCTTCCATCTCCCAGGACCCAGATAAGATGAGGAAATGATAAAAGAGCCAAAGTCCTCGGCCAGGTGCAGTGGCAAGCCTGTAATCCTAGCACTCTGGGAGGCCAAGGCAGGAGGATCACTTGAGCTCAGGAGTTCGAGACCCTGTCTCTACTAAAAATAGAAAAAATTAGCCAGGTGTAGCGGTGCATGCCTGTAGTCCCCCAGCTACTTGGGAGGCTGAGGCAGGAGGATCACTTGAGCACAGGAATTTGAGGTTGCAGTGAGCTGTGATGATGCCACTGCACTCTAGCCAGGGAAACAGAGTGAGACTCTGTCTGTCTACCTACCTACATATATATATATATAAAAATAAATAAATAAATGAGCCAAAGTCCTAAATTTGTAATAATAAGTATATGAAGGATCAAGAGAGCTAAGGGAAAGAAAAAAAAATCATAAAATTATCTAGCGAGCATATTTTAGGGGCAATTTGCACATACGCACAGCTGAGTGAAAATGATATTTATTCAAATAAGTGGTATAAAATGCATGGGTGCTCTGTCTTTTTGTTATTCTTTTAAACATTTGTAAATAATTTATCTAAGTTTATCAAGTTGTTTAGCTTTCAAATCACTAGCACTACTATAACTTTTAATTCGTCCTTTAAATTATACTTACAGTTGGAGCAGGAGCCATAATGCTCATTGGTACAGGAATCATTGGGGTTCCTAAAGAAGAAAAAAGCATGAGTCTTAAGAATAGTATTATAAATAACTAACTGTATTCTATATCAACTACAGACAAATAAGTATCCTCATTCATAATTAACATAAGTGGAAATAAAGGACAAATGAAAATAAAATATTAATGAATAACGTCTCATGGTAATCAATATGGTATCAGGTCAGTCTACATAAACTTACAAAAAAACCTATTCTGAAAGCAAAACAGCTACCACAACATGCTTCTGCCTTAAGGAGTAATAAAATTCTGGACAGTTATCCATTCATGTTTAAATGGTTCAGTGATCCTCAAAACCAGCACTTTTCACAAATACAGGTTCACTTTATGGGTGAACAATGGAATTAATGAATCCTTTACAAGTAAAAATACATTGTACAACATGGTGACTACAGTTAATAATGTATCGTATTCTTCAAAATTGCTAAGATTAGATTTTTAAGTGTTCACACTACAAAAAAAAACATGTGAAGTAATGCGTATGTTAATAAGCTCAATTTACCCAGTCCACAATGCATACATATTTCAAAACAGTATGTTATACACAATAAATATACACAATTTTGTCACATAAAGTAAAAGCAAATCCTTTGAAAGTTTTTTTTTTTTAAGTATCAAATGAGAAATTAATCTGGAAGCCTAAGAATCTTGTTATTCCTGGTTCTTTCACAGAAAATCAAAATCATGCAAAAACTGAGATCAGCAGCCAGCTGCGATAGCTGCTCAGGCCTGTATCCTGGTGCTTTGGGAAGCCAAGGTGGGAGAATCACTTGAGGCCAGGAATTTAAGACCAGCCTGGGCAATATAGCAATACTTTTGTCTCCACAAAAAGTAAATAAATAAATAAGAAAAGAAATTAGCTGGGGCATGGTGGCCCCCACCTATAGTTCTAGCTACTTGGGAGGCTGAGAGGGGAGGATCCCTTGAGCCCGGGAGTTGGAGGACACAGTGAGCTATAATCATGCAACTACACCAACTACACTCCAGCCAGGGCAACAGAGCAAGACCATCTCTTTTTTTAAAACAAACAAACAAACAAACAAAGAGGTTACATCAGTAATCTCAGCCACTGTCAGAAAGGAAACCAATTTCTAAGACCAGCACCTACTGCCCTGAATAACTCATTCTGAGGGTTCTGAGGGTTTAGGAGCTGTCAATGGACTATTTCATTGACAACTTAGGGGTATCTACTTTCAACTACATTATTTTACTAATTAATAGCTTTGTGTCCTTCCTTATTTACAAAACTAAAGAAGAAACTGTACCATTTGAGAACTAAGAAAAAGGTCACAATGAAGGCAAAATTAAACATTTGACTACATTCCTAACATATATTTTTAAATGCTTCTAAATATCTTAAGAAGGTCTGAAATTGCCCTTCAGTTCAAATTTAATATCAATTTAAGATTATTCTCCATCTAAGACCGGTAACAAATTCTTAAACATTTAATACTATCCCTTTATTTTCTTATAATTTATTTAAAATAATTTCAGTTTTCAAAATATGATTTTTAAAAAGTACAAATCAAGATTCCTATCAATAAGCATACAGCAAACTGCAAAACAGAAAAAACAGACTTCAGAATCAAATTAGAGTTCAATTCTTGGTTCTACCAACTTTTACTTATGCAACCATGGGCAAGCACTTTAACCTCAGTTACAGTTTCCTCAATTCTATTTCCTCAGAGTGTCTGTGAAATTGAGATAATTTAATGTGAACCATTTAAAACTATATTTCAAGTTGTATCTAAATTTTTCACCTTAACTTTACAAAACAAAAACACTGCATTTACCAATTGTAATCTATGTGTAAACTTTCTGTTAAAGAAAACATTCACAAAAAGACATACTGAAAAATATTTTTCCTTTATATAGTTATTCAAAGTTTAATAGTATATTTCCTACTCCAACTTACTAATTTCATGCAATATAGAATTCACATTAAAAAATATACTGCTTCATTTAAGGTCTATGCATGCTGAAGAGGAAAAAAGCAAAGTGCACAAAATGTGAACAGTATGATACCATTTGAGTTTTTTAAAAAAATTAAGTGGGGAAAGAGTAAATATAAGCAAACACACTAGAAAATACATAGCATATCCCTAGAGAGAGACACACTAGAAACTGATAAGAAAGGCTGCTTTTGGGGAAGGGAACTAAGGAACGGTAGAGGGAAAACTTTTTTCTATATACACATATTCCTTTTTAAGGAAAAATAATGGCTATTTCCCAGATTTATTTTCTACTTTAATGTATAGTGTGATCACCACATACATTATCTCAGAGTTTACTTAACTGTACTCATAGGCAAGGCAAGAAAACCATACATGAAGGCTAAGTACTGTGGTTTTGAATTATTACAGTAGTTTAGCATACTATTGATGCTGTACACAGAAAGCAGATAGTGACTGAGCTGTAACTAAAGTCTGATTTATCACCCAGGTAAAGTATGTTTACCTAAACAGGAATTATATTATATGCTGTTAAAATGGAATCAGAATTATAACAGCATTATCACACTGTGAATAAATGCCCACATTAATATGCCATCACTCAAAACAGGCCAAAAAAAAATACTAAGAATCTTGTTTTAGGGTCTATCAACCCATCTTAAAAAGTAAGAGCCAAGCACGGTGGCTCACACCTGTAATCCAAGCACTTTGGGAGGCCAAGGTGGGAGGATTGCTTGAGGTCTGGAGTTCGAGACCAGCCTGAACAACACAGCAAGACCCCGTCTCTACAAAAAGTAGAAAAATTAGCCAGGCGTTGTGGCACTCGCCCATAGTCCCAGCCACTCAGGAGGCTGAGATGGGAGGATCATTTCAGCCCAGGAGATTGAGGTTGTAATGAGCTATGACGATGCCACTGCCGTCATGTCCAGGCAAGAGAACAAGACCCTGTCTCCTCCCTCCCCCGCCCCAAAAAAAGATACGCAGAGAGTAAGTAGCCTTGAGAGAAACATATCCCACTTATCCCACTTACCTTCTACTTCCAGTTACAGTTTGGTATAACATTCATCTTTAAGTGTTACAATTAGTACTTTTCCTTTAAAAATTCAAAGAAATTTAAAATCTTTTCTATAAACCCAATGTACTGGTAAGGACATTACAGCATGGATTTTCCATTTCTCACCTTTCCTGATTCTGAATAAGTGATTAAGCTTCATGTCCAATCCCTTAAATTTCTTCACAAAGAAATAGAAGGTAAACTATCTTCCCTATAACTCCTACAACACCTGGGTTTTGCATCAAGGTTATAGTAAGGTCTATCAAAAAACAGATCCGCATTCAGACTATAAATATATAAACCAAATCAGGATATATGGATGAAAAAAAACTGATGCCCAAACGAACACATTCCTTCTATAGTTATTAATCTGTTTGATTGCTGATAACTAACTATTCAGTTTTCTGCTCACATTTTCTCAATTCCCCCTTCAGCAGAATTTAGTCTATTTATGGTCCATCATAGACCAGCTAAGTTACTGTCTACAATTCTGTAACCGTTACATGGGATAATAAACCAGTAGCGTTTAAACTTTTACATCGCTCTTATGGTAGCAGATGATAACAAATACACATCCAAGATTACCTAGAAGCACAACTTAAAGTAGCACTGCTACAAGTATAAATGTCTAAAAATATTTGTAAAAAACTGCATTCTACTCCACAATATATATGCATAAATAATTGTTCTGATTTTTTAAATTATGATTTTCCCCTAAATTTTTTATTTTTATTTATTTTTTAAAGCCAGTCAAATTTAACAGTGGAGGATTGTTTACCAACTTTAGTGACACTAATGTTAATAAGTTCTGATAACCCACTACCATTGGAACAGCCTCCCCCAAATTCTTGAAGTTTTAAATGATATTCCACAAAAACTATCATGCTTATCTTGTGGCTTTTCACACCACAAGGGTGAAAGGTCTCCAAAGCTGTGCCTATGTTAGTAAACTGTCCTAATTCAAAATTAACGAGTAGTAGTTCAATCTAAAATAAAGACAGCCAGGTGCAGTGGCTCACGCCTGTAATGCTAGCACTCTGAGAGACCAAGGTGGGAGGATTGCTTGAGCTCAGGAGTTCGAGACCAGCCTAAGCAAGAGTGAGACCCTGTCTCTACTAAAAATAGAAAAATTAGCCACGTGCAGTGGTGCATGCCTGTAGTCCCAGCTACTCAGGAGGCTGAGGCAGGAGGATCGCTTAAGGCCAGGAGTTTGAAGTTGCAGTGAGCTACAATGACCCCACTGCACTCTACCCGGAGCAACAGACTAAGACTCTTGTCAACAAATAAGTAAATAATTAAAATAAAATGAAATGAAATAAATCAGCTGTTTGTAACCTACATGCTATGAACCAACTCCTGTCAACTGTTTAAACTTCCTAAAGGAAGTTTAACATAGGAAAATGAGACATCCACATTTCCAGAGTGATGGTGAGAGACATGTGTACTACTAACATAACCACATACATGACATTTTCCTAAAGCAATATCCTAATGACAAAAGTACAAGACAAAAAACAGTATCAACAAACTTACCTGGAGGTACAGGTGGAGGAAAGCCAGGAAACTGTGGGGGTGGGATCCCTGGTGGGAGTGCTGGGATTCCCATGGGAGGGCGATTCAAATGAGGGGGGAAAGACATTCTTACTGCAGCGGTCTAAAGAAAAAAACCATGACAAATCATTTCATTTGAAAACTTTACAACTTGATATGCCTGGTTTGTTGGCCTTCATTTTTAGAGTATCTGCAAAATTCTAAAGTTTTCTTACCCAAAGGAGTTGGCAAAGACCCTCTTTTCTCTGTCTGTCCATTGAGAATTTTTAAAACTTAGATCTTTTCTAAAATAAGTTGCCAAAATGTACACGATCTAAGTTCAGGATAGACTCCTACAATCATATGGGAATACATATAAAGGAAGAAAAAAATTTTTAGGTTCAGTTAATATCCAAAAATTAAATACCATACATCAATGAATCTTTTTAAACCAAACTCAAAATCCAGGAGAGTATCTAACTTTTTTTTTTAAAAGCGTTCTGATGCATTTATTTTAGCACCCTGAAAACTAAATTTACAAGGTTACACAGTATTTGTTGATTCAGCGTTGACCAGTCCCTACAGGACAAATGTGTCCGTGAACTACACGCCTGGGAGGGAAAAACTGCTGACATCAGGTCGCATAGTAACCACTCAAATATAAAGAGAACATACAACTTTTGACAATAAGAAATTCGTAATTTTTCTTAAAACTTAAAAGTAAACCTCTTAACCATTCTTGAATCAAATCTAAGAAACAGAAGCTAGCATTTGTTTTAAAATGTAAGAACATATTTAACTGTTTTAATTTGTCATATTAAAGGAAACTCTGTCCTTGAGCTAAATGAACAAAAGTATTTAAAACTCTTCTTCCATCAAAATTTTATTTTCGTCAACATACTTAAGCATCCAGAACTATCGGAAAAAGTAGAAAACAATGTTAGGATGTCCTAGGAGGGTCCTGTGCACCAATTTAAAAAAAAGCAGCCCGGTGCAGTGGCTTACCCCTATAATCCCAGCAACTCAGGAGACTGAGGCAGGAGGACTGCTTGAGGCCAGGAGTTCAAGACCAGCCTGGGCAACAATAGCTAGACCTCCTCTCTACAAAAAATTTAAAAATCAGCCAGGCATGGCGGCACATGCCTATAGTCCCAGCTACTCAGGAGGCTGAGGCAGGAGGATAGCTCTTGAGCCCAGGAGTTTGAAGCTGAATTTGCAATGGAGTTATGACAACGCCACTGCGCTCTAGCCCAGGCAACAGAGTGAAACCCTGTCTCAAAAAACAAAACAAACAAACAAAAAAGCAGCCAAAATAAGTGGGTTGATTCCCTATCATTGATCCCACTAAAATTAGTGATTTGATAAACGGGAGATATATCTGTTGGGACACTAGGAAAAATTCCCCCACCTATAAATGAAATTCCCCTATTCTTCAAGTGAAGTCTAGAGTTGATAAAAGCTATTTTAAAATTTTTTTCTCTACTATTTTCTCTCTTTTGTGTTTTATAATTGTTTTACTCACCCTTCAGAAGAGAGGAGATAAAAAGTGCAAGTCTTCCACTTCCTTGCTTCCTAACCCCAATAGTTTGGTACATATTGCCGTGTTCTTCTAAATGTCTTTCCATACATAAAAGCTAACATATAATAATTTGTGTTTTTCTGCAATGTAATCATGCTATATTGTCACATGAATTTCTCCATCATTGACATCTCTTCTTATTAGTTCATAGTTTTATTCCAGTTTTTTTAATGTAGTAAATTATTATAACACAGACTTACATTAATAGTTGGCACCACTTTTTAGATCTTATAAATAATGTTGAACATTCTTAGACTTATTAGGCATACAAACAACCCTAAGCACCTGTGCAGGTAATTCTGTAATACAGATTACAGATGTATGTATCTACACTTTACCTACAAACCATCCCACAAAACTAGTGTACAAATTTATATTCCCACTATCAGTATATAGGTATGCCCTTTCCTCACCATCACTGGAATAAATCAGTGTTAAACTTCTAACAATATGATAAGTAAAAATACTCTCTTATTTCAATTTACATTTTCCTTATCACTAATGAGGATGAGTATCTTTTTACCTGCGTATTAAGACATTTCTTTAAAACAGAAAAGCATGTCCTTTGTGCTCATAACTGTTCTTCCTCAGACTGTTCCTTTGACTTAGTAATTAGGATAATACAATATTCTATAATATCTAAACTTCAACTTCAGAAAACACTTCTAAATACTTAAAATATTTAGAAAACTCTATAGATAAAGGAATTCCTAGGAAGATTTCATATACTTAGCAAATAAGGTACTGGAAATGCTTTAAAATATTAGGTAGGTATCAGCATATATTAACAAAGGAAAAACACAAGATTATAAGATTGTAAATGTGTTGAGTTTTTTAATAATCTTTTTATAATACTCTTGCCCCAAAACAAAAACAAGTATTCCAGAGGGTGTATCTCCTTTTTCAACAGAGAGGGCTACTGTCCTACTTACAGAAGCTCTTGTATTATCATTATAATACTCTATCTCAGCACTTTCTTAGGAGGGCAGTTGATTTTAATACCTGTTGAATAAATAAATTCATTAATTAATCAGTAAACAAACTCTGAGGACCTCAATAAACAAATTTATTAAGCTACCTCATGTTGGGTACTATGCTAGCAATGGCCCTGTGCCTAGCCTCACAATGGTTATAAGATTGGGGCATGAATTCATCTTTAGAACCACTTTTTCCCCACTAATATAAAATATAAATAATATTTAAAAAGTAAAACTCTGCATTATGGATATTCCTTTTTTTCCCTTTAAGATAATGGTCCCTCCTATGGAAATTCAGAAAACAAACATTTCTGGTGATCTTTGATAAATTTTTTTTTTTTTTGAGACAGGGTCTCACTTTGTTGCAGTCTAGAGTGCAATGGTGTCATCATAGCTCACTGCAACCTCAAACTCCTGGGCTCAAGCGATCCTCCTGCCTCAGCCTCCCAAGCAGCTGGGACCACTGTGTCTGGCTAATTTTTCTATTTTTATTAGAGATGGGGTCTCACTCTTGCTCAGGGTGGTATTAAACTCCTGAACTAAAGCGATCCTCCTGCCTCGGCCTCCCAGAGTGCTAGGATTACAGGTGTGAGCCACCGCACTGGCCAATCTTTGATAAATATTAATAGTCACTTAACATAAACCTGTATGTTGAAGTGAGTAGTTTTAGAAAACAAAAGTATCAACTACTTATTTCAACATACAGTTTTATGTTTTGCCATGTGAAAATAATTGAGAATAAACTTTTATAACCATAAGCAAAACCTATCAGTTGTTACCTACAGATGATAAAACAAATTATAATACTCTTATAATAATTAATTATATAGACATTGAGCGTTGTTAGGTACTTTGCAGAAAAATAAAGCACGGAAGAGAGCTAGGGAGTGGTTTATTTTAAATATGGTGATCATGCCTCACCATGAAGGTGAAGATTTCAAAGATTTGAAAGAGGCTGAGGCAGGAAGCTCTATTCATATCTGAAGGGAAGAACTTTCCAAGCAAAGGAAACAGCAAATACAAAGAGACTGAGTGAGGCAGGCATTGTGTGTTTGAAGGAGGACCAGCAAGGCCAACAGCACAACTTGAGCAGAGCAAACGAGGAAAGTCAGATATAAATACTGAGTGCTATCTGGGGAGGGTGTTAAGAGAGTATAGGGCTTTTAGTACACTGTGATGGTTTTGGTTTTTACTCTGCATGAGACAGAAAACATTTGAAAAGCTTTTTTTTTTTTTTACTTGATTTACATTTTAACAGTAATCACTGGCCACTGATTTAAGACTGGAAGGGAACAAGATGGAAGCAAGAGACTCCTGCCCAGGTAAGAGATGGTGGCCTAGACCAGGAAGTAGTGATAAAAGTGGTATCAAGTTGTTGGATTCCTAATGTATTTTGAAGGTAGCCAATAGGATTTGCTGAGGGACTGTATGTGGAGTTTAAGAGAAACAGATGCAGAGTTATTTTACTAGCACTAAAATGATTTAAATAGTATTTTTAAAAATATTAAAAGTGTTACTTTTAGAAGGTTCAAAGCACCTTGATCCACTAAGTACAAAACTTGGGGGCCCAAATTAACAAAAACAAGTACCTATGCTGGAAGTGTTCCCTATTTCTAGTGTGATGGTGGTCAAGCAGGTGTATGCATTTGTCAAAACTCACTGAAATTAAAATGGATGCATTTTTTGTGTGTAAATTTTATCTCAACAAATTTGGTCAAAAAAAGAAAAAATTCATTTATCTCTACTATCCAACATACGCAGGCACTTTGCTTTTCTCTTTTCCGCTTTTTTCTCTATATTCTTTCAAACCATTCTTTTTTGCACTCCTAAGAATACCACAGGCATATAAAATATAGCAAAATACTCTTTATAAGCATTTATCTACTGCAGACTTATCCAGATAGAAACAAAGTATTTCACCCAGGATAGATTTTTAGTCTAGTTCTCCATCATCAGTACACCCAGTGCCAAATTTCTGGTAAGAATGAATCCATAGATTTCCCTAAGCAAACACTCACATACAATTCATTCATTCATTCAATAAACATCTACTCGCAATTATGAGCCAGGTCTGCAGAATTATTCCTAGAAAAAAGTGTTCCATGCCCAAAGAAGAATGGGAAGAGCTTGATTAACAAAAGTATTTCTTTCAAGGTTCATCCATGTTGCAAAATACAGGAAAAAAAAAAAAAAGTATTTCTTTTACCGTAAAGCTTTCCAGAAGCATAAAAATACTCAAATGTTTTGAATCTCCAAAAAGGAAGGTGATCTTTTTCTGAGATTTCCACTTTGTTATTTTACCATTTTCACAATGATTAAAAAACAACACTATCCACAAAGAAAAACTAGTGGTTGCTTGCAACAGCCATGGAACAGAGAGTGACTTGCAAACAAGCAAAAGGGATCCTTCTGGGGCAATGGGTACACAACTCTGTACATTTACAAATGAATTTTATATGTCAATCACACCTTCGTAAAGCTGCTTTTTCAAATAGTTGATTATCATCCTGCAGGAGCTGGGTTTCATGAAAAAATAAAATTTTAAAAAGTGATATCAATTCAGGACAATTGGCAAAATCTAATTAAGATTTGTAGATTAGATAATACTGCATCAATGTTAATTTCCTGATTTTGATCATTATACTGTCCTTAAATAAGAGATGTGCTAGTTTTTAGGTAACACACTTAAGTATGGGTTAAGGGGCATCATGTCTGCAACTTTCTAGCAAAACATTTCAGAAGAAAACTGGAAAGAGAGGAGGATAAAGCAAATTGGCAAGATGTTAACACTTAAGGAATCTCAGTGAAAGATATTCGAGAATTTTTTGTACTATTCCTGCAACTTATTTGTAAATTTGAAATTGTCAAAATAAAAAATTTTTAAAAAGCAATATTTCTGGGTAGTGGAAATATTATATTCTTCCCTTTATTTTCTGCACATTTCAAATTCTAAAAACAAGGAAGAGAAGCTATTTAAGAAGCTTTAAGAAGGAATCAAAACCCCCTTTCATGAATGGCAGTGGTAGTATTAGAAAAGAAAATCAGAAAATTTCAAAGTACACAGAACATTTCTGCAAAGATGTTAAGATTCATCAATGATTACTTTTGCCTCCAAAGCTATAAAATAACCAAGATAATTATTCTCCAAATCATGTATAAATGAGAAAAGTAAACTGCTAATTTGTTTGTGGACAAAAAGGTAACTTAACTTGAAAATTCCAAATTCCTCTTAGGTCTGAAGTAGTTACCCAATGTTAATATGGACTAATTTTATTAAAAAATACATCCACCAACCTGAGCAAGACCGAGACCCCGTCTCTACAAAAAATAGAAAAATTAGCCGGGTGTGGTGGTATGCGCCTGTAGTCCCAGCTACCATGGAGGCTGAGGCAGGAAGATCACTTAAGCCCGGGAGTTTGAGGTTGCAGTGACCTATCATGATGCCACTGCAATCTATCCCAGGTGACAGAGCACGACTCCGTCTCCCAAAAAAAAAAAAAATATATATATATACACACATATATATATATGTGTGTATATATATATATCTCCAGAGCCTCAATACAGTGGAATAAAAAGACAGCAAACCACAAAATATAAAAACTTAGTCAAAACCATTATTAATACACGGTGCCTATATACAACAGTGGGACAACAAAAATATTTTTTTCCTCAAAGTCTTTTGGTGCTCTAGAGGGGGTAGGAGAAGAAATGACTTTTGCAATCAAAAAAGAGAAAATCTGGTAACCCCCAAAAGATGAATTATTTAATTTAAAAAACATTTTTATTTACTTTTGTTTACAACAGTCTTCATTATACATTATCTCATTTAAACTCCCAAATTGCCTGGTGTAGATTTATTATTGTTTTTACAGATGAAGAAGCTAATTTGTCCAAGGGCACACAGGAAGTCGGTGGAGACTCCAAAGTCCCCACTACCCTGAAATTACCAATCCAAAGGCTGTTTTCACTGTACTACAAATGCCTCTTTCTAGTAATAACATATCAATGAGAAAGAAAGGAACTTCTTGAGGACTAATTTTGATTTTGTTTATAAAAGTCTATACAGAATATATTGGAAGAAATGTTAAGAGTCAGGGTTTGGCTCTTGCACTTCACTGAAAATTCTTAAATAACAAATAGCAATTAATATGGACTTAAGCGCTTACTATATGTTACCTGGATACTGTACTAAGGATTTAACATACGTTTTTCCCAGTTAATTCCCAACCCCAACAACCTATAAAGTGGATACTATTATAATCCTCATTTTACAGGTGAAGAAAACCAACGCCTTAGTAAAAGTTAAATGAATTAGAATATAATATCCACTTAAATCATGAGGAACTGATGACCAACTGAATGGCTTTCTAGGCCCCTGAATGTTTTTAGAAATAACCTTTAAACAATTAGAGCTCCAAAGACAATACAAAATTGTTTATACACTACTGCCAACTACCTAAGACACAGTACTTCATACTGGAGCAGTCTGGTGCAAGAGAAGTCCAATCTCTTCCCTTCTTTTGGTCGACTCCACTCTGCCCAGTATCAAAATGGCATTTCCATGGCAATATAAATCCATACTACATAACTGCAAAATAATCTTCATACCCCTAGATGTATTTCGAAAAACGTATTTAAAACGCAATATTGAAGACCAAAGAAGAAAGAAATAACATTTCAACGTGGAGCTTAGTAATCGCCTAGAATGAATGGCGATATAGTTTACTGCATCGTCCAATGCGGAAAGGGGGCAGGACGACAATACTCATCACAATCCAAAGCAAGCCGGGAGGGTGCTAAAAAAGGTAAGCATTAGCTAAACTCAAGGGGGGAATGGGGCCCAGTTCACTTGGTGGGAGGCTGTACATGACCAAGAGGAAGATAAAGAAATCCGTTGGTGGCCAAGCACCTCGCTAAAAAGGGTGGGTGCGGGCTGACTTCAAGGTAGAGCCTGCGGCGAGCGTGTCCTAGGCCCGGAAAATTTACCGGGGGGCTCCACAGGCTCGAGTAAGTAAAAAGCTTTAAGAAAGGACTCCCCAGGTGCAGGGCAATCGTTTTCTGGCTAACGTGGAGCCCAGAAGGGGCCGAGACGATTCACTCCGTGGCGGAAGGTGGAAGGAAAAGGGAAAGTGGGCGACAATGCAATGAGGAAAGCTCAGGCAGTAGGTTCGGCCTGCACCGGCTCCAGCTGGGCCCACTGGTTTTTGAGGCCTTAGAGAAGTGAAGAAACCCAAGCCTCGTGCCCGACCCCTCCCCCATCTTAACCCCCCCACACACCCCACCCCGGCCCTTTGGCAGCCACCCCGGCTTTTCCTCCTCCTCTACCAGAGGTACCCGGCCTCCCGGTTTCCACACGCGTTCAGAGGCGTTAACTCACCCGCCGCTGAGGAAACAGTACTGTTTTCGCGGTCTTCTGTGATCCAGGTTACGAGTGGGCTCCACCGGCTCGAGGTTTCTACGCGCCGCTCGCCCGGGAGACTGGTTCTCAGGCGCCTACTCGCACAGGCCGCAAACACAGCCGCGCTGCGCGGGGAGCGTCTGGAGGTCTTCCTCTTGCCCGGCGTGCACTGCGGCCGGGGGGGGGGGTGTGGAGCGAAGGACCATAGAGAAGAACGTATATAGATAGTCTCCGCTGTTGGCTCTGACTCACCAAGCGGAGACGAATAACCATAGAGAAGGAGCGCCCAGTGGGGACTAGAAAGGCTCGAGCTGTTAAATTACGACCCACCCTGCCATTTTTGATTGGCGCTAATTGAATCTTACGACTACGCGACGCCATCTTGAGGTCAAGGTTCCGGCTGGACACGGCACGAGAGTTAGAGAATTTCTCACTTTCCGTAGTTTGTTTTTCAGTGATTAGAACCTTGCTCTGTGATTCACTGAGGTTTGAGGAACTGATAACTGGGCCCACCCACAACCTCAGGAGAAACACCGAGTGCTAACCCCTAGAAAACAACTACTCTTGATAACAAGAAATAACTGGCAAAGGCTGTGGTGGTTTTGTAAAAAGTGTGCACACAGAAAAGCTGATGTCCTGTAGGGTCAAAGAGGTGGCTAGAAGATGTTTGCAAACGTAAAAAGATCCGTAAGACTGTTTAACACAGCTTTCATTCCGTAATGTAAACATGCTAAAGAACTTCACTTATTAGTGGAAATGAATAAAACTAATCACAAGTGCTTATTATTATATTAGATCAATTTATGGGCCTTATAGACAATATCTATTTATAGGCCTTTGCTTCGCAACTGTTTTGCTTCTCGGAAAGCTTATAATTTATTCAGTATAAAGTTATTGCCTCCCTGAGTACCTGGTGTTGTGCTAAGTGCTGGGAGTATGAAGGTAAGTGGGAGTCAGATTCGTTCCTGTCCTGGAGGAACGGCGGGCAAGGTGGAATACATGACAAACCCTAACCACTCTGTATAAAATTGAAACATACCTGCACACTCCCTTGTCTGCCTTTCCTGCTTAATTTTACTCTAAAGCGCTTATAACCGTCTACCACACCCTATACTTATCTTACTGATTTTATGGTTTATCTGCCCCTACCCCACTAAATTGTAAAAACTTAAAGCGCATGGATTGTCTGTTTTGTTCACTGCTGTAGCGTCAGCGCTAGAACAGCAAGCACTTAATAAATAATTGTTGAATGAAAGAAATGATTACCATATGATGAGTACCAACAGAACACAAAATGCAGGGGGGACACTAATAAGAAAGTGTGTATATAACTCATTACTACCATCTGTAAAATGTACATCCATTTGTATTTTTGCTTGCTAGGTTTCCTTCCCATTAAGAAATGTTAATAATGCCTACTCCCCAGGACTATTGCAAGGATTAAATTAACAAATGTATATGAAAGTACGTTGTTCAGTAAAGTGCTAGTCAAATGCTATTTACAGTTTGTAAATAAAAAGACTTTGTGCCTTTTTTTACAAGCACAGACATAAACAGAAATCCTCAGGTTACTCTGTATCCTTTTATATTAGAAACAGTGTGCACAAATTCATGTATTACTTGTGTAATAAAATAAAGCCTTAGGGCGTGGTGGCTCATGCCTGTAACCCTAGCACTTTGGGAGACAGAGGTGGGAGGATTGCTTGAGCTCAGGAGTTCGAGACCAGCCTAAGCAAGAGCAAGACCCCGTCTCTGCTAAAAATAGAAAAATTAGCTGGACATAGTGCACCTGTAGTCCCAGCTACTCAGGAGGCTGAGGCTGGAGGATTGCTTGAGCCCAGGAGTTGGAGGTGGCAGTGAGCTGTAATGATGCCACTGCACGCTAGCCCGGGAGACATAGTAAGACCCTGTCTCAAAAAAAAAAAAAAAAAGGCAAGAGACAAAAACTATATGAGAGATTAATGAGCTTTAATAGTGTTAACCAAAATTTTGGAGTCTATTTATTATGAAGTTAATGTCACCCAAGTAATATACCCAATCCTATATTGACTTATTTTAAAGCCATAGTAATTAAGACAGCGTGGTAATTGTGCAGGACTGGACACACTAATACACTGGAGAGCCCATAAAAAGCTTATACATATGTGAAAAATTGATATATGGCAGAGGTGGCAATGGCAGGTTGATAGAAAATGAGGAAATGTTCAACAAATGATGGTTGAATCACTCTGTCGAGTTAAAGAGGTTCCCTTTTATTCCTAGTTGGCTATTAGACTTTTAAATCATCAATAGGTGTTGAATTTTACAAAATTATTTTTAAGAAAATGTTGAAATATCATGTTACTTATATATCAATGATAAAACCTGAAAACCATAAGTATCTTTATGACATCATAGCAGGGAAGGAATTCTTAAGCAAGATACCATAAACATAACCTAAAAAGAAAAATCGATAAATTCAACTACATTAAGATTAAGCACTTCCGATATATTAAATGTCACCATAAACAAAACAAAAAACAAGCCACAAACTGAGAGAAGATATTTGCAACACATATAACTGATTGTTTTAGCCTACATTCCTTAAAAAGCAGAGTTTAAACTGAAGGTTAATGCTTTATTGGGAGATGTAATGCCAGGACATCAAGAATGAATGAAAAGGGACCAGGAGTGGTGGCTCATGCCTATAATTCCACCACTTTCGGAGGCCGAGGCAGAAGGATCACTTGAGCCTGGGAGTTCAATACCAGCCTGGGTAACAAAGGGAGATCCCCAACTCTACAAAAAAATTAAAAAAATTAGCTGGTCATGGTGGCATGTGCCCGTAGTCCCAGCTACTTGGGAGGCTGAGGTAGAAGGATCACCTGAGCCCAGGATTTTGAGCTATGATCATTTCACTGCACTCTAGCCTGGGCTACAGAGCAAGAAGGCGTCTCTAAAACAAAAGAAAAAGGAGTGAATGGAAAGGAAAGTGAGACAGAGAAGAACGGGAAGCAAATGCAAGGTGATGCGCCATTGTGCTGGCCATTGCTTTACAACCATCTTTGGCTGTTCTCTCAGTAAGTACACTCGTTAGACCATGGAGAATGTCTCTGAGCAGGCTGTATGGAAAACTTGTCACAAAACATTTCATTGGAAGTGAAAAAAGAAAGGGATTTATCTGTTTTTTTCTTTCACATGTCCTCTCTCCTATTCAATAAAATTACCCTTTGGCAAACTTTCAATCTGTCTCACCTGGCCCCTTTTACAGCCACTGGGGAAGCCAGATCCCACACCATCTAGACTCCAAAAGGAGTAGAAACAGACAGAAGCTCTGGCATGTCCTAAAGAATCAGTGATGGTGGATGAGTTGGAGTGAATGGTTGAGGATCCAGAAGACAGGTGAGGCTTAGAAAATCTAAGGAGCTGCATAAGATGTGTTCAGTAAACTTACAAAAGATTAGTAAATAATATATAAAAATTCCTTCAAGTCAATAATAAAAAGGCAATAATCCAATGAAAAAGTGGACAAAGGCAGTTTTAGCATTTTGAAGAAGAAACACAGTTGATTTCAAAGGAGCAGAATTGAGGGGGAAAAAAAGACATACAATTGATGAATCATATATGAAAATCTTAGTAATCATAGAAATGCTAATGCCATAGTGTGATATCACTTTAAATCCATTTCTTTGGTAAAAATTAAGAAGTGTTCCTATTATTCTAAATCCTGATAATACTAGGATTTAGAATAAAAGGAACACATAGGCATTGCTAGTGGAAGTGTATATTGGTACAATCGCTTTGGCATAACCTAGAAAAATTAAGCCTGTGCTTTCCCTATGACCTAACATTTCCACTTTTAAGTTTATATAGAGAAACCTTAGCATATATGCCCCAGGACACATGTTCAAGAATATTCAAACCACCATTGTTCACAAAGGAAAAAAAATACTAGAAACTACTCAAACTTCTGACAAGAGAATAGATAAATGTATTTTCACAAAGTCACATAATAAGCATTATATAGGAGTAGAATGAATACTCTACAGTTACACACATGAGACTTTGAATGATAAAAGCAAGTCACGAATGATAAAAGCAAGTCAGAAGCCTGTATATAGTATGATACCATTAGTATAAAGCTCAAAAGCTGGCATAACTAACAATCTGTTGTTTAGAGAAACATAAAAATGGGACAAAACTATATTTTTTAAAATATCAAAGAAACAGTTAATAGAAAATTCAGGACATGGTTCCCTCTTTGAAAAAGCAAAAGT
This sequence comes from Daubentonia madagascariensis, assembly GCA_023783475.1. Taxonomy (NCBI): domain Eukaryota; kingdom Metazoa; phylum Chordata; class Mammalia; order Primates; family Daubentoniidae; genus Daubentonia; species Daubentonia madagascariensis. The sequence continues at coordinate 33,556,803 of JAKFHU010000485.1, read as the reverse complement.
GATGAGATTGTCAGTGCTTGTGCCTGTAGTTCCAGCTACTCGGGAAGCTGAGGCTAGAGGATCCCAAAAAAGTGCACAGAGGGTAGCCTCAATGGTTGATTTTTGGTTTTATGGTTATGGTTCATAATTTACATATGCATTATATATAGTTTAATGTACCAATATTACATAAGTTTTAAATTAAAAATAAATTATGCAAGCGTACATATATACTTATAGAAAAGTATAATTTCATTTTGCTATTTAAAATTTTACATAACTGGAATCATACAGTTATTCAACTTTCACTCATTACTAGGGCTAGAAGGGTTTTTTTTTAATTGTAAATCAGTGTATAGAGATCTACCTCATTTTAAAAACTGATCTACCTTATTTTAAAAACTGCTATTTTGTATTCCTAATATGGTTATATCATAGTGCATCTACCAAGATGTTTTCAAAAGCCAATAACAGACAACCCAACTCAAACTGGCTTAAACAATAAGGAAATGTATTGGCGCATCCAGCAGAAAGACTAGATAAGCTGCCCTTCAGGGTTGGATAACCCAGAGGCTCAATAATCTCATCAAGAATGAGGTTCTTCCTATCTCTTTTTTCCTGTCTGTGTTCTACCATCTACAATGTGGGCCTCATTCTAAGGCTGTCTCTCCTCATGGTCACAGGATGGCTACATTGAGCCCACATCCTTTTTAATTCAGGAAAGAGATTGAGTTGATTTCAGAAACTCTCCCAAAAGATCAAAGAAGAACTTTCTGGAAGCCCCAGGCACCTGAATTGAGTCACATGCCAAACGGAGTCTCATGCTCTTTCCTGAAACAATCGTTGTTACCTTTAGACATTCAGACCTACCCATTCAAGTAAGGGTAAAGTCAGCTTTCTCTGAAACCCAAAGTCTATCCTGGGGAAAGGTATATATTTCCACAAAATTAGAATTCTGTTAGAAAAGAGGAAGAGAGAAATGAATACTGAGAAGGCAACCATCATCCACTATGCAATTTATTTAATCATTCCCTTAATTATGGACATTTGTTTCCAATTTGTACACATTTAAACAATCTTGCAATTACCATCTTTGTACATGTTTCCTTCTAAATATGTCCCTGTAATTCTCTATGGCTGATACCCACAAGTGCAAATGCAAAGTGCAAGGGTATGCTAATCTTGAAATTTAAATGGATACTACCAAATAGTTGTTCCAAAAAGCTATACCAATTATATTTCTATAAATAGTTTAAACTTTAAAAATCTACCACTCTAATGGGAGACAATGGCATTTAATTTAGCTTAACTTTCATTACCCTGATTTCCTGTAGTGAAGGTATCTCTTCCTACAACTGTTATCTTAATATGGTCCCCACCAATAGACATTTCTTAACCTTTATCTTACTTTACTCCTCTAGCATTGAGCACTTCTGCACTTTAGCAAATCCTCTTTCCTTGGGTTCCATGTCCCTACACTCTTCCTCCTACCACTCAGCTTTCTCCTTCTCCCTAAAGAGGGTCCTTTTCTATGTTCACGTCTTAAAAGGTTGGTCTTCTGTAGGGTCCTGTCACAGGCCTTTCTCTCTTTCTACTCTAAGTGATTCCCCAGCTGACACATCTACTCTCAGGGCTTCATCAACCATCTATTCCCAGATATCTGTCTGTAGCCTAGATCACTCAAGTTCCCATCCCCATGTCTAGCTACCTACTGAGCATCTCCACTAGCATGTTCCCTGGGCACTTTAAATCCAACATGGTCAAAACTAAACTCAATATTGTCTCCCTTGGGTTTATTTTTTTTTTTGAAGTAAAATTCAAATAATAAAATTCACCATTTTGTGCATTTTAAAGTATATAATTCAGTGGTTTTCAGTATATTCACAATGTTGTGCCACTATCACCACTATCTAATTCCAGAACATTTTCCTAACCCCAAATAGAAACTCCATAAGCATTAAGCAGTCACTCCCTACCAGCCAGTCCCACAGTCCCTGACAACAAATCGGCTTTCTATTTCTATGGATTTGCCCATTCTGGGCAGTTCATATAAATGGAATCGTAAATATATGGCCTTTTGTGTCTGCCTTCTTTCACTTAGCAAAATGTTTCCAAGGTTCCTCCATGTGGTAGCATGTATCATTCCTTTTTATGGCTGAATGGATATATCACATTTTATTTATCCATTCATCAGCTGATGAACATTTGGGTGGTTTTAACATTTTGGCTATTATCAATAATGGTACTATGGACATTTGTTTACAAGTTTTAGTTTGAACATATGTTTTCAATTCTCTTGGATATATTGCTAGGACTAGAACTAAAGGGTCACATGGTCATTCTATGTTTAACATTTTAGAGATATGCCAAACAGTTTTCCATAGCAACTGAACCATTTTGCATTCCCACCAACAAAGTATGAGGATTCCAATATGTCTACATCATTGCCAACACGTGTCATTCTCTGTTTTATTTTTTTCCCCAATTAAACCCATCCTAGTGGATGTGAAGTGACATTGCATTGTGGTTTTGATTTGCATTTCCCTAAAGGCTAATGATGTTGAACATCTTTTCATGTTCTTATTGATTATTTGAATATCTTCTTTGGAGTAATACCTATTTAAATCCTTTGCTTATTTTTAATTGGGTTATTTGTCCTTTTATTACTATCTTAAGAGTTCTGTATGTATTCTGGATATTAAAGCCTTATCAGATACATGATTTGCAAATATTTTCTTGTGTTTTGTGACTTTTCTTTTCACTTTCCTTAGAGTATCCTTTGATGCACAAAGTTTTTAATTTTCAGGACATCCAATTTATCTATTTTTAATTTTGATTCCTTGTGCTTCTTGTGTCATATTTTAAAAAACTGCTACCTAATCCAAGGTCAAAAGAATTTATACCTATATGTTTTCTAAGAGTTTTATAGTTTACCTCTTACATTTAGGTCTTGAATACATTTGAGTTAATTTTTGTATATGCTGTGAGATAGGGGTCCCAAGTTCATTCCTTCTCATGGATATCCAGTTATCCCAGCACCATTTGTTGAAAAGACTATTCTTTCCCCATTGAATGGTCTTGGCACCATAGTAAAAAATCAGTATGATGGTTGAATTATGATTGAATTCATGATTGAGTTGAATTATGGATTCTCAATTCTATTCCATTGATAAATATTTCTATGGTTATGCCAGTACCAAACTGTTTTGATTACTGTAACTTTGCAGTAAGTTTTGAAATCAGGAACTATGAGTCCTTCAATTCAGTTCTTCTTCTTTTTTTTTTTTTTTAACACCTCAGTTTTTTTTAATTTTTTGGCTATTTACAGTCCTTTTCAATTCCATATGAATTTTATGATAAACTTGTCCATTTTTACAAAAAAAGCAGTTGGAATTTTGATAAAAATTTCACTGAATCTGTAGACCAATCTGGGGAGTACTGCCATCATAAAAATATTAAGTCTTTCAATCCATGAAAATTGGATGTCTTTCCATTTATTTATGTGTTCTTTAATTTGTTTCAATAATGGTTAGCCTTTTTTGTTTTAATAGATGGAGTCTCACTATGTTGCCCAGGCTGGACTCGAACTCCTGGGCTCAAGCAATCCTCCTGCCTCAGCCTCCCAAATGACTGGGACTATAGGTGCATGCCACTGTGCTCAGCTTCAATAATGTTTTGTAGTTTTCAGTGTACAAGTCTTGCATCTCCTTGTTTAAACTTATTCCTAAGTACTTTATTCTTTTTGATACTACTATAAATGGAACTGTTTTCTTGATTTCATTTTCAGACTATTTGTTGCTAATGTATTATTATTCATTGCTAGTTAGATTATTTATTGTTAGTGTTGCTAGGGTATACATTTGATTTTTGTATATTGATTTTGTAGCCTCCAACTTTACTGAACCCATTTATTAGCTCTAATAGTTTTATTTGGATGCCTTTTATTTCTTTTTCTTGCCTAATTGCCCTGGCTGGTATAATGGTGAATAGAAGTGGTAAGAGCAGATATTCTGGGTTTTTTCGTTTGTTTGTTTCTTGTTTTTTAGAGATGGGGTCTCATTATGTTGCCCAGGCTGGTCTCAAACCCCTTGCCTCAAAGGATCCTCCCACCTCTGGGAATACAGTCTTAAGCCACCACCGCACCCAGCGAGAGCAGACATTCTTGTCTTGTTCCTGATCATAGGTGGAAAGTTTTACTTTTTCACCTTTAAGCATAATGTTAACTGTGGGTTTTTTATTGATACCCTTTATCGGAATGAGGACATCCCTTACATTCTTAGTTTCTTGAGTGTTTTATCATGAAAGGAAGTTGGATTTTGTCCAGTGCTTTTTCTGTATCAGTTGAGATGATCATGTGTTTTTCCCCTTTAATCTATTAATATGGTGTAATACATACATTGATTTTTAATATGTTGAACCACTCATGTATTCCTGGAATAAATTCTACTTAGTCATGGTATATAATTCTTTCTATTAACTTTTAAAAAAATTAATAGACTTTCTTTTTTGGAGCAGTTTTAGGTTTACAGAAAAACACTGAGTAAAGAGAGTATTCATATGCCCCCTCTACCTCCCACAGTTTCCCCTTTTATTAAAATCTTGCATTAATGGGCTACATTTATTACCATTAATGAACCAACATTGACACATCATTATCAACCAAAATCCATAGTTTATATTAGGGCTCTCTTTGTGTTGTATAATGTTTGACAAATGCATAATGTCATTTATCCACTATTATATAACAGTATCATACAGGATAGTTTCACCGCCCCAAAAATCCCGTGTTCCATCTATTCATCCCTCCATCCCTCCCTCCCCTTTGCCCCTGGCAACCACTGCTCTTTTTACTGTCTCTGTAGTTTTGCCTTTTCTACACTGTCATGTATTTGGAATTAAACAGTATGTACCCTTTTCAAACTGGCTTGTAGCAATATGTTTTTAAAGTTCCTTCATGTCTTTTTGGGCTTGATAGTTCATTTCTTACTATTTTTTCCAATTTTTTTTATTGTGGTGAGATAAACATAAAATGTTAAATCTTAACTAATTTTTTTTTTGAGACATGGTCTCACTCTGTCACTCGGGCTAGAGTGCAGTGGCTTGATCATAGCTCACTACAACCTCAAACTCACTCAAGGGATCCTCCTGCCTCAGACTCCCGAGTAGCTAGGACTACAGGCACGTGCCACCATGCCCAGCTAATTTTCTTGTTTTTTGTACAGACAAGATCTTGCTATGTTGCTCAGGGTGGTCTCAAACTCCCAGAATTGAATGATCCTCCCACCTCGGCTTCACAAAGTGCCAGGATTACAGGCATGAGCCACCATGCCTGGCTATCTTAACTAATTTTAAGTCTATGGGTTCAGTGGTATTAAGTTATTAAGTACATTCATATCGTTGTGCACCAGTCACCACCATCCATCTTCAGTTGCAAAACTGAAACTCTATAGCTATTAAACAATAACTCCCTATCTCTCTTACCCGCATCCCTTGGCAACCACCATTCAGCTTTCTGTCTCTACGATTTTTTTTTTTTTTTGCTCAAGAAGAGAGACTTTGTGATAGAGAATCTGTCTCTATGATTTTGACTACTCTAGGTACCTGTATAAGTGGAACCATACAGTATTTGTCTTTTTGTGACTGGCTTATTTCACTTAGCATAAGTTCTCAAGGTTCAACCATGTTGTAGTATGTGTCAGAATTTCCTTCTCTTTTAAAGATGTAATTTGTGACAATATCAACATAAGTAAGCAGGAAACAGAGCTATATAGAAGCAAAGGCTTTGCATATTATTCCGCTGTAAGTATATACCCATTTTGTTTATCCATTTACACGTTGATGGACACTTGAGTTGCTTCTACCTTTTAGCTGTTGGGAATAATGCTGCTATAAACATGGGTGTGCAAATATCAATTGTAGATCCTCCTTTCAGTTCTTTTGGGTATAAATTGTTGGATCATATGGTAATTCTACTTTTCATTATTTGAGAAACTGCCAAACTGTTTTCCATGTCAGCTGCACCATTTTACATTCCCACCAACAGGGCACAAGGGTTCCGATTTCTCCATATCCTTGCCAACAGTTTTATTTTCTGTTTGTAGCCATCCTAATGAGTGTGAGGGGCTATGCTATCTCTGTGGTTTTGATTTGCATTTTCCTAATGATTAGTGATGTTGAGCATTTTTTCATGTGTTTATTGGCTATTGTATATCTTCTTTGGAGAAATGTCTATTTGGGTCCTTTGTTCACTTTTTAATGAGGTCGTTTTTTTTTGTTGTTGAGTTTTAAGAGTTCTCTATATATTCTGGATCTTAATCCCTTATCAGATATATGATTCACAAATATTTTCTCCCATTCTTTGGGTTACCCTTTTAGTCTGTTGATAGTGTCTTTTGATGTACAAAAGTTTTTAATTTTCGTGAAGTCCAACTTAACTATTTTTTCTTTTGTTGCCTGTGCCTTTGGTGTTGTATCCAAAAAAATCATTGCCAAGTTCAATATTGTGAGGCTTTTGCCATATGTTTTCTTCTAAGAGTTTTATAGTTTTAGCTCTAGAGCATGTGTTTTAACCCATTCTGTCAATCTCTGCTTTTTAACTGGAGAGTTTAATCCATTTGCATTTAATGTAATTACTGACAACAGAAGACTTCTGCCATTTTGCTGTTTGTTTTTTATATGTCTTTTGACTCAGTTCCTCAATTCCTCTATTACTTCCTTCTTTTGTGTCAAATAGATATTTTCTAGTGTACTGCTTTGATTCATTTATCTATTCTTTTACCATATTTTTTTAAAAATTTGTTTTAGAGACACGGTCTTGCTATGTTGCCCAGGCTACATTTGAACTCCTGGGCTCAAGCAATCCTTCCAACTCAGTCTCCCAAGTAGCTGGGACTATAGGCATGTGCCACCACCCACTATATATTTTTTATTTTATTTTTTAGTGGTTGCCCTGGTGATTACAATTAACATCTTAACAATAGCAATTTTATAACAATCTAATTCAAATTAATGTCAACTTAGTTTCAATAATATACAAAACCTTTGCTCCTTTATAGCTCTTTTTCCCCCTCACTTATGTTGATATTGTCACAAATTATGTCTTTAAACATTGTGTCCACATCAATATAGGTATATAGTTAATGTTTTATGCAGTTGTCTTTAATCATATAGGAAAAATGAGGATTTACAAACCAAAAACATACATTAATACTGACTTTTGTTTATCCATGTAGTTAGGTTTCTATGTAGCCAGTGATCTTTATTTCCTTGTGTAGATTCAAATTACTATCCTTTAATCTCAACCTGAAGTACTCCCTTTAGCATTTCTTATAGGGCAGACCTACTAGTGATAAACTCTCAGTTTTTGTTTATTTGGGAATGCCTTTGTTTCTGCTTCTTTTTTTTTTTTTTTTTGAGATAGAGTCTCACTCTGTTGCTCAGACTAGAGTGCAGTGGCATCATCACTTAGTGCAACCTCAAACTCCTGGGCTCAAGCCATCCTCCTGCCTTAGCCTTCCATATAGCTGGGACTACCAGCATGCCACCATGCCTGGCAAATTTTTCTATTTTTTGTAGAGAAGGGGTCTTGCTATATTGCTCAGGCTAGTCTCAAACTCCTGGCCTCCCAATGTGCTAGGATTACAGGCATGAGCCACTGTACCAAGCCTCTGCTTCGTTTTTGAAAGATAGTTTTGCCAGAAATAGAATTCTTGGTTGATGGTTTCTGCTTTCAGCAATTTTAAATATGTCGTTCCACTGCCTGCTGGCCTCCATTGTTTCTGATAAAAATCAGCCATTAATTTTATTGAGGATTAGTTATATTTGACAAGTTGCTTCTCTCTTGCTGCTTTTATGATTCTCTCTTTGACTTTAGTTTTTGATAGGTTCATTATATTGTGTCTCAGTATGGATCTCTTTGAGTTTATTCTCTTGAAATTTATTGAGCTTCTTGGTTGTGTACATTAATGTTTTTCATCAATTTTGGAAGTTTCCAGCCATTATTTCTTCAATTATTCTTTCTGCTCCTTTCTCTCTCCTCTCCTTCTGTGACTCCCATTATGTATATGTTGGTACAGGTCTTAGTTCATTCTTGCTGCTGTAACAAAATACCTTAGACTGAGTAATTTGTAAACAATAGGAATCAGCACTCTAGCCCGGGTGACAGAGCGAGGTCCTGTCCCCCCCCCCAAAAAAAAAAAGAAAAGTAAAAAGCAACGGGACTCTGTTTATCTACTGCACACCATTCTGGAGTCTGGGAAGTTCAAGATCAAGGCACCAGCACATTTGGTATTTGGTGAGGGTCTATTCCTCATGGATGGTGACTTCTTGCTGCATCTGCATGTGGCAGAAGGGGCAAATAAGCTCCCTCAAGCCTCTTTTATAAGCACACTAATATCATTCATGAGGGTTCTGTCCTCATAATGTAATTACCTCCTAAAGGCCCCACCTCTCAGTACTGTTGCATTGGTGATTATGTTTCGACATATTAACTTTGGAGGGAAGCAAATATTCACAGCATAGCAGCACATATGATAATGTATCACAGGTCTCTTAGGCTCTGTTCATTTTTCTCTCTGTATCACAGACCAGATGATTTCAATTGCCCTACCTTCAAGTTCACTGACTCACTGTTCTGCCTGCTGAAACAAATCTGCTGTTGAACTCCCTTAGAGAACTTTTCGTATCCCTTACTGTACTTTTCAACTACAGAATCTCTACTTGATTCTTTTTTTATAATTTCTATCTCCTTATTGACATTTTCTATTTGGAGACATCATTCTCTTGGTTTTCTTTAGCTCTTTATCCATGGTTTCCTCTAGCTCTTTAAGCGTATTTGAAAGAGATAATTTTAGATCCTTTTGTAGTTCATAAGCATGATGATTGGGTTTTCACGCACATGTGATAGATGTGCCTCCCTCAAACCTTGCTACAACGTCGGCACACTACTGGTCTGACATAAAAAAAAAAAAAGAAAAAGAAAAAAAGAGATAATTTAAAGTCTTTCTCTAGTAAGTCCAATGTCTGGGCCTCCTCAGGGGCAGTTTCTATTAATTTATTATTTTCTTGTAAATGGACCATGATTTCTTTTTTCTTTGCAAGCCTTGTACTTTTTTCTTAAGAATTGGACATTTTGAACATTAAAATGTGGCAACTCTGGAAACAAGATTCTCTCCTCTTCTTAGGGTTTGTATTAATATTTGCTACTTGTGGGCTTTGTTTGTTTCTTTCTTTGTTTAGTGATTTTTCTGAACTACTTCATAAAGTCTGTATTTTTTGTCATGTGTAGCCACTAAAGACTATTCTATTAGTTTACTGGGTCAGCTAGTGATTTGATAGAGATTTCCTTCAATGTTCAGAACACAGCACAACACACATACATACACACACATACACATGTCCCAATATTTGCAGATAAAATCTGTGTGCGTGTGTGTGTGTGTGTGTGTGTGTGTGTGTTAGGGCATGCCTTCAACACTAAGCCAGGCAGTTTATAATTCTCTCTTTCCTTTCACTGCCTGCTTGTGCAGATCCTGAAGATCAGGCAGAGGTGAGAGTTTAGGGCTTTTTCACATCTTTCCTGAGCTTGCCTATCAATTCCCAGAATATGTAAGAACTTTTCAAAGCCTTTATTCCCCCAAAGAACGTTATTTCCCAGCCTATCCTCCCTAGCTTTTTAGTTAATCTATTATTTGCTGCAACTGTTATTTCTCACCATAGATGACAATAACTAACCCATTTGCCTTTAAACATTTTTTTCACCCAGGATGTCTTAGTCCGTTTTGCATTGGTATAAAGGAATACCTGAGACTGGGTAATTTATAAAGATAGGAGGTTTATTTGGCTCACAGTTCTGCAGGCTGTACAAGAAGCATGTTGCCAGCATCTGCTTCTACTGCAGGCTTCAGTGAGCTTCCAATCAATGTGGAAGGCAAAGGAGAAGCAGGCATGTCACATGGCAAAAGAAGGAGAAAGAGAGAGAGGAGGAGAAGGTGCCAGGCTCTTTTAAACAACCAGCTTTTGCGTGAAATAATAGAGAGAGAACTCACTCATTACTACAGGAAGGGCACCAAGCCATTCATGAAGGATCCTCCCCCAAGACCCAGACACCTCCCACTAGGTCCCACCTCCAACATTGGGGATCAGATTTCAACATGAGATTTGGAGGGGCCAAACCAAATATCCAAACTATATCTGGACAAATCCTTCCTAGGCAGCTGCATCAGCCTTGGGAGAGTTCTGAGTTAGGTGAAATAAAGGCAAGCCCTTTGAGTCAGTTCTTTGAAAGAGCCATCACATAGATTAAAATAAACAACTGCAATTCTTTGAGAATAAAGTCTATTCTCCTCCCTCTGATACTGGGTACTCTTGCTAAGAATGGGGGCCCTCGGCTGGGCGTGGTGGCTCACACAAGTAATCCTAGCACTCTCACTCAGGGAGGCCGATGTGGGAGAATCTCTTGAGCTCAGGAGTTTGAGACCCGCCTGAGCAAGAGCGAGATCCCATCTCTACTAAAAATAGGAAAAATTAGGCAGGCGTGGTGGTGCGCACTTGTAGTCCCAGCTACTAAAGCCACTGTACTTTAACCGGGTGACAGAGTGAGACTCTGTCTCAAAAAAAAAAAAAATGAAGCCCTTTTCAAGGTTCAAGGTCATTGCTGTGGTGAAGAGCAGAGAATGGTCCAGTGTAAGTTAAAATGCCACCAAGCAATTCTCCCAAGATTCAGCTGTTTTTTTCTTGACTAAGTACTCCCTTGGTTGTTGCAAGCCTTTGATTAATATCCACAGTTCTGAGAATCATCATTCTGTCAGTTTCTGCCAATTTACGCACTGCTTTTGTAGAGGGACAGACTCTTGGTGTTCCCTGTTCTACCATTTTCCCTGCCTTCCCCTCTTTCTTCTCCCGTGTTTCCTACCCCAGTAAGGTCTTCATCTTACCCAATTCCCAAGCCGTTATCCTAGGCATTATTCCTTATCCTCTCTCTCCTCTCCAAACCCTTTCATACCTGCCCATTGCCCTCAGTATAAAATGCAAACTCAACAATCTGATTTATAAGGTCCATCTTGATCTGGTCATTATTTACCACCTAGCCTTATCTTTTACCCACTCTTGCCCAGTTTCTTGCCCTACCTGTGCCACATACCCTATACTCCATAGGGAATTATTTCCCTTTCCCAGAATGCCCCTGTTCTCTTACTTTGGGCTTTCAGTTATGCTCTTCCCATCTGTCTGGAACATTCTCCTCTCCTCCACCCACCCTGCGTAACTGAAGTTATCCTTTAGATCAAAGCTTAGAATCACTTCCTCCTGGAAGCTTTCTTTACCTGCTTTGGTATAGGTCAGGGGTCCGCACACTTTTTCTGTAAAGGGCCGGATAAACATTTTAGGCTTTGCCAGCCATGAAGTAAATTCAAGGATATAATGTAGGTGCTTATATAACAATAATAATAAGGAAAGAAAATTTTCACCAATTTTTTATTGACAGAATTGAAAATATAATAATTCAGTACAATTTTTTGTAATACAGGTCTACTAATGAGAAAAATAGAATACTTTTTTGAGGGGAGATAATGTTTGCTTAATTGAGGTCTCAAAGCTATGTCTCCATTATCAAAATCTATTGCAAATGCTGAGCTGTGATATTTTATGTATTTTATCTTTAAAAATGTCTTATACTTCCAAATACTGATTTTAATCCACAAGCATATGATTTTCATGGAACATATTCAGCACTTGGAAAGCATTTATGAAATACTAATAAGTTCTTTTCTTGATATTTGTTATTTAGTATGTTATTACATTCAAGGTTAATCACTTCCACTTGAAGGTTAGGTGGAAGCTGTTCTAATAAACAGTTAAATCAATTTTGAAATACATTAATTTCCATTGCACTTGCATTGAAGTCTGAAAAATGGTGCTGGAATTGAAGTTTGGGCTGAGAATATATATCCACTGTAAATTTTGTGGGAATGGAGATCTTGCTTCTTGCTTTAACTCTTTTTTTTTTTTGAGACAGAGTCTCTCTCTGTCGCCCTGGGTAGAGTGCCATGGCGTCATCGTAGCTCACTGCAACCTCAAACTCCTGGGCTCGAGCGATCCTCCTGGCCTCAGTTTTTTTTTTTTAAGTCAGTCAAATTTAGCAGTGGGGGGTTGTATCCCAACTTTAGTGACACTAATGTTATTAATAATAAGTTCTGATAACCCACTACCATCGGACCAGCCTTGTTTTAACTCTTGACAGCATGGGAAATATATTAAGCAGCCTGAGATTACTTGTCAGTCAAATGACATCAGTTGTCACTGAGATCACAAAACTGCAGTATAAATATCACATATTTACAAGATTGTTTTGCAATGTAAATTTAGGTTAAATTAATTAAGAAACATTATTAAGTCTGCAGTAAAAGGTAGTTTGCAAAACTATTCAGTGTTTGATTACAGTGATTGAGAGCAGCTCTTCCAACCATTTAAAAATGTAAAAACCTAGCTTTGCACAGTGGCAGTATCGTAGGCAATGAGGTTTATCCGAGGCCCGATTATTGCTAATTGAAAACTTTTCCCAATACCCCACCATGACGACTTGCAATATAGTTGGCATTGGCAATTTTTGATTGTCTCTACCTGGGACTGAATTAAAAAATAAAATAAAATAAAATAAAATAAAAATGTAAAAACCATTCTTTGTTGGCCATAGAAAAGCAGGTGGTGTGTAGTTTGCCAACCCCTCACATAGACAAAATGATCTTGAGTTCCTTTCTGCGCCAAAATACTATAATTACTACATGTAAATTGGCCTCTTCCCCCAATTCATCCAAACATATTTATCCTACAGCCATTCCCTGGGGCTGTTTTCTATTTTAGCAGTCATCCTGGAAAATTTGCCTCTGATATACCTTACGGCTGTGGTCCCCAATCTGTGGGCTGGGGACCCCCCCCACCTTGCTGTCCATGGAAAAATTGTCTTCCATGAAATCGGTCCCTGGTACTGAAAAGGTTGGGGACTGCTGCCTTAAGGGATCCATTTTAAGGTCACTATTTCAAGCCAAGGGAAAGACAGTTTGTGCTTGAGGCTCTTTGGCTCATCTCTCATTTATCTGATTCAAGGTTTTTCTGCTGTTGACTGCACATTACAATTCACCTTTGGGAGAAAAAACAAAAATAAAAACAGAACAAAAAACCGATGCCCAATACATCAGAATCTCTAGGAGTAGAGACTGGACATCAGTATTTTTTTTTAAAAAACCAAAAAACTAAAACTAAAAACAGCCAGGCACGGTGGCTCACACCTGTAATCCCAGCTGGTGGGAAGCTGAGACAGGAGGATCACTTGAGGCTAGGAGTTTGAGATCAGCCTGCGTAAGATCCTGTCTTGAAAATAAAAATTAAAAAAAGTGTTTTTTAATTAAAAAAAACCTTCAGGCCAGGAACAGTGGCTCGTGCCTGTAATCCTAGCATTTTGGGAGGCTGAGGTGGGAGGATCGCTTAAGGCCAGGAATTCAAGACCAGCCTGAGCAAGAGTGAGACCCCATCTCCACAAAAAAATAAAGTTAGCCGGGTGTGATGGCGCACCTGCAGTCCCAGCTCCTTGGGAGGCTGAGGCAGGAGGATCATTGAGCCCAGGAGTTTGAGGTTGCAGTGAGTTATGATCAGAGTTGAATATCACTGTGTATTTCAACTACTTAGAGGCTCCAGTTCTATTTACAAATTTTACTGTGCATAATAACCACTGTGGTATTTGTTAAACAGGGTGTTTTCTTTATTCCACCTCAGAGATTATAATTCAGTAGATCTGAGTGGGGTTTAGGAATCTACATTTTTAAGTGGCCCCAGATGATTCTCCTTTGGGTGCTTTCAAGCCCTTAATGTAAGAGATACTAACGTAAGTATTGTGAATATATCAGTGGGTTGGGGGTTGGCAGTCCTGTTTTTTCTCATTGTTTGATTTTTATGATGATGTGTTAAACACTATTTGTGTTCTAGACAAACTAATCTACGACAATGGAGGTGAAAATAGTGGCTGTGGGGGTATTAACTGGGAGAGGGGAAGAGGGAGCTTCCTGTGGTGCTGGAAATATTCTATATATTGATTTGGGTGGAGATTACATAGTATCTATCTATCCTCAAGCTGTACACCTAGGATTATTGCACTAAACTGTATATATGTTATACCTCAATCAAAATTAAAAGAAATTCTAAAATGTTTTCAGTTCTTATTCCCTCTATTATAGATTGTGGAGTTATAAAGAAATGTCAAACATTTTATCAAATGTATGATCCAAATATATCATGAACCCTTTATAATTATTTCAAGAGGTTGGAAACTGTACAGTAGAATACAATTCCCAATTTTGGCTATAATAATGACATTTTTTCAATACTGGTATTTAAGTGATCCTACAATAAAAAGCTGCTAAACTTTAGTACTTCTATACATCATCATTTATTGTAGTCTTTTTGTGAAGATCATAAAAACAGGGACTAATCCATGGCTATAAACTAAATTTTTTTACTAAGAGGTATCATAGCATATATTTCAAAAGGCTAAAAACTTGACACATACAAACATATAAGGAAGATATGTCAAAGATTTTTTTAACTCATAGATAAGGGAACTAGCAGGATGGTGAAGATGGTTCAAAGAGTATTTGAAAACAGACTTACAGTCAGATAGAAAAGGAATATGGAAATGAGTTTGCTGAGATATAAACAGATATAAAACAGAACAATGTGCTGAGAAATAAAATTGAATGTTTTAAGGTTATCATATCTACTGATAAGTAGATATGATATCTACTTATCATAAGATAAGGTTATCATATCTACTGAGTTCAATTGTTCCAGCACAATTTTTAAAGAAAAACTTTTCCTGTTGAGTTCACTTGGTACATTATAGGAAAACCAATTAACCATATATCATTTGGTTATTTTCTGTGTTCTCTATTAGGTTCCATTGATCTATATGTCTATATTTACAAAATTATCTCACTGAATTGATTAATATAGCTTTATAATAAGTCTGGATATAATATAGCATAAGTAACTTTATTCATCTTTTATAAATTGTTTGGCTAATCTAGGTCTTTTGCTTTTCCATACAAACTTTAGAATCAACTTGTCAATTTTTATAGGATGTGCTGGGATGTTTTTTGCTATTGCATTGAATCTAGAGATCAATAGAGGCATAAATGACATCTTAACGATTTGAGTTTTCTGATACACGAACATGGTATACCTCTTTATTTTGGTCTTGCAAAATTTTTCTCAACAGTGTTTTGTATTTATTAGTGTACAAGTCTTACACATATTTTGTTAAATGAATCTCTGAATATTTCATTATTTGATGTTATTATAAATAGAAATGGTTCTTAAATTTCAATTTCTTATTTTTTGTTGGAAATATGTAGAAAATAATTTATTTCTTAATAAATTTGTTCTTGTATCCTGTGAACTTAACTCACTTATTAGCTCTACTAGTTTTTTATTATGAATAACATTTTTTATTATTTTTATAATTAGTTACTTTAATGCCATTAAAATATCATTTATGTTCATATTCATGGGATATATAGTGATGATTCAATACATACAATGTATGGTGATTGGATTGGGGTAATTAGCACATCCATTATCTCAAACATTTATCATTTCTTTTTGTTGGAAACATTCAATATCCTTCTAGCTATTTGAAACTATATATTATCGTTAACCATAGTCATCCTATAGTGGTATAGAACACTAGAATTTATTCTTCCTATCTAGGTGTACTTTTGTGTCCTTTAACAGATCTTTCCCTATCCATCTAACCCCCCATCCTTCCCAGCCCGTAGTATTCTCTGTTCTACTGTTTACTTCTATGAGATCAACTTTGTGTACCTTCCACATATGAGTGAGAACATGCAGTGTTTAACCACCTGTTTCTGGCTTATTTCACATAACATAATGTCCTCCAATTCCATCTATGTTGCCAAGAATGACAGGATTTGATTATTTTTCATGGCTGAATAGTATTCCACAGTGTATATGTACCACACTTTCTTTATCCACTGATATGTGTTGGACACATAGGTTGATTCCACATCTTGGCTATTGTGAATAGTGCTGTAATAAATTCTGGGGTGCGGATGTCTTTCTGATAAAATAATTTGCATTCTTTTTTAAAAAAATAAATTCCTAGTAGTGGGATTGCTGGATCATATGATAGTTCTATTTGTAGTTATTTGAGGGACCACTACACTGTTCTCCATAGTGGCTATACTAGTTAACCTTCCTACCAACAGTGTATAAGAGTTCCCTTTTCTCCACATCCTTGCCAGCATTTGTTATTTTTTGTCTTTTTGATAAAAGCCATCCTACCTGGGGTGAGATAATACCTTATTGTGGTTTTGATTTGCATTCCCCTGATGATTAGTGATGTTGAGGATTTTTTCATATATTTTTTGACTATTTGTATGTCTTCTTTTGAGAAATGTCTCTTCAGATCATTTGCCTATTTTTTATTTTAATTAATTTTTTTAGAGACAGGGTCATAGTTGCACAATCACAGCTCACTGCAGCCTCGAACTTTTGGGCTCAAGTGATCCTCCTGCCTCAGCCTCCTGAGTAGCTGGAACTACAGATGTGTACCACTATGCCTGGCTGCTTTTTGAACATTTTTTTGTAGAGACAGGGTCTTGCTGTGTTGCCCAGGCTGGTTTCGAACTCCTGGTCTCAAGCGATCCTCCCACCTCAGCTACAAAAGTGCTGGGATTATAGGCATGTGCCACTGTGCCCAGCTGCCTTCTTTTTTATTCTCTTTCTTTCTTTCCTTTTTTCTCGTCTATCTGTGTTATTTCAGAAAACCTGTCTTCAAGTTTAGAAATTCTTACTTCTGGCTTGATCTAGTCTGTTTTTGAAGCTCTCGATTATATTTTTTTGTCTTATTCATTGAATTCTTTAGCTGTAGGATTTCTGTTTGGTTATTTTTTATGATATCAATCTCTTTGTTAAATTTCTCATCCAAATCATAGATTGTTTTCCTGATTTTGTTAAACTGTCTTTCTGTATTCTCTTGTATCTCGCTGAATTTTCTTAAGATTATTATTTTGAATTTTATTCTGGCATTTCATATATTTCCTTACGATTGGTGTCTGTTACTGGAGAATTATTGTTTTCCTTTGGAGGTGACATGTTTCCTTGCTTCTTTATGGATGCTGTATCCCTATGATGGTTTCTACACATCTGTTGGAAAAGTCAACTCTTCCAATTTTATGGAGTAGGTTTCAAAGGAAAAGACATATTCATATAAATAGGTCTTGAGGTGGCAGTTTGGTGTGATAAGTTGGCTTTGGTTCTAGGTGGGTGCAGTAATGTAGTCTCTGTGTAGTTTCTTCAGCTGTAATCCACACTTCTTGTGTTTGTGAGTTTCTCAGTGGCCTAGGCTGAGAGAGTTTGTGGTGATGGTGGTGCAGTTTTGCCAGAGGTGAACTCACTGGGCTGTTTCTCAGGTTGGGGAGGCATTCATGCACACGGTGAGACAGCTCACTTGGGGTTTGGTTCATTGGAGTTGGGGCCATGGGGCTCTTACTTTGGCCAAGAACACAGGCATGTGGTTGCTCTGCCGGCCTAGTGGTGTGCCATCAGGAGCAGCCGATGGGACCGTTTCTCAGGCCTGGTGTGCAGGCACATGGCTGTTCATCTGGCCTGGGGGCATACCTGCTAGGCAAGGATCCACAATACTTTTTCTCAGGCCTGGGACAAAGCTGCACAACTGCTTAGTTGGCCTGGGGATGTGTTTGGTAGGGGCGGCCCACTGGGTTTTTTCTCAGGCCTGGGATGCAGTCATATAGCTTCTCAGCTGGCCTGGGTATGTGTCTGCTGGGCGTGGGTCATGGGGGTATTTCTCAGGTCAAGGACATGGGCTCAGGGCTGCTATGCTGGCCTGGGAATATGTCTGCTGAAGGTGGCCCATGGGGCTGCTGCTTTTTTTTTTTTAAATGATGAGGTCTTACTCTGTCACCCAGGTTAGAGTGCAGTGGCACGATCATGGCTCACTGCAGCCTCAAACTCCTTGGCTCAAGTGATCCTTTTGCCTCAGCCTCCCAAGTAGCTAGGGCTATAGGCATGCCTGGCTGTTTTTTTTTTTTAAGAGATGGGTGTCTCACTATGTTGCCTAGACTGGTCTCAAACTCCTGTCCTCAAGTGATCCTCCTGCCTCGGCCTCCCAAAGTGCTGGGATTACAGGTGTGAGCCACTGCATCTGGTCTAGGGTTGCTTCCCAGGTCCAGCATGTGGTTGCACAGCAGCTCAGTTGACCTGGTGGTGTGTCTGCCAGGAGCATCCTGCAAGGCTATTTCTCAGGCCTGGGGTCTGGTCTGCCATGGGTGGTTCATGGGGCTGTTTCTCAGGTCCAGGATGTCAGCGCAGGACTGCTTCACTGGTCTGGGGATGTTTTTGCTAGGGGCAGCCCACACAGCTGTTTCTTAGGCTCTGACTGTGGGCACAGGGCTGTTAAGCAGGTCAGGTACTTGTCTGCAGGGGTTGGAGCACCTCAGGATTGTTACTGAGGCCCTGGGTATTGGCATGTAGCTGCTCCACTGGCCAGCGAGTATGTCAGTTGCTCAGAGCCTAGAGGGCCTCTTCTGCTTGGGGCAGGGCATGCAGCAGTTTGGCTGGCTCAAGGGTGGGTTTGCCCTGGGCAGAACTGCCAGACTGTTCCTCTGGCTGGAAGTGAGGGTGGTGGGAATTAGTTTTCCTGCTGTGCCAGACCAGCATCACAGCCAGTCCTGGGCCTGGGCTCTGCAATGCTGGTGTTGTGGTGTTCACCAGTATGGACTTGGTGGAATGAAGATGGAGCCCCAGTGCCAGAGAGGTGCAGAGAAAAGGACACACAACAGAGGTGGCTCTGGTCTCAAGATGGTACTGTGCTGCAGCAGCTTGGCTCACAGGGGGTGGAAGGGTGAGGAGTTCACACCTTGTGCTCCTGATCTGGGGCAATACACCTGTGTAAACTCCCAGCAACTCTCCAAATGGGGAGAATGTGGGATTCTCCTGTTGTAAGGACTGTAGGTGTTTGCCATGGCAGTAGGGGCTGGTGGAAATCTTCTGGTTACTTTTTCCTCACAACAGGAAGTCTCTCCTGACTCCAGACAGATCCAGTCCAGACAGGGGTGATGGGGCTGCAGAGGTCAGGTGCCCCCACGCTACTTTCCTGGACTTTGGATCATTACAGGTGCATCTCTACTCCCCCACTGCACTCCAGCATTCTCCATTCTACACTCTGGTCAAATCTTAACTGTTTATTTATTGCCTTGGTCCTTTCTGGTGGGGTGGATGAATGCCAGCCATCTCTCCTCAGTCATCTTGCTCCCAAGCTTAGAGGTTCTTTACTGCTAGGTCACTGCCTCCTTTTTGGCTCTAGGTGGTGTTTTAAGCCCAGGTTTACCTTGGCTCTTGTAAAAAATTGAGCCCTGTCCTTCCCAAATGGGGGAGGTCCCAAGGAGGTTATTTGGGCAGTGTAGGAAGACCGGTTAGGGGTTCATGCCCAGGAACTTGTGGGAAGACCTCCTACAGTGTGGTGCTGCTAAACAGCCACTCTGATTTGGCATCTCCTTCGGCCGAGTTACAGAGCAGAGTTTCAAGCGCTGGGTATGGTAGTGCCCACTTTGTCTCTGCCTGTCCTCAGGGATATTTCTCCCTTTAGGCACTTGCACTGAGTGCTTCCTTTGGGTTAAGTCAGGGATAGGTCTCATGCCAAACAACTCAAGATGGTGGGGAAGCTGGTTGTCCACTTTGATCTCACTTTTCCCAATGTAGAAACAATGAGTTGGGGGGAAATTTTCCATGTTTGGTGCCAAGCAGAATGGGGGAAGGGGTGTCACAGATGTGGAAGTCTGATTCTTTTATCATCTGCTCGGAGTTTTTTCACTTCTCTGGTCCTGGGAACTGTATCAACTTCATGTTTGAGTTCTGGGATATTTCTGGTGATAATCTTGACACTGTATATTTGTTTTTGGTTTTTTGTTGGGAGGAATAAAGCCAGCTTGCTTCTAGGCCACCATTTTGGAACTGGAAATCCAGTTTGATTTTTTTTAGATTCTTTAGATGTGCTACATAAATAATCATGTAATTCGTGAATAATGACAGTTTTCCTTTACCATTGGACACTTTTTCTTTGTCTGTTTCTGTCTCCCCCCTTCTTCCTTTATCCCTTCTTCTTCCTCCTCTTTCTCCTTCTTCTCCTCTCTGTCTCTTTCTTATTTGTAACTGGTGGAACTTCCAGTACAATAGGAGTGGTTAGAGCAGACATTCATGCTTTATTCCTATTTTTTTAGTATTATTTACCATTAATTTACCATTTATTCATTTGTCATTAAGTATGATATTAGCTGTAGATGTTTTGTAGATGTCCTTTATCAGGTTGAGGAAGGTTCCTCCTTGTTTGCTGAAAATTTTTGTCATGAATGAGTGTTGATTATTATTATTTTTTTTTGAGACAGGGTCTCGCTCTGTCGCCCTGGGTAGAGTGCAGTGCTCTCATCATAGCTCATTACAACCTCAAACTCCTGGACTCAAGGGATCCCTCTGCCTCAGCCTCCCGAGTAGCTGGGACTACAGGCACACACCATGACGCATAGCTAATTTTTCTATTTTTAGTAAAGATGGGTCTCACTCTTGCTGAGGCTAGTCTCAAACTGAGCTCAAAGCAATCCTCCTGCCTCGGCCTCCCAGAGTGCTAGGATTACAAGCATGTGCCACCGTGCTGAGCCATGTGGTGGTTTTCTTTCTTATTTCTTTAGAGGTATTTGTGTCATTTTCTCCCCCCCACAATAAGCCTGGCTATAAAGTTATCCATTTTTACAAATTCTTTCAATAAACGAGCTTTTGGATTCTTGGATTATTTTCCTTTTTAAAATACAATGATATACTTTATTATGCTAGATAAAGCAGAAGGATTTTTCTCACTTACAAGGCTTGATAGGCTCCACCAAGTTTAATGGGATGGGTCTATTGATTTCTGCTCTTATTTTTATTATTTTCTTCTCTTTGCTTATTTTGGATTTAATTTGCTCTTGTTTTTCATTTCATGAGATGGAAGTCCAAATAATTGATCTGAGCCATTCCTCTTCTCTGAGACAAGCATTATTTTCTACAAATTTCTCTTTAACATCACTTTTGTTTCATTTTCAACCAGCCCAAAATACTTTCTAATTTCTCCTGTGGTTTCTTCTTTGAAGTATTATTTAGAAATATGTTGTTTAATTTCCAAATATTTGGGGATTTTCTAGTTATATTTCTGTTTTAGATTTCTAGTTAATTCCATTGTGGTCAGAATAAATACTTTATATAATTTCAATTCTTCTAAGTATATTGAGGTTTATTCTATTGCCAAATATGGTCTATCTTGATGAATGTCCTGTGTGCATGTGAAAAGAATGTATTTCTGCTCTTGTTGGATGGAGCATTCTATAAATGTCATAAGGTCAAGTTGGTTGATAATGTTGTTCACATATTCTCATATCTCATGTCTTCTGTATCCTTACTGATTTCCTGCCTATTTCTTCTGTCAGTTACTGACAGAGGAGTTTAGAAATCTCCAACTATATTTGTGGACTTGTCTATTTCCCTTTTCAGTTCTTTCAGTTTTTCCTTTATATATTTTAAAGTTCTGTTATTAGGTGCATACATGTTTGGAATTAGGTCTTCTTGACAAAGTAACTTTTTTATCATTATAAAACATCTCTCTAACCCTGGCAAAATTTTTTGTATTAATATCTTCCTTGTCTTATAATAATGTGGCCATTTCAGATGGGTTTCCAGTAGTGTTTGCATAGTATATCTTTTTCAATCCTTTTACTTTTACTCTGTGTCATTATATTTAAAGTGAATGATTTTGGAGGAGACATAAACATTCAAACCAAAGCAGGCATTTTCTGACACTCTTTGTTCTTTTGTGTGACTCTAAATTTCCCTCTGGTATCATTTTCCTTCTGTTTAAATAATGGTCTTTATCTTGTAGTACAGGTCTGCTTATGATTAATTCTCTATGATTTAGTTTGTTTGAAAAGTCTTCATTTTGCCTTCACTTATATATTTGATAATTACAATATCTGAGAATCTCAGAGGTAAGAATATTTTGCTTTTTGCTGTGTTTTTTTTTTTTTTTTTTGAGACAGAGTCTCACTCTGCTGTTGCCCTGGGTAGAGTGCAGTGGTGTCATCCATCATAGCTCACTGCAACCTCAAACTCTTGGGCTCAAGCGATCCTCCTGCTTCAGCCTCCCGAGTAGCTGGGACTACAGGTGTGCACCAGGACGCCTGGCTAATTTTTCTATTTTTGGTAGAGATGGGGTCTCCCTCTTGCTCAAGTTGCTCTCAAACTCCTGAGCTCAAGCAATCCTCCTGCCTCGGCCTCCCAGAGCGCTAGCATTACACGAATGAGCCACCACACCCGGCCAGCTTGTTGCTGATTCTTATTCATGTTTCTGTGAGTTCATATTTAGCTTAAGTTTATTTGTGACAATACTTAGGAGCTTGAGTTGAGGATGCTTTCCTCCATAGAGGGTTTGCATTTATACTTGCTGTGTGCCAAAGTACACTACCATCCTGGGATCACTTCAATACAAACCTCAGAGAGTAAAGCTATGTTCACAAATTCTCAAAAGAGACTCTTATTATCATTACTACAGCATAGTCCACCTGCAGTCACACACACAAAGACAGGTTCCCTTTTTTTCCTCCCTTTGCTGGCAGGCATATTTTTTTCTAGCCCACCTTTGACTCAGCCTGTTGAGACTGCTGGCTCTCTTTTTAAAGTGCTCTCTTTTATTGCGCAAAGCTTAGTCTCCCATTCTCCTACATAGTTATTAATCATCCAGACTCTAGGATAGGCCCCCGGGGCTTCCCGAGCAATTTATCACTCTAGGGTTAGCTCCTTTTTTACTTTCTTCTTTTTTTTTTTAAACAATGGGGAATTCCTCTTATTTTGTCAGTTTAGTAATGCATTTAAATATATACTTGGGGTTTATCCAACATCCGTGTATTCTGTTCCATAAGCCTTTTTAGAATATTAAATCATGCATACTATTGGAAATGGAAGTCCTATTCTGAATTCCAAACTCTCAAACTCTTCCTTTTGTTTTTAAGATGTAGTCTTGCTATGTTGCTCAGTACAGACTCAAATTCCTGGGCTCAAGTGAATCTTCTGCCTCAGCCTCCCGAGTAGCATTTCTTTTGCCTAATTAAGTTTTAAAAATTTTATCTTAAGCAGGGTCAGGCCTGGTTACTACTTGGATGGGAGACCACCTGGGAATACCGGGTGCTGTAGGCTTTAAAAAAACAAAAAAATTTATTTTTTATTATGAGATACATAAATATTAGAGTACAAGAGACATATGAACTGGCTGGGCACGGTGGCTCATGCCTGTAATACTAGCACTCTGGGAGGCTGAGGCAGGTGGATTGCTTGAGCTCAGGGGTTCCAGAGGAGCCTGAGCAACGGCGAGACCCCATCGCTATGAAGAAAAAATCAGCTGGGTGTTGTGGTGCGCGCCTGTAGTCCCAGCTACTTGGGAGACTGAGGCAGGAGGATCCCTTGAGCCCAGGAGTTGGAGGTTGCGGTGAGCTGCAATGACACCACTGCACTCTACCCAGGGCAACAGAGCGAGGACTCTGTCTCCACACAAAAAAAACAAACAATGCAACTAGATGACCCTCCTCACAATCCTCTCCTTAAAAAAAAAAAGAAAAAGAAAGAGACATATGAACTGTTTAAAGCATAATTACCAAGGGAAGAGTGGTGCACCCACCACCTAGGTCAAGAGGAGAACCCTGCCAACACCCCGAAGCCCACCATGTGCCTTGATCGTATCGGCTCCCTCCTGAACCAACCATTAGCTTGACTGTTCCTGTTTTGTAACATGGCTCATAATATGATAAAGCAACCATCCTGCTGGCAACAACAAAAAATGTTGGTAAAATATTGAAGAGCCGACAAGAAGATAAGGAATTATCAGACCAAAATCTGATAGGTGAAGGCAGGATCCAGAGAGTAAGAAGAGTAATGATGTCCCCTTTACCCTGAGGGCATGTGCCTTACTTGGTGCACTTAAGCTGGGTTTTTCTAAGCCTCCTGAGGCACGTGGGGCAGAAGACGAAGTTCAGGACCTGGTGGAAGTGGGAAGTCTAAATCTGGGAACTCAAAGGCTACAGTTTCAGTGACGGTGAATGAAAAGTACACACATCCCCACTCTACAGACTGGAAAGAAAATTGTCTTGGAAGGGAGAGGTTGTAGAGGTGTGGGTGGGTGGCACTGAACCCATAAGCCAGCCAGCCCTCCTAGACATCTCAAACAGTGAATTCAGTTTCAAGTGGTCTCTCCTTGCCGAAGCAAAAGCAATCCTCTCTGGAAATAATGAACCTTTATCCTAGGCTTCAGAGAATTCCCACAAATAATTTTCCAGGGAAAATACAGGTTATAGTAAAAAATAAATAAGCATGCAAAGAGTAAGAATAAGTAAAAACAACTGACAAAAGGAATTGATTTCATAATTTCAATTATGTTAAAAGAAATACAAGTAACAAGTAAACTAGTTTTTATTATTATTGACATATTGCAATTACATAGTAAAAAATTTCAAGAGTACAAATGTGTTGAAATGAAGTCTCTTCTTGCTCACCTTAGTTACACTCCTTGGAGGTCTTGGAGGTAACTGTTTTCCACAGTTTTAGGAGTTCTTCTAGAGGTTACTGTAAGATTCGGGGTTCTGTAATCTGGTTCTTTTCTTGGTTCTTGGTGTGCTCTTGGTCGAAGAGTGGCCAGACACACCAAAAGCAAGGCAAGCGTGAAACGAAGTTTATTGAGGAAGGACAAGATATGTTCGCCACAGAACTGCAAATGGACCCATCAGTCATAACAAAAGGGCTCTGATTATGGTCTGGGGTCCTGTTTTATACTGTTTGGATTGGGCCCACCTTGTGGTTCAGACATCACCATGGAAACACTTTGATGGACAGTTAACGACATGATAATTAGCCTTAGGCTACTCTAAATCACTGTCCAAATCTATTGTGCCAAGGCTGGGGATTCTCTGCATTCTTCTGCAGATTAGTAGGGGTTCCTCCTTTTCCCAGGTGTGGCAGTTGCTTGGGGGCAGGATTAAGGTGGGGCAGCACCAAGATGGGGGGGCCCACCCAGGTCTTTATTCCCAGGTGGGGCAATTGCTCGAGGCAGCACCAAGTCAAGACACTGGATTTTGTCCCCTAATGTCACCTAGGAGAGTCTCAGAGGTCTCTTGCTATCTACCTAACAATTACCATTTTAACTTTCAAAAATAAACTTTAAAATGTGCATCATTTTAGACTGGAAGACTGTGCTAAAAGAAAGAAAAAAAATAAGATGTGCATCATTGTCTTTAAAAAGAATTTATTAAATACCATTTTGTCCCCAGGATATATTAATATACCCATTTTATAAGTAGGGGTATGAAGCAAACTATTAAGGCTACAAGAAATTATATTGGTAATCCTAGGAACAAAACCTTCCAGGGAAATTTTATGGCATGCTGGTCAGTTTCAAGAGTCTAGTTTAAGATCTGTTATCTTAACGTTTCTATAATCCCTTCCTTCCTCCCCATGCCTCCATTTCCACGTAAACATTGAAGTTTTAAAGTGCTATAGATAGTTGAGTTCTTTTTTTTAAAATTTTTTTATTTTTATTTATTTATTTTTTTACACACCCGCCCTCTCTCTCCATGATAGTTGAGTTCTTAATACCCTGGTTTGAGATCTGACATAGGAAAAAAGATTCTCAGCCATGTTGTGCAGTTAGTCCAACTGTTGGCTCTCTGCCCGGTATTGAAAACATAATTTTCATTACTATAATCCTCATACATTATTATGTAGATTTGGTTTTACTATTGGTCTAATTATGTCCCTTGAATCATAAAAGTATTGGACTTCAAGTCAGCATATAAGGTCTTGTCCCAGCTTTGTCAATAATTTGCTATGTGACCTTGGCAAGTCACTTAACCTCAGTTTTCTCTCCTGGGTTAACAATTATCAAGATAGAATCATAGAATGTTAGAATTGGTTGGGACCTCAGAAATTACATAGTAAAATTCTTCATTTTATGGAGTAGTTGAGTGACTTACCCCAGTCACCTATATAGTCAGGAGCTTTTCTAGAACAAGCACTCAGTCTTCAGCATCACAAACCAGTACTCTTTTCATTAGGCTTTCTTTTAGTGTTGTTTCAAGAAACAAACAAGCAAAAAGTGAAAGCACTAAACAAATACAAGGCCATTCAAAAAAAGTCAGAGAAATGTTAACCATTGGCTTGCACTGGAGGCTTATCTGAAAATGTACCCTGTCTAATTTAAAGATAATTTAAAATTTGGCTGGGCGCAGTGGCTCATGCCTGTAATCCTAGCACTCTGGGAGGCCAAGGCGGAGGATCACTTGAGCTCAGGAGTTCGAGACCATCCTGAGCAAGAGTGAGACCCCATCTATACTAAAAAAATTAAAATAAAAAAATTAGCCCAGCGTCACAGCGTGGGCGTATAGTCCCAGCTACTTGGGAGGCAGAGGCAGGAGGATCCCTTGAACCCAGGAGTTTGAGGTTGCAGTGAGCTACAGTGACAATGATGCCACTACACTCTACCCAGGGTGACAGAGTCTCGAAAAACAAAAAAGATAATTTAAAATTCTTAAGTTCTGAAACTGTATAAGGGAAGTTCAGAAAAATAATAGGTAGGAAAAAAAAGTAATGGTTGGCTTGAAGAATACCCTTGAAGTGTGTTAAATAAAAATTATAGCAGGCCATTGTTTTGGACTAATCTCCTGCAGTAGGGCCCAACAGACTAGAGTAAAAATTATAATAAAATGGAGTCACCCATGCTAAAGTTCCATGGCACCAAACCCAAACTAAGTTAGCTGACCTCTTGCAAAATCAGGAGAGCAAAAGATAACAGCCAATTTCCCAAACATGCCAGTTTTACTTATTTTTTTATTTTTTATTTTTTCCAAACATGCCAGTTTTAATCTTGCATGATAATGCAACTCTCTCTTTAATTCTTACACAAAAGAAGTAGCTAGAAGTAAACTGATGTTAACCAGTTATTTTTCTGTTGTTGCATCTCCCTGTCCCCGCCTTACAAGGAAATTAGCTTTGAAATGACTAATATACTCCTTGTTCTTTGCTTTTGCTTCCTTCAGTTCTTCTCTGTCTATAAAGCCAACCTCTTTTGCTTGGCTCATCCGAACACTTACTTTATTTTATAGAATGAAGTGTTGCCCTATTCTAGAATCGCAATAAAGCCAGTTGAGATCTTTAAACTAAATTTGTTGTAATTTTGTCTTTTGACAAGGGAAAACAAAACTCCCGTCCCAAAAGTGCTTATATTCTTTTATCACTCCTTTCTGGTCTTTTCCTAGTTTTTGCCAGGTGAAACTGGGGAAATGGAGACTGCCTGTTTTTACACATTTCTGAGGGAATGGCGTGCAATAAGGGTTATTTGAATCGAAATTATTGGCCTCGCCAATACCCACCTACACTATCATTACATCCGTTCTCTAATTTAGCGCCATTCCTTCCCTAGCCACTACCCAAAAAAACGTGCTGAAACCGGCGGAAACCACACTCAATGCAAAAACTCCAAGTCCCGAGACGCTCCCCACCGCCCCTGGCCGGAGCATCCCCTCCCGTCCTGGGAGTTGTAGTCACTCAGCGCCATGCAGGGCCTTTCCTTCCGGGATGCGGGACGAGGGGTCGCCGCGGCGAACTACAATTCCCAGGAGGCCGCGCGCGCCCTTCTCCGCCCCCGGCGTCGGGCGCCGCCCCTCGCGCTCCTCCCTCCCGGGGCTGCACCGCTCAAGCCTTCCTGTTAGTCCGAGCTGGGAGAAGTTCACTCCGATCAGCTGATCCCAACTGACAACAGGAGAGGAGGAAGCCCGGGAGGCCACGAAGGAGGAGGGGGGCGGAGATGGAGATGAGGATGGATCTGCAGGTGCCCTGAGGAACAACCCCGGGCCCTACCGGCGCCCTGCGGCCCCCCCCAACGCCGCCTCGCTGCGGCCGAGCTGCTCCGTGGTGGGATCCCCGGGCCGCGGCGGGCAGGGCAGGGCAGGGCGGCGAGGGCACGGCCCAGCGCGGGGCGAGCGACCGTCCTGGGGCTCCGGCTGCCCCGGAGAGGAAGGGGGGGCGGGTGCGGCCGGCGTGGGGGTGGGGTGGTATAAACAATGGATTCGGCTCCGGGCTTTGCCGACGTGGGGGGGATTTTGGGGGACCTTCTTTGTTCTTAGGCTCCGCTCCTACCTCTCGGGTTGTGGTGGTGGTGTTGGGGAGGAAGGAAGGGTGAGGAACCCCCGGCTGGAGAGAGGCGTCGAGGTGGGGGCCTGAGTGGGCAGATTGTGGGCTTGGCCTGGCGGGGGTGAGGTGTTCTTTTGAAGGATGATTTTGTATTTTTCTCAATTATGACAAGTTTTGATTGTTGTTTCCATTTTGTGAGTTGGCTGGGCACATACGAGGTTAGGTTGTAAATAAGATCTTCTACTCCCTTCGACTTCCTTGTTTATCTAAAAATAAGATTGATAGATTGATTACTGTAGGGGAGGAGTGACTGTCTGAAAGGAGGGCTTTACACTTTGTTGGGGCATTGGATTGGGGGTCACATCTAGGGGGAATTAGGAATATCATTAATATAATTGTAGAAGTGACAAAAGCCCTTTTCCTGTCCCAGTTATCATTTTTCCTTGTTATTTTAAGTTAGTTTTTGAGTGACAAAGAGAAAATTTATTTGTTTTGACTCACTGCAGGCCTGGCTTTGCCGTGGGCCAGAGTGGAGGAATTCTGTCTCCTGTTGCTCCCTTTTTTTGCAGTTAGAGAAAGAAGGGACAAAAGAAAGTACAATTGTTTTTTATTGTTTTCAAACATGAAATTGTGACTATTGTTTCCAGGTTTAGAATCCTTAATGGGCATCTGTCCAGAGTTGAAACAATCCAGTTACAAGGGTAACTGAATCTGCCCTGGTCTTTGATGGATCTAAAGTTTATTATTATTCTATTTTCTTTAGCTTTTTACAGGCCCCTTCCTCCACCTCTCCCATTTGTGAGTGCAGGTGGAGGTGCATAGGGTTGTCCTTCCGAAGACTATTTGCTTAGTGATTTTAGTGATTTTGATTCTGAATTTAATAACTGAATGAACAGAGAATTTCAGTCTGGGAAATAGAATGGCAAAGTCTCTTAAATGTCTTGGGCCTAGAAGTGGTATTTGTTTTCATAAGGAGCCTTATCCATGATTTTGAGAAGAAATTTCTAGTATCAGAACAAGCCAGTGTAAGTTTTACAAGAAATAATGAGATTTTTCTCAATAGTTTTGGCCAGGTGTTTAATCACAATCTTTTTTTAAGGTGCACTTCTGGCTTCTAGATGAGTAAAATCCTTTTCCTTCCTCTGTTCTAGGTATCCTCTGAAATAGTGACTTGAGGTTGAATTATATTGAAAAGTTCCTGACCACTTTTTTTCACTACCAAAACTTGGGGCTAAGTCCCAACCGTTGAGCCCACCTCTGTGAACCCATCAGACCTCTCTCTCACATAGCCATAAATGACCCTTTCAAGTTAATTTTGACCACGTATTTGCCTGCACTTTATGGAGGATGAAACCATCGAACCAAATCAACGTTGCTGCTGATACAAGAGTCTTGGAGGCAGAAAATTAAAAATTCGAACATTTGTAAGTGTGTGAAGAATTATAATAGGACACTGAAGGTTTTCTTTTTTAAGGTGTTCAGAACTCTGTGGAAGTTCCGTGCAGTCTTCAGACTCAACGCCTTTGTCTTTACTCCTGGGGCAAGCTCAGTGACTTACATGGTGGGAGTGTTTCCTTACCCGTCTGAGTATGAGTGCCCAGACTTCCCCGGCAGGAAAGGGCCTGAGTCCGGGGCTGATGTGCCAGGAGAGTTACGCATGCAGCGGGACTGCCGAGGCTGTCTTTGAGTGTGACGAGTGCTGCAGTCTGCAGTGCCTCCGTTGTGAGGAGGAACTCCATCGGCAGGAGCGCCTGCGAAACCACGAGCGGATAAGACTCAAACCCGGCCACGTCCCTTACTGTGACCTCTGCAAGGGTCCCGATGGGCATTTGCCAGGTGTTAGGCAGAGGGCAGTGGTGAGGTGCCAGACCTGCAAAATCAACTTGTGCCTGGAGTGCCAGAAGAGGACTCATTCTGGGGGTAACAAAAGGAGACATCCTGTTACTGTGTACCATGTCAGCAATGTCCAGGAGTCGCTGGAAGCAGAAGAGATGGATGAGGAGACCAAGAGGAAGAAGATGACTGAGAAGGTGGTGAGTTTCCTCCTAGTGGATGAAAATGAAGAAATTCAGGTAAGCACTTGGGTGTAGTGGGATTCATGCAGTGGAGATCTGTTGTTGGAAGGTAGCTCTCAAAAAGAAAGTCCAAGAGGAGATCACATTTTAATCATTAAAAGACAAGACGTCTGAAGGCTTAAGTTGCATGGCATCGGATTTAGTTACTTACCAGCTTTGTGACCTCCGGCTAAATTATTTTACCTCTCTGAGCCTTAGTTTTTTCATCTATAAAATGGGGACAAGCCAGGTGTGGTAGGTCTGCCAGTAATCTTAGCTACTCAGGAGGCTGAGGCAGGAGTATTGCTTGAGCCCAGGAGTTCTGAGGGTGTAGTGAGCTATGATCATGCCTGTGACTAGCCACTGCATTCCAGCCTGGGCAACATAGTGAGACCCCCATCTCTAAAAAAGAAAAACAAAACAAGTAAACAAAAGAAAATGGGGACAGTGCCTACTCTACTCTTTATTGGGTTGTTTTGAGGATGAAATGAGACAGTGTTTGTAAAGCCTGTCACATAATAAATGGTCAGTGTATGGTAGCTGTTGTATTATTATTAGGAGGAACTGCTTTAAAACAGATTTCTGAGGAGGAGGGGGGAAAAAAACCCCAGATTTCTGAGTGAGAGCACTTCGGCAAGTTGTGAGTAAATGTCAGTGATGAGGGACTGTACATATCCAGGGAAAGAAACACTAACAGTGGGTCCCATGGGAGTGCTAGGGAATAAGGCATGACCCTGCTACGTGATTTAGAGAGGTAGGTCTCTAAAAAATGCCTTTTAATAAGGACAGTATTCTCCCCAGATGGTCTCTTCTTATTGTCGTGTATAGGCTTCTGATCAGTAAAAGCCAGTGAGGACATCTGGGAGTACAGGATGACTAGATATTTGGTTTGATTCTGAGTTGGGGGTGGGTAGTGTGTGATGGGGCAAATTGGGAAGATGGTAGTGTGTGACAGCTAGTAGTGATTGGGGAAGGGGTAGTATAATGTTTATACTCTCGAGTAGGCTTTCAAGTGAAGGCTGCTTGAATTTATACCCTGACTGTATAACCATGGGCAAGTTATTTAAGCTCTCTGTGCCTCAGTTTCACTTCTACTTCATAGGATCGTTGAAAGGATTCACAGAAATTAGGAATGGAAAGGATTTATCACCGAGCCTGGCACATAGTGTCCTGTATGAGTTTTTTGTTGTATCATTGGAGTATTAGTGGTCCATTGACTCAGTACTTTTGTGGTGATGACTTCTTCAGTACTTTTGTGGTGATGACTTCTTCAGTTTCCAGATTGGAGGTGCACCTATGTAAGTTACTGTTTGAGAAACTCCCCAGTTACCCACTAAATAGCTTTCTTATTTTCTTTTTTCTTCCTTGGGTAAGCTTATGGAAGTGAATTACATCATGAATACTATGTACTTCCATTGTCAGGTGAATACTTTGCTAACACAGACTTTTGTTTATTGGCTCGAGAGGACCTAATAGAGTTATGGAAGAGTGACCCAGATCCCATTCTGCCTCTGTGGTCAGCAATAATGTCTTCATTATGGATTATGCTCTAATTGGGTGACATTGTGGACTAAATAATTTGTAAATGGAACACTTGGATTTGGATGGTTCTTGTTGGTTCAGCTGTCAATTCTCTTTAATGTCAGCCTTCGGGAAATCATAGTTTGGGTTGCTGTCGCTTTTGTCAAGTGAGGGGAAGATTTCGGATGAATTAGTTACCCTCATGGATATTGTGTTGGCACTTTTTTTTTTTAATCTTAATAAATTTCAGTCCATAGGAAAGAGCTGAGTGTTGGTACCTTTAAAAAGAATGTTTTTTCGGGCAGGAGGGTAGGGATGTGTGTGTGTTTGTAACATTGATACATGTTCCTTAGTTGAGAATTAGGAGAACATAAAGAAGTATAATGAAGAAGACAAATCCGACTACCCAGAGATGGTATTGGTCCTTCATCTTTTTTTTCTTGTCTGTTTTTTATTTATTTATTTATTATATATATATATATATATATATGTATAAATATATATTTGTGTATATATATAAATAAATAAATTGGATTGTTTGCAAAGATCCCTCCTGCTTTTCCTCCCTTCATGAACATTAACCACTTCCCAGGAAATAATAATTTATTAATCGTAAGCAGCATTGGTTGGGACTAACGGATTAGACACAGAATTCATTCATTTTAGGTGGAGATTCGTTCTTATACAGTCATAAGTGGAAAAATACTTAAAGAAAATATCTACTTCAGTTTTTTTTCTTAGTTCAGTTTTCTGATAGGTGCATATTCAAACCAATTGGAGAGATGATTGTGTAATACAAATCTAGGTTATAAATTAAGCTAGAATATAAACTCCTCGAGAGCAGGACCATGTTTTATGTTTTATGCCCTATACCAAATACAACGGTGAGCATGTTGTCAGCACATAAACATGTTGACTGGAATTGTCACATCTCAACTTCATTTTTTTAAAACGGATATCACACACATAGCTATAAAAGGGCATACAATGAAAACAGGTTCCCTCCAACTCTGTACCCCTAGTCTTCTTAAAACAATCACCATTAAAGGTTAACTGCATGCCCTTCTAGAATTTTTTCATGTATACTTGTGAATATATATGTATCCTTTTCGTTTTTAAGCTTGCTATTCTGTACTTGGCTTTTTTTAAACTAAAGGATACATTTGGTAGACCTTCCCCTTATCAGCACATTGAGGTTTACCTCATTATTTAAAGGCTGTCTAGTATTTTGTTGAATGGTATTTCTATAATTTTAGCCTTTTAATGGATATTTAATTTAAGTTATTACAAACAAGGATGTGTTGAACATCCTGTACATCTATTTAGAAATGGAATCTCTTGTCAAATGATACGTGAATTTTAAATTTAGATGGATATTACCAAATTTCTGAACCTCATTTTCTTAACCTTTGAAGTACTTCTGTGAGTGTCCCCTGGGTTCTGGCCTTGGCTCAGGATAACTAAAATTTAGAGAGCTCTTACTATGGTGCTAGAAACTATTTTTAGCACTTTACATGTACGAGCTCATTTAATCCTGACGATAACCCTATGTGTATTGGTTTCTTATTGCTGCTGTAACAAAC
The DNA here is from genome assembly GCA_023783475.1 of Daubentonia madagascariensis. Lineage (NCBI taxonomy): Eukaryota > Metazoa > Chordata > Mammalia > Primates > Daubentoniidae > Daubentonia > Daubentonia madagascariensis. Next base: position 33,523,388 of record JAKFHU010000485.1, on the reverse strand, counting down.
TACCATAAATTTAGTGGCTTAAAACAACACAGATTTATTCTCTTATGGTTCTGGAGATCAGAAGTCCTAAAATGGGTCAACAGGGCTGTGTTCCTTCTCTAGGGAAGAATCTGTTACTTTGTCTTTTCTAGCTTCAAGAGGCTGCTTGCATTCCTTGGCTTGTGGCCCCAACATCCAACTTTAAAACCGGCAGTGTAGCATCTTCTAATCCTGCTCTCTCTGTCTCTGCTTCCATTGTCACATCACCTTCTGTGTCTGTGGCCTTCCTGCCTCCCTCTTGTAAGGATACTTGTGATTACACTGGGCCAACCCAGATAATCCAGCATAATCTCCCCATCTCAAAGTCCTTAACTCAATCACATCTGCAGTCTTTTTTGCCACATAAAGTGACGTTTTACAGGTTCCGAGGATTAGGACATAGACATCGCTTTTGGGGGAGGGTACTATTCAGCCTCCCACACTCTCTGAAGTAGGTTGTGTGTCTAGATGAGGGTGCTGAAGCACAGAGAGATGAAGTAACTTGCCAAGGTCAAGTTACAGTAAGTGGCAAAGGATTTGAACAAAGGCATCTGGCTCTAAAATCTTTGCTGTTAATTATTTATTCCTGCTGTCTCTGACAGAGTCATTTAAACTTTCTAATTAAACTTCATTGTGGTCAAAAGCACTGGCTCACCAATTCCTGATGGCTACTATGAGGATCAAATGAACCATAGCTCTATATAAATGTATCATTACTTATCACTATCAAGATGTTATATTGAAAAACTCTTTCCTCATAGCAGTAAAGAGTCTGTAAGTTAGGTTCCACCTTTTTCTTTTCATGATTCTAGGCATTTGTGGGTTTTCAGCACTATCAATTTAGTACATAGGAATTATTTCAGCACCTTGTAGGCTATAACTGTTGTGTGTGGACTCCTCACATTGTATGGCCTAGAGTCCCCTAAGATTTGTTTCTTGTGATTTGAGTATTATTCAGTTTCTTTTGGAAAACCTAAAAGGACAAAAAACTTCCTTGTAGAGGTGAAAATTTTAGCATAACCTTGTCATTTTAGTGTGTACTATAGTGGTAAATTTGAGGAGAGACTGATTTTTGGTTTCAGAAGTAGAAAGTCACTTGTGGTTCTTAAATTGACACATTTGGCCTGCTAGCCAACCATACTCATTGATTCATCATATTTTTTGAGCGTATGTTATGTGCCAGGCACTTTCTAGATCCTAGGGATACGTGGTTAATAAGATGTCGTCCATGCCTTCACAGAGCTTTCCATTCCAGTGGGAAAACAGATTTCACATGTGTAAACACATAAAAAGATGGTTCAGATGTAGTAAGTATTGTTGAGGAAGAGTGACTTGGAAGCCACTTTTTCAGGATGGTCGAAGAACGTCTTATTGTAAAGGCGACTTTTAAACAGAGACCTGATGGTTAATACTAGCTGGGGGAATAGACCTCCAGATAGAGGGAATGGGAAAAAAGTGAAGGTGGGATGGCACGTTTGATATAGAAAGAATGCCCGTGTGGCTGGAGTGAGCTGCAGAGTGGTAAGGAAGAGGTGCAGAGGGAAATAGGCATCAGACCATGGGAGGCCTTGCAGGCCATAGAAATAAGTGTGGATTTTATTTTTAGGAAAATGGGAAGTGCCAGATGGCTTTATGCTACGAAGTCACATGACCAGATAGAGGTTTTAGTGACCTGCTAGGGACTTTTGTGTGAAGACTAGATTGTAGTGATGGTACAGGGACAGGAGGGAAAGGCTGTTGCAGAAGATGTGGTGAGAGATGGCTTAGATTTGGTGTTACTGAGATGGGGAGGTGGTGAAACATTGGTGAATCGGGGACAAAGTTTGCAGGTGAAGTAGTCAGGATTACTGATATATTGGGTGGAGGAGTAAGGGAGTAAGAGAACTCAGTGGTGACTTGTGGGCATTTGGTTTGTACAAATAATACCTGCTTAACACCCCAGATTTTACTGATTTAAATTGATAAAACTAAGTCTTTAAGAACCTGATTGGTAGAATAAAGAGAGCACATTTGGTATAATCTAGCACAGGGATTCTCAACCAGGAGTGATTTTGTTTGCCCCAGGGACATTTGGCAATGTTTGGAGACATCTTTGGTTGTCACAACTGGGGGTTGGGGAGGGTGTGCTATTGGCTAGTGGGTAGAGGCCAGGGTGCTGCTTATTTTTTTTTAATTAATTAATTAAAACAATTTTTTTAAGGCAGGGTCTCACTGTATTGCCTGGGGTAGAGTACAGAGGGGTCATCATAGCTCATTGCAATCTCAAACGCCTGGGCTCAAGTGATCCTCCTGCCTCAGCCTCCAGAGCTGGGACTACAGGCGAGTACTACCAGGCCCAGCTAATTTTTCTATTTTTTGTAGAGATGGGGTCTCAATATGTTCCAGGCTGGTCTTGAACTCTTAGCCTCAAGCTGTCCTCCGCCTTGGTCTCCCAAAGTGCTAGGATTACGGACGTGAGCCACCACACCCAGCTCAAGGTGCTGCTTAATATTTTGTGTAGGGTATAGGGCAGCCCCCGACAAAAAGAATTATCTGGTACAAAATGTCAGTGGTGCTGAGATTGAGAAAATGATCTAACAGATAATGGTTTAGTCTAATAGGAGATCTGGATGCTATTGAAGTGGAAAATATATCAGGGATGGAAAATTTAACTAAACACCAGTTTTTCCTCCCTCTTTTGGTTCTGTTAGCTCCTCAGAAGTAATCTAGCTGGTGAAATCAATGTTCTCTTTTGACATGTTTTGTAACCTCTCTAGTGAAATGGTTGGACTTTCTGGGTAATATTCATTGAGTTTTCTAGGCCTCGGTGGAACTGTGCTAGGAAAGCCAAAGGACCTACCCATTATTTAGAGCCCATAATAGATAAATGATCCATGCTGAGAAATCCTCTGTAATCTCTGGAAGCCAGAGGCAACACCTTAGCAAATAACTCAAAGGTTTGAAGAATAAAGTTTCTAGCAATTAGAGTTCTTAATGGAGGAAGTGGATAGTATTTTCTTGTCTGTTGAGTCTTGTGAGGGAGTCAGACATCTTGTTTTATCAGAATGTTTACCTGTCAGGGGTAAAAAAGATGAAACACTGAAAGGCATTTGTCTTTCTTCATTCTTATATTTTTAAAAAACCCCATACAACCACCCCATTCTCCTCTGTTTCTTTTCTATAAACTTCCTATGACTGTCCTCTGTCCAAGAGAATAGAGCAGCACACTGATAAGAAGTTTCACTGGTTTCACCTTCATGCTGACTGACACCTGACTGGAACATTAGGTGAGCCAAGGACCTTTTCATGCCAAAAGACTCCTGAAGTTAAGTCCTCTCATGCTGAGTGTGCAGGCTGATAAGGAAGCCCATTGACCCAAGAGTGGTCAGTGAGAGGATAAGAAGGTGTCTACCTGGGGCAGTCCCTCCTTGCCTTAGAAGTAATTTTGGGCCCTCTCTGAAACAGGAGCCCAAGATCAGAGTCTTCTGTCCTTCCCTTCAGTGCAGTCATGGGTGGACATCATCTCACTGAGACCGTTCCTTTAAGAAGACCCATCACATAGTTTGGCAGCTTCACTTGTTTACAGTCCTAGAATAGTGTCACTCAAAATACTGGACTTTGCTTTTTTTTTTTTTTAATTGGCTAAAAGAGACATTATTCTAGTGGGATTCAAGAATGGAAGATAGGAGAGGATGTTTTCTTACTATATGGGAATTCCTTACCACAAACTGGCTGTGCTGGTCTGCCACATTTCTGTGCTACTCTTGTCTTACTTCCATCTGCTGTTGAACTCCTTGGATGTGTCCTCAGCTTCCTGCTGTAGAGTCTTTTCTTGGGGCTTGCTCTTTCTAGGCCCTCTGTTTCAGATAGGCTGGCGGAAGCCCCTCAGGACTTCATTCTGGTCAATAGATGATGAGCCAGAGGGACATAATCTACTAAATTGTTGAACTTTCCCATTTTTCTCTTCAAATGGCCAGACTATTATAGTGTAAGGACTAATTTAAGGGCTGGTTAGCACTTTGGCAAATTCTGGTCAGAACATGAATATATTTACTGTTGGTTTCTGAGGTACCGTATAAAAAAAATAAAAAAAGATATAGGTTTGCTTAGGAGCTGTCAAAATCATAAGCAATAATTGGATGAGTGGCAGAGCCTCCCTCCCTCTGCTGCCTTTCACTCGTAGAAACCCAAGTAAAAGCCTCTTTTGTTTGGTGATGGTGGTAGAGGGGAAGGCATTATATGGGATTTACTGGGAAACACAGGGTTGAGGATGACTCAGACACACAGAAAGATGAAAGAGCCCCTATTATGTGCCTTCAGTTTCTGCTCAGCATCTTGTAAGCTTTCTCAGCCTTGGGCTCATTCAGTTACAACAGACTGCTGGCATTTAACTTGGGAGGCTATTTTGTTTAGTACAGGGCTGTTTAAAATTTGACCCGTGTAAGCCATTGAAACCAGTATGAGTCAGCTTTTAGGGAGCCTATCTTTAAGGTACCTCCAGTTTGTGTGATTCTGTTTTTTTTCTAGTCTGTCAATTCGTTGAAGTGATTGATGTTTCTGGGATTGGGCAAGTATTTGGCTTTTTGAGCTGGGCTTAGTATAATAGGCAGATTTCTTACTAATTTGACCTTAAATGTTTTCCCTGTGGATGCATCTATTGGCTGTACAACCCTTGAGTTTATCCTGGAGATTATGTAGCACAGAAACACTTCTCGTGGCTGCCCAGACTTTTCTGGGGAGTCCTGCCTGCTTTGGGAGGAGCTCCCATGAAATAGTTTCTGAGTTTAGAACTGCTAAATGTATTGAGCACATTTGATTAGTAATGGGAGGTCAGAGGAAAGTTGTGGGGAGACCATAAAGAAGGGAAGGAAAACAAGGGTATAGAAGGTTCTAGGCAAGCAAAATTGGAAAGACCTATGGGAAGAGACACAGAGGGAATTTTGAAGTCAGGAAAGGGTGGATGCTTGCTTGGAGGGTGTTTTGTTCATTTTGTCCCTTTTTCAGTGACTTTTGGCCAGAAATTAAGAAGGTCTGTTTGACCAGTTTGTGTGGTCAGCTTGGTAGTGGCTGGAGTTCTTGGGCAGAGATGTATACCAGCTATATGTAAGCACCTGACCTCTGGCTTGACTCTGCTGGAGAACAATTTGACTTTCAGGTAGCTTCTGGAATTTTTTTTCCCTTCCTTTTACTTGAGACTGGGTTATCGCTGTCTTTCTTAGGGAATTTGACTCTAGGTGCTAGACTACTTGAAAAGAACTGATAGAGCCTGGTCCTGGCATGTAGTCACAGACACCTCAGATTCAAGTTAAGGGACAAAAAAATCCTGAGGAAGCAGTCAAAGAGCATTCTAGAAATTCCTCTGCTTTCCAGCTCAATCCCTTCTTTCTGGTGAATATGTCATTGACATGGCTAACCTGTTCCATAATCTCTCATAACCTTTTCTTTCAAAGAGCTCAGGACAGTTTACATATATCAGTCAACAACAGTCATAAACATTTATTGAGTGTCAATTGTGTGCCTCATGAGTTTGAGTAATCTCTATGAAAAAATGTTTTAAAATGAAAACTCAGAGATTAAGTGAGTCTGGGGAGGGACGGCAGAGGCCTTCATTCCCTGGAAGCCCAGCTCTCTTTTGTGTTTGTCTCTGAGTAGAGGTTATTTGAGGATTGCACAGTTCATTTTGCACACCGTTTCTGTTCCTGGTGAGCATGGGTTTAGTTTGTAATTGGTAGGTCATGGGTGCACTATTACTGCTTTTCCCCATTGCTCAATAAACTTTGTTATTGAAGTCTGGGTTATTTGACAGACAGACAACCACCCTCCCTCCTCCCCTCCTCTCTTTCTCCCTCTCCCTCTCCCTTCCTCTCCTTCTTCCCTACCCATACCCTTTCATGAATTAAGAAATTAAATCTGCCACTGCCGGGGGAAACAAGTTTCTTTTTAGAACTAAACATAAATGATTTTAGGCTTATGTACTGTTTAAGATTGTTCATGACATTTCTTTTCCTTCCATTACCATGGAAAATTGAGTTTGCTCCATTTTTTTTTTTTTAAAGGATTGGCCTAAAAAAGGTTTTAGCTTTGAAGTGCTGTCTTCCTTGACGACCATATTTAAAAAAACAACCTCTGTCCCCACCTTATCGTCCTCTCTTCTCTTCTGATTTTCCTTCATACTATGTATCACCATTTGATATAACATGTACTTTTAAAAATCAACTTCATTGAGGTACAATTTATGCATAATGTGTACATTTTAAGTGTGCAATTCTATGAGTTTTGACAAACGTATACATCTGTGTAACCACCACCACAATCAAGACACAAAAAGGTTCCCTTGTGCCTCTAGGAAGTCAGTCCTCCACAATCACTGGTCTGTTTTCTGTTGCTATAGATCAGAGATTTGACTTCTGTAGAATTTCATGTAAATAGAATTGTATAGTATTGTTTTATATCTGGCTTCTTTCACTCAATATAATGTTTCTGAGGTTCATCCATGTTGTTTCCTGCCTTAGTAGTTCATTTTTTTTCTTTTTATTTTTTTAGAGACAGGGTGTCACTCTGTCACCCAGGCTGGAGTACAGTTGCTTGATCATAGCTTACTGCAACCTCAAACTCCTGGGCCCAAGTGATCCTGCTGCCTCAGCCTCCTGAGTGGCTGGGAATATGGGCCTGCACCACCGTGCCTGGCTAATTTTTAAGTTTTTTTGGTAGAGAATAGGTCTTGCTATGTTGCTCGGGCTAGTCTCAAACTCCTGGCATCAAGTGATCCTCCCACCTTGGCCTCCCAGAGTGCTGGGATTACAGGTGTCTACATGAATTTTGGAGGGGACATAAACATTCAAGCCATAGTATGAGCTAATGAGAATAAATCAGTTAATTCAACAAACATTTAAGGAGTGCTAACTATGTGCTGACAATTGAGGGAGATACAAAGTGGCACTAAAGCCACTCAGCTTACCTTTGGGGTGGGGACAGTCTATTAGTATATATATATAGAAATGAGATGAACAATGTCAGAGTGGTATTGAGAGGGTATTATGGGATTCAGAGGAGGGTACTATTGCTAGAGGGGTAGTAACTCCTTTTTAACAATTTTAACAAATTTTTAACACATTTTATAAATTTTTTTTTTTGAGACAGGGTCTTGCTCCTCTTGTCCTGGCTGGATTGCAGTGGCATTATCATAGCTCACTGCAACCTCCAACTCCTGGGCCCAAGTGATCCTCCTGCCTCAGCCTCCTGAGTAGCTGGGACTGCAGGTGTGCCACCATGCCCAGCTAATTAAATTTTTTGTGAAGGGGGTGTCTCACTATGTTGCTCAGGCTGGGCTCGAACTCCTGGCCTCAAGTGATTCTCCCACCTTGGCCTTGGCCAAAGTGCTAGGATCAAATTTTGTAACAATTTAAAGTCAATTGTTATTAACTTTAAAGACTTATGTGCTATAGTTACTTCACCGGGGCTCCACTGCCATATTCCATACAGAACAGAAATCGGGCTGCTTTCAGTCTCCACCTCAGATACCAAAGATCTCCTTCTAAAGCTGTGTCATCTACTAAGATCTTCAGCATCAACTGTGAGAACAACATTTTAGTGAGTCTCTGGTGTTGTAATACTTGGAATCATGTCACATCATTCTTTTAGAAAAGGCTAAATGCTTTCTTATGCATAATATATACATTATGCAGTCTTACAGCTTTTTTTTCTAGGTTGAAAAGATAAATCCTTTTGAAGGAGGGAGTGGTGAGTATTAAGTATCCTCCTTTTCCAGTTATCCCTATTTCTTTAATGAGGCATTTATTGGAAGCCTTCCCTAAGGTGATTTTGACTTGGGATGATGGAATAAAATTCTTTAGTTGTGCCAGCGATGACTGTGGTTCAGGAGCAGACCAGGGCACTACAGCTGTGTCAATCAGCACTTCTCTAGCATTTACGATGTGCCTCCACTGTTCTAAGTGCTTGATGTATATCATGTCATTTAATTTTCAAAGCAATCCTATGAAGTAGATTGTGTTGTTATCCTCATTTTACAGATGAGCAAACTGAGGCTCAGAGAAGTTGTTGATTTTTTTTTTTTTTTTTTTTTTTTTTTAAGAGACAGGGTCTTGCTCTGTCACCCAGGCTAGAGTGCAGTGGCAGGATCATAGCTCACTATAACCTCGAACTCCTGGGGTCAGGTGATCTTCCTGCCTCAACCTCCCAAGTAGCTAGAGCTACAGGTGTGTGCCACCACTCCTGGCTAATTTTTTAAATTTTTTGTAGAGATAGGGTTTTGCTATATTGCCCAGGCTGGTCTCAGACTCCTGGCTCAAGTGGTCCTCCCACCTCTGCCTCCACAAGCGCTGGAATTACAGGCATGAGGCACGACACCTGGCCCAGAGAAGTTAAATGACTTCTTCAGGGTTATTCTAAAGTCAGTGAATGGTAGAGTCAGGTTGGTTGAACCCCTAATGGTGATACTATACTGTTCCCTCCCCTAGAGAGAATATAGCATCTAGACATTCTGTGCTGTGTTCATTCATTTATTTAACAAATATGTATTGATTTTCTATTATGTGTCAGGTGCTGTGCTAGGGAGACAGTGGTGAACAATACAGATCGGATCCTTGCCAGCATGGAGTACATTCTGGTTGGGAAGCTCAGAGCTGGGAAGAGTGGGAAAATGTTAACAGAGATGGTGGGTGGGAATGGAGCCTTTGACCAAGAGAAGGGTTGAGTACTTTGCCCATGGTGTGATTCGAACCTTGCTATTTTGTCTTGTCTGTCCTGGTTTGTCTAGTTTAGCTTTTACTGCTAAGTCCCACGGCCTTTACCAGAGCTCACATCTGTTTTCATAGCTGGCCAAATATGGGTATGCCATGCCACTCAAGAGGGGGCTGCATCTCTCATCCGGAAGCCCTTCAGAAAGGTCCCTTGAGGATGATGATGTGGGTCTTGAGTATGACTTGGTATTTCCAGTCTGTCCTCAAAATTCAGCTTAGCCTTGGAAAATTTTTTATTGAGATATAAATGGAGAGCTGAACTGGGTGAGTTGGGTGTGGTCAAAGAAACTGATCATGGAGCTAAAAATGACTCTTTTTAAAGAATTTGTGGATCATCTCTACATAGAAACATTCTCTTTCCTGCAAGGGTAAGAGAGGAACAGTAGGCGGTGTATGTGAAGCGAAGTGTCAGAAGCACCACTGGTAGTTATAAGACATGGGGGGAGAATTCCTGACCTGTCAAGTAATGGAACACTTTGGGGACACTGGAGTGGAAGAAAGTGATCTTTGCCCTTCCCAAATGTGCTCAATGTGTTTGTGAGACCGAACTTGTGACCTCAGTGTCTTAAGAAAACATTTGATTGAGAAATGATTGTGTTTTCACATGAAACTCTAGCAACACATATATGGATAAACACAAAGTTTACACTCCTTTTAAGATAGAATGAAAAGAAATATTCTGAACTTGCTGTGCCGGGAAAACAGGTTTAATAGAACTTTCTGGCAATAGGGGCTTGCTATTGGAATGGAATCTTCTTGTCATTTGGACTTTAAAATAGACTGGTTACTGATCTCTTTCACATAGTTTAAGTAAAAACCTGTTTGAACATTAGGCCATGGACTTAAATTATTGCGGGAAGTTCTTTTCAGTGTGATGAAGGTGGCTCTGGAGTTTTCAGGGAAGAGTCCCCTAGCCTTTTGCTTCTCTCCCTTACCCAGAAGACAGAAGGTGTTACCTAAATTCTATATCTGGGCTGGGCTAGCTTCATCAGGTCAGTACTGGACATTAGATGAATCTCAATATGTATCTGTTGACTAAAGAAAGGAATCAAGTTCTAGTTGCCTTTTGGGGGTAAATGGTCCCAGTTCTGGTAAGTGTGAGAATCTTACTTGGTTTCTCTAGTTCTCTCTCTCCCACTGGATTCAGCCAAAAACAGATTGAAAGCAAAATAAACCGGAAACCTACAAATAAAAGTCATTAATGGGAACTTAATTTGGGGAATAACTATTGACTTAGGTTAGTTCTAGGATCTCAATTCAAGGGTATAAAATGATTTGTTGGTGCAGGGATGGAATTTATTATAAGCATTTCGTTGTGATGGGAGCAACCAAGCTTCCCACAGCTCTTTCCATGACTTGGGGAAGGAACTGATTTTTGCCCTTGGTCACAGAAAATACCTTTATAAAAATTTAGAGGGATGTATGATCATAGTTGGTACAAATTAGATTTTTTTTTATACAGAGGCCAGAATTGAAAAGATCTTGATGCTGAGCTACTTTCCTTCAGAATGTTTTCTGGTTTCTTTGGGGCTTAACTTCTAGAGTCTCCGACTGTGCTCTGTTGCTGTTGAACTCACCCCCTTCCAAGGTTCTTTAGTTCCTTCCGCATCTCTTCCTTTTCCCTTTCCAGCCCTCCTCAGAACAAAACCCACGTATGGTCTTTCATTCTGGAATGATTCTCTGAGGGCTAAGAAGGAATCTCTTGAGGGAGACTGTCATCATTCCCTTTGCCTCCTGGAGTCAGACTGCTGGACGCTTTTTGCTACCATGAAATATTCTGAATTCTAAATTAGAACAATGGGGATCACTGAGTACTGTTACATTTCACTTTACAAACTCTTCTTGGAATTCTATATGTAGTAAAAATCTTTGCGGGTGAAATGAAGGGAGGAAGAGGCATGAATCCTGAGGCATTTAATGCTGTACCTAAAGGCTCTCACATGCCCCTTTTCAGGTGCCCACTGTTAGATATTCTGGATAACAGTTGCTGTTTCGTTTAACAGATCCCTGACAGAGTAGATTTCCACAGGGAGAAAATCCGTAAGCCTAGTCTTCCCTACCAGGCCTGTTTGAGAAGGTCAATGGCTCTGCTAGCCGGCCACCCTGACTTTATCTGACTCCTTGCTGGTAGAGGTTTATGGAGCTTTTGTTTTGTTTCTCTTGCTGGCCAACTTAGCAGCTTAGAACCAGGCTGGCTGAATGACACTGGTCCAAAATGGGCTGTTCTGTGTAACTTCTTTCCCTTAGTTGTCTGCTAGGTCAGTTAGCCCATCACCAAGTTTATGGAATGCTGCTGTGTGTTTAGCCCATGGAACATGCATGGTGGGGAAAAGTGATTAAGGCAGCTAGCAGGATGCCTGCTGTTCATTCTCTTATTCATTCATCTAGTAACTCAACACTGAGCTCCCGTGTGCCAGGCTGTGTCCTAAGTGCTGTGCATGTAAAGATATGATAGACATGGTCCTGCCCTTAGGGATTTAGTGAAGGGCATTGTCACAGGAGTAGGCCTTCAGTGAGTTGTTAGTATTATCATTACCATTCAGGCTCTTAATGAAACAAGAGCGATGTCACTAATAGAATAATGAGTGGTTTACCATCTTGATGAGGATTTAGGAGACCAGGGCTTATCATATTTTGTATCTATATTTCTCTTTCATTTTAATTTTAATTGTTTTAAGAGACAGTGTCTTTGCTGTGTTGCCCAGCCTACAGTGCAGTGGCGTGATCATAATTCACTGCAGCCTTGAGCTCCTGGCCTCAAGCGATCCTCCTGCCTCAGCTTCCTGAGTAGCTGGGACTACACGTGCACACCACTATACCCGGCTAATTTTTAAATTTTTTATAGAGGCAGGGTCTCACTGTGTTGCCCATGCTGGTCTTGAACTCCTGGGCTCAAGTGATCCTCTCACCTTGGCCTCCCAAGGCACTGGGATTACAGGCATGAGCCACCCATCCTCTATCTATATTTCTCTAATTGCTCTTTATTGAACCAGCAGACTCTTGAGAATCAGAAAGGTGTTTTTTTTTTTTTCTCTCTGATGGCTGGAAGATACTTGGTCTGAAGGTTTATCACTCCTTTAGCTGGAGTAGACATAACCTACCTATTTGGATTAGGAGCTTTGACCCTTGTTTCTGAGAGTAGGAGCTCTGAGCATCTTTCTGAAGCTCCAGTCTGGGATCTCACTGGCCCCACGTCTCTTCCTTCCTGCCCTGGCTTTTTATAAGGACTTTAGTGTTCTTTAAACTGTTAGCAGAGAAATTATGGGTGGATGAAGTTTGACCAATAAATTTTTGTTTTTTATTTTTTGTTTGAGACAGTCTGGCTCTGTCACCCCGGGCAGAGTGCAGTGGTGTCATCATAGCTCACTGCAACCTCAAACTCCTGGGCTCAAGCAATCCTCCTGCCTCAGCCTCCCAAGTAGCTGAGACTACAGGCGCGAGCCACCACACCCGGATAACTTTTGTATTTTTTGTAGAGACAGGGTCTCACTCTTGCTGAGTAAATTTTTTTTAAAATAACAACTTTATTGAGATGTAATTCACATAACATGGAATTCACCTTTTTAAAGTATACAATTCAGTGTTTTAGTGTATTCATAAAGTTATACAACCCTTACCACTATCTAGTTCTAGAACATGTTTATCCCCCCAAATAGAAGTCCTGTACACATTAACAGCCCCTCCCTGTTCCTCTTCTCAGCTGCTGACAACCACTAATCTACTTTCTGTCTTTATGAATTCACTTGTTCTGGTCATGTAATATAAATGGAAACATACAATATGTAGTCTTTTGTGTCTGGCTTCTTTCACTTACCATGGTTTCAAGGTTCACCCAAGTTCTAGCATTGTCAGTACTTCATTCCTTCCCCTCCCTTCCCCAGAAGTGTCAAGCAAATATTATTTAATAGCCAGTTACTTTTATTCTGCAAAAATTTTTTTTGACATTTCTACCTGTTATTTTTATTATTTCTAGAGGGAAAATCATTGTACTTTAGCCTTTCCACTTGATAATTGGGGGTGGGGTGGGGGGGCAAACTTCTACTTGTCCACTTCAGAAACATATTTGGTGGGTTGGATTACTAATAAAAAGGTACTTTGGGAGTATAATACAAAATATTACAAATTCTATAATTATAACTGAAAAGCATTTTAATGTCTTTAGAAAAAGAGAAATGTGATGATATTTCATATGCTTTCCTTATTCTCTCAGTCTAAGATTAGGTAAGTGAAACTTAAATAAAATGACTACCATGAATTTAAGTAAAATCTGCCATCATAGTAATTTTTCCCCACTGGAAAACTAGTTGAAATGATTCAGAATACATTTTCCAACAGAATCTTTCAGATGTACAAGTCCTTCCAAATACTAGTGTTATCCATTTCTAACCAGTCACGCAAGTATAGAGAAATATAATAGCATAGTTAAAAAAAAGAAACCAATACTAGATCAGTAGACATTACTTCAATACAAGGCCCATTATTTGCCAACAGCAGAAATATGCAGTCTCGCTATAGCATTCTAAGCGCCCTGTGAAGTTTAGTGAGTAAGGAATTAGGAAGACTGTAAAGGAGGAACTGATACAGTCATGATAGGAAATGATTAAGACATAAATAAGAATTTCTGCTGAGTCAGGTCAAGGTAAGGACACATTTAAGAAATACCCTAAAGGTGAGAAAAATAAACTCACAATGAAGTAAGGGGTGGAAGCAGATTCGTTGCTTTGTATAGCTGAATAGTATTTCAGTGTATGGCTATACCACATTTTGTTTATCCATTCATAAGTTGAAGGGTATTTGGATTGTTTCCACTTTTTTGGCTGTTATGGATAATGGTCCTGTGAATGTTCATGTACATATGTTTGTGTGGACATATGTTTAGTGGAATTAGAGTCATACGCTAACTATGTATAACTGCCAGGCTATTTTCCAGAGTGGCTTTGTGAGTTTATATTCCCACCAGCAGTGTGTGAGCATTGCAATTTCTGTACATCCTTGCCAATGCTTGTTGTCTTTTTGATCCTTAGCCATTCTAGTGGATATGAAGTGGTATTTCATTGTGGGTTCAATTTGCATTTCCCTAATGATTAATGATGTTGAATGTCTTTTCATGTGCTTATTTGTTGATTGCATATCTTCTTTTGGAGAAATGTCTATTCAAATTCTTTGGTTATTTTTTAATTGGGTTACTTGACTTCATTGTTGAGTTATGAGATTTCTTTCTATTCTAAACACCAGTCTCTTATCAGATATTTGATTTACAAATATTTTCTTCCATTCTGTGGGTTGATTTTTCACTGTCTTGATGGTGTTCTTTGCAGCACAAAGTTTTTAATTTCGATCAGGTCTAATTTATCTATTTTTTCTTTTGCTACTTGCGCTTTTGGTGTCATATCTAAGAGACTATTGCCTAATCCAAGGTCACAAAGATTAACTACTTTGTTTTCTTCTGCGAGTGTTATAGTTTTAACTCTTTCATGACCACTAAGTTCTTATACTGACTGAGGCTTCAGGGGCCCCTGTGAGCTGCTTGCTAAGGGTGGGAGCCTGGGGTGCTCTTATCCTGGAGCTTCTTTCCTTGTCACCTTGACCAGTCAAGCAAGGACCTTGACCCTGGGAAACACTTGTTCTTCTTGTAGGTGTTTCCAGCAATTTTGCAGTTCCTGTATTTCCTTGTTTGTTTGTTTGTTTTTTTAAAGGTAACAAATGAAGAGGACTTTATTAGAAAATTGGACTGCAAACCTGATCAGCATCTAAAGGTGGTTTCCATTTTTGGAAATACTGGGGATGGAAAGTCTCATACTCTCAACCACACCTTCTTTTATGGCCGTGAAGTCTTCAAAACGTCCCCTGCCCAGGAGTCCTGCACTGTAGGAGTGTGGGCAGCCTATGACCCAGTCCACAAAGTAGCAGTGATAGACACGGAAGGGCTCTTGGGGGCTACTGTGAATCTAAGCCAGAGAACACGGCTGCTACTTAAGGTCCTGGCCATCTCAGACCTGGTCATCTATCGAACTCATGCAGACCGGCTGCATAATGACCTCTTCAAATTCCTTGGGGACGCCTCAGAAGCTTATCTGAAGCACTTTACCAAGGAGCTCAAGGCTACCACTGCCCGCTGTGGCCTGGATGTCCCTTTATCCACTCTGGGCCCTGCAGTTATCATTTTCCATGAGACTGTGCACACTCAACTACTGGGCACTGGTGAGTAGATGGGGTACTACATCACACAGTGACTTTTCTGGATACAAGGGGGCAGGCATTGGACTGCAATAGCAACTTGGTGGTGGTGGATTGCCCAGAAAAATTTCTGCCTAGGCAAGACATAAGGAAGTGTTTAAAGAAGGATGAAGTGATTAACCACGCATAATGTGCTTATAGGTCAAGTAGCATAAGAATTGAGAATTGCCAATTGGCTTTGGCAATATAGAGGTCCTTGGTGATCTGGGTAAAGGCTGTTTCCCTAAGGTGGTGGGCGTGAAAGCTTAATCGGAGTGGGATCAAGAGAAAGTAGGAAGCCAGGAACGGTGGCTTGCTTGTAATTCCACTTACTTGGGAGGCTGAGGTGGGAGGATTGCTTGAGCCCAGGAGTTCAAGGCCAGCCTGGGCAACATAGTGAAACTCCATCTCTAAAAAGTAAAAAAAATTTTAAAAAGTGAATAACTAGAATAGGAGGAGAAGAATTAATGTAGTGAGTATATTCAACTTTTCCAAAGAGTTTGATAAAGAGAGGGAGAACAATGAAATTATAGCTGGAGGCTGATGTGGGATTTTTCCCTGCTTAAAATTTAAGGTGTGAGATATTACAAATATTTGTGTACTGATAGGAATGATTCATTAGAGAGGGAACAATGCAGATGCAAGAAAGAACAGGAACAATTATAGTGATGCATAGTTGGAAGGGTTGGCCTTAGTTAGCACCATGGACAGTTCATCCAGAACAAAAGGAGAGAAAGCGTATATGGACACAGTTGCAGGTAAATAGGTAAATGTGGTGGTGGTGTGGTGTGTGTGGAAGTTCTTGTCTTATTGTTTCCATTTTCTTAGAGAAGTAGGAGGTAAGATTATCACCTGAGCAGGAGGACGAGGGAGCAGGTGCCACAACTAATTAGATGCAGGGGACAATAGTGTTGACCCTTAAGACAATTACACTATTCACCTATTCATTTAGTCATCAGAGTTTATTGAGTGCACATGTCATGTGCTGAGCACTGAGGCACACAGCTTAAAAAAAAAAAAAAGCAATTCCAACCCTCGAATAGCTCACAGTCTAGTTGGGGAGGCCATACGGTATTCTGTTCTGCAAGTGTAGGTACTGGAGCTGTGGGAGTACAGAGGAGGGACTCACCCCTCCTGGTGGGATCTAGGCAAAAGGCAGTGACGTTTGAACTCTGAGAGACCTGGCTAGAGGAGGGGAGGAAGATGTCCTAGGAAGAGTAAATCTCTAGTGGCTTCAAGGAGCAAGCTGTGTTTGAAGAACTGCAAGTAGTTCTGCAATAGGTTCCAAAATTCCATTCTTGCTCCCTTTGATGCAATCTCCACGTAGCATCCAGAGTGATCTTTTCAAAAGCTTAATTTATACTTTAGATCATGGTATACTCCTGTTTACAATCTGTCAGTGGCTTTTGACTACATCAAAATAAAATCCAAACTCCTAAATATGGCATCCTCACTCTAACTCCTGCCTATGTCTCTGACCTCCTTCCCTAGTTATCCCCTTCATTCTCTTCCTACGCACTGAACACCCCCACCCTCATCCCCCATGTGTCTGGAGCATAGCTTGTGTGGGAGGGAACAGTGGAGGTATGCAGGGATCAGATCATGGGTAGCCCTGACTCAGTTCTCAAGAATGATAGGAGTCCCTGAAGATCTTAGGCAGAGAATTACATGATCATATCTACATTTTCAAAAGATTCCTCGGCAGTCTATTGCAGGCATGCCTGGAGGCTGGGAGACCGTCAGGAAGTTATCGAGAAGTGGTAGAGATTGAATCTAGGCAGTGGCAGTAGGAGGGAATTGGACAGACTAGGCCATAAAGGAGATTGAATCTGAAGAATCTGGGACTAGTTGATTCTGGTGGTACCAATTACTCATGACCTATAGGAAGATGAGAAATCTAAATGTTCCAGAATATGTTGGGCATGGTGGCTCATGCCTGTAATCCCAGCACTTTGGGAGGCTGAGGTGGGAGGATCGTTTGAGGCTAGGAGTTTGAGACCAGTCTGAGCAACATAGTGAGACTCTGTAACTACCAAAAAAAAAAAAAAGTTCCAGAACGGAGAAAGAGACCCGTTAGCAAGTACCTATAAGGTAAGGAGAGGAGGTGAGAAATGCTGACTTTAAGATGCCTCCTGTGATCAGTACTTTTATGCTACTTTGGATCTTTACAACATTGGTGAGGGAAAGGTTTAATTGCCAGTTCAGGATTTTGAAATAACCAGCCTTTCAAAAGTTATTTATTATATTTTTCGCTCTGTGCCATGCACTATGCTAGATGTTTCTTAAATAAATGCTGTCTTACTATATCTTTGTTATTCAGCCCAGTCAATAGCAACCCCGTCTTATAGGTGAAGAAACTGAACTCAGAGAGGTTATGTTATGTAACCATGGAGGATCTAGCTAGTAAGTCACAAAACTGGAATTCAAAACAAGGTCTTCTAAATCCAGAGCTGTTTTTAGAGTAGCATTGCTGCTTCTTGAGGATGGAACTAAGGCAGCCAGATTTTATGCAGGGTAGGAGAGGTGCCAGAATTGTGGGTCAATTGATAATTAGATTTCTCTCTGTTTCAGAGAATTTCTAATTTTTTGTTTGATCCTCCTTCTTTTCTAGATAGAGGATTCCTAGGTAGGAGTTTAAGTAAGCAAATGAATTATTCCTGTTTACAAATGGAGAGGACCAAGTCATTTGGAAGCAGTGATATATGTGTCCAGGGACAAGCTATGAAGTTATGTAGGGAGGAAGTCATGTTGGGAAGAAGTGAAGTTAACCAGGTTGGGCTCCTGGGAGGCTTTGGGAGAAGTCGGTGACTGATGGGCTACCCCTAGGACACTGCCTGCTACTTCCCTCAAAGATAGCTCCGTGGAAAAGTTCAGGAGGGATAAGATTAAGGAATAACTGCAGAATTATGGCTACTTCTCTTTGATGACTATACTTTTAGAGCCAGGCATGGTAGCGCATGCCTGTAGTCCCAGCTCCTCAGCAGATGGCAGGAGGATGGCTTGAGCCCAGGAGTTCAAATCTACCCTGGGCAAGATAACGAGACCTGTCTCTCTTTTTCTCTCTCTATATAAAAAAATGACTACTATACCTTTATATTCGAGCTAATATATTGTCAGTGTTATTTGGGGTGATTTTGTTGTTAAAGGAAATTAAAACAGAAAGTCCTTTCAACGTTTACCTACAAGATATTTATTGAATCCATCTGTACTACCACTGCCCAAATTTCTGGACAAATGCTAAGGCTGTGGGCAAGCTAATACCTTCATATGTTGGTAGATTGCCCACAGCTTCATCACGTAAGATCAGAATTTTCAAAGTATAGAATGTTAAATGTTCATTAGTAGGTGACTGGTTAAATATATCCACAGAATGGAAGACTATATATAGCTGTTGAAAAGAATAAGGAAATTCTCAGAGTATATCATGACAAGGATAGATACTTAAAGTGTGTTATTAAGTGATAAAAAAGCAAGTTACCTGTATGTGTTGGTAAACATGTAGGTAAAAAGCCTGTCTGGGCCTGCTAGGATCTGAAAAAGAAAAAGTCTGAAAGGGTGAACATTGAGATACAGCTACCTTTGGGAAGTAGGAGGGAGCAGAGGACATACATTTCTTTCCTTTTGTGCTTTGGCATGTCTAGATTTTTCTTACAATAAATGGAGTTTTAATTTTAAAAAGACTCTTCCTTGAAGTACATTGTACACATAGGTAAATGCACGTCATATCAAAAGTGTATAACATGATGAATTTTCACAGCCCAAATGCACCTGTGTAATCAGTACCAGACCATGGAACACCAGCCTCCTCCTCCTCATGCCCCTTTCCAGGCAAGGGGAACCTGAGTTCTAACAGCATAGGTTAGTTCTACCTGCTTATGTGCTTTATATATATGGAATCTCAGAGTATCTTAGTTTTATAGTGAAACATAGGTGATTTTTTTGTTAAAGGAGAGGTCACTCACTGCTCACGTGCCTGTGTTTCTGTTTGGATAGATCACCCCTCAGAGGTGCCAGAGAAGCTCATCCAGGACCGGTTCCGGAAGCTGGGTCGCTTCCCTGAAGCCTTCAGTTCCATTCACTACAAGGGAACGAGGACTTACAACCCTCCCACAGACTTTTCTGGGCTTCGGCGTGCTTTGGAGCAGCTACTGGAGAACAACACCACCCGCTCTCCCCGGCACCCGGGGGTCATCTTCAAAGCCCTGAAGGTCAGTTGGCTTCTGCCCCAGGTGCTGCTCCCTGGGTATCAGTGGGTGGTGAGAACACACAGTTCTCTAGCTTGTTTGGTGCTGGTGATTGGAAATCTGGGCTGGAAAGAGAGGTAATAAGAAGAGGAAGCACATGAATGGAGCTTGCACTTATTGAATGCCTTCGTCTTGCTAGGAGTGCAAGTATGGAGAAGTCATGAGTGATAGTAAAAAAGTGACAGGTCCTCATCTCGGAGAAATACTAGGCTATCGGGGAATAGGAAAAAGCATCCATTTGCATAGAACACAGTGATGGTTTGGTCCAGCCTTGGTGAGTTGATACCATGTTGAGGCTCATTTAATCTGGACAGCCTTTGTGCTTTTCTTTATATCAACTCACTTTCTTTTCTTACCTACATTAATTTATTCAAGAAGGAAACTTTTTATTATCACCATAAGTGGAAAACTATTATCACAGGTGGAAAATTATGAAGACAAAACACAAAAACCTGACACATGGTAACAATAATTGCTGTTTATTATATACCAAAGTTCAGAGTACTCTATATGGATTAGTTCATTTAATCCTTGTACCAACTCCATGAATTAAGTACTATTATCATCTTCATTTTGCAGATGAGGAAATTGAGGCACAGAGAGATGAAATAATTAGTTGCACATAGTTACTGAGTGACAGCAGGCGTGAGCCCTGGCTGTTTTACTTTAGATCTTCTCATAGCCGGGAGAGAAGACTCCCCTGCCTCTCAATGAGTATTTCTTAGTTAGAGGCTGTTGCTAATGTAAGATTCTGAAACTGGGGCCTGTTTTTTCGTTACTTAAAAGGGAGAATCTACAAGTGTTCAGGAGATCATAAAGATACCCTATTACCTATGTGAGACTTTCTCCTTAACAGAATCTGAAATTTTGAAAAAGAATTGGAAAGGGAGTGATTCCTACTGTAGAATTTGGTGTTATTCAGGGTATCATGTATAATCATGTCCTATTGCACCTAAAATCCATCATATACACCAGTGATGTGAAGCCCTCCTTTTGGGAAACTTATCTCTGAGCATTATATCTGTTGTCCCTTAAAATCAGGTGAATTGCTTTTTCTTTTGTTTCCCAGCAGTATCAATGTATTGTTTCACTAAAGCACCTTGCTGTTCCACAGATTGTTTCCTCTGTAGCATGTCCAGATGGTGCTAGCTTCTTTGTTGCAGAGAGCCTGCTGCTTGGGTGGGCTGCTAGCCCTTCAACCATGACAGGTGCTACATAACCCATCTGAGGCCCTCAGGGATTACTCTGTTGTCCCTGCTTTATGAAATAGTATCTTGGGCCTCCCAGGTACTGGGTAGAAGGAGATCACTGTACTGGTTATTACCATCTCACGCCTACACTAGTACTGCTGCTGTACCACTCCTACATTGCCACAACCATCAATAGGCAAGAAATCGCTGGAACAGTGGCAATGGGGGGAAACAGAATAGGACTGAAAATTATGACTTGAGGTATTACTGATTACTGAAAATTGCCATTTTAGAATTGGTTAGGTAGTCTCGATGAAATTTGGTGTCTCATAACACGTGCATTGGTCAGAGCATTCCCTGGGCCCACTAAAGCTGGGAAAAGTTTTCCCAAAAGGATTTAGAAATTGGTCATATCATTATGGAAATAATTCTAATTTTAGGATAGTTTATTCAATGGTCAGTTTATATTACATTTTCTAAATTCCTATCCTTCTGGTTTACATAAAGAATATAATGCAAAGTGTAGAAAATGTGGATATTTTAGCAGAGTATAACAGTGAAAAACCAAGACCATCCATAAACCCTCCAACTAGGGATAGCCTCTGTTAACATTTTAATGTGTGTCCTCACAGTGTGTATTCTGTGCATTAAAAAAGTAGACATAGGCCTGGCGCAGTGGCTCATGCCTATAATCCTAGCTTCTCTGGGAGGCCAAGGTGGGTGGATTGTTTGAGCTCAGGGGTTTGAGACCAGTCTGAGCAAGAGTGAGACCTTGTCTCAAGGAAAAAAAAAAATCAGCTGGGCCTGCAGTCCCAGCTACGGGGGAGGCTGAGGCAAGAGGATCGCTTTAGCCCAGGAGTTGGAGGTTGCGGTGAGCTGCAATGATGCCACTGTACTCTACCCAGGGCGACAGAGCGAGGACTCTGTCTCCACAAAAAAAACCCAAAACAATGCAACTAGATGACCCTCCTCACAACCCCCCCTTTAATATAAAAATTTAAAAAAAGAAAAAAAAACAACAAAAAAAGAAAAAAAGAAAGGAAAAAGTAGACGTAGTTTACCATCATGTCATAGATGTACATATGTAATCCTTTCTCCATGTAACATCAGAAACACTTTGTTATATAGTCTTTACAAATAGTTCTTTTTCTTTTCCCTCTGAAACTCCTGAGCTTCATATAAATAGTTTTGATAGCTGCATAATATTTCATTGTTTAAATGTACCAAAATAGCAATTGTTGGAAAAGATATTGTGAGTAAATTTTTTCTATTATAGATGACACCACAAGTAAATATCATAAAAGCTCTTTCTATATTTGGAGTTATTTTCCTAGGTTATACTCTCTTGAAATAGAAGATAGTGTCAAAAGTGTATGACTATAAATGTATATATATTTTTTTAACACATCACATTTCCATCATTTCACATAGTTGAAAAATGCTACTTATGTATTTTTGCATTTTTGGTGTCTTTTTCTATTTTGTCTGTTTCTAGTATTTCAAGCATTTTACTTCATAATCTCTCATCTTAAATGTGTACTTCTTTAGTTTACCTTTCTTCTTCTCTATAATGAATTTATCAACTTGATCCCCTGAGAACACTGCTTCCTTTCTGCAGTTTGCTTTGTGCACACCTTGTGTTACCATGCTTGATGCCTGCAGGCCCAGGGCAGAGGACAGGAAGGGAACAGAGCCTTTGGGCCAGTGCTGGAGTGGGGAATCTTGGTGAGAGGGCAGGGGAAATGTTGCCAAGAGGATTGGAACTCAGTATGAGGATGCCCGGTGGGTCAGGGGAGAGATGTAGGACTGGAAGGGGTGGGACAGAAGGGACAGGAGGAGGGGATTTAGCATAACCCCTAGTTTACATAGGAACAAACTTTGGGTATACACTGGTTGGCTTAATCCATTGACTTTAAAAGGTTTGCGGTGGGGCACAAGGGAAACAATTAGTGAATTTGGGTAAATTGTGTACAGTGATTCCTTGTACTGTCCTTGTACTTTTTCTGTAAGTGTGAAATTATATCCAAAAAAAAAAAAGGTTTGTGGTTTTTGCATAGTAGCTAAATGCTTGGGTTCTGAAGTCAGATAGACCTGTGTTGGAATCCCAGTTCTGCCCGTACCAGTTGCTTGGTCTTGGGAAATTATTAATAGTTTATTTGTTCATTCAACAAGTAAATGAGTGCCCCTATGTGTCAGGTAGAGTTTGAGGTGCTAGACACACAGTGGTAAATAAAACAGACAAAAAAAATCTCTGCCCTTGCAGTACTACTTCTTCAAACCTTTTCCTTCATCTGTATAGTGGGGCTAATAATAGAATGTTCCTAACAAAGTTGAGGTGGGGATTAAATGAGATACTTGAGAAACAAAGTACTTGGTATATCGTAAATGTTCAGTGAATGTTAATTATTGTGAATAATGTTAAGGAAAAACTATGAAAAATGACTTCCATGAATAATTCATGAAATACATACTTCTAGTTAGAATTTAAAGTGTACTTAGATATATTGGCTAATAATGTCCTTGTAGTGGCTCAAAGGCAGTCACAGTGGAAGATAATACTTAGTAATGCAAACATTCTCAAAAGAGGCTGAATCCATGCTGTGATATGCAAAGGCCTATAAATCTGATCACTATAAATTGTAAGGCAAATCGGCCAGTGGCTGGATTCTAGCAGGTTTTTTTGCTCTTCTGGAAGCTGCCCCAGCTTAATGTTTAAATAATACCATCAGGGACACTGAGTGCTGTATGCAGTAATTAGCGTTCAGGGATTTTCCCCTCAGGAGTCATGGATGGCCTACCTCAGGCCAGTTTGTTAGGCACTTTTGAGAAATATAGCTACACTGTATTCTTACGAGGCGTTAAGATTCGTGAGCTTTCTGTGATTAAAATGAACCTGGTCAGCTGGAATTCTGATGATTCTTGGTAACTGGTGTCCCCCAAATTTCACCTGAACTTGTTATTTCCCATTCTCTGTGGTGTAGGAGCTGTGCTTTACTGAGGGGTGGGACCTACTCCTTTTGTCTATGGGAAGGAGTAATCTGTTTAAGCATGTGATTTGCGTTCTCCCCAGAGAATTGTGCAGTTTTTGCAATTTACCCAAATCCTTGAAAAAACTGTTTTTGCATTTTTTTTTTGATTGTTTTTCGTTGTTTTTAACCTCCTTCTTTACATTAAGAAGTCGTTAATTCTCTGATTGTCATTCTCATAGAAAGCCACCTTTAAGGTCTGTGTTAGGCAAATTGACCAAGTAGATTTTTATTGCTGTTAAAATGGACTCTACCTCAAGCCTTCATAGTTCACGGCAGTGTATACTATGCTGGCTGTTATTCCCCACTTATTTTTTATTTTGTGTTATGCTGTGGTATTTACTTTTGTAAGTAGCCTTGAGTCCTTTTTGGGACAAGAGAGTAGGGTGGCTATACGCAGGTAAGTTGCCAGTGCCAGCATAATTTGTTTACCTCCTTGTTTCTCCCATTTTTTTCTTTTGCTCCTTGATAATCTTATTTGCTCCTAGTTTCTCACTAACTCACTTAGGAAACATTTTGAGGAGCCTAGGGACATGTTTTAATATGACTAATATGATTCTTTGCTACTTTATGTTAAAAAGAAAATTGAGGTCTTGTATGTATGTGCAGTTTTATACCATGGTTTTTTTTTTTAAATGACAAAGAATCATTTATTGGTTTATTTTATGTCTACTAAACACATTAGTCATTCATCATTTAAATATCTGACTTCATTAGAAACAGTTTTAACACTTTTTCTTCCTCTTGCCATAAAAATACAGTAAGTAATTTGCTTTAAAAAAAAAAACAACCCTTGAACAAGCATTCTGGTTTCTCATCACTCAACTGATGTCTTTCTCAGTGATACCAGCTTATATGTCAGTAGGACAGCAGGCTGCAGACTGAGATTCAGCTGAGATTCAAATGATCTTCCACTTAAACGTGCTGAGTTATGGAAACTGCTCTCTGTATACCTCTCTTCACTTCCTGATATATGTACAACTGAAACCACTGATTTAGAAACTATTCAATAGTGTGGAATTCTGTCTCCTCTATTAGTTTAAATGAATGCAACTTACCTTTGGCATTATATTCAGAAAAATACTTAAGCCTCAAAGTCCCTAGTAATTTGGAGTACTAAACTAGATAACCACCCTAAGACTTTTCTGACAAGAAGTAATGTATCCAAAACCTGGCGTTACAACCTACACATACATGGAACACTAATCACCAGTCATCATTCACGCAGTTTTACCCTCCGGCAGTCCTTTGCCATTGGTCAGCTTTAACTAGGCCAGAGTCCAGCAGGAAAGCGCATGGTGCACTAGATCCACCGTCTGTTCAGTTGCTGCTGTTTTCTCTTCTTTACTGAAAGGTGGTGCTGAGCCAGGCATTACCCATGACAGGCCAGCAACGTGAACACTTTTACTGTGCTGTTCTTCAGGCTTCTTTTTCTGAGTCAGCATCTTCTCTCTGGCATCATCATGTACAGAAGGATATACTGTGCTTTTTTAGTGGAACATTGAAGCCTAGCATTTTTTCCATGCCATTAAATATTCTGTGAAAACATGATTTTTAATTAGCTGAATACTTTTTATTTGTATTAACAGATCATGTTCTACATTTAGTAATTCTACCCTATTATAATAGTGGTTTTCATTTTTTCCTATTATATTTTCCAAGTATATAAAGGTATTTGTCCACATTCTGCCTATTTCCTTAGGATAAATTATTACTGCCACTATTACTACTGGCTAACCTTTATGACATGCTTACGATATGCCATGTACAGCTCTCTGCACTTCACATTATTAGTAATTCACGTAATCCTCATGCCAACTCTATGAGGTAAGGAAACTGAGGCACAGAGATGTTAATTAATTTGCCTGAGATACCTTATTTAGTAAGTGGTGGAGAATTTGAACCAGGTAGTCTGGCTCCCAAGAACTTTTAACCCTATGCCATATTCCTTCTCACTAGTTATTCCACTTCTAAAGAGGTCAGAGGATGTGACCATTTTTAAAGGTTCCTGATACAGTTGCGTTTAGAAAGGACATTCCCATAAGTTGTATTTGAGTGTTTGGTTATTTTACTTAAAAAAAAAAAGATATTTTGGCTGGGTGTAGTGGCTCACGCCTATAATTCCATCACTTTGGGAGGGTGAGATGGGAGGATCGCTTGAGGCCAGGAGTTCGAGACCAGCCTGGGCTACATAGCAAGACCCCTGTCTCTACAAAATGAATAAAATTAGCCGGGCATGGTGGCACATGCCTGTAGTCCCAGCTACTTGGGAGGACGAAGCAGGAGGATTGCTTGAGCCCAGGAGTTTGAGGTTGCAGTGAGCTGTGATCATGCCACTGCACTCTAGCCTGGGCAAAAGAGTGAGAACCTGTCTCTTAAAAGAAAAAAAAAGATGTCATTTAAAAAATTATAAAAGCAATGCTTGGTCATGGTAAGTCAAGCAGTACAGAAATGTGTGAGGCATGAGTTAAGTCCCTTTTCCTTCTCCTACCCCACCTTCCTCACTCTGTAGAGGTAACTTGATACTCTATTGCATAAGCCTCCAGAAATTTTCAGTGCTACGTAAGTGCATAATAAGTATATGTATATAATGTATGTATTTTTCATCCTGAATAAATGGGATAATAGAAAAATTAAATCCTTTTCTCCTTCTCCATGTCCTCTTCTAACTCTGCAGATAACCATTGTTAGTAGTTTATTGTATATGCCTCTAGAAATTTTCAGTGTTGTATAAATGCACGTATATATTTTTTTCCTTCATAAATGATGTTATACCGTTTATGCTGTTCTACAACTTGCTTTTTTCACTTAATTATGCATCTTGGTTATCTTTCTATATTAGTACATAATACATGCCTCATCCTTTTTAATGCCTTTAATATACTTTTAAAAAGTAATTAGCTATATCTTATTTATGAGGTTCCCCCTGATTGATGCAGCACTGTTGGATTCAGAAGGAGTGCAAGTACTGCTTTTCACATTCATTATTAACCAGGAAATGGGGATTTGGAAATGTGATTAATGAGAAGGAATGAAGAGTTTGGAGACAGAGAGAGAGAGATCTGCAGCCACTTTCGGCCCTAGTGGCTTGCCCATATGTGCCTGGGAGTGGTTTCCTATTCACCCTGCTAATAAGATCACTTTCCCTGCCATTCAGCCACATTGTGGTCTGGGCCCCCAGGACCCACTTCCCTTTTTTCTAGCTGGGTTATTTCTCACTTCTTGACCATTCACTCCTTTGCTCAGCATCCACAGTAGCAACAGCCCAGATACGTACAAGCAGAGCATACCCTCTCTGAGCAGGTAAATCTGTTGAAAGGAAAGAGATGCTAAGGTCCCTATTGAATAAGGGAATTAATATTGAATAGAGGAGTTGAATATTGAGTTAACTGTGGTTGTCTATACTTAAGATCTGAATAATTGGGGGAACCATTTTAAAGGTGAATTTGTATAGGTTTTATGTAATTCTTTAGCCTCTGATCTCTAAATATAGAAACTGACTTTCCAATTTCATCATGTCAGGAGGCATCTGTTAAGTATTTATAATGTTATTGTGCGGGTGGCAGGGCGCATCTTTGATTAGCTTATAGAAGAGTGTCCGTTTTGAATCAGGAAATTCACTGCTGGCCCTTGATGACTGGGGCTAACCCTATAGACACAATAGAAAGAGCCACATTGTTGCCAAGGCAACTGAAGTTCAAGATCATCTGGTCTCCAGGCAACCTTTTCCGGACTTGCCTCAAATGCTTTCTTAAGCTTTCTCAGGAGGGGCCCTTCCCTGTCTTCCTCTTCCAGCTTTGGGACCTCAGGAGGAGGAGAGCCCAAGAAACCATGGAATGATGTGAGGTTTGGAATTTTTGAACAAGCTAAGTATATGGATCAGGTGATAGGTCTGGAAAAGAACTGGAAAAGAAAATTCATGTTAAAGGGAAAGGAGAACAGTTTCTCCCTACCCTTGTATCTAAAACACACTGACATAGGATTTGTTTTTTAGCAGTTACTGTTATATTTCCATACTCTTAATTCTGGTAAGGCCTCCTGAAGCTTGTCATGGTTTGATTCATTACTGTCAGCTTGTGACTTGTGAAAGAAGCGAGATGTTTGTTCTCTTACCCAGCATGTGAGAGGGTGGGTAGACCACCACCTGAATTGACAAGGCTGGTTTGTCCGGGAGTTCTTTTTCTGATGTCATAAGAGGTTACTGTTGCCTTGGACAACATAGGCTAATGGCGAATTTGTCTAGGGCGGGGGTGATGGTGGTTCTGTGGGCATAAGTACTGTGGGAAAGCAGGCTGTGGATTGGTTCATACTCAAACCTGCAATCCCAGCGATGAGGGAGGATTGCTTGAGGCCAAGAACTCGAGACCAGCCTGGGCAACATAGTGAGACCCTGTGTCTACAACAGATGAAAACAATATAGCCAGGAGTGGTGGCTCATGCCTGTAGTCCCAGCTACTCAGGAGGTTGAGGCAGGAGGATCACTTGAGCCCGGGAGTCTGAGGTGCAGTGAGCTATGATGACACCACTGCACTCCAACCTGGGTGACAGAACAAGACCCTGTCTCTTCAAAAAGAAAAGGCCCCCATACCTTCTGTAGTGGCTTATACATTTCTACATTCCTTGCTATTTCCTCTTTTTTTCTGACTTTCTCTATCACCTCATTAGATATTTGAACATCTCTTTGCGGCTAAATATTGCCCCCCTACTGCAGATGCAATTAGCCATGGACACCAGTGAGCTGTCATGAAAAGGAGGTTCTTATATCCCATACATTACCTGGATTAAGAGTGCCTACTGAAGAAAATAAAATAACCCTGAGCGTTAAAAATAATAAAAATGGTAACGGCAGCTAACATTTTCTGAGTGACCAGTCTCTGGTCATGTGCTTCACGTGGGTGACCTCGTTTGAGCTTCACTGTGTTATCTGTGAAGACACCTATTGAGGAAGGTACTACTGGAATTCCCATTTTATAGACAAGGAAATAGAGGCACAGAGTGTACAAAGCTGCCAACGACAAGCTGAAATGACTTTAGAGGTCTCATGTTCTATTTATGCAAATTTTCTGTCTAGTTTCGTAGTATATTCATGTTTGGTTTTTATATAAAAATAACCTCCTCCCAAATCTTTCAGTGAGTTGATGCATTAGGAAGATAATGCTCTATTATTCCTCCAGGTATCCCCAGAGTGTTATGCACATACCTGTTTGAGAAACACAGCCTTAAGGGATATCAATAATTTGGCCAGTTAGGGAGTAGTTACCCTTAAATTTGAGAGAGCCTGTGGGCATGGGGTCAAGGCCAGGGCCAGGAGAGGAGGGCTTGGTGCTGGGGCACTTCACCCCAAAGGTTCTAGCTGAGTACCTGTTGGGACCTTTGCTAGGATTGAAGGAGGATGCAAAGGGTAGGGGTCTTTCACAGTGTTTAGAGCTAGTCTGGGAGGTAAAATACATGCAACAGGCCCATAGCTTTGCATCATTGCCTAATCACTCAATTTCTAGTTCAGGTGTTAAGTACAACAGGCCTTCAGAGAAGGCAGAGAATGATGTGGTTGGGAAGCCTTCACTGAAAGAGGGGAGACCAAAAAAACCCCCACAAAATTGGTCACGTTTAGAAGTAGGAGAGAGGAGAACGGTGTATAGGCTGGCGGGTGATTCCACGTGCCCTGCTTCTCTCTTATTCTCGTTAATATTCATGCATATATTCATTCATACTCTCTCAACAGCTTCATTTTTCACTGAGTTACTCTTTACAAAATTACCCCCAAGAGGGACAGGACTTACGTGCGTTATTATTGGTCAGACCATACTTTTGTTGGTCTAAGTCAAGGATTGCCACTTTGTCAGCCGTCGCTGCCAGATGGTGTTCTGTGGTCCTGCGCATTACCCTTGCAGAATCTGAATTTGAATGCCCTTGGGTGAGTTGTGCACCGTCAGTTTAATACACTCCTTGGCGCCACCCGTGCCTTACACCTGACCTGACTCAACATTGATATCATCTGCCTTTATAGGCACTTGAAGTTGCAACTCCAGGTGTTAAGACTGAATTGAAAACAGGAAAAGGAACCTTAAATAAGAAGCTCTCATTAAGTGAAGCTCTCTTCAGAGCTGGAGAACCTTAGTTTAAAACGTAACCTGCCCTTTTTCCAAATCTCATCTTAAAATTTCTTGTGCCTTTTTGCATCTTGTCCTTTTGTTTAGGCTACTTTCCCTTCTCTTCCCCTGAACAGTGCCTTTCTGCCTCACACTGGGACACTGAAAGGTAGAAGCTTGGAACAGCATGTATTTAATGGTTTTTAAAGCCCAGAAAGCCCATTTCTGTAATCAGCCTGAAGAATAATTTTGATATAAAGTAATGAGTGAAAACATGATTGGATATGCAAGCTACCTTTCAACATAAAATTTTCAGTTTGCTTTGCAAATACTCTGTCTTTATTTTTGGCATTTATTTAGGCCATTTGTCTTCTAGGTTAGTAGAGTTGAGAAACGGCTGCCAAACACTACAATAATTCTTCCTTGTTTTTTGGCTGATGCTGTTTTTCTACGTTGAGTGAGTTCTGTGGCCTGGTAAACTCCAAGTGCCTGTGGTCAGAACCGGGATAGAAGCCCAAGAAACTCCCAGCTTACTTCAAGGCTCTGCCTGAGGAGCCACTCTCTCGAGTCTTGGTTTCTTGGCCCCAGCTTCACAAAGATGGAATGGGCATTAGTCAATATTTGTGATGGTCTTGAATGCAGGACTGAGTCTGTGAGGTGTTTAGAATCTCCAAGGCAATTAGGAGAGAAAGTAACTTTGCTTTCTCTTGACCCCTTGGGAAACGGGCCAGTTCTTTCAGAAGTTTCCTGTGGTGAGGATTGGTGTGAGTTGGGCCAGGAAGGTCAAGGGTAACGAACTAGAAGTTACTGGGTTCCCTCTCTGGCTGTGGTGCCCGTAAAAAATATGCCAGCAGCGAGGGCATCTTAGAAAGGCAAATAGCAGAAGGGCCAAAGCACAGGGCTCTCTCCCGAGTGCCAACGTGTGTCACCTTCCTCCTCGGCAGGCCTTGAGTGACCGCTTCAGCGGTGAGATCCCCGATGACCAGATGGCGCACAGCTCCTTTTTTCCTGATGAGTACTTCACCTGCTCCTCCTTGTGCCTCAGCTGTGGGTAAGTGAGGCCAGCCCTCCCTTGGCCCCTGCCGTGGGAATTAGGGTTTAGAGTGGTGCTTCTCAGACTTCAGTGAGCGTGCAGATCACCTGGGGTCCGGTTAAATGACACGTTATGATTTAAATCATCCGGGGTGAGGCCCGAGATGGTGCATTCCCAGCAAGTTGCCACAAGATCCTGGTCATCCAGGAACCACACCTTGAGGTAGCAAGGGCTCCAGGAACACGCAGCTGTGAAAAGTCCCCTGACAATTCCAACCTGCTGTAGATGTGACATTGACTGGCCTCTGGTTTAGGCAGTTTCTGTGGCTGAGAACTGTGGCTTACCTGCTTTTCTGTGTTTCTTCTACCAGGGCTTTTGATCATTTATTCAACTAATATTTGAGTGCCCCCTTGTGATTTCTTTCACTATGAGGACACGTTAGAAATTTCCAGGGAGCTTTCAAAATTATTGAGGCTGGGCCCCACTCTGGGGATTCTCATTTAGTGGATCGTGGGTAGAGCCTCAGCATCAATGTATTTAAAAGGCTCCTCAGATGATTCTAAAGTGTGGCCTGAGTTGAGAACGTTGATGAGAACGTTGAGTCAGGGCAGTGCTTCTCAAACTTTCATCTGCATACGCATCACCTTGAGAATTTGTTAAAATGCAGATTTTGAATGAGCAGGTTTGGGTGAGGCCTGAGAGTCTGCATTTCTAACAAGCTGCACTGTGCTGCTGGCCCATGGACCCCACTTTGTTACTGGGACTAGAGCAGTGATTCTCACATTTTAGCATGTGTGGGAAAAACCTAAAGGGTCTGTGAAAACAGATTGTTGGGTCCTGCCCCAGGGTTTCTGATTCAGTAGGTCTGAGGTAGGGCCTTCCAGTTTTTATTTTTTAATAAATTCCCAGGTTATGCCAGTGTTGCTTATTGGGACTACACTTTGACGATCATTGGATTAGCTTGAGCTTTTGACAGCTATTAAGTCATAGTCTGGTGACTTGTCTGATGGGCCCCAGGGGATTTAAATGCAGTGTGTCAAGGTCAGATTGCAGTCTCCGTGTCCTATAGACACGCCCTCCCACCCCCTTCACCACCGAATTGTCTTTGCTCATATCAGGACCAAGTGTCCTCTACACTTGCCCTGAACCCTGCAGGCCACCTGCTAGGTACTGAACCACCTCTGACCTTAGTTAAAAGAACTTGGTTCTTGGATTATACAGCCTGGGCTTGGGAGAACTAAGGATTGTCTTGGAGAGTTCAGAAAAGGGGAGAGGGATGTTAGTTGCCAGTGTGACTTACCTTCCTTTTTGCTCGCTCCATGAGCCCAGCATGAGAGGCTTAAGCATTGTTAGATCATTGCTTTTCCATTCTGAGCCTCGATAGGATTTCCAAAACTTTCCCTTTTATCATGGTGAAAGTCTAAAGTCCTGATCCCTGTTTTTGCATTGTCAGGATGACAGAGCTCACTGTTCATTTGGAAGGTTTTCTTGTTCAGCTTAAGCCTCCCATTAATGCATTGCCAAATTTTGGGGGTTGGTTTTTGTTTTGCATCTTGGCAGCCTGTTCTGGTTAAACTTTCCATTTCATCTTGTTTGGATTTCTGAGTTTTCTGAGAGCCATTCAGGTTTCATCTCTGGTCAGGTTGGTATCTTTTGGCCCCTCCATTCCTGCTAAGGGGACAGGTAGTTTTCCAAGGAGAGATTCTTTTTCTCCTTTGTCCTCATACAACGGCAGTAGTTGCTCTGCCTCTGTAGTGCCGTTGATTACAAGAGCCACCCTTTCTGTGGTCAGCATCTGAGGCCCAGTTAGTAGCAAAGGTCTGATTTTGGCATTGAGCCTGGCTCAGGGTCAGACTGTCTGTGTAAGTGGCATTGGCTCCTTTAGCCAACTCATTGTCAGTTTTTGGGCTTCGCTCAGGGTTGGATGTAAGAACAGCATGAATCATGGGAAGGAAGGAGTGCCTCATGAAGCCAGGAGCCGCTGCAGATACTCCCACCAGTATGACAACCGAGTCTATACCTGCAAGGTGAGTCCTCCGAGCTTTTCTCTGCTCCAGCAGCTGACTTGCTGGTTGCACTGTCCTTTTGGCAGGGCTGTCTTGGGGCTGCCCTTTGCTGCATCCCAAAGTATTTGATATTCAAATTGAATATCTCTGAAACTTCTTTCCAGCTCTAACCAAAAGAACTCACAGGTCTTCACTGCTGGGGACCCCTTCGTTTATTGTTTTAAGCTTATTTTCCCCCTCGTTCTGTGGAGCTTGTATGTAAGGGTCATATACATTGACCATTCATTCTTAAGAGCAGAAATGCTCTTTGGGAAATGAGTTTTGGTTGATTTTTCATGTCTGTGACAGGTCTATATTTTAAAGCTCAATTTGGGGGCCTGGGAGGGGTACACACTCAATTAATTATTCAGGGCACTGGTTTCTTTAGAGGAATGAACCTTCTTCTGAGGTGCTAAACTCAGGGTCTGGAACCCTCAGCTGGTATGGTTTGTGGGGAGTTGGGGTGGATGGGGGGTGTGATGAGGCCATGGGGTGTGGTGGAAATAAAATAAGCTGGCGGAGTGCTCTGTTTCAGGCCTGCTACGAGAGAGGCAAGGAAGTCAGCGTAGTGCCCAAAACATCCGCTTCCACCGACTCTCCCTGGATGGGTCTTGCAAAATATGCCTGGTCTGGGTGAGTTTAAACAACATGGCTAAAGGTGTTTTGGTGTGTTTGTCTCCCCAGGCACCTGGCTGCCTAACAGTATTTATTTGCCTCCCTTGTAGGTATGTGATCGAATGTCCTAACTGTGGTGTGGTCTATCGGAGTCGGCAGTACTGGTTTGGGAACCAAGATCCTGTGGATACGGTGGTGCGGACGGAGATTGTGCACGTGTGGCCGGGAGTAAGCACAATTTGGTTTGCTTTTCTTCTTTCTCTCTTATCATTTGGTTATTCATGTGCCTGGAAAAGTGGAACTTGTTTAGAATTAAGGTTAATTGTTAATTTCAATATATTGGTGGTTTAGAAAGGCCTGATCTGGAGAACTTTTCTTGTTCAAGACCTTTGTTTTTCTTTCTTCTTACATAAATATTAGAAGCACAACTTTAAAAAAATAAACTAAAAACTACCCTAGAGTTCTCCTTTGGCAAATAAAACTTCATTTATTCAAGTTCTCCTTATTCATTTTCTATATGCATATGTTTTATAGATACAATTATAATTTACATGCCATTTTCCTGCTCTTTTCTCATAACACTATTTTATTTACTTTTACTTCCACATTGCTTCTACTTTTCATGATCCTCATTTGTAGTCACTGTGTAATATTTTGTCCAGTGGTATAGTGCAGCCATTCTCTTTTTGGACATTTATGCTGTTTATGATTTCTTATTATCAAAATGCTATAGTGACCGTCTTCGTGTAAGAAAACCACTTTTTTTTTTTGAAACAGAGTCTTGCTCTGTCGCCCCAGGTAGAGTGCAGTGGTGTCATCATAGCTTTCCCTGCAAAATCAAACTCCTAGGCTAAAGTGATCCTTCTGCCTCAGCCTCCCGAGTAGCTGGGACTACAGGCGCGTGCCAAGATGCCGGGATAATATTTCTGTTTTTGGTAGAGATGGGGTCTAGCTCTTGCTCAGGCTGGTCTCGAACTCCTGAGCTAAAGCAATCCTCCTGCCTCGGCCTCCCAGAGTGCTAGGATTATAGACGTGAGCCACTGCACCCGGCCAGAAAACCACTTCTTTGTTTTGGGAAATTTTCTTAAAATATATGCTAAGCAATGGGGTTACCATACATCCTTAATCACTGTTTTTTAATTGACTTTTGAATTCTGGATATCAGAAAAACAAATCTCTTTACGAGGCAGTGATATGCTTTCATTATGTATTAAATCAGTGTTATTTGGGTGGGGAACCTGCGGCCTTAGAGCCACATGTGGCCTTCTGGATCCTTGAGTGCAGGACCTTTTGACCGAATCCAAATTTTACAGGACAGATCTTTTTAATAAAGGGGTTTGTTCTGTGAAGTTTGGATTCTGTTGAGGGGCTGCACTTGGGGATCTGGGGGGGCCACACGTTCCCTCCCCTTGCGGGGTGGCCTTAAAGTGAGGAAGTATATGTGCTGAGAGAATTTATATTCCAGAAGACAGTAATATAGTAGTTTACTATTAGGCTGCATTCCTCATCGTCCTTGGGATTAGGAGAATATAGGCTCCTCCCTGTCTGTTGGCTCATTCATTCATTCATTCATTGATTATTTCAACATAATTTGTTGAGTAATATGTGCCTAGAATTGAGCTAGATACTTTACAAAAATACAAAAATGAAAAAGATACATTATTCTCAGAGTTCACAGTTTATAAGGAGTCAGATACATAAATAAATATTGCACCTACACACAGAAATAGGATTCCTAGAGCTATACAGGTAGTAGAGGAACAAAGAGGAAGGGCTCCTAACTGAGCCTGGTGTGGGGGCCTCCTGGTGCAGTGTCATGTCCTGTATCACGCGGGCTAAGTAAGGCCTGAATTGAACAGCTGCACATCAAGTCTTATGGTCCTTGTAGAGAATAGTGCCAGAGAGATTCCTGGTCTGTTTCCATTCTTCCCTGCCAGGGTGTTTATGTTTTTCTTTTTTTTAACTACTTTATTTTTTATATTTTATTTTTACATACTGTCCATCTCACTGGTGTATGAGCCAGGAGTGTATGGTTCTGAGTTGGCCATGGCGAGTGTGCAGCTCACCAGAGACCACTCTCCTTCCTTCCTTTTACTCCCTTCTCAGAGCATGATGGGAGCCTGCATTTTCATTTCAGACTGATGGATTTCTGAAGGACAACAACAATGCTGCCCAGCGCCTGCTGGACGGGATGAACTTCATGGCTCAGTCAGTGTCCGAGCTTAGCCTTGGGCCTACCAAGGCCGTGACTTCCTGGCTGACAGACCAGATCGCCCCTGCCTACTGGAGGCCCAACTCCCAGATCCTGGTATGGTGTGGCAGGGTGCCCCTGTGTCCCTGGCGCAGCCCATCCTGCTTAGGCTGCTTTCCCCGTGCTAAGCTTGTTCTGTGAGGGAGGGGCACACATTTTTTCCCAGTAAAATTAGCTCCAACAGCACTGGGAAGGGTACAATTTGTTGAGGCAACCAGTTTTCTCTTTGCCCACTGATTTCCCTTTATGTTATTCTGCAAGTGTTTTCTTTGTGGTGAGTTTTAGTTTCCTTACCTACAAGGGCCAGTTAATATTGCTCAGATGTCTGAGGTCGCAGAAACAGAATCTGGAGGAAAAGGGGCCTGTAGAGCTCATTTAGGTTCGTCCTGTGCTTGATACTTAAGTCTCTGTAGCACCTACAGCAAGGGAGCACCCAGCTTCAGCCCAAACACTTGTGACAGGAAACTCACTCCTCACCAGGCTTCCTTCCCACTCTCAGATAACTCTCATTACTAGCAAGGTTTTGTACTCATTGAGCTGAAACCTACCTCCCTTAGTTTCTCGTTTTTCCCCCCAACAAGTCCCTTGTTGACTTTCTTAGCTAAGCAGACACGTACCATACCTGCCTCTCTCTTTTGTTTTGGGCTTGGAACAGAGCTGCAACAAGTGTGCAACGTCCTTTAAAGATAACGACACTAAGCATCACTGCCGGGCCTGTGGGGAGGGCTTCTGTGACAGCTGTTCATCCAAGTCCCGACCAGTGCCCGAGCGGGGCTGGGGCCCGGCGCCTGTGCGGGTGTGTGACAACTGTTATGAAGCCAGGAATGTCCAGTTAGGTAATGTGGGGCCGGGCTGCTGCAAACGTGTAGGGGGAGAACCTCCCTCCTTGGTGCTGGGTGTTGGGAACTGGACCCCCACATGCCCCACCCTGTTGCTAACCACATCACTCTTCTGAGAGCAATTGCTCCTCTGGTCTTGGCCAGTTGTCCTGTAAACTCTTTGTTAACAGAGTCCTGTGGGTGCTATTCCTTTTGGCGGGGGGGCTGTTTGAACCCGCTCTGCTCTCTAAGCTGCAGACATACTTTTGAGAGAAGGAAATACACACCTAGCAGCTGAATTCTGAAAAGGCTGCACTGTTTACCAGAGATGGCTTAGGCCAAGGTTCTAGGTCATGCTCCTAGAACCTTTCTGCCTTACTTTAAAAGAAGGTTATAAAATAGCTCCAGAGGGTTGCAGGTAAAGGACTAACAGATGTCACCCACTCTCAGGGTCTGGGCTGACCTGACCTGTCACAATCATTGCAGGATAGCACAGTGGTACCCTAGGAAAAGAATCCAGAAGTGTCCTGCTATTGCCTGCTGAGTTTTGCATTTGGGAAATGACTTAAGAGGTGACAGCTTTTCCTTTATCATTGTCTACAGATGTTACTGAGGCACAGGCGGACGATGAAGGCGGAACGCTGATTGCTCGGAAGGTGGGCGAGGCTGTGCAGAACACTCTGGGAGCTGTGGTGACAGCCATTGACATACCACTAGGTGGGCCTGGCAGTGCTTCTCTTGGGTGTAGTGTATGTGGGATGAGGGGTTTTGGGGTGCCCTGGGCTGTCATTCTGTCAAAGTCTTGCCAACGTAGACTGAATTGGACAGCAAGGAATAAAAACTTTACGTTTGCTTGCTTCTGCTGAGTACCTTTATTTCTACATATTTATTTATTTATTTCATATTTATTCTCTTACACCATCTACTGCTGCGTAACAAACTGTCTTAAAATGTAAAGGTTTAAAACAACAACCATTTTATGATGTCTTACAACTTTGTTGATTAGAAGTTGGGAAGGGTAATGATTCTGCTCCAAATGGCATTACCTGGAGTTACGACCTGATATTCCAGGGTGGCAGCTAATCTTGAGGGTGCACAGTGCCCTCACTTACATGCCAGGTGCCCTGACAGGGATAGCTGGAAGGCTGGGCCCAGCAGAGCCCTCTCCATGTGTTCTCCAGGCCTTTGCACGTGATCTCTCCTGTGGTAGCTGCACTTCTTAAATGGTGGCTCAGGGCTCTAAGAGTTAATAGTCCAAGAGACAGGAAGTAGAAGCTGCCAGTCTCTTAAGAACTGGGCCTATAAACTGGCACTTCTGTAGTCTAGTCTCCTGTATTCTGTTGTGGTCACAGAACCTGCTTGGATTCAAGGGAGGGGACAGGAGTGTCAAAGATGAAAGGTGTGTCAAAGATTTGTGGCTGTCTTTAATCCAACACACTAGCCAGGCTGCTATTAATTTAGGATTTAATATATTAATAGCTACCCAGCTCTGGATATGAGGGGTACTTGTAGCCAGGATGGGAAGAGGGAGAGGAAGGGAAATTGACCAGTGTGTGGCTGGCTTAGGCAGGGTTGTCCAGACATGGGGTAATTTGGTGCATTGTAGGGAGAGACCAAGGGCTTCTGGGTGGGTGGTGATGAGAGTGGCTTGGATCAGATTTCATCCTTGTGGCTCACAGAATGAGCAGATGATGAGCTTTTATGTAAGGATGTAGGAATAGATGGATTTGCCCAGGCTTGAAGTTCAGGTTGCATCTGCCCTCAGGGGTGCCTGGGAGAGGGAAGGGCCACCCTTGGCACAGATGACCTGCCAACTATGCTTACCAAGTGCTCACTTACTGAGAACCCACTGGGTGTGAAGTCCCAGGCCAGTGTGTTAGACACGCTGTTTCTTGTCATCCTCGTAACAGTTCTTCAAGGTGAAATGTTAAGGATGAGTAAGAGCCCAAGAGGTTAAGTAACCTGTCTTAATCCTGCAGCTACTAGTTAACTTGTCCTCAGTGGAACTGGGATTTGAATGTCTGACTCCAGAGTCCAGCCTTCTTTATAGTTCCCTCAATGGTTCTTACTGCAGCTGCCCTTCAGGGTCTCCTGGAGAGCTTTATAAGTACGTCAGCTTCAGTGCCCAGGCCCCAGCCCAAAGATTCCAATCTGATGGATGGTAAGGGGTGGAGGCATTTTTTAAAGTCTCTGTTGGTGAGTCTGTGTGCAGTTGGGATTACAAGTCAGAAACTGTCTGAGGATGCCCTTTTGCTAGTTGGGACACAGGGTATTGGGTTTTGTGTGTTCTGACTGTTAATGTTCCTTCCCTGCCGTAGGTCTGGTGAAGGATGCAGCCAGGCCGGCGTACTGGGTGCCTGACCACGAGATCCTGCACTGCCACAACTGCCGGAAGGAGTTCAGCGTGAAGCTCTCCAAGCACCACTGCCGGGCCTGCGGACAGGGCTTCTGTGATGAGTGCTCCCATGACCGCCGGGCTGTCCCCTCTCGTGGCTGGGACCATCCGGTCCGAGTCTGCTTCAACTGCAATAAAAAGCCCGGTGACCTTTAACCCCAGTCCCCTCTCCGAGTCCTTCACAATTCCTTAGGTTCTCAGGGTTAGAAACCGAAGTCTCATCGAGGTAGGCCCTCCTCCCGGTCACCTACTGTGGTGTGTGTCCTCTCCTCTACTCATCCTGGGGCTGCTTTCCCTCAGAGGGGAGCCTGGCGGCAGGCCCGAAGGCGTGAACCCCTCAGGGCAGGGGCCTAGCAACTCATAGCAAAGGGGAATGAACCTGAATCTGCTGCATTTATCTCATTTTAAAAAAGTACGTATATATGTGTGTATGTATATCTCCATATACACATACGAAAGGAACTTGGAGTGTATTGAGGCTGCTGCTGGCTGCGAAGACGTACCACAGTCTGTCTCCAGTGCAGGGATAAGGGGGCAGTGGCAGCAGGTCTTCCCCACAAAGCCAAGCCAGGTGCAAATCCACTGTGTTGCTGGTCCCCTTCTGCTGCTCCTCCCCGAGCCTTGGAAGCCTGTCCTTGCCTTGCCTTTTCCCCTCCTGCCTCTGAGCTGTCCGGGAGTGAGCCTCCCAGGGACTTCTTGCTTGAAACAGCCTGAAGGTAATTCTACCTGGGCCTCGGGGAGTCGAATCCCAGTTCTTGGCTTAAGCCTGTTTTGGTCAGAGACCACCCAACTTAGTGTGCAGGTCACCAGAGTGGGTGAAGGGTCAGAGGTTGGGTCTTCAGCCCTGACAAGTCAAAATGCAGGTGCCTTGCCGTCCCTCGTACCTGGGAGAGCAAGGAAGGCAACGGGCCCTCCCCAGCAGTGCTTCCTGCTCGTTGGCGCTTCTGTCTCCACTAGGCGTTCCTAAAAGGCTGTACCCTGCTCCTGAATTGAAGCACCTGCCACCTCTGACCCCCTCCATCCCCCTCGAGCCCATGATCTGCTTCTGAGTGTCGCACTAGGATTTTATTGCTTAAAGTGTCTTAAATCTTTGTTCCCAGATACACAACCCCTCTAGCTATTGGAGGGGTGATCATGAGAAACCTTCCAGGGAAACAGAGCACAGAATGGACTTTTAGTTGTTTTTTAAAAGTATATATAAATATTTCAACAGATCATAAAGAAAAAAATTCTCTTTTCAGTCCATGCAAGAGAAGTCAACAAACTTTTGTTTCTCATCAAGAGCTTGGACATCTATATCTATTGTGACTGGAAAGAGACTGTTGTGCTGAAGTCCTGTCGTCATGGTGGATTTTATCTTCAGTGGCCAAAAATGAAGACTTAAAAGCATAGTTCTTGCCTGAACTGGTGGGTGGGTTGAGCTTCAAGGAGGTGCACGGATGGTCATTCCTGGCGTGAGTATCAGTGCGACACGGCCCTGGAGTGTGTTGGTCCTTCTCAGACCTGCTCCTTACCGCCTCCTGTGGCCCAGTGTCTGAGGCCCTACTCTAGAACTGTGTATTATCAAATTCGCCATTATAAAGGAATCTTCCTGCTGAATGTTGTCTGTGCTCTTTCCTCTAACTCCATCAAGAAAGCTTGCTCACCCTTCTTTCTAGTTGATGGGAAAGTAGCTGGTGGCTTTCAGAGCAGAAGCCAAGTAAGAGGCATATTTCTATGGCCGTAATGTTTACCTGTAAGTATCTCAGTTTATTACTTTGACACATAAGAGCTTTTTTAAGAAAAAGCATTGTGAAAAACCACAAATCCATTATCATATGGAGTGGGTTTTAATCTCATGACAACAGACTGTTTGCCCCTGGCTTTTAGATAGATGGCATGCTCC
Organism: Daubentonia madagascariensis; assembly: GCA_023783475.1. Classification (NCBI taxonomy): domain Eukaryota; kingdom Metazoa; phylum Chordata; class Mammalia; order Primates; family Daubentoniidae; genus Daubentonia; species Daubentonia madagascariensis. Next base: position 33,482,825 of record JAKFHU010000485.1, on the reverse strand, counting down.
AGATCAGTTTGCTACTGGGACCAGAACTTTGTGATTGTCATGAATATTCCTTTATTTAGAGAAGGTGATAACGGTGGTCACAGAGTTTTTTCTAGTGACTGTGTGGTTCCACACGTTCTCATCTTGCAATGTCCTGTGCGCACGGCTGTTCCTCAGACCTTTCCACAGTGGGGGTGGGTGTCGCAGCGCAGGCTGAGCTACGCTGGCCTGGCCCGGGGTGGGCCGCCGAGGCAGGCACATGCAGCTCGGGGGAAGCAGTTTCATGGCTTGGCCTCTCTGAGTTTTACTCTGTAGCTATTTTATCAAGGTCCGTGGGGGACTCCTCTCTCTTACAGTAGAAGAGACTGGGTATTACTCCTGATTTGTAATTTCTAGGTTTAAAATAGACATTACTAGTGACCTATGGAAGCATTGAAAAAAATTGTTTTTTACCTTTGAATGTGGCACTTCATTCCCCCTCCTGCCTTGTCTGTCCAACTCCTGTGTCACTGATCTACTGATCCACTGTTTCCCTGTCTCTGTGGCCATTGACGCTGTGGTCTTTGTCCCTCCCTTTCTTCCTTGCCCCAGTTTCTCTCCCCTCATCTTTCTTTTTCCTGCCCCCATCTCTTCATCTCTATCTTTTCTCCTTAACTTTTTGGGTGAGTGGAGCAGGATGGGGGGGGGTTCGGGAGAAGAGGTGAAAGGTGACATGTGGCGGCCATATTAGAGCTGGTGGTTCTGTCATCATGCTGGGGCACCCCTGAGTGTGTGAGTCCGCCTGGCCACATGGTAGTGACATTCTAGTTTGTCACTGTCCTAGTCTAAGGCTCTTTTCCTAGGAATTAGGCAGAAAAATCTAACCTCCCTTCCTTACACCTAGTCAGACTAATGGAGGAAAGGAACTGTACCAGTATCAAATTAATGATACTGCTCTATACGCATCTAATCCCAGCCTCAACTATTTGGGGTAAAATTACGCCAGCTAAACACAGGATGAAAACAAAGTCTTAAAAAACCCATTGAACTACAATACATCTACATTTCAGCTTGATTAATTTTCTCAAACTGAACACCACATAAGCAACCAGCACCCAGATTAAGAAACAGAAGGTGGCCATCCTCCCCCACCCCCAACCGGGAGTAACCACTATTTAATAACCTGACATTTCACAACATAGTTTAGATCTCCCTCCTTTTTAGGGGAGGTATAACATAAAAACTTAATCACTTTCTGGTTTAAAAGACTTGCTCATAGGTGGAGGTAGTTGTTAAACATATCCCTGAGATCAGTGACTAGAGATTTTAGCTTGTGGCTGAGAACTAAGTGGTCTCCTAAGCAATGGACCCAGTGGGATCATTACACATCCCTTGGGTTTAACTGTGCTGGTTTGACTTACTTGGGATCTGGAAAACCAAAGAGAACTAATATGTAGGTGCCTGTTTAGTTATGTTCTGGCACTGTGCTAGGAGCTTTATTTTTATATATATATATAAAAGATATATATAAAAATATATGATACATATAAAATACATATATGAAAATATATATGAGATAGATAAATATACACACACATATATATGGTTAATTCTCACAACCACCCTGGAAGGTAGGCAGTAGTGTTCATACTTTACAGCCAAAGACATTGGCTCAGAAAGGTTCAGAAGCCCAGAGTGGCCTGGCAAATGATCTGAAGCTAGCCTGTGAGTCCAGGAAGCCTGGACAGCTCCGAAGTGAAGAGTCTGCACGCCGTCCGCCTCACGCAGCCTTCCTTCCCCGGTATCTCACTGTAGAGCTGCTTCCCTTAAGTTTTCCTTCCCCTTCACAGCTTGTGAATTTTCACATTTCCAGATAAAGTCAGTATCTTTTCCTTAAGGGGAAGTTAAAAAATCAAGCTACCTGCTACTATTGTGTCAGGACGGCTTAGCTTTATATCTAATCATTTCCATTGTCCTAAGAGGTTCTCGTGGCAAAAGACAGTAATATTAAATACTTCTCTTTCACTAAAAGCAACAGGGAAACTGGTTTAGAGATTAAGCAAATTGATCTCGCCTGTAATGCAGGAGCTAAGCTTCCAATTGTTTAAAAAATTCTGATTTAATGGTAATTGTGCCACTATATTTGCATTTTCAATTTCAGAACTACCATCATTCAGGAGAGAAAATTGAACTCAAAATGGTAACCTGCAATTCTCGTCATTAATGGAATTAGTTTTAGTTACTGTACAAAATCTAAGCCTCTACCTAATTGTTAAATTGTACCTGGTTACAACTTTTTTTTGTACACAGCAAACTGTCACAGACGTGTGAATATCAAAGCCCATGTGGTATGGGGGTTCATGGAGTTAGAGAATCTGTAATTTGGCAATAGGCTCAAATGACCAGAGCCATCTTTGAAACATCTTTGTAAACAACGGCATGTCTTTCTGTGTTTGGTGGAGTCCTCTAGTATATGATGCTAATACTGAGTGATTTCCTCCACTGCCTTACCCTGATGTTTTCAACGGACACCTTGCCCTGACAATACCCTTAACTCTAGCCTGAATTTCTAAGGCTCTCGCCCCATCCCTAGACAACGCCCTTTGGAGTCCCAAAGATAGTGCAACTCAACCAGGGCCTGAATGGACTTCCCAGTCATCATGTCACCTCAGTCCTGACAGCCCTGGGCTATGGCAGCATTAGGGTCTGTGTGCCTTTGCTTAGGTTACAGCCTCTGCAGAGAATGTCCTTTTCCGTATTGCAACAGCTGCTTTTACTCACCTGGAGCCAAGAGTGTAAGTGGGCAGGTGGTAGGAGCAAGCACATGAGCAAAGAGAAGATACCCGGGCCAGGAGGGATCTGTAGGAGACAGAGGCAGCTAGTCATAAGGAACAGGGAAAAGGAAAAACTTAAACTGCACCCGAGGAGATCTTAGACTTCCAGAGGAAAAGTAAAAAGCCCATTCTCTCCAACACAGGGGGCCTAATAGATTCTTGGACTTGTGTAAGAGACCCAGCTGGCTCTGCTGCTGATCAGCAGAAGACCCTGGGCAAATCAACTTTCTTGAGATTGTTTTTTCTTCAGTAAATTGGGAACCTCACAGGGTTGTAAGAATGAAAAAAAATAATGTTGCCAAGATTGTTCATTCAGCATACCAGGTTATCTAGTTGTGTTGCGTGCTAGGGAAACTAAACTCCCTGGCGGTGTCTTTCAAGCTGAGCCTTTAAAGTTGGACTTTTCCAGATGAAGAAAAATGGAGGGGCTTAAGCAGAGGTCTCAGTGAGGGAACAGCATGCGTGGAAGAAACTTGGAACATGGTGTCCTGAGAGCACCAGGAGGGAGGCAGAAATGGGGCAAGAGGATGAAAAGGTATGTGTGATCAGAACACAAAAGCCACACATTCTATTCTGAGGCACAGGAAGCCATTGAAAGCAGGTATCTTCTAGAAGGATCATTCCTGAGGTGGTACAGCAGGTGGACTGGAGGGTACAAATTTAAGAGGCGTGGAACCAGAGGCTTTTAGAAACATAAACAAATAGAGAAATGCAAGAATGAACAGTTCAGCTTGAAAATTTTTTTTGAGACAGGGTCTTGCTCTGTTGCCCTGGGTAGAGTGCAGTGGCATCATCACAGCTCACTGCAACCTCACACTCCTGGCCTCAACTGATCCTCCTGCCTCAGCCTCCCGAGTAGCTGGGACTACAGGTGCATGCCACGATGCCAGGATTATTTTTCTATTTTTAGTAGAGACGGGGTCTTGCTCTTGCTCAGGCTGGTCTCAAACTCCTGAGCTCAAGTGATCCTCACGCCTCAGCCTTCCCAGAGTGCTAGGAGTACAGGCGTGAACCACCACACCCAGCCTTGAGATTGTTTTTGGAGATGGTTATGGGAAGATTTAGACAAGGACAGATTTGGGGCTGACTTGGTCTGAAAGGACACTTCTGGAGGCCCTTGTTGGGGGACACCCAGGAGGCTGTCACTGCCCTACAGAGCATCTTGGGCCAGCTGAATTCTAGGGTGGCTACACAGCAATATGGGACGTGAGGCAGGTGTTTTTTGTGGGCATTCTGGATAACCAGTGTTGCGCCATTGTTCTCTCATCTCTAGGAGGCTGTAAGCAAGAAATCACTGGGCTGGTTAGCAAGGGTCGTACCATAGCTCTGTGCTGCCATCAAAGTTACCTGCTCAGTCTCTGCCTTTCATTGTCACCTTAGTAGAGCAGAATGCTCTAATAGACCTGCCAGTAAAAAATGCTCAAGACTGTAATCATTCTGACACCATGTTAAAAAGCAAACAGACCAAAATGACTAATCAACTTTTTAGCCAAGTTTAACACTTTTCATACAACCTAGACCAAAGGTTAGGTGCAGTGACTGCTGACCAGATACCAAGAGCAAATTGCTGTTTCAGTTAGAAGTTTTGGAAGCCTATAGGAAATCTAAAATGTATTTGCCTAAGCAAGAAATTCGTGCTATGGCACAGTTGATAAAAGGAGCCAAGAAGGTACATGGGGATAGGGCCATCCGTGTCACAACTCATATGGCACCGAGTGGTGAGATTGTCTCCACTATTTGGGGAGAGACCGGAGGTGGGCTGAACAGCTGTCAGCTCCACTGAGATAGTACAGAACTATGGGAAAGCTCTGCATTAATGTGCAAGACCAGAGTCTAAGTTACAGATCCAATAATGAATGCCCTGTATATTCTATTGTGGTATTGTGATGGGAACAAAAGTATGTTGAATGTTAGTGGCTCAGCATTCATTGTGCTTGTTGGTGCCTTTGGCAGTGGCATGTCACCAAACTTAATCCAAAAGATGCAGCAGTGACAGCGGCCACCTGGACCCTTTAATGTGTATTCTGTAGGGACTCACGTCAGCATGCCAGGGTTGTAGGGACAAAACTTAAACAATTAAACACGTGAGAACTTTGGTAATTAGCAAGCTTTCTACCCATTGGTGAGTGCCAGAAAAATTTACTTACCTGGTGACTAAATATCACGAAATGTTGGCATCATGAGCTTACACTTGCACCAAGTCACTTCATTTCTCCACAGGACTGTGATACGCAAGAATTCAGTCAGCAGACTGGAGAAGCACGCTAACTGGAGGGTGCAACTTCAAGTCTTCTGGTTCCAAGGCCTAGCTCTACACTTAATAGTAAGTCTGTGATTGAGGCAAGTCACTGAATGTCTCTGTGCCCTGGTTTCTTTATACTGCTGTTCTCTCTCTCTTATGGGTTGTTATAAGGAACCAACCAAATAACATGGGGAAAGTTCTTTATAAAATAGACACCAAAAATATTTATTATAATATGTAGCTAGCTCATCTATCAGATAACCAATCTGATATTCCGTTTTTTTTTTTAATTCTCTGTACAGTAAGTATTAGGGTTAGAGGGCACGTTCATTCAAGGGGGTAAGGGAAGAGTTTAACTGATGCATCCTGGGGCCAGCAATAGTGATGTGCTATCACCAGCCATAGGTCTAAGGGACAAATGGCGAGAACAGGTGTCAGAACTAGCTCTGAGACCTCTGCAAGAGAAGCTGTGGCCTTTGGGCACAGCCACCCGCAGCCCAGCAGGAAGGAAGCCAGGGAACGGACTCTCCCATCTCACTCTCATCTCGCCCTCTACTGGGCAATGCAGAGAGCAGGGCGGAGATGAAGGGCGGAGTGGGTCTGGGGGGTACATGGAGGCTCTCCAGCAAGGCTATTAAAGCTGGTCTCAGTCTCACCCAAGATCTGAGTAGAGACGTTACTGCAGCTGGTTGCCGCTTCAGCAGCTCAAACTTCATAATCTCCTAAACCATTAACAGAAGCAACATGCTGTACCATGGTTCTTATTCTAGTTTATTGTTTGGTAGAAAAACAGGCTCTTTAACACTTTACATCAACATTTCACCAACTGCCACTCCTAGATTACAAAAAGTCAAAGCCAATTTTCTTTGACACTGGGCCCTTAAATCCGACATTCATGCCACCATACTAGAAGCCGGAGCTGCTATACCCTACATTCTGGGAGGTGCCTCAACAAAGGCACATTAAGGACTGTTTAAAACTTCTAGCATTTAAAAAGATCCATCACTCCTCCCAATGCCTACGGATAGTACCAAAAGGAGAATCCCAGAGACTTGCTATGGATATTGAGTTTGAGAAGGCTAAGTTTGATGATTCTAAAACTCCAGCCTTAAATTTTTCCATAGAGACTCAGAGAAATGACTTCCCTCTCCTCTCCCCCTGGCTTCCTCAAGTACAGAAGATGCATGTCTTCCTGTGACCCAGGCACTGTCTAGTCAACAGTCTCACCAGCCTCATCATTAGGCTTCTCCCAATAGTTCGTGGTGAAAGCAGCAGCTTGAATTTGGTTATTACAGTTTTCACCAACCTTCAGTCCTTAGAACTGAAGTCTTAGAAGTCTTTTTTCTTAAACAAAAAGGGGGGGGGGCGTAACTATTCTAAGGAATTCAACAAGAAAAAGAAATAGGTACCTTTTATGAAAAGGACTTCCAAGCTCTCTGAGCACACTATTTAACTCAAACAACTTTACTGAAGTGTCTCCACATAAAACACTTAGCACCTTGCCCCCAGCAGCCAGATGAATGAGATCTGTGTCACTTAAAATGCCCTCATTAGAAACAGTAATAAGCCACTCTTTACTCCCCAAAGTCAATCCCCATTCCTCCTGGCTACACCCTGCAGAATTAGCCATAGGAGAAACAATAAAGGTCCCGCTGGACGGCCATGAGCAGCCCTGGCGCTCCCCGGAAGCCCCCAAGCCGTGAAGAGAAGGCCACACTGGGAATGTCGGCCCTGGAGGCAGGGTGTGGAGAGGGTATGGTTCTGAGCAGCTGGGCATCGTGGAGGCTCCAGATTCTTGTGTAGCAGTCCTGGCCCACTATGAAAGAGGGAAGACACAAGGCAGGTTAGCGAGAAAATGCAAAAGGAAACTTACCTACTATACACATGGCTTCTCTTGACTCTTTAGAGCTAAGCGTAATTTCATGGGAGCCGAAACAAACTCACTAACTGAAAGTATTTCTACTGATTGCAAGAGTCACCCTGGTGCTCTAGAACCATTAGCATTTGCAGGTATTTAAAGTGACAGGACGCACTGGTTGGCTATGTAATGCTGCGGGTGGCTCGACAGGCATCCTGGCTAATGGCTGGGCATTTTGTTTCTTTTGGTGTCAAGGAATGTTTATTAAGTAGGATCCCAGCCCACCTGGTCTAGATGATAGCCAACTGATTTCCTTTTTGAGAAACAGTAACCAGGAAGATCTGTCAACTTCATTACATCCTGGGGACAGACTAGGTTGGTGCTGCCCTGCTGAGGCTGACTCCTGGCTGCAGTGCCTTACTGCAGCTGATGACTACCTGCAGCTCCCTCTCACCAAGGCTTAGCTCTTCTTGTGAAATTTGTCAAAAATAGATTTAAAAAGGAAGTTAAGTGCTGGTGTTGATAAAAATAGTAAGAAAGAGTAAGAAAGTTCTAACAAGTGATACTTCTTAGCCACAGAAGCGTTTCATGGGGAGTAAGTACTTTCTGTAGAAATATTAACAAACTTGAGGATTCATGAAGACTGAGAACTATTCCTTACTGTCAAGGGCCTGTTTCATATGTAAAAACACTGATCTTTCATGCTGTTGATAATTCTATAGCCCAGAAACGATGAAATCTGTAATGAATTCGTAACTCCTTCCCAGGAGGTTTAGTGGCCAGATAGCTGTTCCTGTTCTATAGTTCAGGGATCCACAGGGATGGTTATTTCACAATGACCATAATTTCTTTTCTCAGCATCCCTTGGTACAAATGTGAGCAGACAGAACAGGGAGCCCAAGTTGTTAGATAAGCCAGTGCATGATGGGATAATGCTGGCCTGATGAATAGATTCAGACCCCAAACCCAGGTCCCTCAGCACCTCACCTGCCTGTTTCTGAAGTAATGTTTGCCCACTGACATGGGGACAGAGGCTCTCTAACCGGTGGACGTTTAAACTATTGCTTATTAATATACAACTCTACTTCCCTTCTAGTGTCCCCACCCAACTGTCCCTTGATTCAATTCTATTTCTAAGTAAACTCTCCCTCTGCTGCTAAGTTGCTGGGGTCCCGAAGAGATACTACTTGATGGGATGGAATCTTCCTGTCCTTCCTCAAGTACCTGCCACCAGGATTCCTTCTTCCTCGTGCACGTGCAAGGGCAAGTAGGCGTACTCGTTCACGTGGCCTTCATACTGCCTTATACACTTAGTGGCCCTCAGGTCCCACAGCTTGATCTGTGGGGAGAAGCAAGAACACTGGTGAACACGAGGTGTGAAGCCAGGAGAGCAAGGTGGTCTCCAGTGCCCTCATCAGGTCACAAAGGTCTATGTCTCGAACTCCCGAGCCCCTGCGTCCATCAAAACCACATAACCAGAGAACCCCTTTCACTTCTGTCTAGGCCAGATGATGCTCATGTGAGCAGCCAAGCAACCCGAAGGGATAGCCTACAACCCACTTGGTCTCCAGCTACCTTTCCCCTGCCTGGTATCTTGGCACAAGGGTCTCTTCTGCAGAATCCCTTTACCTGGCAGGGCTCTGGGCCACAAGACCCTGTGGCTTGAGAAAGGCAGTGTTTCCCTACCTTTCCAGCCATGTCTGACGCCATCACACATTGCTCTTCTTGGAGGATTTGCACAGAGGTCACTGCTGAGTCATGGAACAGGCGGGTGGCCTTCCACCCCTTGCCTTGATTTCCACAACGCAGATCAATGGCAAAGATCTCCCCGGAGCGACAGCCGTTAAATAGCAAAGGAGCCTGTGGAAAGAGGGACTGCTTGGTGCCCAGCTACTTCTATACCTCCCTCTGAGGCTGGGAAGGGTGTGTCCTCCTGAATACATCCCTCTCTTGCCTCCCCTCTCCCAGCCTCTGGGTCAGAAAGTGTGGGTGGACATGTGTCAGTCAGGTTTTGGGTCTCAATGGAGTCGCGAGGAAAGATGAATCGTGAGAGGGTAAAAGCACTGGACCCCATGTGCCCTGCAGCATCCTCCCAGTGGGGAGCACACAGGACATAGGAGCTGGTCCCCCTGGCTGCACTGTCCCTTTTGGCCTCTTTCTCTGAAGCCCCAGTGACAGCACCCTGTCTCCACCAAGGTCTTTGGTAAGGCTGGAGTAATGAGTGTGGAGCAGGAGAAATCAGAGACGCAGGTAAGATGTGGGGTCCTCATTAGAGGGGCAGGTGGCCGAGGAAGGCCTAAATAATGAACTCTGTGCTTGCTGCCAAAGTAGGTCAGCAGACTCCCTTCCTCCCTCCCCAGTTTCAAAGAAAGATAGCATTTTCTACAGGCAAACCTTTGAAATATAATAACGACCAAAACTTTGATTTTTATATGTAAAATGTACAACTTGAAAGCTGTATATGAAACTAGTAAGTGCTATGAATTGGCACACTTAATTTATACATTTTAAAAATGGTTTGTCCTGCTGGCTAAATCCAAGTACCCAAGAATTGCTAACAATTCATTTAAACAGGAAGTTGTCTAAAGCCAACTTAGGCAGGTCTTTCTCGATCAGCCAGTTTTCACCTGGCTCAGACATATTCACAAAGTGACCCATTAATCCTTTCTGAGGTTCTTTTAAAGATGCCACACAGGGGAATCCAATTTCAATCCAGCCAAATTCCCATTTTGGGCCAACTTCGTATTATATCCTTCCCAATCCAACCAACCAAGAGAGCAAACTGCTGGGCCAAGACATCACTGCTGGTCCCGAACGACTGCCGGTGCCCCGTCACCACATTGGTTAGCAGGACCCGCCGAGACAAACCTGGCGGAGACAGAGATGGGCCAGTGAGACAGTGTCAGGTGTAGTCTGGGGGAAGGGACTACTGGATGGGGTCTTAAGGTCTGTTAAACCCTCTTTGCTGGGCACCTGGGGAGGCAGGCTCACCTGTACTGAAGCAGTTATTTGCCTGGATGTTCAGGGACCATGCACAGGACCAGGCACCAGGGATCCGGAAACTGCAGAGCATGCCAGGCCGGTCCACTCCTGCTGAGGGAATCAGAGAATGTAGAGCATGGCTGTCCTCTAGGTAGGCCACTGACCACCAGATTTGGGAAACAACCGTATCTGCCCAGAGCTGCTCTGAGGGTCTATACCTTGGCCCCATTCTGGGTTTTGTGGTTGCAAGAGAGACACTCAGCTGGGCTGCCTGGCTCAGAGGTGGTGGTTCTGAGAGAGAATGTACGTTAACATTCCCAGTAGTTGTGTTAGCAGTACTAACAGCTATCAGGGAGGCACCATGGTGTCACACTACCAGCTATGTGATCTCAAATAAAACATTTTAAAACCAAACTTTTGCACTGATAAAGGGCACAAATCATAAGGATATGGTTCAATGAGTTGTCACAAAGTAAATATAGCTGTGCACTCACCACCCAGGTTAAGAATTAAAACAACCCAGTAACGCAGAAGCCCCCCCTTACATCCCTTTCCCAATTACTACCTACCTTCCCCAATTCCTCCCCAAAGGGAACCCCTGACTTCTAACACTGAAATTTGGTTTTGTAAAGCAAATTCTGAAGCTCTCTTTGCCTCAGTTTCCTCATCTGTCAAATGGCGATAAGACACTCTCCTGCTCCATAAGCTTGCCTTGTGATGAAATGCCAGGCATGGGCCAGGGGTGCATGAGCTCATCTAATTCTCCAAGGAAGATGAAGGGGGGAGTGCTGTCTTCACTTCACAGAGGGGTTCAGCAGTCTGTTAGAGTCGGTAAAGGGCAGAGCTGGGACCTGTGCCAGGTTTGCCTGTAGCTTGCATGCTTAGAGACCTGATCCTTGTCTGATTGATCCTAATTCTCTAAAATACTGAAAACTTAGTATCTAGAATACTGCCAGGAAGGAGTAGTCAAACTGCCTTCAGCCAGACAGACTGTAAGTTTCTCCAATAGTGCCTGTCATATAGTAGGAGTTTAAAAGATGTTTTCTGAATGATCTGTACAGGCAATCCAAATCATTGCTCTGATCTCTTGCATTGGTTACACATACTTTAATGCTACTCTGGCTGCTGAAATGACCCAACAGGGGTGAAAAGGAGCAGACACTGTAAAAACACACATGCTTCTAGTGCTAACCCTGGGACAGGCTTAAGGAATCCTCCCACAGTGCTTCTGCAGAGTGTCCCTAACCTGTGAGCACTGACTCCAGCTCAGCCAGCCTGCGGTTCCCACACCTCCTCTCTGAACCACCCCCATGCAGCTCCATGCAGTTCTTCAGAGGCAGAGGACAGAAACCTCCAGTAGAGCACTGACTTCTACAAAAGAAAAGGACCCTCTACCTGGGTGACTACTGACGAACAGTGATGCTGGGAGCAGGGTGGCACAGCCCGGAGTCTCTGCAAGTCCCATGAGGCACAGCCTAAAAAAAGCTGTTAAGGACAGTCAAGTATAAGGCTCCTCTCTGGGAGGAAGAACAGGCATTTACCCTTCAAAAAATTATACAACACACAAAGTAGGACAGAGAATAACATCCAATATCCAGATTTAACATGTGTTTACATTTTCCACATTTAGATTCAGATATTTTTTAGAGGAAGAAGTCACAGAAATAGTTAAAAGCCTTCTCTGACCCCTCTGCAGTTCAATTCTCCCCTCTCCTCTACTTGGAATTGCCCTTCGCAAATTGGTATAAGTTCTAGGCCATGTTACAATACTTCCACGACATATATCTGTCCATGAACAATATATAGTACCATCTGGTTTTAACTTTAATCTTAATTGTTATTTTTTTTTTTAGAGATGAGGTCCCACTCTGTTACCCAGCCTGCAGTGCAGGGGGCACGATCACAGCTCACTGCAGCCTCCAAGTCCTGGGCTCAGGTGATCCTCCCACCTCAGCCTCCCAATTAGCTAGGACTACAGGCACGTGCCACCATGCCCACCTAATTTTTTTTTTTTTTTTTTTTTTTGAGACAGGGTCTTGTTAAACCGTAGGCTAGAGCGCAGTGGCATCACCATTGCTCACTGCAATCTAAAACTCCTGGCCTCAAGCGATTCTCCTGCCTCAGCCTCCTGAGGCAGGCTGGGATTATAGGCATGAGCCACTATACCCAGCCAGCTTGTTTTTAAAACATACCGAAGTGAGGAGAAAAAAAAAAAAAAAAGAAAGAATAAAACATATGGAAGTGGCATTGCAATGAAAATCTTCTACAACTTTCAATCTCTACTGTCTCTTAGATTCATCTATGTTGATGCATATAGTTCCAGTTCATTCATCTATATACCCAACTGGATAAATTGTGAACATACCATATCTTCTGCTGATAGGCCCCTACGTTGTTTTCAGTTTCTTTGCTCTGCTGCTGGGATGAACATCTCTTCCTGTTGCCCTGCTTCCCACTCCCACGTGGGGGAGCTTCTCTAAGGCAGTGTTTCTGAAACCCATGGTAAGAGTTTCATTTTACATTGAAATGTAATATACAGGCTGGATGAGGTGGCTCATGCCTGTAATCCTACCTTTCTGGGAGGCAGGAGGAATGCTTGAGCTCAGGAGTTGGAGGTTGCAGTGAGCTGCGATGACGCTACTGCACTCTACCCAGGGCGACAGAGCAAGGACTCTGTCTCCACAAAAAAAAAACAAACAAGGCAACTAGACAACCCTCCTCACAACACCCCCCCTTTATATTTAAAAAAAAGAAATGTAATATACACAAATATTTGAAAAGTTTCATAAAAAATTTACCCTTACTAAATATGAAATTGATTATTTTCTACTTATTTCATTAAGAAAAAACACTTCTCAATAAATTGATTTAATGGCTCACTGACAGGTCATAACCTGCAGTCTAAACATGCTGCATTAGTGTCTGTACCTAGGGTGGAATTGTGGGGTCATGGGGGACATGTATCTTCAACCTAAAATATCAATTTACTTAACACCAGCTGTTTTCCTGATTCTTCACATTTGAAAAAACTTGGAACTATCAGCCCTTAAAATTTTTGCTTATCTGAATGGGTATAAAATGACATCTCATTATTATTTTAATTTGTATTTCCCTGACTATAAGTGGGTGTAACGAGTCATATGATGACAGTCATTTGTTTCTCCTTTTCTTTGAATTGCCTCTTTATACACTTTGCCTACTTGTCTATTGGACTGTCTGTATTATGGTTGATTTGGTTTCTCTTCCTTTCCCTTCACAGCAGAACTTCTCTCCAGAGGAGCCTATGTTTATCCCCACTTCCTTACCTTTCTCTCACTCTTCAACCCACTAAAATCCAGGCCCGACCCTCATCTTTCCAGTGAAATGTTCTCACCGAGGTCTAACCGGCTTGTTTCTAAATCTGATGGAAACATGCCAGTCCTGCCTGCCCTGTGGCCATGTAGCCCTACGACACACTCCTTCTTGGCCTCTGACCCATCTCTCTCTCGGAGGTCCATCCTTGGCCCTTCTCCTGTCACCAGATTCACAGGCTAGGACCTAAGCCTGTCTCCTTCAGTTCCTCTCCTCCACTCCTGTGGCATCAGTTCACGCCCCTACAGTCTTGCAGCAGCCTTCCGTCTGAGGGCTCACCCTCGCCGAAGGAATTATTTAAACAAATGACTCCACAATTGCAGTCCTCCAAGGGCATCCCACAGCCCTAACCATTCAGTCTTGAAAGGCCCTACCTAGCCAGAGACATTATGGATACCAAACTGCTTCCAACCATACCAGCTCTCTCTTGACTCTTCCTTCCGCTAGGAGCTTCTATCTCCTCCTCCCATGTGGCTATCACCTCCAGGAAGGCTGCTGCAACTCCTGTATCCCTCTTGCATACAATTTCCCTCACAGACTGCCTGCTGAGCAGCCTGTCTCTAGCACCTTGCACCGGGATTGCATATGCTCAAGAGATGTTGGTTAGATGACTACACACATACCTCACTGAAAAATGCAAATATGTGCACACAACCAAGCAACACTCTTGACTATGTGAATGTGTGATGTGTACATGACATACTGCCTTGGGTGGTAAGCTCCATGTTAAGTATCTCTAGTATATGAAAATTGTTGGAACTATAAATGAGCACTGCTGCTTCCTAAATAAACCATTTTTGCTTCTGGGTTTGGAGGGCAAGGAGAAAGTGTGATGTGTACTTTTAGTTACTATGGCTGAAACCCAGCTTACATTCAAACTTTGTACTGTACTTAGGGGAACAGTATCGCAAATTTAATCCTTTAACAGGCCACAGGTTATCTAAGCACCCAGTATGTGTAGAATGAATTCAGTCTAATTTCCCACTACTCTTGCAGGGAAAAATGCAGAGTACCGGTCTCAACAAGATAATCATTTTTGTAAAGGGAGAAAGTTCTATGAACTTGAGTAGAAGCACAAAAGATCTTCAGCACAAAAGCCTGATTACCCAAAATAACCACCAGAGGACAAGCCACTGATCAAACTACAACAGACCATACTCTTTAAACCCAATTATATGGATTGTTATCCTCTCCTTAGCCCACAGAAAAAAACATGTGAAGACACCATAGTGTTTTAAGATCAGAAATGAGTGAGGTTCTTATTTGCTCTTTCTGCAAGGCTTGGCCTCTTTTGGTTAGATCGTAATAGTAACAGGTGGTCCCATCAGCCTACTAGCCTACAGAGCCTGATCAAATGGAGGCCACGTAAAACTTCCAATTTATAGAGTACACTGTTTAGTGCCTTACAGTGAATTTATAATCAGATCTCTAATGTACTCTAGGCTTTAAAACTGTTTGAAATAGAGTGCTGTTAAACAGATTAAAAACAAAAAAAGATTCTGATTCAGCTATCATTTGTTGAGGTCCAGCGATGTGCCAGAAACTGTGCTAAGTGGATTCACGCACCTTAACTAATGTTAATCTCATGACAACTCATGAAGTAGGTGTTAAGGGCCATGAGTGGTCACATAGTTTCAAAAACTCATTTAGTATTCAAATGAACAAAGGACAAGAATCATTAACATATGGCTCTGAGTCAAACAAGTCCTGTACAGCATCAAAAGCCCCCAAGGGTACCACAGGAAAGACCCAGGCACCATGACACTGCACTACTGTGTTCCTAGCAAAAAACCTGATCGCTTTTTGGGAAGGCAGAGACTAGAGTGACAAGAGCTGTGAAAAGGCCGTCAAGGCAGGGACCCCTAGGCCCTGAGCCCACAGATCCATTTCCGATGCCAAAGGAACCCCCTTCTGTGACCCTGCCCTCGGCCTCCCCTGGGAGGACCTTCCCTGCTTTTCTCCTTATCCTAGGAGAATTTAGGGTTCTCCTTCCCAAAGCTGCACTATTCCTTTCTGCTTTTCTCCTCTGCTAAAGCACCAAATCTTTGGCATGAATGCTGGGTCTGTCTAGTGACCCCAGAGCCCGATGCCACATGCCATAGTGGGAGAGTGGGCAGGCTCAGGAGCAGATTGCCTGGACTCCAATCCTGTGTCCATCACTTACACGTCAAGTTCCAGAACACTGGGCCATAGTGACATCAATGTCATCCTGAGAAACAGCCATCACGGAACCTCAACTGCTTCTCTGTGCTCACAGGAATGCTTGTTTTCTACCCAGGGGCACTGTTTTTTTAAAAAATTTTTTTTTAGAAATGGGGTCTTGCTATGTTACCTAGGCTGGTCTTGAACTCCTGGCCTCAAGTGATCCTCCCGCCCTGGTGTCCCAATGTGCTGGAATTACAGGTGTGAGCCACTGTGCCCAGCACCACTGCTTTTTTCTAAAGTGTGAGACGTAAATGCAGAGTGGCCCAGGCCTCTGGCCACTTAGATGCCACCTCACAAAGCCCACAGATGCCTAGGTCCACATCAGGGCATGGCCTGCCCACCAAACCTCTTCATCTGCCAAAGGATACAGAATGTGCGAATCCAAGTGATTCAGCGAAGCCCAGCACACAGAATTCACCTGGTGAGGAAGCACACGGCAAGATGGAAAGACTGCTTTGACTGCCAACTAACAGAGAGAAATAGTAAAATGTTTTCCTGTAGAGTAACTTGTGGGGATATAGACATGTGACTTCTTTCTTAAGGTGTTGCTCCTCTTCAAATGGGCTGGAACAAAAATTCTGAGGACAGGGGATCTGCCTGCTCTGCCAGGTAAGACCTTGAGCGAGACAGGGAGGAAGTAACTCCCAGGATTCAGTCCTTCAACACCAGCATGGGTCCCACAGGGAGATATTTGGTATATCTGGTATACCCTGCAGGCAGAGCTTAACTCTCTACAATGGCAGGGGACAAGCCTAACTCCGAAGGTGTACTGTATCTTACTTCATCCAGAAACCATTTTCAACCTGTATCCATCTTGTGGCTCATGTCCCAACTGAACAGGAAGTCACCCAGATGCAGCCATCACCTCACTGCAATTTAACGGTTGCCCCCTCAACAGAGAGCTCCTCAGATTTATTTAAACCTCAGGGTTGGCCAGACTGGCTTACTGATGCATTGTCCTGGTGCATAGGGCAGGACCCCTCCATCCAGGCCACAGTCACCGTGGCCCATGTCCCAGGAACTCTGTGCCTTGGTGTGGGCCCCTTCGGAGCAACTCTTGACCCTCCTGGAGGGAAGGTCCTTACAACCAGTTGAAGTACTACTGCCTCCACCTACCCCAACCATCTGAATTCACTTTCTCTTCCTAGACAAGAAACTCCTGGGTCCCTTTTGTTCCCCTAGGATTCTCAGAAACTAGAAATCCATTTGTCTCTTGGGATAATGAGGTAACCACACTTTGCCTTCTTCCCAAAGTTCTCTACTCCAAACTTGGCCAACCACCCCAAAGGCAAATGTGCTGCAAGGCTAAAGGGACGGGCAATGTACCTTCCGATTGGTGAAGTAGAGGTTTTCGTGCATGTGCACCTTGAGCGAAGGGGTCTTCAGACCACGCAAGTTGATGATGCCGTACTTGGAGCCTCCAACTTTGACATCGTTCACCGTGAAGAGCCGGTCACTGTTGGTATCCGCCTAGAGCAGGGCAGTGGGGAGTTGGTGACCTCCCAAGCTGAGCTGGGTGGGCTGCATAGGACCACCTGCCCATCTCTTCTGGCGCCACGCTCTGTGCATTTTCACTAGGTGAGAGCTCCTCTTCATGAGGGAGCACGTAGACAACCTAACTCTCCCCTGCTCAACGTAGCTACCTCTAGGCAAGGACAGCCGGAGTCTGGTCCAGCAATTTAGAGCAGGGATGAGGATGGCAGTGTGAAGGCATGGTCAGGAAGTCTGAGATCTGCACAGATCTGAGACCCCACTCAGAACTGGGTTTGGGAGAGTCCCAGCATCCACCCAGAGAAATGTGTAATGTGCCATCATGAAAGCCATGCAGCAACACGGAAAATGCTAGTTCCTATTACGCAGGCATGACGATCACCATCAAGGAATAAAAAAAACACTGCACTGAATAAAAAGCACAACAGAAAAGGACTACTTTAGGATGTGAGCTATTTTTAAGATTTTCTCATTTTAAAACATGATGTGATTAATAATTATTTCAAAGCAAAACCTCTATATTTATGTGTTTTGTATATATTAATAAATATACACACACAGGTTTGGATGCTGGTGAAACTGCACCAACCTTGCAAGTTTATTCAGGAAGAACAGTTATGTTCCTGGAACAATCAATACCACTGACTAGAATCAGATCTGAAAGATGCTCTCTGCGTGGCAAACTGCCTTTCCTGGCTGTCTGGTCACACCAGCCAGCCAGAGTCACCTGTAACTTTGGGCAATGGGGAAGATCTACCAAGGGTCACACACACAGCTGTGTATGGTGAGATGAACATGCGGATCAAGGGGCTCAGGTTTCTAATAAGCAGTGAGTGCACCACTAGACTCCACACGCCACTGACCTCTACTGACCCCACCTGCTTTACCCCAGGGAAGGGACTCCTTAGGGGAACCCACCTCAAGAAAATATTCTCCTGATTCAGGTCAGACTGTACCCCAAACACACATGGAGAGCAAAGCCACAGGAGAAAATCAGGGCCCTGTCCCCCAACACGCCTTATGTGGTAGGGCCCTGCTGCCAAGGTCCCTGGGGCAAGACGACTCAGCATCAAGCTCAAGGGTCAATGTGTAGTATCAGCGTCCATTCCTGCCAGCACGACACTGGGCCCAGGCTCTCTTTGTTTTTCTGTCCTCCTCTCACTCTCCTTAGCTTTCCCTTGGCCTCCAGGAGGACAGGGCCTTGCCAGGCAGCCCATGCCGTCACATGGCCCATTGAGAGGTGAGGGACCTCTCCTTTTGTTTGCAGTGGACCCTCTACCTCTCTGCCAACATTTCCCTCTGCCAAATGATGTGGTAGAGGTGTGCTGATGTGCAGGCTCAGAGACACGGGCCTGCAAGCCCCTGCCACTGAGGGTCAGGACAGCAAGCAAGGGAGTCATACCCAGTTGCTACTGAAGGCACACTGGAGCATCAGGTTTAACATCAAATCCTGTCCCAGTTTAGGAAGGGTTAGAAGCCCCCTGGGTCCACTGTGTACCTTTTCAGTTGCATGTACAACACAGCCAAAGAGAAGCTATTTTGTAATTGTTCTTAGGTGTGGCTGGGCCCAGGCTCTAACATCAAACGACAGAGCTAAAGTGGAGGTGGTGATGGTCACAGCACAGCCTGCTCTGTGAGCTCAGCACCTACCAATGGGTTAACTGGCAGGCAGGTTAGGATGGTAAAGCAAAGACGCCGCCACTTTCAAGCAATTGGCTCCTACAGAGCTAGGCTTGACGACCACCAACACCAAGCCATGAAGCACCCAGGTGGCTGCAGCCACACCACCAGCATCCACAGGTATCTCCCCTCCACTCACCAGGATGAGGTTAAATCGGTCGCTTGCCAAAGCAGAGGGATCTGAGCTGTGAATCTGGACCTTCTTCCTCTGCATGCAGCTCACACGCAGCTCATGGGCTAAACTGCGGAGGGAAATGGGGGGCACGGCGGAGCATGGATGCCATAACCGACACCCATGAAGAAGACCCAGGGGTTTCTGCCCTTCCCCACCCCATGAAGAGCACTTCTCCTAGTCGGCCCTTTCCACGTTAAAGCTGAGCAAAATCCCAGATAATCTGAATTTGAGTTTTCCCACAGAACGCTGAGGAAACTGAAAAGAAAGAACTGGGTGGTCCATTCACAGAATCAAAGAGAGGTGGAACTAGAGGAGTCTTTCTACATCTAGCACAACTGCTGCTTTTGAGATGCACCCAGATATGCGGCCACCCACCCTGCTGTCCCTGCCCTCTCCCACAGCACAGCTACTTCCCCACTAAGGATGAAGCCTATTTTAGGGTAAAAAACAGATCTAACTAGACCTCTAACTCTTTCCCTCTTAGCACCTACCTGATACCTCCTGCATGGCTGGCCTTCCCTGAAGGGGGCAATGCCCCAAGGTGAGACGGCTGTACCCCCAGGAAGCACCTCAAATGCATGTGTTTCTTCACCTGCCCACGTACAGCCAGGGCCAGCAGATGGCAGGGTTAGAAGCTCAGGTGTTAAGAGTCAGACAGTTCCCACCCTTCTAGCTCGACCATGAGCAAATCACCCCACTGTGAGCCTCAGTCTCTTCTTCAGGAAATGGGGGGAAGTGTCAACCTATCTTACAGGGTTTTAGTTAGAATTGTGTCAGCCATCCCAAGTATTTTGATAAAGTTTAGTACACACACATCCATGTAATGTCCCATTTTTGGTCACAACTCATTAGATGGAGAAGAGAAGGAGGCAGAAATCTCACAGGAATGAAGATGTAGGACCTTCTACTAAAAATGATTTATGAGTAACAGAGTAAACATCTTGAGTAATTTCTGCCTAAATCCCCATCCTCTCTCCCTAGCCTCCTGCAAGAGTCTCCTTCCCTTGCTCTAGAGAGAGAATGAGCATCTCAGGGCTGGCTTAAGCAGCAGACAGAAGGCTGTGAACTGCAGTCCCTCAGCTGTGAAGACTCTCACAGGGTAGCCACATGGTCTATCCTGATCGGATTCTTGGACCATGGAAATAAGAAACAGGAAAAGAACATTCGTGAAAAAAACATAACAATGAGGCATTGTCTTACCGGCAGTAATTGGTGACATTGAGAAAACCCAGCTGGCTTTTTCGCAGCATGGAAGATGCATTAAATCCCAATCTGGCTATTTTCTAAGTTTAAAAAAAAAATTCAATGAAAATTTATTTGTTAAAGCATAACAGAGAATGTTTTTACTTCCACAGGATGCAATGCAAATGCAAATATACATAAAAACCTGACAGTGTCTTTTGCAAGCCTCCTCTCCTTGGCAAGAGGAAAAGCCCAGCACAAGAAAGTACGTGTGAGTTGGAAAGTCTGTTTAGCTCCTCTGTCCCATCTCCCCATCCATTCACACCTGGGGAGATGAAGCCACCAAGCTAGTGAGCACGGCAACGGGACTGGAAACTCATGTCTGCACCAGACTTCCCATTCCACCTATGGGCCAGGATTTTCTGTTCTACTGCCCCCATAACCAACAAAATATCCTGCATTTAAGCCTGTCCTTAAGACTGCCCATGGCACTCCAAACCACACATTCTGGTTTTCTACCTAAAACAGACAGTTACTGAAATATCTTGCTGCTTCCCAAGATTCTCCCGGGAACGACAAAATGTTAGGTGATACTTAGCAAACAAGAAAAGGGGGGTGGGAGGAGGGAATTTCTTGCCTCTTCTTATTCTCATCATCATTTTCTTGTTAGGAAAATCTGGGGCCACACTCCCTAAGGTGCCCAAGCTAACTGTCACAGGGGCGTCCCCTGTCAACAGTGGATGGACGGGTGCTGGCAGGAGTGGAGGGGACAGGGTGACCCTAGAGGTGTGGAGCCCACCTTTTTCTGCTTGTCCTCTTCCTCAAGCAGCTGCAGTCTTTTTTTCTCCATTTCCTTCTGCCGGATGCTCTCCTTCGTGAGGGGGTTGCAGTTGTTATGTCCAGGAAGCAAGCGGAAGTAGCGTTTCTTTTCAGGGTCGAAGTAATACCCTGGTAGGTCTTCAGTCAAAAAAACTAAATTCACTAACTTAAAACACTGTGAACTGACCACCTAGTAAGGAGCCCAGTGGCCTATCACCCCTCATAGCTGCCTGTCCTCTGTGGGCCACGGGGTGGGCTACCACTGTCAGGCACTATCCTGAACTGAATTCAGTCCTGGGGGAAGACTATCTGCCTCAGGATCACTATTCCTGATGCACCCACCTCCTTCATTGAGGGTTTCAGTTTGCTTCCAGAATTCCTTCCAAGCCAGGAATGGGCTGGTGACACCCATTCAAGTGAAGAGACACACAGACACACATCTGAGCCCTGGCCGAAGAGGAAGGGCAGCCAGATGACAAGGCAAGATGAGGTTTCATCTTTCCCCAGGGCTAGGGCCAGAGGAAGCCCTACCCAGCAGACTGCCTTACCTGGCACAGAAGAACTCCCAGCCGCGCCAGATGAGGTTGATGGGGACTCATCATCACCGGGACTGGAATCCAGGGCGCTCTGCAGTGCTCCTGGGTTATACCTGTTGACACACAGCAGTGGTAACTTGTAGCTCAGGGCTTGGGTTTCCAGTCATTCTCTGACTGGGAGGCTTCATTCAGGCAGTTCTGTAGCCTTCACTCCTGCACATCTGACCTTTCTGATTCCTTGGGGAGCACTGACCCCCTATTACAAATACACCAAAATAAGGGCGAAGTTTTGGTTTCTTGTTCTTTTTTTAAAAAAAGAGGATGTGTGTCACAGTAATTCCCTCTTATCTCCTCACTTGAGTATTCTGTGAGGTCTTTTGGAATTTTTCAGATAAAAAGGAGAACAGAAATCTGCCAATGAGAATGTTACCAGCTGGGCTCATTTGTCAGCTTAACAGCAGTTTCAAGGCCACGTGAATTTCATTCTTTACTGGATTCAATAGTACAAGGAGTTTAAATTTTGCTTGGATACACAACCTTACAGACAGAAACTGGGGTTCAGGAAACAGAGATAATTTGCTCAGTAATACTGGGATAGAGCCATGGTTAACACACTCAATGTGTAAAACCACAAGCAGCTTCTGTGGCAATTACAAGCCGAAGGATATGATGATAAAGCAAGACCTTATTTTAGAATCCTGGTAAAATTCACTGTAAAATCATGAACACACCCCTACCCCACCACATACGCCAAAAGGACACAAACTGCAAAACCAGGTTGAAGGAATGAGAGAACGTTCTCTTTCTTCTATAAATACTAATGCTATGCATAGTTTCAGAGAAATTTATTTATTCCCCTTTTTATGGCCCAGAGTTTCATGAAGTAGCTCATCTGTGATCAGCAGGAAGAGGAAAGATTAAGTGTCATGACAAATGTGTGTTTCTAGTCCAAGGACTGCCGCTCCATTCTGTCCACATGGAGCCCAGCAGGAGGCTGTCCAGCAGGTTTCTACGCCACTCTGCCCAAGCCGAGCCGCGATGCTCTTCTTCCACAGATCACATTTTGCTACATGATGTGCTCCTGTGGGAAGGCTTGGGGCCCAGAAAGTATCCACGGTTCTCCTTACAAAACATATAAACACTGGGCACTGTCCTGATCTTTCTACAGTATGGGTCAAGTTTGGGAATCTGCACCTAATGAGACCCACCATGTAATGAGGCCTACTCAGAGCCAGGCAGCGAGGTAAGGGCTTTACATATGTTACCTCATGAAAGGTTTTATTAGCCCTGTTTTGTACAAGAATTTTAGTGAGTCAGAATGATTAAGTAACCTGCCTAATTTCACACAGGAAAGCAGGGTCCACCCTGACTCTAAAGCCCTTATTCTTTCCACAACCTCTAAATGCTTTTTGTTACATCTGGGTTAATCTGTCCCAGAGGAGCATCTTGGTATTTGACATCCTCTGACCCTATAACTAGGACCCTGTCTATTTTATTTTATTTTATTTTTTCACACACGAGGTCTCATTCTGTTGCCCAGGCTAGAGTACAGTGGCATCGTCACAGCTCACTGCAACCTCAAACTCCAGGATTCAAGCAATCTTCCTGCCTCAGCCTCCCGAACAGCTGGGATTACAAGCGTGAGCCACTTCACTGGCGATACTGTATTATTCTTTATACATTTTTGTGTAGTATATTACATACACATTTATAACATAAATATATGTATTTATACAGTCATGTGCCACATGCTTCAGTCAATGACAGACCACACATACAACAGTGGTCCCTTAAGATCACAAAGGAGCTGAAGAATCCTTATCGCCTAGTGACACTGTAGCACAATTACTTTATTTTTTGAATAAATTTAGTGTAGCCTTAGTGTCCAGTGTTTATAAATCCTATAGCAGTGTACAGTAATGTCCTAGGCCTTCATATTCACTCATCACTGACTCACCCAGAGCAACTTCCAGTCCTGTATGCTCCTTTTACAGTAAGTGCCCCATATAGGTGTACCGTTTTCTATCTTTTATACCATATTTTTATTGTACCTTTTCTATCTTTAGATACATTTAGATACATAAATACTCACGATTATGTTCCAACTGCCTAGAGTATTCAGTACAGTAACATGCTGTATAGGTCTATAGCCTAGGAGCAATGCAAATAGACTATACCATACAGCCTAGGCATGTAGTAGTCTATACCATTTAGGTTTCTGTAAGTACACTCAATGATGTTCACACAATGATGAAACTGTCTAACAATGCATTTCTCAGAACATATCCCCCCTCACTAAGAGATGCATGACTGTATATCCTTTTCCCAGGACTTAGGCTAATTAATAAAATTAGGTTTCCACAAGGATTGGCTGAAATATAAAGCCTACAAAGTGGAGAAATGGCTCTCCAGTTGTTTCGGACAACACCTACTCCTAGCCTCATGGCTAATGCTCTGACCAGAAGCCATGGTCACTCTGGAAAGAAAGAAGAGTGTGTCCACCACACTGCCTCACTACTCCGTGTGGTGGACTGACCAGCGGCAGCAACATGCCCTGCAGACTCTCCTCAGGCCCCACCTCAGATTCACAGACTCTGAATCTGCATTCTGACGAGCCCCGGTGATCCACACGCACAGGAGCATGTGAGACGCGCTGTACTGGACAATGCCAGCATAACACTGGGCACAAGCTGGCGCCCTGGCCCCGGCACACTTGCCTCTCGTTAGAATTGTGTAGTCTGAACCAAGGGTTCTGCTGATAGCTTCTTCTCCCATGTCTTCTCCTACTCTGCCAGCTGCTTTTACTCATTTTGTTCCTAAAAGAGAAAAAAGAAAATTACATACATACATGTGTGCTCATGCTTTCCTGCTTGCTTCTTGACAGCTGCTTCATGCTCAAAACTAGGTAAGAGGATGGTCCACCCTGGGTTATCACCAAATCTGCCACACTAAGCCTTACCTGTAAAGGGCTGCCTCCAGCACTCTCCCGACATCCCTTCCCACTTCCTTCCTGTTTCCTGTAGTAGACAGCACAGTTCTCTATTCCACAAAGAGATATTACCAGGCATGAATACCCTAACTTCTCTCCCATCCACTCCACAAATACCTGCCCTTTACTAATTATCTCCCCTCTTGTCTTGGACAAACAGGTGTCCCTGTGTCTTTTCAAGGCAAACCCATTCCACGTGGCAGGTGAGTCATCCCTTCCCAGGGACTCTACAGACATCTGTTCCCACATATGTTAGTATCTCCCTCTCCTTATCTCAGCTTATAAACATGCCCAGGTTTTTCATTTGTATGTGCTCCATCTCTAATCCAAAAGGAATGGAAACATTCTGAATGAATGCTCTACACATACAAATTCAACGTCTTCATTTCTCAACATTCCCCAACCCACTGCAGTCACGCCTCCTCCATCCTCACCTTTCTCCTAAATGTTCTTGCTGACATATTAATTAATGCTCACCTACTCGCCAAAGTGAGTGGTCTTTTTAGCCCTTATTCCTCCAACATGTGGCACACACCATGGAGTTTCACTCTTCCTTTGGCTTCTGCAATATCTTTCTGTTGGTTTTCTTCTTAAACTTGCCAAATTAATCCTTTGCTCATTTCTTGGGTCACATACTCTGCGTGTGTTTTCCACTGTTCTGTCCTAGATCCTCTTCTTTTCATACTTATCACTAGCTCATCCACCAACACAGGTGCATCTCAAACCCTGGCAACCCTACTGATCATCAAGCTCCTAAACTGAGGTCTTCTATTTCCACAGTCCCAGCACACTTAACAGGCTCAAAAGTGAGTTCATGATCTCTCCCTAATGCCCAATTTGCTCTTGTGCCTATCTATATTTTCCCTCTCTGTAAATATCACTGCCCCCACCAAGTCCAATAGTATCATCATTTTATCCATTGTCCTCAACAATGGCTCCTGAAAACATGTGTGGGTTTCCCTATGAATCAATTATCTTATACCCCAACCAAAGAATAAAGTGGTATCTATTACTAGTTAAGTTACAAGCTGAAAGGCACTGTGCACAGGAAGGAAAGCATGTATGGACAGTGTCAAGAGGACTGGTAAGAAAAGTAACCCATACTGACATAAAGTATATTATTATTACCAACTCTATAAAAAAAGGTCAAAATTTTACAGCACATATTCTATACATGAAGTGATTCTAGTTTGCTTTAATTATGTAATAATGCATGAATACAGTGAGGAACCTATGCATTGGTAGTCAAAGACTTCAGATCACGGGGAGGCAGGACCACGCCCCGCCCACACCACTATCCTCAGTAGGGGCTGCACCATCAAAGGACACAGCAGATGATAAGACCACTGGTGAGTGCCAATTTTGGCTAGGGAGAACATTTCTACACCACCAACTCATACAGGCACAGGTTCACACACTGCAGTAGAGTAAGGGTGGTTGACAACATCAACTGATGTTATAAGCAGATCAAGCAAAAATAATTTAAAAAAGCCCCACTAACAGAAGCCTTCCAAATACAGAAAGGGCTTAAAGACTGGGATGAAGACAGTACCTTTTCAGTACTTTTAAGAAGCCTGTTTCAGGAGCGGGAAGTACGTCTTCCCCAACTGCAAATGCAGTTCACTCTCAATGGCTGCTTTATGTTTCACACCTGCACTCATCATTCTGCATTCTGCTCTATTTATACTCCCAACTCCCAATTTAGCACACAGTATTAAGAGAACAGGTGAGGAAAAAAACTCACACGATTATCTCAAGTGATACAGAAAAAGCACTGGACAAAATCCAACACCCTTTCATGATAAAAACACTCAACAAACTAGAAATGGAAGGTAAGTTCCTCAATCTGATAAGAATGCATCTATAACCTCCCCTCCCCCGTTTTGAACTGTGAAAAGACTGAAAGCTTTCTCCCTAAAATCTGGAACAAGACAAAGGTGTCTGTTCTCACCACTTCTATTGAACATTGTACTGGAAGGTCTAGCGAGGCAAGACAAAGTAACAAAAGGCATAAAAACAGGAAACAAGTAAAACTCTACCTGCAGATAACATGATCTTATGTACAGAAAATCTGAAAGAATCCACACACACAAAAAAACTATTGGAGCTAATAAATGAGTTCAGCAAGATTGCAGGATACGAGATCAATATACTAAAAATCAGCTGTATTTCTATACACTAGCAATAACAATCTGAAAATTAAAGAAAAGTTACATTTACAATAGTATCAAAAAGAATAACTATAAAACTCTTAGAAGAAAATAAAGGTTTAAATCATCATGATCTTGCATTAGGCAATGGTTTCTCAAATATGATACCTCAAGCACAAGAAAAAATATATAAATTGGGCTTCCCCAAAATTAAAAACTTTCATGCATCAAAGGACGCTATAAAGAAAGCGAAATGACAACCCACAGAATGGGAGAAAATATTTGCAAATTCTCAATCTAATAAGGATCTAGGACCCAGAATAGATAAGAACTTTTACAACTCAACAAGACAAAAAATTTTTTTAAAAAGTGAAAATTTTAAACAGACATTTCCCCAAAGAAGATATAGTGGCCAATTAACACATGAAAAGATGTTCAACATAATTAGTCGTTAAGCAGGTGCAAATCAAAACGATGAGATGCCACTTCATACCTACTAGGATGGCTATGATAAAAAAAAAAAGCAGATAATAAGTGTTGGTAAGATGTGGAGAAACTGGAATTCTCATATACTGCTGGTAGAAATGTAAAATGCTGCAGCCACTTTGGAAAATAGCCTGGCAGTTCCTCAAAAGGTTGAACATAGAGTTACCATATGACCTAGCAATTACACTCCTAGGAATATACTCAGGAGAAATGAAAACATATAGTCACACCAAAATTTCAACACTAATGTTCATAGCAGCATTATTCATTAATAGCCAAAAAGTGGATACAACCCAAATTTCCATCAACTGATGAATGGATAAACCAAATGTGGCACATCCATACAACAGATTATTCAACCATTAAAAAGGAATAAAGTATTGATACACGCTACAATGTGGATGAACCCTGAAAACATGTTAACTGAAAGAAGCCAGACAAAAAGGCCACATACTTTGTGATTCCACGTATATGAAATCTCCAGAATAAGCAAATACAGAGAGAGTAGATTTGTAGTTTTCAAGGTGGGGCGGGGATGTTTGGGGGAGTAGAGAATGGGGAGTGACTGCTAACTGGTATAGGCTTTTTTTTTTTTTTTTTAAGTTTTCTAGTTTTCTCACTCTCCAGCCATCTTGGCTGCTACTCTTGGTTGGGGGCGCCCCGCACCTAAGGCAGGAAGATGGTGGCTGCAAAGACGAAAAAATTGCTAAAGTAGATCAACTCGAGGCTCCACCTCGTTATGAAAAATGGAAAGTATGTGCTGGTGTACAAGCAGACTCTGAAGATGATCAGACAAAGCAAAGCAAAACTGGTCATCCTTGTCAACAACTGCCCAGCTTTGAGGAAATATGATATAGAGTACTACGCCATGTTGGCCAAAACTGGTGTCCATCACTACAGTGGCAATACTGAATTGTGCACAGCATGCAGAAAATACCACAGAGTATGCACACTGGCTATCACTGATCCAGCTGATTCTGATTATCACTCATTAGAAGCATGCCAGAACAGACTGGTGAAAAGTAAACCATGCAAATAATTTTTTCTTTAATAAAACTTGCCAGAGATTTAAAAAAAAAAAAAGCTTTCTAGAAAGTCTTTGTTATGAATAATTGCTTTTTCCAGTTATCCCAAATGAGTTAATAAAGGATCTAACTAAACTGTTTTATGTTTTCAGGAATAAGAGTGACTGTACACCCTTTTATTAACTAGGTGGTAGCTTAGTAAAATTTTTAGACTTTTAAATGATGTATGTTCCATGTGTGCTTCTTTCTTTTCAAGGTGGAAGAGCCCGTACTGCAGCATTCTGTGCCACCCCCCCCATTTGCTTGTTTTTCTTGTGCAACATTCCACCAAATTACTAGCTTTCCAAAAGCTGTAGTACCATATATGATATCTTAATATGACAGCAACTTTGTTTTAAAACCAGAATCAAGCTGAACGTGACTTTTATTTAAGCCAAAAAATATGCTTTAGGTGTATCTGTAAAACACTGTTGTCTTGGTGTCACATTTCTTTTATTCTGTTTGATTATGCTCTTGTTGAAAGGTAAATTTACAGATCAAGTAATGAAATCTCATGTTTTAATAAAAGTAAAAACAAAACAAACCAGTCTTTTTACTTAAGGCTTCATGGAACAGAACTGAAGTTGAATTGCTAGATTTTTTGGTTTTTATATTTACTTACTATAGCATTATCAAATAGGTGCAGTGCATTAATAAAAAATGCTTTGTAACCCACAACCTTAAGAAAAGAAAAAAAAAAAAAGAGGAGGAGGAGGAGGAGCTGGACTCAGTGGCACCCCTAGTTCCAGACTTGGAAGCTGAGGCAGAAGGATTGCTTGATCCCAAGTGTTGGAGGCTGCAGCGCATTATGATAACACCCCTTAACCGCCACTGACCGCACTGCAGCCTGGGCAACTTATCAGAGATCCCGTCTCAAACACATACATACACACACACACACAAAGGGAACATATATCATAAGATCATATATCAGTAGACAGGGTGTTGAAATGACTGGGTGTGTACTATTTTTTAAAACCTTCATTTTGGGTCAGCATCAATTTCCTTTATTTTGTCCCCCATTTTCAAAAGCAATTCATTTTGAGGTATAACACTGCAAACTAGTATATGTATAGTGTATGCACACATAGTATACGTATACAGAATACACAGAGATGAACCTCTGCAGAGGTTCTTTCACTGTGAAGTCAGCTTTGTAGCGAAGTTTTCCGCACCACAGCGGCAAAAATTTTGCAGAACTCTCCAATATGGTTTGAGAGTCCCGTAGTTTCCTCAATGACCAGACCTTTCCCACGTCCAAGACTCCATTCCAGGCCTGGCCTCAATATCCCGGTGGTATAGGCCCTGCAAAGGCCAGGCCGGCCAGGCGGGAACGGTGGCGCCACACCAAGCTGAGGTGGGCACCCGGCTGGGCTGGGACATGCTGTAGCAGACCGGGTATGGCGGCACACCTACCTCGGGGATCTCCTTGTCTTCCCCTCAGGGAGGCAGGCCCCAGAGCGCAGCCGGCTGGTCCAGCCTCTGCACAAGGCCTAAATTCAGAGCAGGAGAGAGGCTCCACTTTCCCACCTGAGCCCTCCTGGTTAGGGGCCCTTGTCTAGCACGTGGCTAGGGGACCTGGGCTGGAGCCCCACAACCGGGGCTCTGAGATGCTAGGGCCAAGGAGGGATGAAAATGTTCTGGAATTAGTGGTGATGGTTGCAATCTTACCAATACAATAAAAAACCACTGGATTGTACTTTTTAAAGGGTGAATTTTATGGTATGTTGATTATATCTCAAAACCAAAAAAGATGTTTACTACAACATCTACAATATTTAAAATGCGAAACAGCTTAAATATCCAACAACAGGGGAATCTGATAAGGTCCTGGACACCACTGGACTGCAACAGGGAGAATGCTAATGGCACGGGCTTGCAAAGGTGCAACAAAAAGTGGACACATGGACGAGGGCTGGAGGGAAGCAGACAAATGCAGACGGTTCGGTTAGGAGTATTTGCTTAGCGTAAAAAGAAAAAAAAGTTTTCTATTAACACCTGTGTAAGAAATACTTCAGGCAGCGGGCTTTGTACTAACGCCCACCCTGAAATGGTGTTTTAAACCGTATTTTACAAATGAGGAAACTGAGCCTTAAATAGCTAAGTACCATATCTAGAAAAACACAGCGGTGAACAGGGATTCCACTTCCGTGGGTCGGACCCCTGGGCCGGTTACCCACAGGACACCACCTCAACTATACTTTCCATTGTTATTCAAAATCAGAGTTTGGGGCTTTGGGGTTTTTGTTTCCTCCAGGAAGTTGTCCCATCAGTTTTCTTCCCTCCTTGCTGCGCAGTTCGACTCACAAGACACTATCTGTAGACCACCGAGGGGAGGAGTGTGTCGTGGTCACTGAAGGCACTGGGGAGACCACGAGATGTGAAAAAGCTGGCTTTCTCGCTGACACAGAGCTCAGCGTGGAGGTGAACGCCCGGTCACACCGGGGCTCCACCACTCACTAGCTCGTGCTACCTTCAGCAAGTGCCACCCACACTACGCCCCTGTCGCCGTCGGAGAAAGATGCCACGCCTGTAAAGCAGTCAGCACAGCGCCCAGCACTTACTAAGCGCTCAACATGCGTTAGCTCTGGCGTTGACCTGTCTGAAAACGCCAACCACAACCTCAGTTTTTACGGGGGAAACCGCCCCCAAGGTCCCGCAGTCCAGCCCCTGCCGGTACGGGTGGGGCCTTCAGCCTCAGGGCTTAGAAAAACGCTCTTCCCAGTCAAACCCTGCGCAGCGACACTCGGGGTACCGCCCCGAGCTTACGGGTGTAGATCCGACCGCACAGAACCAGCCAGGCCCCACCACACCGGGCCGGCGTTCCACGTGCTCGCTCCTCCCCGCCCCTTTCCCGGCCTTCCCCCCGACGCCCCGGTCCCATCCCGAGCTCTGTGGCGGGGGCAGCAGCAGCCCTCGGACCGACGCCAACGGGCACCCCAGCCAGCACGGGCCTACCTGTTCAGAGCGCCCTTTCCGGCTCCCCCACCCCAAGCTCAGCGCAGCAGGAGTAGAAGCGAAGCGTGGAAAGACCCAGAAAGACCAAGGTGTAGCGTCAGTCCGTTGGGTGTGTCCGCTTTGGTGTTGTCGCAGCCGATAGGGCTATGGAGGCCCCCCTCTTCCTTCTCATTGGACGCGGCTTCTGTCTGTCGACGTCAATAGGGGCGATCTTACGGAGGGGGCGGGGTGTGTGGCTTCGGCTCCGCCCAGGCCTGGCGTGTCTGGGTCCGGCGCGCTTGGGGGCGGGGCCGGACACGCTTGGGGGCGGGGCCAGGCGCGGCCGCGCGAGTGGAGTAGCTTGTGGGCGGGCTTTTCCGAAGTGGTGGGTTCCTTCTTGGTCCGCAAGCGACTGATCGGCGGCGCCGGAGCAGCCCAGTTGCCACTGTTGTGGAAAGGCGAAGGAGGCTGTGAGATGAGGGAGAGAAAAAGTTATAAGTGGTGAACAGGTGGTGGCGTGTTCGAAGTGACCTCAGGTGGCTGAGGCTGCAGACCCCAGGCTTAGAGTAGCGTGCCCTGAACGGGCAATCGGGAGGCCCCGGTTCTAGTTTCCTATGAGCTGTGTGGCCTAGGGCGAGTCTCTTCCCTGCTCCCTGCCTTGATTTCTCCTGTTGAAACAAGGAAATTGATCTAACGTTGTGATGTCCTCTCCAGCTCAAAGTTTGTTCATTACAACCAGTATTTCTTGAATGATCTGTGTGTGCTGTGCCTGTTCCAGGCATCAGCTGACACCCTTGAGCTCTTCTCCACGGAAACTGGAAGCCTGTGATGGGCTCTTGGCCAGAAGTGACAGTTTTATGAGGAGAGCTGGGTCCACATAGGCCGGGCTTGGCGGGGAACACCAGCAGACCTGCCGCACCGTGTACTTACCCTGCTAAACCTGGCCCCTGTTGGTGGCTGGACCCATTGGAAGCCAGGTTGTGGGGTTTATCAGTTGTACCCCTGTGTGAAGGCATTTCATTGAATAACAAGCAAGGTAGGATTTGGGCTCTAAAGGAGTTTACAAACAAGTAAGTGCAGGGTGTGGAATGGAGCTAGGTGATGATGAGGGAAATCAATATAGTCAGAATAAAGGACAGCTTCATGCAGCTCCAGCGGCCTTGAAGAGAAGGTGGAGAGAAATTCTTTTTTTCCCCCCCAAGAACTCTGAGGACAATGAAATGAGAAAAATTCCAAGCTGAACAGACAACATGGCTGGAAACCTGTTCAAGGAGTAGTTTTGGCTGGAGGGGAGGGGAGTCTTAGAAGCAAAACTGGCAAGGCGGGTTAGGACTTGATAGCGCAAGGCCTCAAATGCATAGGAAAGGGTAGGCAGTGGGAGACTTGGAAGGTTTGAGAGTTGGGGAGTGGGAGGGCTAGAGCTGTGCTTCAGGGAACATCACCTGGGCAGCACTGTGGAGGGGATTGGAGAGGAAAGATTGCGGAAGTCAGCTGGGAGACTCCCTTGGAGCTTATTGCAGCAACAGTCCTTGTGAAAGGTAGTCAGGGCGAACCAAGGTGGTGGCAGCGGGGGATGGAAGGGAGGGGTAGATGGGAGACACATTTCAGAGGGAGAATTTGCAAGATTTGAACTCTGGAAGGAGTCAAGCTGCTGGATTGCATGCTGAAGAGCTGGGTTCACAGGAGGAATTCGGGAAGAGGAGTTGGCTTGGGCTTGCTGAGTGAATGAATGGCTAACAGCCAGCTCAGCTGAATATCCACTGAGGGGGCATTGGGTTGGGCACCGGATATGCCTTGGGGATCTGCAACACACAGAGAAAAAGATTAAAGTACATTTGCAAGTCAATGCACAAAAGAAGCTTGGCATTAGGCAAGTCATGTGGTATCTCATCCTCAGTTTCCTCTCAGGTAAAATGAGGATAAGATACCTACAAGTTTGTCTTGAGGAGTAAATGCTATGACCATAAAGCACTCATCCAGCTCTCTTTGATTAAGCACCCTCTATTGGGAGTATGACTTAGTATCTAGATGTGTATTACCATCAAAAGTAAAAATAATTACTTTTTTCATTTCACCTCCAGAATTTGAGGACAAGGCAAATAAAAATTTTTCTTTGAAATGGGATCTAGAATGAATCAACATTAAATTTGACTACATTAAAAAAAACACAACAGTATTTTTCTAGTCCTTGCCATGTGCCAAATATTTTCTAAGCCCTTTCCATAGATTCATTCTTTTAATTTCAACAACCCTGTGAGGTAGATACTGTTAATATCACCAGTTTACCGATAAATTGAGTGACAGAGAGGTTAAGTAACTTGTGCAAAGTCACACAACAGGTCAAAGTGGCAGAGCCAGGACTGAAACCCAAGCAGTCTGGTTCCAGAGTTTGTGCTGTCAAGGCAAAAAAAATTGTTGAGAATTGAAAGAAATATGCCAATTTGCTATAAAATATTTGCAACTCATATCACAGGAAAGGGCTAATTTTTCTTATAAAATATTCCTGCAGATAAACTCAACAGAAAAATGAGCAATGGCTGTAAACAAACAATGTATAAAAAGGAAATAAACATGAAATGATGCTCACCCTCAATATGAGGAAAATGTGGTTTAAAACGCCTCTGATATACCTATTTTCATAATCAGATAGGCACAGTGTTCGTGCCTGTCCAATAAGTTTGTTAATACTCAATGAGGGAGGCTCTCATACCATCTCTAAGAGAGACAATTTGACAATATAATCAATATTTATCAAAAATTTAAAATGCACATAACTTTGACGTAGCAATTACACTGCTAGGAATTTATCCTAAAATGTATTGCCTATATACAAAGTGATTAGGAACTGTAGTTATAAACATGGCACATTGTTTATAGTAGTGAAAGTTTAGAAGCAATCTTAATGTTCTTTAGTAGGAGACTAGTTAAAAAAGAAGAGGGTACATTCATTTAGTGGAATACTATGCAACTATTTAGGAAAAAAAAAGATGAAGAGGCTCTTTATATACTGAAAAAAAAAACTACCTCTAAGATGGATTCTTGGTGAAAAAAACAAGGTGAAAAACACTGTATAAAGTATTGTAGTGTACGTATAGGGTGAAAAGTGCGTGTGTGTGTGTGTGTGTGTGTATCTCCCTGAAATGATACATAGGAAACTGATAATGTCTGTTATTTCTAGGGAAGAGAACAAGAATGTGAGAGAGATTTTTACTATATGCCTTGTTGTGTCATTTGAATTTTGACTGTAAATGTATTACCTATTGAAATATAAAATTTAAATGTTACTTTAAACAAATCAACATGTTATATACAGCAACCAACTGCAGGAGTTGTCCATTTTAAGAGGTGCCTTGTACATGTTTTGTCAAAGGAACTAGGATGCCTGTCAACTCCCATCATGGAGACATTAATCCCAAATATAATTGATTCAAGAGAAACATAATTAAATTAACATGCCCATTGTGTGGTAACAGTTCACCCAGAGCCCAGAAAAAGGATCCTTTTCATCAGAATTTTTCAGTGTTTGTTCACTAGTATCAAGGGATGTGAGTGTCTTGGTCACTGGAAATCTGGATCCAGAATAATTCTCTAGTCCCTTACCTAACCTGAATGAAATATCCCACAAAACTCTCCACACCCCTTTGCATGATTATATGTTCACCAGACTGCTGATGGCTGACTCCGCTACCATGGTGGTGTAAAAGTGGGAGCCCTGGCTAATGGGCAACAGGAGGTTACATCTCCCAATAACTAACCTATCATATTGGTATTCTGTGTACCTGGGTAGACTGAAGCAGTTCCCCAGGGATCTGGTCCAAATAATTGATAACATAAAATGTTGGAACCCACAAACTCAAGGATAAGACTTACACCTCTGAAATATTAGTCTTAGCTGGTCAGTGTGGCCTGGCCAATTTAAAAATTAATAATGCATGCTTGATGCAGAAAATTTAAGAAACAGAAAAGCATAAAGCAAAAAAATACCCAAATTACCTGTGATAAATTCATCCCTCCAAAAAAACCACTGTTAATATTTGGATATCTTTTTTTTATAAGCATGTGTTTATTGTAATTGTTTATATACTTCATTAATTCATTCAACAAATATTTATTGAGCACTTAGAGTGCCAGGCCTGTTCTAGGTGCTGGGGAAGTAGTTGTAGTTTTCTTTTTAATTAAGAAAATTCTTACTGGGTGCTGTGGCTCACACCTGTAATCCCAGCGAATTAGGAGGCTGAGATGGGAGGATTGCTTGAGGCCAGGAGTTCAAGGCTGCAGTGAGCTATGATTGTGCCCTGTCTCTAAAAAAAAATTAAAAATTCTTTTTGAAACAATCACAAACTAATAGAAAACTTCCAAATACAGAATTTTTTTTTCCCTGAGAGTAAGTACTGACTTGATGATGTCCCATTAGTCTGGAATACTTTTAGTTTATATTTGCTACAAACACAGGCATTCTCCTACGTATCCAAAGTATAACCATCAAAATCAAGAAATTAACATTGATACACCACTACCTTCTACTCCTCACCTGCATTCAATTTAATTCAATTTAATTTAATCTTCATTTAATGGAGATTGGCATTTAGAAGCCAAGATCTGAGTGCTAAGTGTGCTCATTGCTGTTGGGGTATCCTGTTTCAAGGCCCTCTCAGGGAACGGCCTGGCTGGGGAACATACACACACCACATACACACGCACCATACACATATTTACATCTATATTTATTTTTACATCTATCTATCTAGCTAGCTTAAAAACCACACCAATACCTCTAATTCCAATCTATCACTATAGGCTGATTCTAGTTTTCTCCCTTTCCTTATTTGTATCTGTCTTCTCCAATAATGAAGTTCCCATTATCTTTAATATATGTATTTGTTTGATCAGTCCCCTTGTATGTAGCCATCTTCTGTCTCTGCCTCTACCCCATCCCCGATACAGAAGCCCTCCTCACCCTACTCAGGCTCTGAAATCCTGTGCCGGGCCATACCTTCCACCCTCTGTCCATGAGCATGCCTTCCTCACTCCTCTTGTGCCCCAACACTTCACGTGGGGATACAGTTGTGAATAAGACAGACAAATTCCTTGTTTTCAAGGAGCTTATGTTCTGGGAGGACAGAGAAATAAAAATAAACACCAGGTAATGATAAGTGCAAAGAAAGGCAGGATGATGTGATAAGTGACTGGATGCTACTTTGGGTTAGGTGACTGTTGTCTTTCTGTGCCTCCCCTCCCCCATTTACTCTCCACCCTTCTTTGGCCTGTGCTATGCATGTCTGCAAAATGCATTGTCTTGGTCCTTCTGCTGCCAGCCTTCTGGTTGAGTTCAACCAATAGGAGGCTCCAGTAGTAGACAGGTAGGTGGGGGGAGAGAGAAATGAGGATTTTTGTTTGCTCCCTGCCTGCCTTGGGATGTGTTTTCTGGCAGTGGCTCCTCCTCTAGGCTCCAGAAATTTCATTTTCTCCTCTTGTTCCTTTGATCCTCTTGGTGGTAATAGCTTCCCACTCTTGCTAGTCTCTGGGTGCACCAATGGTCTTGTTTCTCTTTACCCTGCCTACATTTCTGTTAATTGTTCTTTTGAACCATCTGAGTTGGATTCTATTTCACAAAAGGGCTCTTTGAGGAAATTCCTTTTTTTGTTATTGAAACAATTTATTATTACTTATTGTTTAAATAATTTTTGGGGGGATTCAATACGTATTCTTATGCAATATGATTTTCAAAAGCACAGTCTGATTAGTTTCAAAAGGAAAACATTAGCCAGGCTTGTCTTTCTGGATCTGAGTACAGAATGGCTTACCCTCTTGTCTTGTCGTGACCTGATGCTAAGTATCTTAAGTTGTGCAGTAAAGCAAGTAGTGTACACATTATTGTGACTTTACCTCCCCAGGTGTCTAGATTTTGCAAGTAATGTCATTTTTGGCTTCTTTAGGGTGCAGAAGTGAATTTCCTTTGTCAGGCTTCATCCTTAGCTGTGCATTTCACCACTCCCTGCCATAGGGAGGGGGTCTTGGTCATTAGGAATCAATGGGGCCCTTTCTTGGACACACAGAGAGGCCATTGCAGGGGTTGGTGCCCAAAATTTTGCTTTTATTTGGAGGCTTCTTCAAATAATTTTTAAAACTTTTTTCCCTCTGTGTTAATCATTTGCCAATGTAGAGGGTCTTCTTCCAAAGGTGGTCTAGATTAGAGAATGAGGAAGGACTCACGGAAGAGTACCTTGCTATAGCTTCCATGAGCATCATTTATTTCCACAGCAAGATAAAAGAACACTAAAAGGCTGTGCATTGCTTCCTGTGACTAAATTTATTGGTGTCAACGGCTTTATAAACATAAAAAGCCATAGATTGAGAGAAGGGGAAAAAATCCCCGAGGCCGCATCAGAAGAATAAGTACAAGTGGTTTGAGGAGAAGAAAAGAGAAATTTATTAATTTGCCAGCAAATGAGAAGAATGGCAGACTCTCATCTTAAAGTATCATTGTCCTATCTATAAGCAGAAATACAGAACTTTTAAAGGGAGTTTTCAGCTTCGGGCTATTGCTGTTTAACTATAGCATCTCTAGTGAAGACAATCTGGTGACTTCTGCCCCAGACAAGTCCATCGAGCCATCTCCTGAGGTACAAAGAACAAAGGACACTCCCCTGCCTCTCTGATTACTGGCCTGGGGCAGGAATGCAGGTTTTAATTCCCAAAAAGAGTGTGTGTGTGTGTGGGGGGTTTAAAGAGACAACTCCTAAAACATTTTACCCTTTTCCAGGCCATTCCCTCTGTTACAAAAGCATGTAGTCCATCAGTGTTGACCCACTGGAGAGATGGGGGACATTGGGAGGGGGAGGCACAATTTGGGGCTGAAGATGTTCTTTACTTTAGCCTTCTTGGTTTACCTGATTATATACATATGTGACCCCCAAAAAACAGAACATCCCAGTCCCTATATCCTCTCCTGGGACCAGGAACAACATTCCCATCCAATTTTTAAAAAGCCCCCCAGGCACATGGCATATTCCGATTCTTGATTCATGAATTCAGTTAGCTTCAAGTGCTTCTGTAGTTTTCTAAGGCTAAACTGAAGCTGAAGTCTTCCCCATTCCCTTCCTCATGTCCCCTAAAGGCATTCCTCCTATCAGTGGTAAACCGAAATTCAAATGCAGAAGAAACCAGAGAGGCAGTAAGATTTGGAACAATTACATGCCTCAATTTTTTTTTCACCTAAAGAGGCAGCTCCTTCAAACAAGGCTGAGATGCAGCCATGATGTGTTGCTATTGC
The DNA here is from genome assembly GCA_023783475.1 of Daubentonia madagascariensis. NCBI lineage: Eukaryota > Metazoa > Chordata > Mammalia > Primates > Daubentoniidae > Daubentonia > Daubentonia madagascariensis. Next base: position 33,444,613 of record JAKFHU010000485.1, on the reverse strand, counting down.
TAACGCTTTAACCACCTCATCTTACAGTGGAGGTTTCAGCAAAATAAGCTTCTCTTTCTGTAAATGGCTTCTTCTCACTGCACTTCTGTGGACAGTGTCTAATGGTGGGGTTGCCTTATTTTCTGGAACCAAATAAGCATTTGTTCCCACTAGCTGCTGGTGCCACTATTAATGAGCCGCACTGCTGTCCATTGCTGCAGGAGTCATTAGGGAAGCCCTGATAGAGTTCTGTTTATTGCCAGGGGAGGTGTCAGAGGCAGAGAAAGCACAGCTGGGGCTTCCAGGCCCCAGCAGATTGTGCAGTGCAGGCAGCCAGGGCAATCATTCTTGGACTTGTGAAGTCAGGACATAAATTCCAAGAGGAATAAAAATGGGTGAGACAAAGGATTTGGGGTCTATGATTTATGGTCATTTTTGAGGTTTCTGAAATTTTGAATAAGTTAAGGTAATATGGTGGTGCAATTTAAAGCACACTTCCTAAGGGGGTAGCAATTTGAGCAATGCCATATTAAGGAACCAACTAAGCTCTGAGCTGGTTTCCTTGTCAAAGATTGCACTCTCTGGTGCTCAGTAAATATGCATTGCAGGTGCTGTGGGTTGGCTGAACCAACAGGGAGATTATCAGAATGAATAGGGTCCATCAGAGTATAACATGCGCAGAATATAAGTTGTCACAAAATCCACTGGCCTCTTACCTATAAGACCAAACCAGTCTCTGCAAACACACTGGGATTGTGTGTAGCCAATTGGTTGGCAGAAAATACTGAATTTAAATAGAACATGGGACAGAAATAGGTGCTTCTCAGAACTTGCTTCAGGTGGGCTGGACTATCACAAAACATTTGCAGGTGCTAGTTTTAGATGAGGTTGCTTTTGGCTGGATAGATCTGTATGAGTTTGATAGGACTGCCATAACAAAACACAACTGGGTGGCTTTAGACAAGAGAAATTTATTTTCTCACAGTTTGGGAGGACAGAAGTCCAACAGCAAGGTGTTGGCAGGTGTAATTTCTTCTGAGGACTCTCTGCCTGGCTTGTAGATGGCCTTTCTTCTGTGTGCAGGCAACCCTGGTGTCTCTCTGTGTGTCCTAATTTCTGCTTCTTATAAGGATACCAGTCAAATTGGATCAGGGCCCAGCCTAATCACTTCCTTTTTAACTTAATCACCCCTTCAAAGTCCCTGTCTCCAAATACGGTCACATTCTGAGATACTGGGGACTACTGGGATTTCCCTGAATTTTTGGAGGTCAAAATTCAGCCCATAACATAATCCAAAAAGGAAATATATTGAGAAGAATGGGAGATGTGATTCTTTTTGTTGGAGAAGGGAGCTATAAATGTAGAAAGATAGAAAACTAGATTGGAATTGAGGTACTAAAGTGAAATTGTGGACACACACACAGATGTCGATGTGTACATATACATACACACATGTTCCCTACCTCTGGCCACTGAGGGGCTCAGGAGCAGCAACACTCCAATAGCAATAAGTGCACCTAGTGTTCAGATCTTAGTCCCTAAATGCTATTTTCCACCAAAAGGAATCAGGTTTGTTGTTGTTATTGTTTGAGAGATGGCTGTTTTCAGGCTTAGGGTAGAGAAGGTCTATGATGAGTCTGGAATATCCAATTTGAAGGGGTTTCTAATGGCCAAATCTGGGACTATATGAGCATCAAAATGAATGATGATGGTAATGGATTACAACTCACTGAGTAAGTAGGAATCATTGAGTCCACACATATATAACTAATTAAATGAATAAATAAATGAGGAGAGGAGAAAACTTTTTCTCATAGTAGAATGTCAAGGAATAAATGGAGAATGAATGATGGAGTTAGAAAATCACTACTTGGCAACCATCATAGTAATAATTAATTCAGCAAAGAAATGTCAATGGATACTGAGACTAGAGCGCCAAAGTTTGATGAGATAAGGCTATATACATAATTTCAAAATATCTCCTGAAAATACTTATTAATTATGAAGGCAAAAAGAGGTACTGTATAGGGGAGAAAGCTGGTAGATACCACCTTAATCAAGTGATCAAAGTTAGTATCACCAGTAATGACACAACTCTCGACTGAGTACCATCTGATGGGATGCAATGAGAGGAACACAGTGTCACTTTTGTGGTTTTTCTGCCCAAAACACGTACTTGAATCTAACCATGAGAAACATCAGACACATCCATATCAAGGGACATTCCACAAAGTAACTGTTCTGTAATCTTCAAAAGTTTCAAGGTCATGAAAGACAAGGAGAGTCTGAGGAAATAGTCCAGAATGAAGGAGATAACAATGCAACATGTCATCTGAATTGGACCTTTTAGTTTTCTAGAGGATAGTACTGGAAAAATTTACAAAACTTGAATGGTTCTCTAGATTAATTGGTAATAATGTATGTTAACTTCCTGATTTTGATGTTTGTATTTTGGTTATGTAGGAGGATGTCCTTGTTTATAAGAATTAAAGAGTAAAATGTTCAAGGGTGATATGGGGCATCACATTGGCAACTTATTTCCAAATGCTTCAGGAAAACAAGGGTTCTTTGTTCTAATCTTGCAAATTTCTTTGCATTTAAAATTATTTCCAAGTTATAAAATTATCTAGACAAAAAAAAATGAAGATAAAATAAAGATATTTTATTGCACAAACAAAAACTGAGAGTTTACTACCAGCAAACTGAGTAAAGGGAATTCTAAAGCACATTTTTTTCAGGCAGAATGAAAATAATCTCAAATTTGTTCTGTAAAATATAGATTCAGTCAAAAGGCTGCACTTAAGGACCTAGAAGGCCACATATGGCCTTAAGGCCTCAGGTTTCCCACCTCTGAGTTAGGTTACCCTGAAAATAAACAACCTCAGACTCTCCTAGACTTACAATACATATTTATTTCTCCTTCATGTTAATGTTGTCACTGTTGCTGCTCTGCTCCCAGCTATGGGTTAGCATCAGGTCTCCTTTCTCTGTCTTTTAATTTTGGGTCCCAGGCTGAAAGAGCAAACATCATGTGGGACATACCTTTCTCATGACAGAAGGCACAGGAGTGCAAAAGGCTTAGCTAAACCACACAATCAAGTGTAAAGCTCTGCTCCAATATGGCATACATCTGCTCACAGTCCATTGACCCAAGAAAGCCACATGGCCAAATCCAAAGTCAATGGGGTAGGCAATGTATAATCCTACTACAGGTTAGGAGAGAGTGAATTATTGAGAAAAATAATATAATTTTCTTAAGAAGTATGTTTCTAAATAACCTATGGATCAAGAAAGAAATCATAATGGAAATTAGAAAAAATTAAATTCATAATTTTAAAAATCCAACATATTAAAACCCTGGGATGCAGCTAAAGCAGTTCTTAGGGGAAAATTTATGCTTAAATACATACATTAAAAATGAAGAAAGAGTGAAAATTAATGGGATAAACGTTCATCTCAAGAAGTGAGAAAAAGAATGACTCCACAGTGGTTGTATCTTGGGAGGGGTACTGGCTGGCTAGGGGGTTGGAGTGAAAAGGAGAATTATTTTTCACTGCGTATCTTTTTTACCTTTTAAATTTCATACTGTGTATCTTATAATTTATTTTTAGGAAGACACAGTATCAAATATGACTTATAAGTGCATCCATTTCTTGTATATATTTGTTTTGAGGGGCTTGAAAAGAAAAAGAGGAAGAGCAAAAATCAGGCAAGTGTAGGAAGGAGAGAGGAGATATAACCATAGTGCAAAACAGAAAAAGATGAAAAGAATTTTGAAAGATTGCAACATACAACTCTACAGCAGCAAATTTTGAGTCAGAGAGAGAAATTATTCCTATCAAAATACAAACTATCAAATTTGAAGAAGAAACGAAAAACCAGAATAGATTACTTAACACAGAAGAAATTGGAAAAAATGTTTCAAAATCTATCATTTAAAAAAAAAAGGGGGGGCTGGGTAGATTCAGAGATGAATTTTATTTTTTATTTTTTATTTTTTTGTAGAGATGAGGTCTTGCTGTTGTCCAGACTGGTCTCAAACTCCTGGCCTCAAGCAATCCTCTTGCCTCAGCTAGGATTACAGGTGTGAGCCACCACACCTGCCCAGAGATGAATTTTATCTAACTGTTAAAGAAGAGATGATTCTGAAGTTATTCACAATATTCTAAGCTATAGGAAAAAATTAAAAGCATCCAATTCATTTTACAAAGCCAGAGTAACTTTACAACCAAAGCCCAATAAAAGAAGTACAAAAATAGGGAGAATTATAGACCAATCTCACTAATGAATACATATTTGCAGAAATTTTATATAAAATACCAGCAAATGTAATCTAGTGAAAAGAGCCAAGCAATATATGAAAACAAATCCGGTTATAACACAATCAGAAGGCTTTGTGGAGGTGATTCAGTATCAGGACATTTCTTAATAAAATCTATAATTTATGTAATGAACTTGCTGTTAGTAAAATGAAAAAAAAAATCTGTGATTTGAATAATGGACAAAAACCATGTGATCATATTAATAGATGCTAAAAAGGCATTTGGTAAAATTCCTCTCATTCCTAACAAAAACTCTAAGAAAATTGTAATAGAATGAGACAACTTGAATATGTCAAAAGCTATTTACTAACAGCAAGTATTATCCTACATGATGAAACATGAAAACAATTTCCATTAATATCCCTATTATAATTTGACTGGCAAATTAGAAAATAAGAAAAAAAGCTATCCTGTTTTCCCTGATGATATGATTACATACCTAGAAAACCCAAGAGGCTCCAGTTTAAAAAAAGTATCAGAATTAATAACAATTTGGTAATAGGAATGGATTTGAAATAAGTATAGAGACCAAGATCTTTCCCTGTTTAATGTGGAAATGGGAAAAAATATTGCATTTTCAATAGCAACAAAGCTAGTGAAACATTTAAATATATATTGAATAAGACCCAGGACATATAGAAAGAAAACTATAAAATATAATCAAAACACAAATGAAGAGCTCAATAAATGCAAAGGCATACCATGTTCTAGGATATAGAGACAATATTTAAATATTTAATGCAATTCCACTTAGAGTGCTCATAGAGTTTTTCCAACTTAGGTAAAATAATCTTAAATTTTATATAAAGGGTAACTGAGAAACCATGGAAAAAAAGAATGTCAAATATCAGAACTTACTGCTATAGGAATTATTAGATAGAACAGTGAAGCAGAACTGAGAATCCAGAATTTGTACACATGACAGGTTAATATATAATAAAGGAGGTATTTGAATTTGATAAATAAAAGACAGACTACTTTTTAAATGATGTTGGTTCAACTGGTTATCCTGCTGAAAGAAAGCAAATTTGGACCCTTATCTTACTTTGTGTACACAAATAAATTCCAGATGGGAAAGAAAGATAAATGTAAAAAATAAAATAAATATTTTACAAGATAATTTAGGAGATACTTGTATTTTTTAGGGATCAAGGAGAGTTTTTAACCAAGACTGGATGCCAGAAGTCAAAAAAGAAAGGATAAACATATTTGACTAAAAAAATTTAAAACAATTTTTTATATTATAAATGATACCATAAACAAAGTTCATGGGCAAATGCTAATATCCATAATGCAGATGGTAGTCAGAGTTAATTTCTATCAAGTTAATCTTACAAATTTTAGCTCTTATAAATTGACAAGAGAAATACTAGATAATGCAAATATAAATGTTTCTATTGCATTCCAATGGAAAAATGGGCAATAGATATGAAGAAAAGATTCACAGAAGAACAGGTCCAAATATCCAACAGCCATAAAAAGAATGCTCAAATTTCTTGGTGACCAGGACAGAACCACTGTCAGTACCTTCCTATAAACTAGAAAAGGTCCAGGCCCCTTCCTCTGCCCTGAACACAGTCGGGATGCTTGGTTTTGCAAGCCATTTGTGGGCTGGATTTCCGCCCTAACATCCCGTGCACAAACTGTATAGTGTATGCAGTGGCCCAGACTCAGAGAAATGCAAATGGATAATGAAATATTGCTTTTTATCCATTAAACTGGCAAAAACAATTAGGAAGAGTTATGATACCTGTTGCCAGCAGGGATGCGGGGTGAAATGTGCTTTCATCCATTGCTGGTGGAGATGTAAAGCGTTCCAACCATTTTGGAAGGCATTCTGGCAATATCTATTAAAATTAAAACTACATATTCCCCTTGACCCCAGGATCCTACTCTTAGGAATCTATTCCATAAGAATAAAAGTGCTAATTTGTAAAGACACGTGTGTAAGAATGTTTATTGCCATATTGTTTGTAGCTGCCAAGAATTGGAAACATGGTAAATGGTCATTAATCAGGGAATGGCTAAAAAATTAAAATATATTGCTCCACAGAATATTATATGGCCATTCAATGGAATGAATTATAGCCATACCAGATGTCTGAGAGAGATTTCTATGAGATACCGGTGAGTGAGAAAAATAAGATGCAATCTGATTCCATTATTGTAGAAAAGAACAAAAAAACCTCCCTACATATGTTGGTATATATGAAAACATGTGTGTGTGTGCGATTACAAAGGAAAATATATATGGACATAAATATATATGGACATCTAGGTTGTTAATGTCAGGGGAGGAGAGGAAAAGGGAACAGCTGCCCATAATAAAAACAGCAAGTGTGATATGATCCCATTCATGTAAAATTGTGGGAGTGTCTGTGCATAGGTGTGTTTATGTGTGTACATATATGTGTACATGAATACATGGAAGGATGTTCACCTCATTGTTGCTGGTTAGGATGGGGGGATTTCGGGGGACTTATGTTCATGATTGTATCTTTAGGTTTTATTCCAATTCTTCATAATGGATGTGCACTATTTTTATATCTAGGGAAAAGATGAAGTTATTTTCACTTTGAAAATAAAATAACAACAAAAAGCCAAGTAAACTCCAGACTCATAATACCAATGTGATTCAATAATGTGCACATTCTTATTTATTGTTGGTTTGAGGGGGCTCAGCTTGAGAAAGGAATGGAAAAGAATGAACAAAGGGAACACCTACTGCTCTGAAGTATTACTTCCATTGCAAATTATGGGGCAGTTGGGAAAATGTTTAAAGTTGCACATACATTTTTTATAGCACATCTTTTTGATGGCTTTACTGTGTCAGCAGAATTATTTGCTGCTTTTGGTACACTTAAAAACTTTTAGTAGAAGTGTGATATTTTTTGGTATTTGATTTTTTTCCTTGTGGTATATGTACTACAGTAATCTGGCTTTGAAATTCCCCACTTTCCCCAGAAGGGCACATTGGGGTGGCAGAAAGGCCATAAGAGAAGAAAGAACAGTATAAAGTAAAATAGGGGGAGACCTGTCCAATAGTGGGGGGCACTGACCCTGTGTTGCTTGCTGCTTCGAAGGTATATGGTTTTATCTGTTTAAGAAAGTAGTTTCTTCCCTGCTTTGCAGATAGCTAATGAAAATATTAATAGCGTTATGTGACATTACAAACCCAGTGTTGCAAATTTTAGATTTGAGAGTAAATTCATTTGTATGTTTTGAACTTGAAAGAAGAGTTATTTGGACTGGAGTTTAGAGAGTGGTAAACTTGTTGACCTAGTTTTAAGTCGAGGCTGCTAGTTAGTATAGGTTTGCTTTTATTCCTTTTACAAGCTGAGAAAACAAGGGAAATCTTTCCTGCCCGTAAAATGAGGATCCTGAGAGTATGTCTAAGGAGTTGTTGAGAGGCTTAGATGGGCTCATGTGGATAAAGTGATTTAGAACAGCGCTTGCGCTGGGGAAGCATTATCAGTGTGGCCCTTACTATGAATCCTTTCTCATTGGTCAGACTCTGCTGTCTGCTTGAACAGGAAGAACCTTAAAAAAATTTTTTTTGAAATGGTCTATGATATAAGGTATTGTAGTTTAGGATTCTGAGATACCATCTGAATTACTTTGTGGGTAATAGTTCACCCAACACCGTGAACTTGAGGGAACTAAATTCTATTTGATGGCAAAATTCAATCAATGGTTACTTATAGTCAACTTATAATGAGATTTAGGGATTTAATAGGATGTTAAAAATGCTCCTTTTTTTTTTTTTTTTTTTTTTTTTTAAAGACGGGGTCTCTTACTCTGTTGCCCAGGCTGGAGTGCAGTGGTCTGATCATAGCTCAGTGTAACCTCAAACTCCTGGACTCAAGCAATCCTCCCGCCTCAGTCTCCCAAGTAGCTGAGACTACAGGCGAGTGCCACCATGTATGGCTGATTTTTAAAATTTTTTTGTAGAGACAAGGTCTCACTATGTTGCCCAGGCTGGTTTCAAACTTCTGGGCTCAAGTGATCCTCCCATCTCAGCCTCCCAAAGTGCTAGAATTACAGGCATGAACAACCATGTCCAGCCTAAAAATACTTTTAATTTCTTTAAATAAAGTGTTTTTACAATAAAATCAGGCATTACTGATGCTCTATTTGGGATAGGACACATAGAAAGTTTAGTTCTGTGGATATCTAGCAGGTTCTATCAAGAATATCTTTTTCTGGCTGGGCGCGGTGGCTCACCCCTGTAATCCCAGCACTCTGGGAGGCTGAGGCGTGAGGATTGCTTGAACTCAGGAGTTCGAGACCAGCCTGGCATATGCCTGTAGTCCCAGCTAGTCACTACTCAGGAGGCTGAGGCAGGAGGATCGCTTGAGCCCAGGAGTTGGAGCTTGCAGTGAGCTACGATGACGCCACTGTACTCTACCCAGGGCAACAAAGTGAGACTCTGTCTCAAAAAAAAAAAAAAAGGATGTCTTTTTCTAATAATTAAGAAAAGAACATTTTACAATATTATGCTATGAGGATGAATTAAGGGGTTTGGCTCTTGGGTTTGGTGTTTTGTTTCATCCTGTTACAATGTCCTACCACCTATATGACCTCTATAGTTCTGACAGCATAGTGTTGGAATGCCATTACTAACTCTCTGTACCTCCTCCTCCTCCCTCCTGGAGTTTGAGATCAGCTATTGTGACCCACCCCTGGGAGAGCACTATTGGTGTTGGAAGGTCAGGAGCCCTGAAAAGAAGGCAGGGGAAGGCCAGGCCTCATTCCTCCGCATTTGCTGTGAGCCTGCAAGAGAAACCCCCTGCAGGGCTCCTAGATTTTAAAAGCACCCTGGTGAGTAATGACCTGGTGAGTAATGCTTCTGCAGAGCAAATGCAGAAGGACTGTGTCTCCCACCTCATTCCTTGTAAATCGTTACTTAAAATAGAAACCAGTTAAATGTGATAGCCAGTTGGTAGCCTGGATTTTCACTCCTAAGGCTCACCTACCTGCTTCACTTTTAGAAATGTTGTCAAGTAAGTTCCAGCCTGTTTTGGCACCCTCTCCTAAAGGGCATTGTCTGGGGGACAGATTTGTACCCTTTTCCCAACAGCTCCATATGCCCATGATGCATTTAAGGCATCTGCTCTCCCTTTATTCTCCTGATTCTAGAAAGAAGATTTGGAATAATTATTTGAGTTTTCATATAGTCTGTGCTCTGGGTACCTCTCTGCAGAGTGTCTGAAGCATAAATCTGTCTGTGACTTCCAGGCCAAATGAATAGTCATCCCAAGCATCAACCATCAGTAGGTGTGGCCTTTGGGGCTTTTCCAAAAGGCAGGGCAAGGCCTAGTCTGTGAAACAACATCTCAGTCCATTCTGCTTGGATGTTCAATTTCAGGTAATTGACCATCCAGGGGACATAAATATAGGCTATAGGTATAGCATGGCATCCACATAGGAAGAAGCAGAAGATATTATAGATTTCATAAGCAAAGAAATTAGCCTGGTGCATGTCATACATTGGCAGCGGAGTTGCACATGGCATGTCTCTCCAAGTTCTCAAAGCAGGGAGAATATAGGTTCCAAAGCATTGCCAGCTATCCCAGCAATCTAGGTACTGTGATCAAAGGGGATCGTTACATGCTAGGGCTGGTTTTATTCTTCTCAAGCCTTGCAATTCTTTCAGGCAAAACTGGAACAGCCAGGAAATTCTTGCTCCATGCATTGTTGAATCTACTGAATATAAGTTTCTGGCAACAAAAGAATTAGACTAGCAAGCAATTTGAGGTAAGTCTGTGTGGTTAATTTTTTGTTCTGCTCTCAATGAATAACAGATCTGATGCCAAAACAGCTTTGACTATGGAACTGGGCGTGTTTTTTCCACCTGACTCAGCATAGGTGATAGATAAATCCAATATGTTTTACTGCTCTAACAGTGTGTGGGATCATGGGTAATCTTTTCTCAGACGCAAGCTGTGTTCCCCACTCCCCCCAACTTTGCAGATGGACTCACCAAAGCTCAGAGAGGAAAAGGTGACTTGCTTTTATGAAACCATGTGCATTTTTGTTGATGCAGTGGAGCAATTTCTTTAATTTCAGCAAGGTAACCTAGCCATGGTCCTTACTCAACTGTATCACTCAGAAAGTATCCTAAAATCTGAGCAGTCAGGTTTTCCACTGCTGCATTGGTTTGACAGGTGGTGAATTCATTACATGTCAGGTGGTGACCATTACATGTCAATACCCTGATGTGGCATTGCTCTCTGACCGTCTGCCATGGACCTAATGCCATTCACTCATGCAACAAATATCTTGTGAATACCTACTACGATCCAGAATTTCATGACAAAAAGACTCATTTGTAATGTATTGGTGCCTTTTCAACCTTTTCCTGCCTTTCAGGTATCTATGTAAATAATTGCTGTTTGGCAGTTTCTTCTAGGGCTGGAACCAGCAGGTTTTCTCAACTTTGTGGCTTTCAACGGGTGGCTTCCCCACTAACCGACACTAGAGGGCGCTCAATTGCCAGTAACAAATTTGGGCACTGGCATTTTGGGCACTATTTCAAGACTGCTTTTACTCTTTTCAGTAAAGAACAGGAACTCCATCCTTCTCCCAGTGGGGCATCGAAAGATGAGACACACTAACCAGGACTAGACATTGGTTTCCATTAGGGCTTGCTTTCTTAAAATCCAGGCTTTTTACATCCGTGTTGTGTGTGAAATTAAAAAAAAAAAAATCCAGGCTTTTGAAATATCCCTGTTAACAGTGAGTAACTTGCTGGTAACTGCATATTCTGGATGTTACATTTAATCCCATTTTATTGCTGTCTAATGCATCTGTATCTATAATAATTCCATGATATCTCAAAAAGAAACTCTTGAAAGGACTGGCTCCGTTCTAAACCTCATAGCGTTTACAGACCAATATGGCTCTGCTTTTGCTTTCTGTCTTGTCTAATGCCCCTTTTTCTTTTTTCTTTTTTTTTAATTTCAGAATATTATGGGGGTACAACACTTTGGCTATATACATTGCTCATGTACTGCCCGTGTCAGAGCTACATAATGCCCCTTTTTCTTAAACACAGGCAAAGTCTTGTCTCCCATTTTGGCCCAGGATTATCTGGGTGGGTCACATTGTGTTAACCTCTGACTCCCCCTAACTCCACCATTCCTTGTCTTCTATTCTTTCCCTTTTTGTACCTTTTTAGCACCAACCAGTGCTTACTCTTTCATTCTCTATCTAAAGAGAAGGGAGAAATTTTTCTCAAGTGCTTACTATGTGTCAGTTACTCTTCTTTATGTCACTTAGTTATCACATGTAGAAGCTGGTATGGATAGCCCCATTTTATAGATGGGTAAACTGAGGTTCAGGATCAAGTCACCTGCCAGAGGTTGTGTACCTTGCAAGAAGTTGAGCCAGGATTTAGTTCTAAGATTTTCTGATTTTGCTTTCTTCGGTACCACCCTGCTTACTCGGACTTTCATACTCATTAATATTGTCATCAGTGTTTCCAGTCATATTCCTTGTCCTGTGCCTTGGTTTTACCAGGAGAAAGTTTATCCAAAATTCGTAATTCATGATCAAAACTAACTAAAGACATTATAAAAATGAGAAAGGACCTCAATTCTGATGAAATCGTCCCTCCCACTCTCATTATATCTTAGAATTAAAAAGAAACCAAAACTTGAGATAGGAGTAGCTTTGGTCACTAAGTAAAACAGGTTCTTGGTTCAGCCTGTATTATGACACTTCGCCTGAGGAGTCCCTCCAGAGTGGCTAATATGCAAGATTAAAATGCCTATAGTTGGCTTTATAGAAAGACCTTCTAGAAACCCTATGTCCTTCAGAATCACTGTTAATGAGCTCACTTGTTTGGTCATTGATAATGTCAATATTTCAAGCTTTTCAGGGTAAGGAATTTCTAACTATGTTACTTGGTATGAAGCAAGAGGCTAACATGAATATAGAATCGCCTAATTGAAAATTGAATCCCTTCCAATAGAATGCAGTTCTAAAGGAGAAAACAGCCATAGATATTTCTGGGTTAGTGGGCTTCTGGCATTTATTATGAGTGCAGATTTTTAAAAAAAATCTTTATTGAGATATAATTTATATACCATACAACACACCCATTTAAAGTGTATAGTTCAGTGGTTTTCAGTGTATTCAGAGATAAGTGCAGCCATCACCACAATCAATTTTGTAACATTTCATCACCTCAATAAGAAACCCTGTATCCTTTAGCTATCACCCTCCTATTCTCACATACCTGACCCTCCAGCCCTAAGTAACCACTAATCTACTTTCTGTTTCTGTGGATTGCCCTATCCTGGAATTTCATGTGAATGAAATCATACAGTATGTGGCGTTTTGTGACTGGCTTCTTTTTTTTCTTTCTTTCTTTTTAGAGACAGGGTCCCACTCTGTTGCTTGTGCTGGAGTGCAGTGGCACAATCATAGTTTGCTGCAGCATGGAACTCCTGGCCTCAAGCGATCCTCCTGCCTGAGCCTCCCAAAGTGCTGGGATCACAGGCGTGAGTCACCTCACCTGGATGTGACTGGCTTCTTTCATTTAGCATAATGTTTGTTTTCAAGATCCATTCATGTTGTAGCACGTATCAGTACTTTATTCTTTTTTATGGTTGAATAACAATTTATTATATGGGTATACCACCTTTTATTTATCCATTTATCTGTTCATGGACATTTGGGTTGTTTCCGTCTTTTGGATCTTATGAATAATGCTGCTATGAAATGTTATGTAGAAGTTTCTGTGTGGACATATGTTTTCATTTCTCTTGGATATATACCTAGCAGTGGAATTGCTGGGTCATTTGCAGAACTGTGGGGCTATTTTCCAAAACAGATAGACCATTTTATAATGCCATCACCAGTGCATGAAGGTTCTGGTTTCCCCACATCCTTGACAGCACTTGTTAACTGACTCTTTATTTTTTTTATTTTTTATTTTTTTTTAATTTATTTTTTTAATTTCAGAATATCATGGGGGTACAACATTTTGGCCATACACATTGCCCCTGTTCTTCCCGTGTCAGAGCCACAATCGTGGTCATCCCCCAAACTGTGCTCCCCGCATCCATTCAGTGAGAGTTTTTCCCATCCCTTCCACCCCCCTCCCGCCCGCCCGCCCTCAGATGAATGTTATTGCCCTGTGTGATGTAAGTGTTCATCAGTTAGTACCAGTTTGATGGTGAGTACCAGTGATGCTTTTAACTGACTCTTTAATTATAGCCATCCAATAGGTGTGGAGTAGAGATTTTTCTTTTTAATAGGGAGGGATTTGTACCACTAGATTTAGTTATTTATGCTTTTATTTATTCTTTCAGATACCAATTATTAACTGCTAGGCCTTGGGCCAGGCTCTAGAGACTTCAAGGTGCCATACTGGTCTCCACACCTTGTGGGTAGGGAAACAGAAAATGAGATACACCAAAATACAAGTATTTTAATAGAGCTATGGATAAAACTCTGCAAAAGCCCAAAGTAGCAAGTGACTCATTTCAGATCCGTTTAATCCAAATAGGTTTCAAGCAAGCTGCTAAATGGGTAAGATTACAATATTTAATATCAGCTTCATAAAAAGCCTTTCTAGAAACATGACAGCTTTTAGAGTTGCTGTTAGCTTTCCGAGTGCTTGCATCTAGAAACTAGCCCTGATTTTCAGAATTGTCATTGGGTTCCCACTATTACAATATGGCAAGTGTGTGAATTTTTTGTCTGTTGTACAGGGATAAAATAAGTTGCATCATCCTTTGATTAGTGAGAACTGAGAACATGTGACGACTTTGGGAATCCAGTTACTGAAAATAAATTTCCTTTGCTGCCTAGGTCTTTAATAGTCCCATTTTATTGGAGTTTTGCTTTTCCCCTTACCAGAACCAATTACTTCCATTTTGTTCCTTCGCCCAGCAGTCCCACCTCATTGATTTCCCCTGCTTCCTTCCTCTACTCATTATTTTCTTTGGGATTCAAGACCCTTGAGAGGCAGCACCTCTCTGTCCCAGAACCCAAATGCTGCATTGGAGAAGTTGTCCTTAGGCTGGCTGCCCCTGTTGGCTCAGATGCATTGAAAATGCACTGGGCCCTTTCTGGACTTTAGGAACATTTTCTCACCTCCTTCTCTTTTCCTCTGGGGTAGAATAAACATGGAGTTGAGAGGTCCTTTTGCAGCTCTGCAGGCCACAGTTCATCACCTGAGGCTGCCAGGGAATAGAAAACACCTGCTTTAATTCAGCAGGCCTCTGTCTCTCTCTTTGCCAGAGTGGGGGACATTTTAGGTCCTGTGGCTTCTGTCCATCTCTCCTGCTGTGGACACCTATTTTTATATGGTGGTGTAAATATCTGCAGAACAACAAGACTTAATATGCCCTCCTGTGCTTGGCTTGTAGACTTCTCCTGGATGATTCCTGCCTAATGACAAAGTAGAAGCCTGAGGTCATGTAAATGGTATGAGTGAGGGAAACAGGTGCTTAGGAGTGTCACCACATTTAAAGCAACATGGTAGAAAGCCCTCTTTGGGGGCCCTCAGGGCAGCCACCTTTGCAGATGAAAAGAAGCTTCTTTACCCAGGAAGTGGCCAAGGGGGTGAATTTTCTTTCTTCACGCGTGTGTCTATAGTCTTGGGGGAGTTTTGTTCATGCATGTCTTGGTCCCTCTCCATGGTGGTGATGGGGGACAGGTTTTTCCCCCTGTTTCATTCTGTCCCTCTCTGCAGGAGGCCTTGCCAGTTGCTTTGACTTAGGGCCCAGAAGCTACCAGGATTTTAGATATGGTGTCCACGTGGGTGGGCTGAGGGAGGACTTGGCAAATGTGGACTTGGCAGGTAGAGGAGGGTGTAAGAGAGAGGAGTTAGCTACCTTAAAAAAATACACTCTGTGAGAACTTTGCAGCCAGTGGCTCTATCAGGATGAGGAAGCCTAGGCCCACTTGAGATAGTCTGGCATTAGTGAGAGAGAAAAGGGGCTGGGCCTGTCCCAGAGGAGGCTGTGATTACTCCATGTGATTTGAGTGGAGAAAATTCCTGCATAAAAATATCCCATCCACTGTCTTTCCTGGTGCCTGCGATTCTAATCAAGCCACTGCTTATTCAAGACCAGCCTGAGCAGCATTGCCAGAGAGAACCCCTCTCTACAAAAAAAAAAAAAAAAAAAGCAACTACTGAGGAGGGAAACTCCTTTAATCCCATTCAGAGCTTGTCCTGAGGGAGAGGGAGGGGATTAGTTGGAGGGGATTTGGAAGAGGCCACCATGAAAGGTGGAGTCCACAGAGAAGGGAGCAGTTGCCCCTGGTGGTGGTGGTGGGGTTGGTTCAAGAGAGAATCCCAGCCTTTCAGCCTAGGCCACCCACCATTCCCCCAGGGGAGAGATTTATACCAACATTGGAGAAGGGTAAGCCCTCCCCCTCCACAGAAGGTCCCAGTGCTTTGGTGGCTTCCAGCCCTCAGGCCTTGACCTTGACTTCCTGTTTCTCCACTGGAGCATCAGCCTGGGTGCCTTTCTTGTCCCTCAAGCCCGCAGTGTGTCAGGCACCAAGTTCTGCAGGTTCCACTTTCTTAGAAGTCCCTGGTTCTGCCCTGTATCTTCACCCTCCTGCCTCAGCCTGGGCTACTGCTGCCTCCTAGCAGGGTCCCAGGCCTCCAGCTCAGCCTCCTCCAATCCATGGTTATGCTGCTGCTGAAATGAACTTTCTAAAAAGGCAAATCTCTTCATTTTCCCTCCTGGCTTAAAATCTTCCACTGTGGCCTGATTGCCTCCCCAATAAAAGGCCACATTTCTTAGTAGTGGTGCCCCTCCTGCCTTTCTAGTGTTTTCTCCCTCACTCGTCTCCCTGTGTAAACTACCTACCTACCAGAGGGATCCTCTGAAATCACAATGCCCTCTCCCACTTCCCCAAAGGGGCTGCCATCTCTGTAGGGATATCCTTTCCTCCAGGTCATCTGGGACTCAACTCAGGCATCACCTTTTCTAAGAAGGCAACCCTGATCTTCCAGCCAGGTTGGTGCTCTTCCGCCTCCTGGCTCTGTACTGTGCCCGCCTGCTCTCCCCTTTCAAATCTGATCCCTTTTAAAGGTGGGGATAGTCTTAGGTCTTTCTGTAACCCAAGGCCCAGCAGTAGAGAATCTACAAATATTTGCTATATGAATTAGCTGTTGCTAGGTTATATTTTTGGTCTGGAAGGCCTTTTACCCCTGGCTCATTTCTAAGATCTCCCCAGGCAAGGCCCAAATAAGATGGGGCCTTCTCCATGAAGCCTTTCCCTCTCCCAATGTTAGAACTACTCATTCCCTCCACTGAGGTTCTTTGACATGTATCACTCACTTCTCCTTGGTTTTATTTAAATTTATGAAAATCTCAATACCTTGAAACCCTGGAAAGCCCAAAGGAGTGAAGGCACTCAGCAAACACCCAAGGATGCATCCGTCGGGGTTATGGGAACCAGGCCAGGGAAAGAAGAGTGACTGGGCAGGCTGCTTTTCCCTTTTAAGTCACATCAAGTAATTGCGCTGCTTGCTTGTAGGGGTGGGCCTACTATCTTTATTCTCTCTCCAGATGGATGGAAATTGCTTTTTGAGGGTCGTTTCCATGTCTGGTTTATTTTTATTTTGCCACCTGTGCCTAGCACAATGGCTTCTGCAGAGAAAGCCTCCAGTGAATGAGCGAACGAGTGAACTAAGTTAGTGGGAAGCAGGGAGCATTGTTTCTATTTGACTCTACTCTGAAATACGAGGTTTATAGGGCTGCCCTTGGGAGCATCTCCCATAGCCAGACCTTGATTGTGTGTGTGCGTGTGTGTGTGCACTTTGAGATACTGTGAAGGGTGTAAGAACCCCTCAGCCCACATTCCTGCAGGAATAAAGAAAACCAGACTACAGTTTTGATGCGCCCACCCCCCTTTTTTTTTCAGAAGAATCCCTCTTCAGCTCAGTGCCTAGAACATGCCAGAGCTGGTTCTGGATCTCAGGGAAGCAGCCATGGCCAACCAGCTGCCAAGGCCGTGACTGGTGGCTCTGTGGATAAGCCGAGGGATTGAGGGTGAGTTTGTCCTTGTTTTTCATCTCCAGAGGACTTTAAAACTCCTTCAGCTCCCAGAGCCCACTAGGAACTGCGTTTATTTTGGATGGGTTTTGTGGCACACTTCCCTTTTCAAATGAACTCTTGGCTGTTTAGAAGGCTCGTGTCTCCTTTCTTTACTTCTCTCTCATGTTTAAATGTGCCTTTAAAAAGTCAGCTGGAAGGATCGGCACTTGCTACAGAAATGCCATTCTTTCCTGCTTCTGGATGGGCCTCTTCTCATAGCTTTGTCTAATTGTCTGCTGAAACAGCTTTCAGACTTTTTAAGAGTAAAGATAGATGGGTGCTTCTTGTGGTTTAGATCGTTGGGTCCTTTGTTGCACCCGATATTCCTTCAGATGGGTGGCATTCAACAGATACTAGAGCTGGGCCAGGGAGTTTTGCTAACTGACTTCAAGACTGAATTTGAGAAGGCTACACGGGATGAATTACCATGATTGAGAATGTTAATTCTTTCCCTGGTCACACACACTGTCTAGTGCAATGCTGTACAATAAAAATCCATCATGAGCCACATGTGTAATTTAAAAGTTCCTAGTAGCCACTATAAAAAGTAAAAAGAAACAGATGGAAATAGTTTTAATAACATTTTATTTAACCCAGTAAATCTAAAATATTATCACTTCAACATGTGATCAATATAAAAATTATTAATAAGATAGTTTACCTTTTTCTTTGTACTAAGTCTATGAAATCTGGTGCATATTTTGCACTTACAGCACATCTTAATTGGGGCTAGCATATTTCATGTGCTCAGTAGTCACCTGTGGCTTGTGGCTCCCTTATTGGACAGGGAAGCTCAACACTCTTTAGGAAGGATGAGAAAGTGGTTATTCTGAGTCCATTCTGCCCTCCAAATTAAGCTGACTAGCTAAATCAAGATGAAAGAGATGGGGTGGGTGGAGTGTATTTAAATATATGAATATCTACAGAGCATTAAAAATAGGATTTTAAAAGTGTTTTCATATCACAATCAGCAAGAGAACTTTTTTAGGTTTACATAGTTACATGACCCCTCACTGAAACATTCCAGTTTATCATTTTATTCTCATCAAGGTTGTTCATTTGCTCATTTTTCATGAATGAATGAATTTAAAAAACTAAACGTGGATAATTTCACTTTCTGTTTTGTGCTCTTATTCAGATTCCCTACATGTCTTATGCTATCAGAAAAGAATTAACTCCCTCTATAAAAAATAATCAGCATGTATTGAGAGCTTGCTATGTGTCAGACATTTGACATGTATTACCTGATTTAATCCTGGCAAGTAAACTTGCTGAAGATAACCCAGCTGGTAAGTGGTGGACTTAGGCAAGTGGATTCCAGAATCCACACTCCTGACCATATACATCACTGTTAAATTTTAATATTTAACATTCTCCAAAACTCTGTTTAAGGCTCCTGTCTTCTTTAAACATGTCTTCTCTATACTCCCTTGCTTTTGAACATTTTGGCAAAAAATTTGTGTCTTTTTGATCTATGCTATAAAAACCAAAGTTAAAATAATAATTCTTTTATGTCCCAGAATTGATAAAAGGTGAATTCACAATAATTATGTTTATTTAAAAGTCATAACTATATTGACAGAGTTAAAATGACATTCCATTGGGTTACAAAAAGCAAGGCTGTCCTTTTTTTTTTAAAATTTACTGTCTTTAATTCACTATTTTTCAACTTAATCATTATAAAATGTAATTTAAATGTTAAAGTTCTGGATTAAAATTTCTCAAGGTGAAGACAGATCTGATCTGCCATTTTCAAGTACACCAGGTAAATTAGAGATTATGCTGGTTTCTGCATCCAGGCCTTAACACAATAAATGATAAGTACATGCTTAGAGTACATATTTTTCTTTACTGTGTAATACAAATTTGTTTTCCTTCAATTCTGCCATTACATTGTAAATCTTATTCAGGGCAGGCTCTGCATTTCCTACTTCCTTTATCAAACTGCATATATTAAAATATGTTGTTGTCTTCCAATCTGAATTGCTGTGCCTTTGATATCTCAAAGGGGTTAGTGGGAGTTCTGACTGATACTTCAAACTCATACTTCTTGTCAGAATATAGCTTGCTTTTTAATGATGTCAAGGCCCATCCACAGGCAAAGTACTAGCTTTTGAACCAATCCCTTGACAAATTAATAAAGAGGGGATTTTTCAAACTTTAATTTGAAGTTTGAAATTTTTAAAAGGAGATAACTTTTGCAAACTGTAACCTCTGCCAAGATGCTATGCATAGAATTTACAAAGGAATCTGTAGAACTTGACACTGCTATTTAGCTAGGTGGAGAGAAAGAGTTAAAAATTTCAAGTCTATTACAAACATACTGATTCAGCCGTCTTCTGTTCATCTGTAACTCTAATAGTGAATAGAGTTGAACTCTGAAAGTTCTGGGACATTTTATTTTTTATTTTCATTGTATTCCTTACCTTGAGAGTGGCTTTGAAGAAATGGCAATTTGGCATCTCCTGTCCCCTTTTCACCCCTCCCCCACGATCTTAGCTATTTGACCTGATTAAACAGCTTTGGAACGGTAGCCAGACTTCTGTATGCTAACGAGGCCCCTGTCCTATTCGTGATTTAATGCGATTTCATCCACCCCGAGCTTCCCAGCGCCCAGTGGAAGCCTGACTTCGCAGAAGTCTCCCAGTTTTGTCAGGGGTTCGCCAGTGAAGAGTTCACACTGACTTGAAGTGAACACCGACTCTCTCGAAGCCTCGGGTCACCTCAGAATATTCATTAGTAAATTCTTTTCACCTTCTAAGTAGTGAAAGGTGACGCCAGAATCGCGTCCTGCCACTCCCAGAAAGGGACTCTGACAACACCCAGACTAGGTTCTACAGCTTCTGCCTAGTTACTTGCTTTCCTGGTAGCAGAAAGCGTTTGCAAAGGTTACCTTAAATCTCCCCTATCCCTAAGCCTAACGGTCAGAGCTCCAGGTCCCACTTAGCTCTCCAGCCGACCGGAATCTGATCATTTCGGGTTTCTGGTGTAGAGGGGAGAACAGAACGGGTGGTAGTGGGGAACCGCGCAAAGTGACCACTGCACATTACGTAAGGAAAGCTCTGGCTGCAGGAGGGAGTGAGCCTGACATTGAGACATTCCAGGGGGAGGGGAGTTGCTGTCCCGGAGTCGCCAGGAACAGAGGCGGCAGTTCCAAGAAACTGGAGAGGAAGGTGGCCGAGATAAAGAAAACACTTCGGGAATAAGAATAGTAAAAAGCCGCAGGACCCAGAGCGTTAGCAAACGGCAGGACACGTGCAGTAATTTGTTAGAGAAAACGGCAGGCTTCCAACTTTTGCACTGGAACACGGGGATTTACCCTTTGGGGGATTAAAAACGTTGATACGCAAAGCCAAAAGCTAATGAATGGGATTCAGTGGTTTGTTGGCAATATTTAAATATTTCTGTCCAGGAGCGCGAACTCTCTGCAGTTATTTAGAAAAGTGGGGACTTAAGCCAAACTATAATATTCTCCCGTGCATCTTCACTTTCCCCAATCCGAAAAGGAGCTGCTAGAGCGGTACTGCCCCTTTAAGACCTGCTTGCTCTCGGGCTCTACAAAAGGGAGTGACCTCTGGGCTTTGACAGCTCCCCTAATAACTACCAGCGCGCAGGCCCCGCCCACCTGGCGACCAGCCGCGCCGATTGGCCAGCGGGCCGGTATCCCGTGCTCTGATTGGCCCGCCGCTTCCCCTGAGCGAACCTTTAGAACTCTGAGACAGACAATATTCTGTTACATTGTAGCAAAATGGCGACTGTCATTCACAACCCCCTGAAAGCGTAAGTAAGACTAAAAAATGTACATATTCCGCGTGGTTTCAATATGAAAAAAAAGGCGCCTTCTGCGTGCCGAGCGCTGCCAATGCACCGCGCTTGCAGGCGCCTCCAGCCGCGGCGGGGCTTCTCTCTTCTTTCAGCTCTTACTTCTTCATCTTCTTTTTTTTTCCCCCAACGCGCAGAAATGTCAGGAGATGCAATTAACAAGAAGAAAATTGTTACATTTGTGTTCTGCGAAATTGGCTGACTGAGGTGGGGGTGAGAGAGAGGGGTTACCGGCGGAGAAGCCAGGCGCTGGAGCGCTCTGCAGCTAGGGGGGTCGCGGGCGGCTCGGGGACTGCACGGTCCCTGGAGTCCCACGCCTCGCCCGGCGGCGAGCGCGGCGCGGGGGGCGGCCGAGCGGGGGGCTAGCGCCGGGCGGGGGCCGCCTCGGTGCACTTGGCGGAACCCCGCGCCCCCGGAGCCCGCGGTCCCCGCCCCGCTGCTCGGTCCGCCGGGTCCGGCGGACGGACCGCGGCGGCTCCGGAGTTTGCAGGGCGCTCTCCGCCTTCCGATCGCTCGCGGGGAGTTTGTGCAAACCTTCCGGAGTTGGGAGGACCGCGGGGGGAGCTGCGGGTCCCTGGAGTCCTGGGGCCCAGGTGGTTGCCCGGGGCTTTCCCCCGCAGACCCGGATCTTGAAGGCGCTCCGGGCGGTCGCCGGTGTGTCTGCGTGTGTGTTTGTGAGCGAACTGGCCGTAGTAAATTAACGACTTGGGTTAACTTGGGGTTGATTTGGAGGCAGGGAAGCTGCAGGTCTTATGAATGGTGTTCTCGCCACCTCTGGGCGAAAAGCCGAGACGGGCGGAGAGGCGGTTTGGGGCTCTCGGCTGGAGTGGGCTGCTTCTGCTTCGACCCGAGCGAGGGGCAGGTGCCTCTGGCCGCCTCGGGGAGACTTTGAGCGGTTGCCCAGATCCGGGACGGAGGGGGGCGGGCTGGGCGAGGACTCGCGGGGGCCAGTCCCCGGGTCCGATAGCCAATTCCTGCCTGCCTTCCTTCCTCCTCCTTTTCATCCTGGCTTCCTTCCTTCCTTCCAGTCGGTGGAACTGTTAAGCCGCCAAGTCCGCTCGCGATCGCGGAGCGGGGGGTGGCCTCGAAAAACTAATGTCGCTCTAAAAGGGGTGCTGTTGGCAATGATGTTGGCAGAGGGTGGCTCCCTCCGTATCGCGGCGCGACGTGGGCTCGGGGTCCGCGCCCCTTGGACCAGGACTTCCCCGCCCGGTTAGAAGCCGCAGGCGAAGGGAGAGGGAGGTGCGGGGCGGAGGAGTGTTTCGTGCTGAATTCTTCCCGGTGCGTGGCCAGTGTCGACCCCAGTTCTTTTAACTCCGCGCATCCGCGTCCTCACCCCGGGCTCCTCCTGGAGTTGAAAAGCAGGTTCGCTCCGGGGGGCGACAGGGGGGTTCCTGTCGTGCAGGAACGCGCAGGGAGAAGCGGACGTGTTTGCCCCAGTTCATCTCGCACCAGTTCATCTCTCACCAGTAATAAGGAACAGGGGTAGGAATGACCCAGGTTGTGGAGTATGCTTATATTAAGGCTGCCGTTAAGAGGACATTGGAAGCTGAGGCTGATCAGAGAGGAGCTCCCGGCTCTAGTTCTCACTCGGTAGCTCGGATACACTGCACTTGAACGCCACAGCGTTTCGCCTAAGAAAGAAAATGTTTTATGGCCGAATAAATGGGCGTAACTTCACCGCATCCTCGTTCCCGGTTGCTGTCGCCGCAACACCGCTGATGCTGTGAGTTGCTGCCGAACCCACGGCTGATTGGCAGTTTCCCCATTTCCAGCCGAAATCACATAGCCGGGCTGATGCCACCTGGTAAACTCAAGTTACAGAATCTATTTCACATGTGCGCTGGGTTTGTTTTCTCTTGAGAAAGCCGTACCCTTGTTACACCCGAGCACGCTTTTGCGCTGGTGGGCGCAGTATCTCTACGCTCCAGGATTCCCCCAGCTACAGGATTTTTTTTTTTTTTTGACATAGAAGGGTGAGTGTTTGGGGAGGGAGTATGTAAGGGTGGGGCTAGAGGTGGGGGAAGGGATAGAGAAGCGGGAAGAGGGTGGCCGAATCCTGGCTGGTTGGTGGAATTAGTTCTGAATTGTACTTTGTATAATTAGAAACAGTTGCAATGTGATGTATTTATAATTCTGTGTCGCCACACACACGGACACACTAGCATACACACAACATCCTTGTGTGCTTTTCCTAGGTGGGAGTTGAGGGGTCATTTATAATTAGCCGCTCCTTTTGCATCCCAACCCCTTTCCCTTGGGGTAGCGGGTGTAAACGATACCCCCGACCAGGCGAACCTCTTGCGCCCTGGACGGTTTTTAACAACTCCTAACGTAGGAGCACACACGTTGTTATTGGGAGACCGACACCATCTGCCTTTATTTTTTTAAACAACCTGTTTAATAAAACATCTTATATATTTCATTTGTTTTTAAAAGTTGCTGATCAGGAAACAATACACACGTGAATAAATTATGCATGGGATAAATTAGAACAAAGCGCAGAGACGCATCAAGCCGAGGGGATGGTTGGTGGTGCAGGGAGGCGGGGGAGCGGGGAGAATGGTTTGGAGAGCTATGTTTTTATTCTCATGTGTCCCTCCTGACAATGAAACGGAGCTGAACGACATTAGCATTTTCTCTGTGTGCGTTCTTTCTCTCCCTCCTTAAAAAAGAAGAAGAAAAAAAAGTCAACACCACGGACGCCCCCTACAGAAACTGGTCACACAAAGGTTTCCTCTAGGATTGGGGGATAAAGTGGTGGTAGTTAACGTGCTGGGAAGAAACAAGCTCAGGGTTCCTGCAACACCATGTAGGGTCTGTCTACTCTGAGTGTGGGCTATTTTTCACTATACTAGCTTTTTCCGTCTGGGACATTCAATAATTCAATTAGCTGGGGTAACTGAATGGCACAATTTGAATCTCATTGCTTTGGGGTCTTCCTCAGGGCCCTGAGCTCCTGAAGCCACATCTCCTGTCTTAGCAGTTTGGCTTTCTTCCTGCCTGCCTTTGATCTCCCCTCAACTCCCTTTCTTTTCCCTCCTTGTTGTACCCTTAACTCCCTTCCTCTCTGAAGCTGACAGCCTGGCTTCTCTCTCTGTTGTTGCCTTTAACATCTTATTACTGCCCAACAGGGTGTTAGAGGCAGAAACAGGAGCCGCCTGGACTGATCAGATCACAAAGGGGACGCGGCAGGTGGCCCCACAACCAAGTAGTCACATCTGGACAAATAGAATTTAAAAGCACTGGTGGACACGTATGATGTGTAAATGTGTATTACACATTATTTAATTTAGCAGCTACATTGAGCAAAGATGTATGTGAGTCACCCTCATTGCTTACCTATGCAAGCAAGATAAGGCCCATGTAGTGAAGTAAATACATGAAGGTAACATAAATATGGATTTGATAAAGGTCTGTGTATAAGTTAGTTCCATTACATATTGCATTCTGGTCGATTTCTGCATACCTAGGAAACATGCTTTTAATATAAATTCTAATCTTAATACTCTAGTTCAAGTAAACCACCTTCCCTTATATCTGTAATCAGCACTTTAAACAACTGTTTTATTAAGTTATCGTGGATTGTATGCATTTGACTGGGAATGTCTGCCACCTTCTGCCAGACTTGATCATGCACATATGTATCTATTGTAACTGCCTACTTAGAAAAGAATAATTGTTATTATTATTTAATTATTTCATATAAACCATCAGGGTTTTACCTCAAGTAACTATTTATTTATAAAGAATGAGACAAGTAAACTATTTTGTCACGCTTATAGCTGAACACACATGTACATAATTGTATTGAAACTTTTTTTTGTAAGGCGTTATCCTTGCTTGGAGGTGTGTGTTTATATCCCTGTTTTGTTATTAAGGACACAACTCTGGGAGAAGTAAATATACTTACTTAGCCAAGGTCAAACAGCAGGTCATGTGTGCAGATGGACCTCAAATTTCATCTCTTTCTACAGTCTATGAGCTGGATATAGTGTATTCTAATCTAAAGTGGTTTTGAGCATGGGAAAGTTAGAAGCCAGACCTCACTCTTGCTGTGGCACTCAGTTTAGATATCAGAGAGGAAAGGGTAGGGGGCCACATTCCTGGTTCTAATCTCCTCTTAGCTCTTTCTGTTGGGGTGGGGGCATGTGGGTAGGTACTAAGTAGACAGCATTGGGGCTGGGACTTTGTGAACTTGCTGCCTTTTATGGACATTATTTTAGCCTCTTATGAAAAAGGACCCTCAGACATTTTAAGCCAACAGATTCCTAAGAATCACCTTCTCCATCTGCTTCTGGTTGCCACTGTAAATAATGTCCCAAATTCTCCAAACTTCGTTAACACACATTATTTTTCAGCGGGATGAATGTCTGATTTTGATAGTTTTGATGAGATATTCATAAAGGAGATTCATTTTTGCCAGAACCCAAGTGAAGGCATTGTCACAGGGCAAACCTCTGAAAATAGCCTGGCCTGCAGACCTCATGGGAGACATCCAGGATCACCAGTGGAATGGGAACTGCTCAGGCCCATAAGGTTGGCTTAAAGTCAGAGTCAACTTGGAGACTTCTCATTCTGTCTTTTTGGAATCATGAAGGTAGCTGGAATTTGGATACATCTGAGAAAGACCATAACGTTTAAAACTGTTTTAGAGCTGCCTGCTCAGATCAATGTGAAAAATAAAAATGCCATGGTCAGCACATTTTGTTTTGAGCTTGCACTACAAAAAGAATGGAAACTGAGGCTGATGTTTCAGTTCTCTAAGCGCAGCCACGCTGATAGTAGTGGTGGTGGGGGCTGGGTCATAAAAGGGCACCAGAATCTAGGCCTGTTTATTATCCCAACCTCTGCAAAGTAACTTTTGTGGTTTTTGAGTGTTTTGAAAGTCACTAGAAGACAGAAATGTAGCCAAATGTGGCAAACCTCTGGCCAAAAAAATCCCACAACCACTGAAATATTTTTTGCCCAGCCGTGGTTTTCCATTAGGGGTCTTATATAAGCGTGACCCTAGTTTTAAATAGTCTTTAAATATGAAGGTATTTAACAAGGAAAGATAAAGAGTGGGCTTGGGTGGGAGGAGGGGAATAAGTGGATAAAACCACGGTGTGGTCTGGAACTGCACAGAGACTATTGTTTAACTGCAAGAGAGACGGCTACGATGATCCATTGCAAGTCCCAAAGTTTTCTAGTTGTCTGAGTGACTGCGGAGAGATGAAGTGTTGTGAAGTTTTTGTAATTTGTTTTTCTCATTGGTCCGGTTACTGGTGTTTCACAGTCTGTCAACCCATATGGATGGATGGAGCAAGCATCGTAAAACTGTCACTGACGGAAGGGTTTTGAAGCTGTGATTTGCATTAGAGTTTAAAAGCAGTGGTTAGGAGGTGTGGGGGGGGGTGGGAAAAGAGGAGCAGACTGTGGAGAATTTCTAGGTTGTATGTTTGTGAATAGTAGTGGTGGTGGGGGAGGTGGCAAGGGAAGAGAGAGGAGCCTTGAGGAGGCTAAGGTTTAGGGGCTATGGGGGAACCAGGGAGGGGTGAGGGGATTAGGTTCAGAGCTCCTAATAATGGGGTTCAAATAGCCCACATTGAGTCCTCCACAACCCAGGCCTCAGTCCTTAGCCAGGGGAACAATGATGGCACATGTCTAATCCCCCTTTGCACGCTCTCCTCCCTCCCCGAATCCAAGGACTGTGGTCATCTCAGGTTGCTGTGAAATGATGAGTTTTTTTGTTGTTATTCACCTTGAAAATCTGCTGTTTGTATTATCTGCAATTGGAAGCTCCATCAGAAAGTTTTTCCCATCCCCAAACTTTCACCTGCCGTTGGCGTGGCCCAGTCTCAAACTCTGTCCTTCTTCCATATGCATCTCTCACCAGGGGCTGGTCTTTCCTGGCTTTGGTGACTTGAGGGTAATGGAGGAGAAAAAGCTCTGGGAGAGGGACCCAGAGCCTTAAGCTCTGCTCCCAGCCCTGCTGCCAACTAGCTCTGTGGTCTTGACACATAATTTCTTTGAGCTGCATATTCCTTGTCTTTAAGAGGAAGGTGATGCACCTTGATTGCCAAAATTCCTTTCAAGTCAACAACTTCCTGGCTCTTACTATGATCAGTTAGGACAGGGAGGACAGTTAGGGGCCAGAGTTTCAATTCTTTCTTGTTTTTAAAGTGTGGCTCCAAAGAGGAGTTGTAAGACTGGGAGACTCTTCCACAGTTTCTTATTCTCTGGTCCAGTCTTGCCATGTGGTGCTCCCAATTGGGGTTCTAATCCAGATGAAACTTCCCGTGCCTTCTGGGGCCTCAGGCTGAGGACCAGGTGGTGGACCATTTAGAAGGTGGGTTTTTCCTTAGAGTCTTCCTTTTGAGTGCTTTTGTTCTCAGTAGCAACTCAACAAGAGGGGAATGAGGAACCTGAAGAGCAATTGGTCTATTTTGATGTTTATAAGCACTCAGATAAAGTTTTTTGTTGTGAAGAAGACTGGAATTACTGAGAACATCTTTTTCTTCTTCTTCTTTTTTCTTTCTTTGGAGGGAAAAGGGGAATTAATTCTCCAGCCAATCCCAATGATTTAATTCAGCCACGATCTCTTTGGTCTCCTCCTCGACCATGGCATCCATCGCAAGTAATGTGGAAATAAAGCTCTTATTTTATTTCCATTTGGACAGCCACAGGTTCCTGGATATTTAGTGAGCTGAAGTAAGTGGACCTGTACTGATGTCTCACTGAGCTTCCTCTAGTACCGTGTGTTATTGCTGAGGAAACGGAGGTGCCCAGCAGACACGCAGGGGCTGGCCCACACCTTGGTGAGTATTAGCAGTGTCTAGATTGGACTTCATCGCCTCTCCTTCAGTGACATGTCTCCAGAACATCCCAGATTCCACTGGAGGCATTATTATCTGGTTTTTCTTTGGTTGAAAGCTCCATGGCATAATTTTCCGCAAGCCTAAAAAGGAGGAAGAGGAGGTAGCAAAACCCATCAGAAAATGCACCGAAGCAGGTGTGTAAATTCCGAGACTTAAAAGAAAAAACAAAATGGTCACTTTGACTCCAGCAGAGAGAAACATTCTCTTAATTTTTAAAAACTGTGGTAACATATACATAACATGCAATGTACCATTTTAGCTATTTTTAAATGTGCAATTCAGTGACATTGAATACATTTATAATGTTGTGTAACCACCATCCATTTCCAGAACGTTTTGATCATCCCAAACAGTAACTCTATATCCATTAAACAGTAACTTCCCCATTCCCTGCTTCCCACAGCCCTTAGTATGTAGAACCATTCTGCATTCTATCTCTATGAATTTGCTTATGCTAAGAACCTCATATAAGTGAAATCATACAATATTTGCCTCCTGTGTCTGGCTTATTTCACTTAGCTTAATGTCTTCAAGGTTCATGTATGTTGTAGCATATATCAGAACTTTATTTCTTTTTATGGCTATCGTATGTATGTACATTTTGTTTATCCATTTATCTCTTGATGGACACTTGGGTTGTTTCTACTTTTTGGCTATTAATAATGCTGCTATGAATATTGGTGTGCAAGTATCCGTTTGAGTCCCTGTTTTCCTTTCTTTTGGGTTTTCAGTGTGCCTAGGTTGTTGTCTTTTTTTTTTATTTTTATTTTTTTGGACACAGGGTCTCGCTTTGTTGCTTAGGCATGAGGGCAGTGGTGTGATCATAGCTCACTGCAACCTCAAACTCCTGGGCTCAAACGATCCTCCTGCCTCAGCCTGCCGAGTAGCTGAGACTACATGCGTGTGCCACCACGCCCAGCTAATTTTTCTATTTTTTGTAGAGACAGGTCTCACTCTGTTGCTTAGGTTGGTCTTGAACTCCTGACCTCAAGCGATCCTCCCACCTTGGCTTCCCAAAGTGTTAGGATTAGAGGCGTGAGCCACTGTGCCTGGCCCCCTTCATTTTTGGACTCCATTTTTGGAGTCCAAAACTTAAAATATAGGTGCTATATTTCTAGATAGTACAGACAGCCCCTACTTTGCAAACTAAGGACAAAACAAAACTAAACTAACAGTATTACGAAATTCAATCGCTTCACCTCCCCCTCCATAGGCATAACACTGTTTTTTGGGGTAAACGAACTGGGAATCCAGAGACTTGCTTCTCCCATCCCCAGCCACAAAGATTGCCTTCTCCTTACAGCCCCCTTGCTTTGAGGGCAGGGACTCCTTGTGTGGTTTATGGTTTGGGTTTGAGGAGTTTCCATGGCTGTAGCACTAGTAGTTGCCTGGTAAGGCTTGGAGTGAAGATTCCCTAGGCAGATGGAGGTGTTGTCTGCCCACAGGAGGTGGGAGGGGGCACCTAGAACAACAGGACAGCTTGAGAGTCAGGAGTTTCGTACCAATCAACAGTGAGAAGAGTTTATGTCTCCTTTATCTTCCCTTCCACTGCACCCAGCCTTGCTTACCCCCAAGGGGCCCGAATGAAATAATGGATGTAAAAACATTTCAGCACGTAGAAAGTGTACATGCAAGGTGTTACTACGAGAACTAAAAAGTTTCCTGTAGCTGACCGAGGCCTTCTCTGAGAGTCAACAATACCTAAACATTATTAAACATTATTTTAAATATTAAAACTAAAATAAATGAAATGTTTCTGGCATTCCACGTTACATCTAATTGTTTCTCAGGAAATGCAAGGCCTTGCTCATCCAGCTGTGTAAAAATAGCCCTGGGATCTCAGTGGGATTTTCCTGTGGTCTGGGTTTGAAGCAGGTGAGAATATGAGCTCAGAGGAAGCCCTCGCTTCTGTCATCAACCCTGAACTGAGTCCACCTGCAAAATCGGAGGACGTGGAAGCTCAGTGGGCACAGAGGAGTGCTTTTCTGGGAGTGCTTCAACCAGGTTGATGCTGAGGGAGAGAGGAGAGAAGGTAAGGCGGGGGCTCGGGCGAGCCTTGGACATAGGAGGCCAGCTGCAAGAATAGGGTTTTTTACAGAAAAGTCAACTATGGAGAGCATCATAGTGGCAATCAGATCTCAGAATTACAGACTCATATCTTGGTTGCCAGCCTTGGAAATGCTTCAGATTCAATCTTACAGCAAATCTACAACTTTTGCTTACTTTAGAAGAGCAAATGAAGCAAAAACATCTTCCCTACTGCCATATCCCAAACCAATAAACTCTCTACGCATCTTTGTTTGCTGCCAGCTGAGCTCAGTGAGAACGGTTTCGCCTCCTTGGGAGCTTCCTTTAAGTCGGTCCTGTCCTGACCGACACTGACTGCTGGCCTGCCACTCAGAACTGATCAGCACAGTAGCCACCCTCCCTGCATCTAGGAGCTTCAACTCTGATAGAAGCCTCTGGTCTGTCGATTTCTTCTAGATGCTTGTTCTTTGGCAGGACAAAGTAAGTGCTTGTAAACCAGGAGGCTGGCGGCTTCCCTAGGCCTCTCCTAGGGAAAGCACTGTCAGCTGGGGCAGTGGGGAGAGGGGAGGCAATGTGGTGCTGGTGATGGGGGGGCAGGGCGGATGGGGCAGTGGGAGTGGAGAGAATATATTCTCTCCTGCTAATTATTTTCCCTGAGGACTTAGCCAATGCAGAACCATCTATTATCGTGGGAGCGCTCTATGGTGGTTCTGCCTGTGATGAATGCTAAGTGGAAACAAGCAAGAAAAATTAACAGGCGGCTGCTTCTGTCCACCTAATTAAAATGCATATCCAAATGCATAATTCCTTATGTTTCCCCATGCACACACTCCCCTTCCAATCCCAGTTCTATGGAGGAGAAAAAACACTTTCCCCCAATCATTTCTCTTGATTATATTTTCATCAAGGAAGAACTGGAGGTTTCCCTTAGAATAGAGAAGGGCCTGTTCTTCTAATACTTCTAAAATTGCTGCGTTTTGACTTAGATTGGGCCCAAAAATTCTGAGCTCTTTTTCATTTAAAATTAAAAAAAATCACCTATCTAATTGCAGAAAAAAGGAGGAAGGAAGGAAGTAAAGAAAGAAAGAAAAAGAAGGCGTTCCCACTGTTTCTGCTGACGTTTTAGTTTTGTGCTAAAAGTCTGGCTTGGATCAGCAACAAGAAGTCTGAAGGTCTTTTCTATCTCCTTGCCCTCCGTTCCGTTCCTCGACTTGGCACCGCCTCCCCCAGTCCCCCAAACAAACATAACTCAAGCTTTGTAGAGAGATTTTGAAGACTAAGATGCATCTATCTCCCTTTGCAGATCAGGTAGAGAGAAAAAAACAAAAGCCTCTGCATTTGGGGGTAATATCAGAGGTGCCCCGACATCTCGGTCCTAAGCATGTTTTGAATCAAACGAACCTCTTCGTCCTTATCTTCTCCCCTCTCATTTACCCAGTGGATCATTTTCTCCCTCTCCGAAGAACAACTTTATTCAGTGGTCATAAAATATTTAATAAAACACGAAACTTAAGTCACTGTGTTCAATTTGCGGTCACAGCCATCTCTGTGGCAGATCCCCCTCCCCCGGCCAGCCCACCCTGCCTGAAGCCCCCTGACTGCCCTCCACAACAGCCCCAGCTGTTGATTTATCAGGGCTGGCCGGCTCAGCAGTGCATGGAGATTGCTTTTAATTAACTCTCTTCATTTTTCCCAATCTTCAGGGAGCAGCAGCCCTTTAATGATTTTAATATTTTATCTGGATTTATACCCGCCTTATTTGTTGTTGTTTGACTTCCACGTTTGTTCTTCCTGAATCGCTTCCAGACTGATATATTTGTTTGCCCCTTTCCCTCTGGCCCCTAAGACCTTTCAAGAGAAGAGATGATGGGTTCCAATGAAGGCTGTCTTCCCAAGCTTCCCACCATCAGTCTGCACAGGGAGAGGTGCCCACTGTTGGCCTGTGTGGTGGTTTGGTCTAGGAAACCCAGTCTCACTTGACTCTTGGCTGAAGGAATTTCTGAGCTTTTCATTAAAAAAAAAAAAAAAATTCTGAATTTTAGAAAGTGAGGTCTCTTTGCCTCTTTCGTGCTTGCTGCCTCCATAAGACAGTGAGAGAGTCTCTGGAAAGTTGGCTAGAAATTTCTTCCCTGGTTTCACTGTTTGTTGTAGTTTGAGGCTGCATCTTGCCCAACCCAACCTTACATAGTTCAGTGGGGTTTTTGGAGCTGCAGGAGATGATGGCCATAGGGCAGGGCTGTATGTAGGCTCAGTGAAGTCTTCATGCCACTTTATGTGTCTTTGGATGTGGCCAGGATCCGTTCAGCAACTGCTTGGAAGAGTCATTGTAGGTATGATCTGAAAGAGGAAGCGAAGGGGCGCCAATTGCCTTCTCTACCCGCTGCCTTCTCCTGCAACCCTCGGTTCCCTTTCTTATGCCTCCTCCCCAGAGGGAGGAACACACACAACCATCACAACCCCTTCCCAGCTCCCCCTCCTAGCCTACTTTCAACCGCAAAGTCTGCTCCTTCTCCCAACAGCCCCAGAGAGGCCTGGCAGACACTTACGTGGGGGCTAGTTTTCAGAACCAGCTTGTCCACAAAATGCCCTTTTTGGCATCTCGGTTTGGCAGTGTCTTCAGGGTTACCCGTTGCTAGGCAACTGCCATCTAAAGTTTGTAGTGAATTGCCCTGGGTGACTTGGTATCCACACTTAGGGACTCTGATTTGCAATATTGGCTCTGGGAGCAGGAGGCTGAGAAGGTATTCTTCCATGGACCTTTATGGAAAGAGGTATTGGTTTTTAGAGTCTAGCCCAGAGCCCAGCACACAGTCAGTATACACAGATGTTTGTTTTGGTGATGCAAATGGTGATTTCTTCCCATTTCCTTACACTAGGATGCTCTCATTCCTTTAGCTCTGCCAGTTCTGAAAACCTACTATGTCAGGTACTAAGCTATGTGCAGGAGATAGAGAGGGAAAAATATGGCTTCTACTTCATAGTCTTGTGTTCAGGCTACTTAGTGTCCTACTGGGTGTTTCTTTCCTTTCCTTGGCAATCATAGACCCTTTAAAAAATCCTATGAAAGGGGTGGATCATCTCCCCAGAAAAAATGCATATAGTGTGTGAACGTCTCTATGGTTTCACAGGATTCACAGACCTCTAGGGGTCCATGCGCTCCAGGATAAGAACCTCAGCATGAGAGATGTGGGTGAACTTGTCAGTCTGAAGGGCTTTGTATCCCTGCTCAGAGAGACAGCTCCTCTCATATCCACTCCTGTTGTCTCACCAAACTGCCTGTGGCTCCTCTAGGCGGGCAGTTTGATTGTCCTTCAGCCCCACCTGCCCCTAGATGTGCTTGATGCACATCTGCCTGCTCACCTTCCAGACAGTTCATGTGGCCCCCCTCCCCGGTGAAGGCCTTGCGGACCCCCAGGTAGAATTGGCCATGCCCGCCCTGGCCACGCAGTCCCTGGCACACTCCTCTCTCTCAGCCATGAAGTACTTGACTGTAGTTATTTAGAGTGTAAGGCCCTGGAAGGCAGGGGCAGTGGCCGCCTGTGCCTTTCTACCCCAGGACCTAGCCTAGCAGGCATTCAGGAAATGGGAATAACTGAGTGAATGAAGCCAGCAGGTAGGCACCCTGCTCTGCAGCCTAAACTTGCTTCTAGCCCATTAGAGTTGATGTGTTTCAGCTGGACGCAGTGGTGCATGCCAGTAGTCCCAGCTACTCGGGAGGCTGAAGCAGGATTATCACTTGAGACCAGGAGTTCTGGGCTGTAGTGCACTATGCCGATTGGGTGTCCCGCACTAAGTTCGGCATCCATATGGTGACCTCCCGGGAGTGGGGACCACCAGGTTGCCTAAGGAGGGGTGAACCGGCCCAGGTTGGAAACAGAGCAGGTCAAAACTCCCGTGCTGATCAGTAGTGGAATCATGCCTGTGAATAGCCACTGCACTCTATCCTGAGCAACATAGTGAGACCCCGTTTCTTAAAAAAAAAAAATAAGAGTTGATGTGTTTCTCATTCTCTCCCTTGAATGGCAAGAGTTTGGAAAAGGCAGCAGAATTCCTTCCCGAAGATTCTTCAATTTCAGGAGTCAGGAAACAGACCAGGCTTGGTCCTGCTTGCATGTAGGATGTGCAGCTGTGATGCTTGGCAGCCTCACTCATTCTAGCCCCTTGTTTCTTGATCACTTTACCCTGTAGATCTAAAAAGGTTAGCTTTCCCCCGTGGTCTTGGGAAGTAAAGACAAACCATTTTGTTTTGCTTTCATTCAGAGAATAAGTGACCTCTGGCTTGTGAATAGCCACAGATAAAACAACCACATTTTTTGAGTACCTACTATGTGCTCAGCAGTGTACAGGATTGCCTTTAGCCTTATTTACACCAGAGGACTTTTTGGAGTTTTTAAGATAGAGAAGACCAGAAGATGCAGAGTACTGTAATGGTTTAACCCAAGGTTGGGATCTGGTTAGTGTCTATTGCCTGTTCTATCGAGCTTTGGCGGTAACTTTAGCCCAGTCACTCTTTTCAGATACATCTTCTTTGAGAGAGTGCTTTCTGTATACTTTCACAGTAGCCATGCCTAGATAGGTAATGACTTCCCCTATGATTCAGTGTCCCAACCAAGTACAATACAGATCACTTCATTTGACAATGAAACAAAAAGCCTGCCCTGGGAATCGTGCAAGGGCCTTTGTCTCTCATATTGGGAGAGATAAAGATGTCAATCTATCACTATAACTTTTGTATGTCCTCTGATGGCTTTTCCACCCTCCAAATAATTCTGTGTTGTGGGCCTTTGGAAGAAGGTACCACCATGGAGAGGCCTGAAAGGGGAAGACAAAGAGCCAAGGTGGAGATGGACTCCCAGAGTTAAGTTTTAGTTTGGATCCTGGTCTGCTAGGTATCCTTCAACAGGGAAAGCCAGAGTAAATGCTGACAGTGTGCAAAATGTAGGCTGTAGAAGCAGAATTGTACAAAAGTGTTTGCCAACTCAGAGAGGTCATGTTGCACCAGCACCCACTCCCAAAGGTAACTCTCCCTCCATCCCAGCGGACAGCCCGTCAGTACAGAGGGTGACAATGGGGCTGTCCGGTTCCTGGTGTTCATTTCCTTTCTGGGCAGCCATCCCAGTATAACAGATACTTATGCATATTCTGTCCTCATTTTATCTAATTACACATATCTCTGGGGGATGGGAAACAGGTTTGGACCATTCAATTTTAGGTCAGTTATGCACAGGGTAGTGGGGATGAACACTGATCTATAGATTTCTATGAAATTTAGAAAGTTCCCATAGTCCCTGGTCCAGAGCACACCAGGGAGCATTATTTGCCATTGCAGGGGCTGGGGATCCCAGCTAGTGTTGTGGGACAGACGGAGGCTGGCTGGTTTGTGAGTCTGCATTTCGGAACTTTCTGAGACCTACCCTTGGAGCAACAGGACGCTTCTTGTTTTATGATCTGCCAAACTGAGAGGGCCCAGTGATACCGGTCCCTCTTCTGGAGATGATTCATTCTCGTCCCTGACCTGCCTGGAATGAGTTCTTTTTCCTGAGAAATACAGAACAAAAGAAGCTCTGATCAGTGGAACAATCTGTATTATTGCCCAGTGTTAACCCAAGTGTCTGCCTCCTTTGCTGCCCAGACGAACTGGTCTGGACAATGTCAGAGCTCTAAAACATCTCCACCTTTCTCCAAGACCCAGGGCCGGCAGCCTCGGGCAGCCCAGTCTCCTGGCATCTCTCCTGCAGGCTCTTCTGCAGCTTTTCAAATCCCTAGGAAGAAAAAGCCCACTGGTAACCCTTTCATTTTTCTTTCGCTTTCTGCTTCTGATTTCATTTCTTGACTCAGAGCTAAGCTGCCTCAAGGTGCTCTGAGCCCTGGATGGAGGAATAATCCATTCAATGCTTAATGTCAAGGTTTTCACCACCAGCCTAGGTTTCCTTCTGACCTTTTGTCCCCTTTGTCTGTTAGCTATTTACTTCTTTTTTTCTTTCCCCCATGAGTAGCACCTTGATGAAAGAGCACTGAAGGGGCACCAAAGGAAGGGAAGAATATTCTGGCTTTGTCCCCGAGGAGGACCCACTCAGTCTCACGAATATGGGAGTGGGGAGAGGGAAGAAGGAAAAGGATGAAGCTTATACACAGCAAAGGATGCATCCATGAGAGAAGAAACAGGGTGCGTGAGGTTCCACGGTGGCAAATAACTGTGCTAAATGATTGGTCCAGGCCAGGGGGGTCCTTGCAATCAGAAGAGAGAAAGCAGGTCCTGTGGTTGAGTTTAGGACAGTGGGGCCTAGTTAGGCTCAGGGGAGAGCGAGGCTGGGGAACTTCAGGCATGAAAGGGAAGTGAACAAAGACTTGGAAAGCATTTGAATGATTCCTTAGAGCAGCGGTCCCCAACATTTCTGGCACAAGGGACTGGTTCCATGGAAGACAATTTTTCCACAGACTGGGGTGGGGGGTGGGAGAGGAGGGGGGATGGTTTTGGGATGATTCAAGTGCATTACATTTTTTGTGCACTTTATTTCTATTATTATTACATTGTAATATATAATGAAGTAATTATACAACTCACCATAGTGCAGAATCTAATGCCACTACTGATCTAACAGGAGGCAGGGCTCAGGTGGTGATGTGAGTGATGGGGAGCGGCTGTAAACACAGATGAAGCTTTGCTCCCTGGCCTGCCACTCACCTGCTGTGCAGCCCAGTTCCTTACAGGCCATGGACAGGTACTGATCTGGGGCCCAGGGGTTGGGGACCACAGACTTAGAGGATCCCCTTCCTTTCTGGAGAAAGGAAGGCCAGATGGGAAGGAATTGTCCATCTCTAGTCGCTCCCCCTCACTAAGTGGTTGAACTGAATCTGGTCCTTGGTTTCCTTTGTTATGTGTCTGGGTCCTTTCTAGGGCATCTCCCAGAGGGGGTGGGGGTGAGGGGATGCCTGTGGGGCCTGCACTGGTGTGAGCCATCCATTCTGTCAGCTACAGGGCAGCCCTGTCCAGCCGTGTGAACGGATTTGCTAAGTAGGGCAGATTCATGGGTGGAGCCCATCCAAGGGGTGGATCTACATGTCTTCTTCCCTTTCTACACTGTAATCACTATCCCTTTTCTTTAGCAACGACAACAATGATGACCTGTAAATTGTGTAAATAAAATATACAAATCCAATCCAGGGAGGAAAACATAAATGTTGACCCATGTGACTTAAAACCTGGTGCCCCGGGGATTAGTTTCTTGATCCAAATGGGAGAGAGTGAGGCTGTGGGTCTCTGAGACAGTGCGTTTCCTCCTGGGAGGATTGAAGTGGTTTATTCTGAAGGTAGCGCTTCCCCATCCCCACCCAGGCGCCCCCATTACCTGGTCAGCTGTCCACCTGCATGCCGACTACTCCCTCCTGCAGGAAGGCCCTGGGCCTAGGGAGCTAGCTTTTAGGGGGAGGCTGGGTGTTACACGTGTCCTTGGGGTTCCTCAGAGCCTTGCACTCTTAAGTTCAGATTCTCTATCCTGGGGGAACAGGAGTGTGGTGAGCAGTTACCGTGTGACCTGTGGCTTGGGAGCAGGCTCTGGAGCCAAAGATTCTGGGTTCAAGTCCAAGCCCCATAACCTTGGGCAGGATTCCTAACCTCTGTGCCTCAGTTTCCTCATCTGTAAAGTGGGAATAATAGTTTCTGCTTTTATAAGGTTGTTGGAAGAATTAAATATGTATGTAAAGCACTTGGAAGGGTTGGCACATATTACCCTCTTAATAGATGTTTGCAGTGACCCTGCTTTTCCATCTGTAAAATGGGGAGACACATTAGCTGATTTTTTTCTCCCCATGCTGGCATTTTAAGGAAAATGAGATAATGATTAGGAGAAGCTCTGATTTTCTTAGAAGGAAGAAGTTCTAGGACTCTATGGCATTATTATTTTATTATTATTATTTTTTTACTCTTAGGACAAAATGTGCTAGGAGGGACCTTGAGAAAGATTTATCTATGGGATGCTTTGTCCAGGAGCTCAGATTATGGGATACTATTTAATTGGTGCTGATACTGGGTCCTTCTGAGAAAGAACAAGAATTTCGCAGATGCAGAGACAACACACACTGGCGAAGTGACTGTGAAACATGACTGGACGCCTGGCTAGCAATTCCATTCACGGCTGCCTCCTCCAAGGGGGAGGAGAATGCTTCTTGCCTGGATGAGCTCTGCCCTTTGCACAGCTAGAAAAGGGTTTGAACGTCCTTCAGACCAAAGGGGTGGAGGGTTGAGAGCTGGTCTGTGTGTTTGTCTTCCGCGATGGCCCGACACGCTGTTGTCAGGGTGGTAGGTAACAGGCCAGGGCACCTTGCTCCTTCGCAACCCTCCTGTGCTGGTTGGCGTGTGTGTGTGTGTGTGTGTGAGTGAGTGTGTTCCCAGCACATGCTTGTGGTAGGCAGGGATCTGTGTCTGACAAGCTGGCATTCCAAACTCCAGATCTTCCAAACACCAGACCCCTGTGTTATTTTTAACTGTCCAAAGTTTTTTCCACGTGGTGTAACTGATGGGACTCATGAGCCGAGTCAGAGAATCTAAACTTCAGCTTGTTTTGCATCCCTTGAATGGGCATGTGTCTGATAACCGAGCAGAAATACACCCGGTTTTCTGAGTTGACTGCTCTGACTCTTTCTGCCCACCCCACACCCCACTCATCTCTAGGGAAAAAAAGCAAGCTCCGAGATAACCTGTTTCTGTGGCTGCAGATAGGAGGGAGGAAGATCATTTCTGCTTGTGACCTTCTCTTCCCCACCTCTCTCTCTGAGTCTCGATAGTGAGGGACAACATTACGTTTTCAGGGAGATAACAAGAGGGGCATTGAGGAAGTTGGCACTGTCTCTCTCCTGGCCTTCTTTTTCAGCCTCCACGTTCCCCAAGAGGTAAGCCACTGTCTCATTGTCCTCTGGGGACAGTCCTGCAGAGATGCTCTTATTTAAGAGAGCATGAGATCTCATGGTGTCCAGTGACTGCCACCCTTGGGACAATCGAGAAGATTTTCAGTTGCCCACGTCCGGGAGAAAGTGCACCATCTCACGGTGGCCTGTCGTTCGCATCATGAATTTCTCCAGCTCGTGTTTCACGTTTCTTCTTAATCCATGTCTTCCTAGACCACAGTGCACTAGGCATTTATGCACTATCAGTTGAGCATATACAATGTACCAGCTACTGTAGCCCTGGGTACACAACGATAAACAAAACCACGAAGACCCTATCATTGTGGAGCTTATAAATATTAATCACATAATCACACAAATATATAAATGAAAGTGGGATCTGTGTTAGGTTGAAAAGTTTAGGAGGATAGAAGAGAATATAGAAGGGGGAACTGTTGTGGTGTAGTGTATTGAGGGAAACTTTCCTTAAAGAGGAAACATTTCATACCAGGCAGAGAGAACAGCATATGCAAAGGTCCTGTGGTATGTTGGAGGACCCAAGGAAGGCCACTGTGGCTGGAGCAGTAGAGAGGGAGGGTAAGTACGGTAGAGAAGTCAGACCACGCAGGGCCTTGATGGATAATTTGGAGGATTGTGTACTTTATATTGTAAGAGCAGTGAGCAGCCATGGAAGGGCTTAAGTTAGGAAGTGACTTGATCCAATTCACATTCTAAAAATTTCTCCCCGGTTATAGGGATATTAAGTGATGGAGCTTGGGAAGGTCAGGGTGAGTGGGTTCTGGGGGGGCTTTTCTGGGTCAAATTTAGAAAATGAAAATGAGATATGAACATATGCAGGGAGGACAAGGTATTAGCTGGAGGAATCTTTGACAATAGAGTTTTCCCTTTAACTGCTTCCTTTCTTCCTATCCTTCCCAATCTCACTTGGTGATTTAAATAAACTGATGCCCCCTTCCCCATCCTTGAAAGTCTTTGATGCTGTGGATAGATTTGTTTTCCTCCCAAGTAGAGTCGAGCAGTTTGCCTCCCTCTGCTGCCCTTGCCCTTTGGGTTTCTCAAGGCATGGTCTGAGAACCACCTACACGAGGGGCCCCGTGTGACTAATGGACTGACTGATTCCTGGACCTCCCCCTAGAGACACTGAATCAAAGTCTCTGGGGTGAGGCCATGCAATCTGGTCCTTGTGCCCTGGGAAGTTTGAGCACCACTGTTCTTCCCAACCCTGCACATGCAATAACAAGTGTAATGATGCATTAAGTGTGTGTGGGGCTCTAGGGGGACCAAAGTGCTTCTGAGGCACAGGTGGGGCTCCTTTAGGCCTCACAGTGATGCTCTAGAGGAGACTGGGGGTCTGGGAACTTGGCGATCCTTGTGGACACAGTTACAGTGTGATGGAGGTGGTGGGAGGGGGCAGATGTCTGACTCCCAATTACTCTACTTTGCCCTTTCTGCACACCTCTTTCCTCCAGCTTGCAAGGTTAAAACATATTGAATTCTTACAATTTCCTGATGTCATTCCTTTTAAATTAATCAGCACCTTTTTGGGGGCTTATGAGATTCATCTGGAAAGTGGGTATCCAGTTAGTACATGAAAGGGTGGAATCAGGCTTGTTACTTGTTATTTTATACCCTTTTGTTATGGGAGATATCACACCTACACAAAAGTAGACAGAATAGTATAAAGAACCCCCAGGTATCCAATGCCCAACTTCAAGCAGTCATGGAGGCCGGGCGTTTCTTCAGTTGTTCAAACTTTGCCCTCCAATGCTCCTGTTTTTGTGTCTACTGAATGAATTACCTGAAGGGAGACTGGGCAGAGGGAACAGAGAAGATTTCAGAGTACCCCACCAGCTGCTTTTTGACTCATCTGTCGCTTAGCAGGACAGCTCCCAGGCAGAGTTAGTGCTAGGATTGCTAGGTCTAGGAGACACTCTAGAGACCACTGGTGGTCTCCCTCACTGTCTAGACAGGACACTAGGGGCCTGTCAAAGTCTAGGATAGTCCTCAGGCCTCACACAGTTTAAAAGAGGTGGAGCCAGGCCTGGGGCCTAGTTCCTTCATGGAGTGCAACCCTGTCTCCCTTACCTATCACAGAGGCTCTCCACATCTTTTGCTCTAGTGTTTTGAGCATGAAGCTGCAGAAGACAACTCCTATTAAAAGCTGTCCAGAGCTCTGGTGGTTGCAATGCCAGTAATTGGCCACCTAGGCCTTTGCTTCCTTCTTGGGAAAAGACCCTTGGTGTAGTCTGGAGTTCTCACGGTAAGGCTAGAGAAGAATACACTTATAAAATGAGTACCAGTGGAGGTGAGCTGGCCACATGCTCACTTTCCCTTAGCTTTGCCTGCCCTAGAAGTCTGGAGGCTGCACGGCATCATATGACACAACACTGGTTCAGACAATGAGTGCCACAGAGTTTAAGGGAAGGGGGAAATCAATTGTACTGGCCAGCTTCATGGAGGAGGCAGGGACTAAGGGGGCCTTGATCGATGGACAGAAGTTAGGAAGCTGATGACAGAGGAGCCTTACTTCTGGAGAGGGAAACCAATCTCTCAGCACAACGCACCAACCAGAAATTATTTAGCACCTCCTAAAGTGGAAGGCTCTGTACCTTACACTAAGAAGTAGAGGATACAATTTCTGTTCTCCAGGAACTTTCTGTCTTTTGAGGGACAAGGCACATGTTGAATGCTAACGTAAGTTGAAGACCTATAAGGCTAGAAGATGTAAGTTGACTTTTAAGATCAGCCCAAGGAGGAGTGCAGTGGAAACCAAGAGATGAATCATAGAGCAGAATATAGGAACAGTATTAGTGGCCGTGTATCCAATGTCTTCTGTGTTCATGGCTGTGTGCTGGATGCTGCAATAACTGTATCGTTACACAGCAGCCCTTTAAAGTAATAATCAAACTCATTCCAGCTACTGGACTGTCACTTGAGCACCTATACTTTGCTGGGCAGCCCTGTGCTATGTGCTTTATACATATTAGCTCATCGAATCCTCCTAACAAGTCTGTGAAGCAGGTAATATTAACTTTATAGACGAGAAAACTCCAAAGAGTTTAAGCAACTTGCCCAAGATCCTATGGCTGGTAGAGGTGGAGCCGAGGCATGTGTGGATCTGGGGCCGTCCATCCAAATGAGCTTGGGTTCAAAAAGGAACTATGAGAACACCAGCCACCCTGGGTCGCTGGGAGAGAGCAGGCTGGACAGGTAATGAAGGGCCTGGTTATAAACAGCTGTGTGAAAAGTTTGGCGCTGATCCTGCAGGTGCTGGGGAGTTATTTGAGGTGTGGCAGGATGGAGGTTGAGGGTAATTAATTTGCAGGATGGTTTGAGTGGGGAGGCTGTGGCAGGAAAACAGTCTGAAGTGACTGGGGTGTTCAGGAAGGGATGGCAGGGGCAGGGGAGGTGCCTGGTCAAATCAAGTAATGAAACCCTTGCAGCCCATCAAACTTAATTAAAATCAAATAAACACTCGGCAAACTCATCTCATACCAAATGGGGACAGAGCTTCCAGATCACTACTAGGGCATCGGTGCTGGTTTTAGACCAGTTGCAGGGACATAAAACTTCATCAATATATAATATTTGTAAAATACGCACGTGCTCTGCATTGATTGGCTCCCTTACACATTTATGGTTGAGCCCATGGCGAGGTCCTCGGTGCCCCATCACAATCTCTTCTCACCCTTTCTGTTTTTCCCTATGGCAGGGAACGTTCCAATATTTTTCTGTTCACCTGAAAGCCCTTTCTACCTCCTCTCTCTCAGCAGGTAATTTCACCCCAGACTTTTCAAGAAAATCAAAGCCATGAAGCAGGAACTCCCTTGTTATCCCTGTCCTCTGCCTCATTGTGGTAAAAGCCACCTCTTCCGAAGGGTCTTCCTTGCTCACCCCATCTAAAATTGTCCCTGCATCCCTCTCCCATGACCTTGTTTTATTTTCTTCACAGTGCACACAATAGCAGATGTTATCTTTATGTATTTATTTGTTCACCTGTCTTTTGTCTGCCTGTCCTCGTGGAACGTGAGTTCTGTGAGAGCACAGACCTTGCCTGTCCCTGGCGCTGCAGCATCCATGGTCCCTAGTAAATGCCTGGGACATGGTAGGGGCAAGATGAATGAGTGAGTGAATTCCCTCAGCTTCAGTGGCGCCCAGGACTCAGTTATCCTCTCTCCTCTTGATGTTCTTCTGCCTGGATGTCCCCTTCGTACTTCCATCCTAAATGAATTTAACTTTGTCCCTTAAAGCTGCTTATATTCCTTGGGGTTTCCTGTTACGGAAGCAAAAATCTCAATGTCATCTTTGGCTCCTCCCTACTCGCATTTAGTCCCACGTCCTGTTGATTGGACCTTGGGAATGTCTCTGGACTCTGTCCCCTCTTCTGTTTGCCTCTCATTCAGGCCACACTGTGGCTTATGGGGACACTGGCAGGAGCTTCCTAGCTGACCTCCCAGCCTGCAGTGTTGCCCCCATAGGCAACCCCTCCCCACAGGGAGAGCATTGCATGGTTCAGTTTCCTTGCACCTTTGATGGCTTCTACTGATTACAGAATTCA
Source organism: Daubentonia madagascariensis (assembly GCA_023783475.1). Taxonomy (NCBI): domain Eukaryota; kingdom Metazoa; phylum Chordata; class Mammalia; order Primates; family Daubentoniidae; genus Daubentonia; species Daubentonia madagascariensis. The sequence goes on along the minus strand of JAKFHU010000485.1, from coordinate 33,401,070 downwards.
CCTATCCATCCGTCCATCAGCTATCTACTGAGGGCTGACCTGTGTGGCACCGTGAGAGGTATAGGGGTCGAGAGCACAAGGCATAACCTTGGCTTTCACATCCAATTTGAATCTTGCAGGAGGGGCTGAAATCAACTACCCAAACCACTCAAGAGTTACGGATTTTTTAAAAATTCATTCATCAGATACTGACCAAGCTCTCACTATGTGTCAAGCATTGTAGGTGCTGGGGATGCAGCAGTAAATACAACAAAGTCCCTGCCTTCATGGAGCACTCATTCTAGTGGTGGACACCAACCGTGGTCACATATACAAGTATACATGGTGTGGAGAAAAATAAAGTGTGACACGTGTGTGGTTTGCCCCGTGTAGAGGGTGCTCAGAGAGGGCTTCACTGAGAAGGTGACAAATGAGCAGAGCCCCGCAGGATGGGAGGGAGTGGCACCTGCAGATGTCTGGGGGAGAAGCATTCCAAGCTGAGGGAGCAGCCGATGCCCTGTGCCAAGGCCCTGGGCTGGGAGGGAGCTCTGGGGTGTGGCAGGGTGCAAAGGAGGGCAGGATCCATTCTATCTGGAGGGACAGTGGGGGACGAACTCCCTAGCCTGACATTCACAGTCCAGCCTCCCGTTGCACCACCTCTCCATGGACTCTGAGCTTGAATTGTGTCCCACCATCTGGGCCTTTGTTTCTGTGCCATTGTCTGCCAGGACATTCTTCCCTGACCCCCATGCCCTGACTTGATAAACTCTTCCAGGTTCTATTCATCCTTCAAGGCCTGAGCCTTCTTCAGGCAGAAGCAGCTGCCTCCTCTGCAGGTCCCCATGTGCTTGGGTCCTGCTAGTGGAGCACTTGCACAGTGACTTCTGGTGGGCTGTGCCTGGGCTGGGCACTCCCAACTGCCGGAGCTCCTCAAGAGAAGGAATTGAGTTCTTAGCCATCTCCTGGTCTGCTGGGCACACAGCAGGTGGTTCAATGCACATTCAAAGCAAATTCCGTGGGAGAACAACTCATTTTGTTACCAGACCACTCTGTATAGGAGTTTGGGCAGATACACATGCCCTTTTTCTACACATTACTTGTTTTTTTTTTAAGAGTCCTACAGTTCCCAATGAAAGCAACAGGGTCATGAAATTAATTTGTCACTCTGGTGCCAGCTTCACTCAGCTGACTCATGGCCTGAGAAGGGGTTTTTAAACACGCGTTTTTCTCATCGATGTGCTAATTTCTCTTCCCTTTCTCGGTAATCTTCTCTTCCCCTCAAACTTGGGGGTGGTAATTGCCTTCAGGTTGGTGGTACCTACACCTCCTCCTGCGTCCACTGAGCAGATGGTGGGCCTAGGAGGAGAGGGGGTGGCCCCTGACTTGGGAAGGGTGAGAGGGAGTAAAAATGAACTGAAATTTCCTTTCCTCTTGAAATTCATTAGAGCTTATTTGTTTGCGTGAGAAAGGCTGAAGTGGGTGGGGGAAGATAAACTATAAACTGAATCATACATCTTTAAGGGGATTCTGTAACTTTTTCTTACTGATGGGGATATAAGAATATTTCCAGGTGTCCTGGGAATAACTTATTAATCAACAAATATTTATTGAGCATCCAGCATTATTCTGGGTGCTAGACATAGGGTAGTGAAACAAAATGGGTAAAATCCTTGCCTTCATGGAGCTTACATTCCAGCGGGGGTACCCAGATTGTGGGTGGGTAAATAAGGGAGATGGTGGTAAGTCTGCAGAAGTAACTGCAGCAGGGAGTTGGGACAGGGTGTATTGGGGAAGGGCCTTGCTGAAAAGTGACATTTGAGTGTCATCTGGGAGAAGAGGATTCGAGGCAGAGGGAGCAGCAAGTACAAAGGTCCTGAGGTGGAAGCATTGCTGATGTTTTGAAGAATGGCAAGGAGGCCAGTGTGGCTGGTGCAGAGAGGGAGGGGAGAAGTAGGAGAACTTTGCCTTCTCTCTGGAGTTGGGAACCCACTGGGGGGTTTTCACAGCATCACCTTGGCTGCTGAGTTGGGAGTAGATGGAGGAGGCCGGGGCAGAGCGGGGAGACCAGTAAGGAGGCAGTGGGCTGGGGCAGGGTGGTAATCGCAAAGGCGGTGAGAAGTGGCTGGAGTCAGGATACCACTTGAAGGTAGAGATGACAGTCTTCTCAAAGGAATTGCAAGTGGGATGTGACAACTGAGGCATCAGGGATGACCCCACAGTATTTGGCCTGAGCAAGTGGAAGATGAGAGGGTGGGTTGCTGAGACAGCGACAACTGTGGGGGCAGCAGCTTTGCACTTGCAAAGCTTGAGATGCCGATTCAACATCCAGGTGGAAATGTCCGATAAACAGGTGCATTGTTGGGAGCACCCAGGGAGGTTAGGGCATTGTCCAGTGGGTCTCACTGGGACCTGGATGCAAACTGGTTCCTATAAAGGCACAGGGAACTAATGCTGGGCATGTACCTTTGAGCTTTAATTAAAAAAATTTTTATTTTTAAAAGCATATTGAGATTCAATGCAAGAATTGTTTACTAGCACCAACTATATGTGAGACATTGTGCTAGGTGCTGAGGGTATATCACAAGAACAGGACTGAAACGGTGCCCTCTTAGGGCTTATAGTCTGTGGGTAAAAGTGCAAAAAGCCTACATGTTTTATTAGAACAATGGTAAGTCCATAACTAATATATAGAACAGATGCTATATTTTGATGAATAAATTAAAACCTTTACTTTTGACACTCTATTTCTGTTATTGTGATAAAGCAAGAAAATTTGAAAATGTAGCTTTTCCAAATTGATTTTTTTTTGGCCAAGAAAGGTGATTTGGAAGTCCTTCTGCACCAAATGCAGGCTTTATTAGGACCAGCAAAATAAGGCTAAACGTTTTCCCACGATTGAGCATTCATATAGGAGGTCACTGGTTATATTATCAAGATCATATAAATTATCCTTGGCAGGAAAGTTTTGTCTTTTTTTTTTTTTTTGAGACAGAGTCTTGCTCTGTCACCCTGGGTAGAGTGCAGTGGCATCATCATAGCAACCTCCAACAGCTGGGCTCAAGCGATCCTTCTGCCTCAGGCTCCTGAGTAGTTGGGAAGGCTAATTTTTCTATTTTTTGTAGAGACAGGGTCTCGCTGTTGCTCAGGCTAGTCTCGAACTCCTGATCTCAAATGATCCTCCTGCCTCGACCTCCCAGAGTGCTAGGATTACAGGCATGAGCCACCACACCTGGCCAATAGTTTTGTCTTTAAAAACTGCTACAATCATGTGTGCTAATAAAATTACCTAATTAATCCTCAAAAGTGGGTGCGAAGTATGTAGTCAACACATTGAGAGAGAATATGCACAACTTAAGGAGAGCTAGGGGTTTGAATTAGTGGTGAGTACTTGTAACACTAAGCAAATTAATGAAATGAGACATTAATTCCAGGGAATACAAGTTATCCAGGGGAAGAAACATAACCATACAGTGCTACGTTGCTCAGCTCTGAATAGAGTTTACAAAATCATAGTAATAAAAACAATCGTCACTGAGAAAATAAAAATATTATATATATATAAAGAGAGAGAAGGGAGATGGGAGAGAGAGAGAGATGGATGATACATAGATGATAGGTATCAGGTCGGCAGACAGATGGAGGATGGAGGATGGAGGATGGAGAGAAAGGAAGTTCTGTGTGTCACGGGGACAGGTGAAGGAGAAAGCATAGTTAAAAGAAGGGTAAGTCCACTCTTCCCTACTGGGAAGATGATAAAGCCTAAAACTGAAAAATCAAGAAATAACAGTTAAAAACATGTTATTTAGAGATGCGTAGGTAAATATCAAAATCATCAATTAAAAGAAGCTGCAGTGGACCACTATTTTGTATAACAAGCTTTATAACACTAAATTTAAAATGTTAATAAAAATACATATGAAATTCAAGCAAATAAAAAAAAAGTGGGTGAGAGCTCTGGTTAATGTGGCAGCAAAGGTGGTAAAACCTCTAGTATGAATCTAGTCCCTGGGGGCCTGGAAGAGTGAGGCCTTGGGTGTCCTTTCCTCTGCCACCGTTTACTTAAGTGGTGGGCTTACATCGTTTTTGTCTTTGCGTCCCATGAAATGGGGAGCTGGGCTGGGGTGGATAGTTGGGTGGTATTCTAGCTCTTGGCACCAGATTATATCTTTCAGGTTGAAATTCCTTATTTTGGACACGATCCCGGGTGATTCAGGGATGTCTTGGAGAGTATACCCCCAGCCCTAAATCTTGGAGGGATGGGGAGATGGCATTTATAGTAGCTCCTTCTGTAGCATGAAAACTCTGTGAAGGTGGCAATTTTGTCTTGTTCACCACTGGGTCGCCAAGCATCTGGCTCAGTGCCTGCCACAAACTAGGTGATTGGCAAGTATTTATGGAGGGAATGAGAGAAATGTGTCCCCCCCCTCCACCCCCAGCAGCTGTTCTGCCTCTAGAGCAAACAGAGCCCAGTGGCAGCTGACTTTGAGTGGAGGCGTGTGGGAGCATTGCTCAGGCCCGTACCCTCTGTGCCCTGGGCAAGGTAAGGTTGAAGAGGGATGGTCTGGGCACCGGAATGTACCAATGGTCTTGACATGTGATTCTAGAGGGTTTGGGGGCTGGTGTGGGAGTGGGAGGAAGCTGCAGAGAACAAATGACATTAAACTGTGATAGTCAAAAAGAAGAGGAAGCCAAGGGTGGTGGAAAGCCCAGGTAAAAAGGCTGCCAGCTGGGTGCTTAGCTTGGCGTTGGGGAAATATTGCTTCCCTGTTGGCCTTGAAAAGGGTTCCTTTTTTATTGTACAGTGTGGAAAATTTCAAACATATACAGTATCATGAAGCTTCGTATCCCCATCACCCAGCTTCAGCCATTAGCAACTCAGAGCCAGTCTTGTCTCACTTATAGCCTACTCATACCCTCTGAAATCTCAGATACCATTTTGTTTGTAAATATTTTGGTATATATCTGCAAAAAATAAGGAATATTTTTTAAAAACATAGCCACACTTCGGGTGCAGTGGCTCATGCCTGTAATCCTAGCACTTTGGGAGGCCAAGGTGGGAGGATCGCTTAGAGGCCAGGAGTTGGAGACCAGCCTGAAAAAGAGCGAGACCCCGTCTCTACAAAATATAGAAAAAATTAGCCGGGTGTGGTAGCGCATGCTTTTAGTCCTAGCTACTCAGGAGGCTGAGGCAGGAGGATTGCTTAAGCCTAGGAGTTGGAGGTTGCAGTGAGCTATGATAATGTCACTGCACTCTAGTCCAGGTGACAGAGCAAGACTCTGTCTCAAAAAACAAAAACAAAAACATAGTCACAATCTAGCCCAGTGCAGTGGTGCATGCTTGTAATCCCAGCCACTTTGGAGGCTGAGGTGGGATGATTGCTTGAGCCCAGGAGTTAGAATATAGCCTGGGCAACATAGCGAGACCATGCCTCTTAAAAAAAAAAAAACATAGTCATAATCTCTTCTGAGTTAACAATGATTCCCTAATATTATCAAATATACAGTTAGTGTTGAAATGTATGTCTGTGTACATGTGTATGTATGTGCATGTATACATATATATGCATATATATGGTATCATTTAGCAATATTTTAGAAATGTCTTTGTTTTCATAAACTCCTGGAGGGAAGGACCATGCCTTAGTTATGTTTGTACAGCCCCCCATCACAGGGTCTGGTACTCAGGGGGTCTGTCAATAACTGTGGTTTGAGTTGAAGGGGCCCTTCAGAAATGATTTAATCATTTCATGGTACAGGATGGCCCACAAGTTGAAATCACTTGTCAAGATCCCACAGCCAGTCAGGGCACATGTGAGGCTGGAACCAGCTCTCCTGGGTCCTATTTCTGTGCTCTTTCTGAGCCCATGGGATGTAGCCATGTAGCAGAGTGTTTTAAGTGCACAAGCTTGGAGTCAGACACACCTGGGCTTGATTCTGCTCTGAATCTTTTCTGTGACTTAGCAGCTGTGTGATTTCTCTTACCCATGCAGTTTACCTACCTTAAAGGGCCGTTGTGAGGAGTAAATGAAATCATGCATAAAAGGCTCATTGCAGTGCTTGCTTCGGCAACATATATACTAAAACTGGAACAATACAGAGATTAGCACGTCCCCTGCACAAGGATGACACGCAAATTCATGAAATATAAAAAATTAAAAAAACAAAAAAGCTCATTGCATACAGTTCCTAGCATGTACTTGGTGCCAAATAAGTGTTAACTGTGGTTGTTATTATTATTTGTAATAATAGTAGCAGCAGTAGTAACAGTATCATTATTTTCTTATTCTTTGGGGATTGCCAACTGGAACTCAAAGTTCCACCCCCTCCCCACCCCCCAACCCCACTCAGGTTCCTAGTTGCAGATGGAACCACATTTATAACTTTTGCTTTCTTCCTGCCATTGGGAAGAAAAGATTATTTTGTGTGGGAATCCTTTTCCTGTATTGCGTCAGCTTCTGATTGGCCGTTTACATTTGGTGGTCAAGGTTCATGTGTCTTTTCTCTATATATGGTTTAGAGGTGCTGCCTTAACAAGAGCTTAGCAAATAGTTATTCTAAGCTCTTCAAACAGAAACCATGGGCGGGCAAAGGGCTGGGTGCAAGACGCCTGGCCTTCCTGGTTGTCCCTTCAGTCTGCTGATTCAGCAGCTCTTCTGGGGACCTCCTCCAGGCCCTGGGTCTGTCAGGTCGCTAATGGAATCTGCTGGAAGCAAATTAACTCATGAAAAAAGGGCTAACAAATCACTCCAGCTGTTGGTGTCTGCCCCAGGATGGCTAGCACTTCCCCATCCGCTCCTAAGTCCTCACCTTGCATTTCATACCTCTCCTGGGGAGCCCCACTTTCTCTTGCGTGGTTATTGAGAAGCATAGAGTCTACACTGCAACCCCAGCCCCTCCATGGCACAGCTACAGCCTGAGCAGGTGAAAAGGCCATCTGTGTACCCGCTGTGCCCTCCTGTGCAGGAGGCCTGAGAGCTGGCTTCATGCATTATTCATACTTCTCAATTCGAGTTAGTTTAGCTACTTGCTCCAGTTGGGGCTGAGAAAAGTGGGGGCAGATTGAGGAGGAAATAGCTATGCTCTTAAGCCTGGGCATGGGCTCTTCTTCCCTGGTTAAATGTGTGCTCTTTTCAGAATATAGTCTCCTGTAGGGTGGGGTCCATGCTCCTGTGGGTCTGTCCAGCGTCACAACCGCGCCCCCCCCCATTCCTGGGAAGCAGTTTCCCTGCCAAGATCTGTACAGGGGCGCCATCACAAAGCAGGCTGGGAAATAGCTTGCTTCCAGAAGTGCCTGCCCCTCTCCCTGTCACTGTGACCTTCCTCTTTCTTTCTTACCCCACCCCTCTCTACCTCCCCAAAGATGCTTCATGGATCCCTGAGTAAATTGAGGGTGTTCTGGCTAGGGGTCCTGCCAGCAGCAATAAAGATGATCAGAGAAGAAAGAAAGAGGTTCTCCTTCTGCTTCAGAGGAGAAGGGCCCAGGGGGAAGGATTCTGTGGGGTTGGAGAACCTACAGCAGCATCCTGTGGTAGCCTCAGAAGAGGAGAATTTGAGTAGTGGAATGGAGGTTGGGGCCATGGCTGAAATTGTGTCTAGGGATGGGAAGAACCATAGACATTGTCCTCTTCCTTCTGTAGATGGAGAAAGTCCAGAGAAGTCATGCCTTGCTTGAAGCTATTGCATGAGACAGCTCTGTGAAAGCCCAAAGCGTAGGCCAGGCCATAGAAGTGTTTAATGAGGCCATGGTCATTAAACACTTTTCTTTCTTTTCTTACAATCAACCTAGCTCTTTGGTAGCAGTGGTTGATCTAGATTCTAGAACCTAAGTTTCCTGACATTCCCTGCCCAAGAACAGCACTTACACCTGAGCATAGCAGTTATGCTGTGAGGCTCTTGCTGGTCACTCATGCCTCAAGCCATTAACACCCCCCCCACCCCCTGCCCCGAGGTTTGAGGTCCCAGCTAACAGCACCCTTATGTCACCCTTCCTCCTGTCGTGGAGACCCAGAGTTGTGCATTTACCACATTTACACAGATGGGTTATATCCTGGCCCTGCAGAACCCTTTGCCTCCCGCACCTCCCCCTTGGCCAGTGGGACTCTTGAGATTGGCTTAGTAAAAGGCTCTTTGTGAAACTAAGCTGCATAGAAGCAGGATGAGTCCATAGAGAGAGCTCCAGGCTGGTATGGAGGAGGCCTGAGTTCTGTGTCTCCCACCAGGTGGCTGAGACTTCTAGACATATCTGAGGGAGGTCTTCACATACCAGTATCACTGGAATGCATTTCAGTGTGCTAAACAGACCAATGTTTCTTCCATAGACCATGCTATCCTGGTCAGGTCACCACTCTGTGCCTCAACTGGGGGTGTAAGCTTTTCTTTTCTGTAAAATGTGGCCAGTAATAATGGTCTACTGTCTCACATGGGATAAGGGTGAGATGGCACATGGGAAATCTCTTGAAAAGAAGGTAAAGGGTAGGCTCAATTCCCAGTTCCTTCATTCTTACTGATTTTTTTTATTGTCTTGCCAAATAAACCCTTAGAGATTTCATTTTGTTCATCTCACAGATAAAAGGGTAGGGAGGTAAGTGTAGATCCTCCTTGCCTAATAAATAGGCGTGATCGCCACCAGGCGAGTCTGTGATGGAGCTGTAGAAGCTGGGCCCTAGGCCTCCCAGTTTGGTCTCCCTACTCCCTCCTGCCTGTTACTTTTCCATATTCCATATCAAAGTCTCAATCTTTCTTTCAAGTCCTATGTAGTCTGGGCACTGATCATGCGGGGACTGCACAAGTCTTATTAATATTAAAGGTGAGGGTTTTCTTAGCCTACTTCCCTTCGTTTCTAAACCAGACTTGGAAAGGAGAGGGCAAAAGCAGAATCGGAAGGACATCTGTGCCCCAAAAGGAATGCATTCTGGTTTGTTACAAATTTGGGTTCCCTCTGGTGACTTTAAGGATTGTGCTGAGTGAAGTGTGGACAGTAACTGATTAGCTGCAGAACTTCTGTGACTATTAGAGGGTTTTGATTTCAGGGTCAGGCTGAAATTGACAATTTGATCCCGCTGCCTAGCTCTGCCAAATAGCAGGAGTTGAAGAGACCCAGAATGTACATACATGTTTCCTCATTTCAGATTCCAAGTCACTGATATGCTGATAACAACTGTATCTAGCTGTATTCATGACAAAAACAGCTGTAAGTGAAAAATTTTGCAAACAAATTGGATTTTCCTATTGGCCTCATCATTTCAACCTGTTTTTACTTCATTTCTAATTACTTTGCCACTGGTAAGGGCCCTTTGAGGTCAGGTCTCCATTGCTCAATATTCCAACTGAAATATTCTATAAAGAAACACTTAAATGACCAAAAAGGTTGGTGTCACTTGAAAAGCCCATTCTTTAAGAGAAGAAAAAGATGATTTTAATAATTGGAGGGATTCCAGTCTATTGGTAGGTTTTGTGAGTCTGTGTGTTCTGGCCATGCTGGTGTTTCTCAGGTTATCCTTCAGGAAGAAAAGCCAAGAAGCCTGAGTTGTTTCCCAGGCTTTGGAGGTATGTATTTAACTTAGCATCCTGCCAAATGCAGCTTCAACCTCCTCCTCAGTTAAGTGGGTTTGAAGATATTGTTCTTTCTTAGTGTGGTACATTGCAGAGGAAGCAACCTGAGTGTTAGCAGTATTTTATGAAAGTTTGCAATTTTTTTGTGTGTAAAAGACAGTAAGATATTTCCAAAATCTATTGGCTTATGTTGCACAGGCATGGACACAATGCCACACCTGGGGGGAAATAAATGATCTTAGAGTAACTTTTTCATTTTGTGATTTTAAACATTTAAAAAGCAACATACTGATTGTAAAAAAATGCATAGTACACAGTACAGAAGGGCATAAAAACAAGGAAAAAAAAAAAAGAGATTTCCTCCCCGTCTGCCCATTCTGTTCCCCACAGCTAAGGAGTTTTTCGTACATCTTTCCAGATATTTTCTATGCTTCAGCAAGCCTGCATATGTATATGCAAGGCTATGTTGGAATAGCCGTTGCTCGTTGAATTAAAAAAAAAATCAGTTGTAGGGCAATTTTCCTTTATTTCTTTGATGATTGGTAAATTGAGAGAAATCCCATTTAGATTCTTTAGGAAAATCCTTTCTATAAACACTTGAATATCTCCAATGAGCCTATAGTGTTGCACATGGCATGGCCTCTGTTTAGTGATGCAAACAGTACATAGTGTGTGGCAAAGAAAGTTATTCTGAGTGTTAAACACAATGCAGGCTAAAAACATTCAGCATAGAAATTAGCATGTAAGGCAATAACACTGCCCATGTGAGCAAAGAAGAGGCTGTGGACTGTTTTTATAACGTTTGACCAGTGACATACAATTTTTCCAGGAATCCCAGAGCAAAATATTAAAGGTCAAATAAATGTGCAACGTGAGAATGTGTGACGTTTATTGCTAATGACGGTGACAGGCTGTGATCACAGAGTGTGAGCTGTAGGAAGCTCTGGATTGGTTCTCTTAAGATGGAAAGACCAGTGAGCCAGGGCATTGCCTCTGTTTACACACACCAATCCTGCCCCCCTCCCCATTTCAGGAATGGGTGTTTGTATGGGGAGGGGTACCAAAACAGATTCAGTGTAGCAGATTGGATCCAGATTTCAGTCTTTCCTCCTCTTACAGACTTAGTGGTCATTGTGCTAAAGGAGGGTTTTTGAGTACAAGTCCAGTCCTTTGAACTCCTTCTCTGGTTCCTGGCTTGGTGCACACAGGGCTGTGCTCAGGCCTCTGACCCTGTTTTACTTTGTGGCTTCCTGGGGGATGGATCAGTAGGAAGTCTTGAGGGGCACTCTCGAGCAGTGGCTTCTCTACCACGTCCTCTTTGCCAAGCTTCTGTAGGTTCTTTCTTCTCCTGCAACTTGACTCTCTCCGGAGAACCAGATCTGAGGCTGGGAGCCCAGTGCTCTGCTCTCTGCTTGCCTCTGTCCTCCCTTCAACTACCTGCGGCACTTCTTAGCTTCCGCCTCTCCAAAAGGGATAATGTTCTCCTTGAAAGCATCTTTTCAGGATTAATTGGTGTTTGCTCTATGCTTTGAAGAGAGAGAGAATCCTATCAGGTCTCTGCTGTCCTCAAAGCTGGCCCGGCTCCAGCTGGTAGCAGCCCTGTCCAATCGGGAGGCAGGGCGAGTAGTCCTCCCACTGGCCGCCTTTCTGGGCACATCGGTTGCGGGCTCCTTACCTGTAGTAAGGGGTGATCACCCAAATAGGGAGGAACAGATCCTAAAGTGGACATTTTGTACATTGTACATTTTTCACATGGAGAAGGAGTATTTGCATCAGAGTGCTCATCCCTTGGGAGGTTAGTTTTGGCCATCTGGGACATTTTCTCGTTTGGAAATTGTTCTTTTCTGTCTCTTGTTTTTAAAGCTTTATACGTGTAGTAGCTAGAGTAGTTATAATCTGCCACCTCTCAAAGAAGTCCCGTGGCCAGACCATTTATATGTTAATTGCATGTGGTTTGGGGAGGAAAAGGATGTTACCTGCTTCATGATAAGCATTTTCATCTCAATGAATTCTTTGTTAGAGTTGTTTAGTCAAAGAAATAGAAACTGCAACCTACTTTGGGGAAAGATCCAGATAATGCTGTGTGGGTTTAGAACCTGTGGGCTCTAAGGAGAAGTTGGATAAGAAATAGAAGAAGAAGGAAAAAAAAAGGTTTGTTTTGAGGACAAACCAGACAGGAATTAAAAAAAAATTAGTCAAAGACAATCTGTCCTCTTGTCATCATGGAGAACAAGACTGGAGGGTGGAGAGAGCCCAGCCTGCTGGGGTCCTCTTCCAAGTCCTGGGATGGGCATGGCGAGGATTGAGGATTTGGTGCTGACTGTACCAACGGGGGCTTCAAAGGGGAGCCTTCATTTCCCGTGTTCTTTAGCACCTGATCCTTGCAAAAGTCTCTCAAGCACTTAGGGGGCTTGTTTCTCAGCACAGGTCTTATTAATAGGGACCATTGTTCCCTCTTCTAAATTACGTTCCTGACTTCTTGAAAAATCGACAGATCTGGCAACCACCAGCAGCTGCTCCTGTCCCTTTAGATGGGGCTGCGGGGTGGACGATTTCTGGCTCACCAACTAGGGCAAACGTTGACTTCTCACCTGTCTGGGAAGTTAATGAGAAGAAAGAGTGTTAATCTAGAAGCACATGCACGGGCCTGTGTGAGTGAGCACACATGGACACACACATGTGTATGCACACACATATCACCGGGATTCAGGCCGGGGGCGATTAACTGTATAGAAAGGTCACCCCTCAGCAGGTTCACAGTGTATAATCTGAATGACAGATTTGAGAAGAGTTAATCTTGGGTGAGGTGAGGAGAATCAGATTATCATGGCACACAATAAAAGAGGTGTTTGCAATCTGCATGTTGAAAAAGTGGAGTGCTTCTCTCTGGCGTGCTCCACGGGTCTGGAGCGGCCACGTGGCTGAGTGTAGTGACTGGACAGAGGTAGGGTCAAGGGACCTGGATTTAAACCCCTGTGAGCCTAGGACATCTGGGAGCTTGATAAATATTGTCTAATGACAGCCAGCCATGGGTTTGCTGGTGATCTCAACTCTGAGAGCTGGAGGACTAATTTGTCCCTTTCTCAGTTGGCTTATCAGCAGAATGGAGACACTGCTGCAGGAGTGACAAACTCAAATGCCCACTGGGGCCAGGCAGGCATGTAGATGAGCCACAGGACATCTGGATGGGAGCAGTAGAATGGGAGTTGAGGGCACTGTGGTAAACTGGGCAGTTCTTGCCAGTCCAGGGGGGTGTCCACATTCAACTCCAGCCACCGGCCGCAGGGGAAGGTGAGCACGGTGATGTCAGGGCACCTGACTTTTCAGGACAGGTTTGAAATCTGAATTTGTATATGAACTCTAATGACTCAAAATGTAGCTAATTCAGTTTTCCAAAAGCCTGGTGCAGACCAAAGAAAACATACCCAGTGGTCCATATTTGACCTCTAGCTCTAGGTGTGTGACCTCTGGGACAAAGCCCTCCCTACCTGGCTGGTGACTGTACTTTGCTGAGTCAAGGGTATAAGGAAGATGGAGTCATTGTGGATGGAGAATGGCTGTGAGGACGAAGCTGGGGTGAAGGTGGGATGTGAGACTTGGACCACATTCTCTGGCCTGAGCTCCTGTTTGCCAGGAGAGCAGGAGACATTGTACTCTCCTGGATAAGGGTCATTTACACTGCTTGGGTCAGTGAAACACCAGTCAGTGTGTTTGGCCCTGGTGCCACCTGCTTTACATTCTCATTTGTCTAGAAAATATTTACTGAGCAACTATTAATGCTATGTTCCTGCGGCAGGGCCTGGCAGGAATTGTGTGTGGAGGCAGGCGGGAAGGCAGCTGGGGGGAAAGTGTGGGCGGCAGCGTGGGCAGGAAGGGTGCAGAGGTCAGGGAGGCAGCAAGGGCAGCCCAGGGAGCAGGAGAAGGCAAGAGAGAACTTCCGTGGGCCCCGGGGCTGAGGCTGTTCGCCCTCTGCCTTCATGTTGCCGGGTGTGTGTGCGCACCCCTTACCAACCACACACACAGGAGAAGTGTTACAGCCACCAGTGGAAGCTCTGTGCATTAGGCATCTATTGCGATAACCACAAAACTTGGTTCAGCCCTTGAAAGTTGTAATTGTAGTTGGGAATATAAACCTGTCACACAGGAAGAGAAGCAGAATAGCACAGTGGTTAAGAAGAGGATAAGTTTGGGGTTGGGCGTAGTGGCTCATGCCTGTAATCCCAGCACTTTGGGAGTTCGAGACCAGCCTGGGCAACATAGTGAGACTCTGTACAAAAAAACTTAAAAAATTAGCCAGCATGGTGTCGTGCACCTGTAGTCCCAGCTACTCAGGAGGTTGAGGCCGGAGGACCGCTTGAGCCCAGGAGTTTGAGATTTCCGTGAGCTGTGATTGGGCCACTGCACTCTAGCCCAGGTGACAGAGTGAGAGACCCTGTCTCCAAAAAATAAAAAACAAACAAAAACACACACACGTGGAAGAAGAGAATAAGTTTGGGTTCAAACTACTTGGGTTTGCATCTTACCTTTGTCACTTATAAGCCATGCAGCTGGGGCAAGTTATTTAACTCTTTTGGGGGCCTGGTTTGCTCATTTGGAGATAATAATAGTTCCTACTTTGTAGGGTTATTGTGAAGACTACATAAAAATGAATGCCATAATGTACGTGAGTGCTTAGTACAGAACCTGGCACATAGTAAGTGCTTAAATTGAGCTCATTATTGCTGTGAGACAAGCTGTAACCTCAGCTAACTTGTGGTTAAGCACAAAATCCACTGTGTCAGCAGAGAGCTGAGAACAGATGCAGTAAAAGTTCACCCTCCCCTATTGCAAACACTTTCCTAAACATAAACTCTCTGGCCTGAGCTCCTGTTTGCCAGGAGAGCAGGAGACAGTGTACTCTCCTGGATAAGGGTCATTTACACTGCTTGGGTCAGTCAGTGTGTTTGGCCCTGGTGCCACCTGCTTTACATTCTCATTTGTCTAGGAAATATTTACTGAGCAACTACTATGTTCCAAGCACTAAGAAAGGGTTTTCGGGATGTTGAGTAGACTAAGACAAGGTGTGGGCCTTTAGGCACTGAACCTAGCATATAGGCTAAGATTATATCTATTATAAGCTATATCTAAGATATAGGCTGCTATCACAAAGAGATCCCCAAATAGAATGACTAAACAGAGGTTTATTTATCTCTCAAATAAATCCTAGAATGAGCACACCAGGCTGGCAAGGTAGATCCATGAAGTCATTCATGGACTAGGTTTTTTTTTTTTTCTATTTTGCATCTTGAAGTCTGTGTTTCAGGATGTGGGAAGTAGGAGGTGAGAAAGTTCAAGGCAAGCAGCTTGTCATTCAGGAGCTTCTATTCCCATCCCATTTGGCTGGAACTCAGTCCTGTGGCCACATCTAGCTGCAAGGGATGCTGGAAAATGTAGTTTGGAGCAGATGGCCATGTGCTTGGGTGAAACTCAGGGGCAGGGGTTATCATAAACAGGAAGAAAGGAGAAGGAATACTGAGGCACAATTAGCAGATCATGCTTCAGGGAGATGGAGAAGTACATCAGTGCTCCTAATGGTTAGATAAATGCTCCTCTCAAGAGCACTAGCTGAATCCTTAAGTAGAGAAATATGTTGTGGCCCTCATGGAAGCTTGGGCTTTGGAATCAGACTTCTGGGTTCAAATCCCAGCTCTGTCATTTTCCTCTGGTACCTACCCCACAGGGTTGGTGTGAGGATTAAATGAGTTAACCCACATGAAGCTCTAGGGACAGGTCTGGCCCAGAGTAGATGCCCAGCAAATGTGAGCTATTACTGTTGGGGAGTGAGGGTGAGATGTGTTCAAGAAAGTCAACCAACTCAAGGATATCTAGAGAATCCCTTGTGGAGTCACCACCTCCCTCAGTTTTACAGCTTCCCACAGGCCTTGTCTCCATGGATGCAACAGTGGGGCGTGGAACCCTTGGCTCCTCTTATTATTGAGAAATGTTAATGAAGATAAACTAGGCCATCTGAAGGGGCTGGTGTTTTGCAAAAATAGAATCAATTTGTGTTTGCCTGGGCTGGAGCTAGGGGAGGAATTTAGAGAGGATGTTTCAAGGTCCTGCTCAGTTTTCTGTAGCTTGAGTAGTAGCCAATGAATTTAGTCCATGGTCTACAGGCCTCTGTGGGAAGAGTAAGAGCCCCTCTTTTTGGGTGTTTCTCTGGATAAAGAGCTCTAGAAATTAGCTAAATAAAAGGGGTACTGGACAGTGAGGACTCATAGGGGCTGGGGAGAACTTTACTCTTGGGAAAAGCCCTGGTGGTCTTTCTGGGGCCCCTTCAACAAGAGGAGAAAAATGGAAAAGCTGCCTCTGCTGGTGCTGCACTGGCAGAACTTGGGGTGTCGTCTTACAGGGAGCCAGGTGTCCTGTGATGTGCAGGGGGTATCACGTTTTCCATCTTCTGCAGGTGTCGGGTGGAAAGAGAACCTTCCTCGCTTCACAACAAGAACCTTAACTTTCCTTGGCAACTCACACAGTGGGTAGATTTTAGCAGAAAAAGAAACAAATGTTGGAAATGATTTTCTACCAGCTTTCTGTCCTGTCTTGTTTTTTGGGGTCTGAGGAGGTTTAATGCCTTTTTCCCCCACGTCTTGGAATCGGACTTCACACTACTCTGGAAAGTAGTCTTGGGTGCTGTGTTGCCATGGGCACCATTTGTGACTCTCTAAATGCATCTAATTGACTCATAGGAAACAGGATGGATGTGGGAGAAGGTGGCACATATGGGAAGATTCATAGGTGTTTAGGGCCACACCTGTGCCTGCGGAGAGGCCAGCAGAGGTGGGCCAGGATGTGAGAGTAGCATCTGTTGGCCCCGGGTAGGACTAGTGCATGGGCAAGTAGCACCTGTTTGCCTCTTGTGACCTTAGCTGACCTCCCAGACTTGACCTCTAGGTGTCACAAAGATCCTACACCGGGCTAGCTGGGTCTGTTGGTGGGCATGGTCTAGGGTTTTCACCCACATTTCTTCCATCTCTGTGTACCTCATTTCTTCTCTATCATGGTTTCCCAACTGGGGCTTTGCTGTTCTTTCTTTAGCACAGGGCTCAACCTTTTATTGTCTTCCCATTAAGGACGGATTGGGAAGAGAGCTGGGGTGATGGTGGGAGCTGATCTCACTTGGGTTTCCCATTCACAAAAGCTTCAATGGGACTTTGACACAATCTCTGCACTAGATTATATGGACATCACCAAGATGTTCATCACAAAGCATCAAATGCACTGGACTATGCCATCCATGGGGCATTCTGAATTAATATTTTAAAAAATTGATCCTATAATTCTCTTATGATTGTAATTATTTTACATTGTATTTGTGTTTTTGTGTGTGTGTGAGAAAAATGTGAATTTGTTGTGTGAGCATCTATAACGCACCATAAATGTTGTAATCCTGCTTTGTATTTTTTCTTCTTCTTTTTTTTTGAGACAGGGTCTCCCTCTGTTGCCCAGTCTAGAGTGCAGTGGCCTTGTCGTAGCTCACTGCAGCCTCAAACTCCCGGGCTTAAGCGATTCTCCTGCCTCAGCCTCCTGAGTAGCTGGGACTACAGGTGTGCACCACCACACCCGGCTATTTCTTTATTTTTAATAACCTGGGCACTTGGGCCTCTGTCACCCTGTGAGAGATTCTGTATTCAAACCTGCTAAATCAGTGGTGAGTAATCCTTCTACACAAGAGGGCAATTCAGGAAAAATAAACATATTTACAGGGCATTTTTCCCTCTCCAATCAAAATGAAGAGAGCTTTATTGCTCATGACCCAGGAGTGGGTGAAGTGTCAAGGCGTGTTTAGTCTTACAATTTACTCTGCTGAGTAGGATAATATCAGTGAGAAAATGGGCACTGCATTTTAGTCATTGAAAACTTACTATCCAGGCATTTAGAGACAGTTTTTTAACTTTTCATTCTGAAATTATACCTCTGGATGCCTCTGTGATCCTCATGACTGCATGGACTGTGACCCTCTAACCTGTGGGCCAGTGTTTTATGTATCTCAGTACCCTGCTTGCCCAACATAGTGCCCAGCACATGGTAGGGGACCACTATGGTAGAACGGTTAAAAGCACAGACTCTGTAGCCAGCCTGACTAGCTCTGTCACTTGTTAGCTGTGTGACTTTGTGCAAGTAACTCACTCTCTCTGGGTCTCAGTCCCAGTCTGTAAAATGGGGATTATATCAATTCCTACCTCATAGATGGGGATTGAATAAATTAATATATGTGAGCTCTTAGAGCAATGCCTAGCATATGTAAACTCTGCATAAGTGTTAGTTGCTATTATACATACTATTATTGAACTGAACGGAAACCTAAGTTTGCCTGTGGTGCTAGAGCCTCGTAGTGAATCTTTTCCATCTCTGGCTTCCATTTTGTTGCTGTTGATCAGATCTCTTCTCCAGTCTCTCTTTGTGAAAACAGATTTGATTTCCATATAAAATAACTATGCTTTTCCCCCTCACTCCAATTTTTTTTAAGGGGAAGCAAAAGCAAAAAACAAAAACCCCAGATGTTTTTGAAGCAAACCCAGGCCCAGCTGTAATGGACAGTATGTTGGATTAATTACCTGGGCTAGAGGCTGCATATCTAGATTTTGGAAACTGCTCTCTTCCCAAGAAAGTGCCAATGTCTCTGTTCCCTTTCATCTGTTTGTGCAGAATACTCTTCTCCCATGCTCTACTAATCAGTCTTTGGATTGACAGGGGAGAGCTCCCTGGAATGACACATGCCAGATAAACTATGACTCCAAGAGCCTTGTCCACCTGATTACTTTATCTTTAATCATGTTTATTTCTGTTTGTTGGCTTATTTTTTAAAGTTTTTAAAATTGAAGTATAACATATATACAGAAAAGTGCATGTATGTTTACCCAATAAGTTGTCACAAGTTGAATGTGCTTGTGTCACCAACACCCAGATTAAGAAACAACATGACAGCAGCCTAGCTGTGCCCCCTCCAGTTACCACGGCACTCCCTACCCAATCCCACCAAGGGTGACGATCCTGATTCTAAACCTGAGTGGAATCTTCTAGTACATCCATTTTAGTGTCTAGATTTGTCCCCCAACATTGAGTTTCTGAGATTCATCCATCATGTTGTCTGTAGTTGTAGATCATTCTCATTGCTGTGTAGTACTCTGTTATGTAAATACACCATGGCTTATTTGCCCATTTTACCCTTGATGGGCGTGGGGTAGATTCTGGTTTGGGACGTCTGTGAGTAGGACTGCTAGAGACAGGCCAGTACATGTCTTTGGATACCGTAAAGTATACATACCTTGCGGTGGAGTTGCTGGGTCATAGGATAGGCGTATGCTTATGCTGCCAAATACTTTTCCAAAGTAGGGGTGCCAATCACCTGCTTGATTCTGATGGAGAAAATTATTCTGTATTTAGATTTGATTTGGGTTTTAAAGCAAAATACCATTACACTAATTCTGCTGGTTTTACCGTCCCTCCTCTCCTCCCATATGGTAACCAGGTAAATGCACTCAAGTTGCTGCAACTGCTTCTTTGTGGGGAGGCTCTTGAAAGACTTTTAGAACTGCTACTTGAAATGGAAGTAGCATCTTTTTCCTAAAATTTCTCCTTGTTTTCAAGAACAGAAAATACAATCACTACATTCCCTGCTAAAGAATACCCCCCCGCCCACCTTTTACTGAATGAAATTTCGAGCTTAGGGAACTTTTGAGTGAAACTCAAACACCAATGAGATTACTGATTTTTCCCAAATTTGATGATTGGATCATTCCTCTCATAACTTCAATTAAAGTTACCCCTCTTTGGAATCTGACAAAGCTAGGCAAGTATAGAGAGTCAAAAGTTCCTCTGTCCAGTTCCTAACTTTTCAAACAACCACGGTGCACGGTGCTTCGGAAATGCAGAAAATAGAGGTGCTTCCCATCCAGCCCCAGATACCTTATAAATACAGCCCTCTGTGTCTCAGAGCGAATTTAATTGAGTCAGTTACTTTTGGCTTACTCGCCCTTCCCTGACCCCCAGACAACAAGCTGGAAACAACATCCCATAGAATAACAGCAAAAATATTATTTCACACACTGCTCCCTCTTAAAATTCCTTGCCAAAGCACTCTCAAATCCTGCAGTATGGGGCAGTTATTATTTTATTTTACAGATGGGAAAATGAAGACCTGCAGAGTTGACTTGACACAGTAAGAACTGAAGAACTAGAGTTTGGAAGCCAGACCCATGCCTGGGGATTTGGACTTCTAGGAGCAGAGGGTCCCCTTTCCTAAGGAGAATTTCAAGGATGATGTGACTGTATCCCAGGAATATATCATGAGGTCCTTTTAATGGATGACATTCACATCCTGGTGCTTGGCATTTTGTCTTGTTAGAAAATGGTCTTTGGTAAGGACATATTGTCAAGGAATTATTACTTTTTTGTTTGTAGTGGCCAAGAATTGAAACCGAGTGAATGCCCATCAAGGGAATAGTCCAATAGCTATGACGCCTTTATACTATGAATCATAACAGAATCATTAAAAGGATTTTGGCAAAGTCTGGTAGAATATAAAAAGAGGAAGAGGAGTGTGTATAATATTTAATTGCATTTTTGTTAAACAAACAGTAAACCCTCCCCACCCCTGCAAAACTTCACCGTGTGTGTGTGTATGTATGAATGTGTGTAAAATTACATGAGTATGGGGAAAATTGTGGAAGGACATAAACTAAGATATTAACATGGGCTGCCTGGGAAAGCAGGAATGGGGTGATTACATGGGAGGATGGGGTATAGGAAAGTAGCATAGTGATGTAATACCATTTGAATAAGTTATATATATGCATATATGTGTATGTATGCATAAAGGGATGCATAAAAATATCTGTGTAAATAAAAAAAACAAACAAACAAGAGTGGTTCTAACAAGAACAAGGCTCTGAGCCCCGCATGGCCAGTTAGCTTGGCAAGGGCGAGAGCCAGGTTCTGTGGCTGAAGGCTTTACCCTCCAGGTCGGTGATGTTGCAAGTTAAGGACACTCATCAGAAGTGGGCAGCTGAGTACAGGCACACTGCTGTGTCTGGCAGACCAGTAATCATAGCTGCCATCTTTGAAGTGTGTACTATGTGCTGGCATCCTCATAATCTCTCAAAGTTAGATATTTGTATCCCCATTTTATGGACGAGGAAAAACAAGGGCAAGTAACTCCAGGCCACAGAGTGAGTGCGTGGTGCTGAGATTCAAGCACAGGTCTGTTTGAGTGCAGAACTCCTGTTTCTGAGGTCTTCACTGCACGATCATAGCGGGAGCTGGCCCCCAGCTGCTCTGATCCAAGGTGAGGGTCCTGCAGGGCCCTCTTACCCTGCGGGTCCTAAAGTGCATGTTTGCTGTGGAAACGAACCAAGCCACTCCCAGTGCTGGCCTCTTTCCTGGTTTTGGATGGCAAAGCTGCTTACCTGTGTGAGGAGAAAACAGCCTGTTTGGGCCTCTGTCCCCAAGAAAGCAGGGCTACCCGGCAAAGTAGGGCATCCGGTTGTCCTAGCTCAGGACAGGTGAAAGGCAGATGGGTTTGTTAAAAAGGAGGACAGCTTTACCAAGTCTGACATCTCTCCGGCCCCTGAGCCATCTCACCAGCCACCTGGGGAGTGAATGCCTGGGTTTTCAGGGGGATCTCTCTTCTACCTCTGCTTGCCACACCCCCAGCCCCACTAACCACAAGGAACTAACAGTAGTGGCTTCTTTGGTGGCCCAGTAACGTGACTTCCACATAAATCTCACTGAGTGCCTTTGCTGTCACCAAAGGTCCCCCAAAGTGAGTACTTAAAATAAAAATCACGGTTCTGCAAATTGATGTCACTTGGGACCCCTTCTCTTTGCTTTGCCTTGGTTTCCTCATTCATAAAATGGAAATCTGATTTTTCTCTTGCTTGCCATTAAGAGAATATATATGATGTGTAATTTTTTTTTAAAACAGGAAGAGACATGTCACATGCTAGAAAGATAAGGCCAGTTCTGTGTCTTAGGTTTTAGCTAAAAACAACAGTGCTGCTGACACCAATAGTTAATTGCTATTTTTATTTAATAAGTCTGGATGTTTTCCAGTGTGCCTGGACTGCTGTTTCTACAGGGTGCTGTGTTTTAACAATGGCAGCGATGACTTTCAGGAACAGGCCTGTTTCGTAAAGGTTAACTTGACTGCAGAGGTTAGCCGGCTGCAGGGACGGCCTTCCCTGGGCCTCCTGCCCTCTCTGTGGCAGATGGCCGCCGTTCCCCTGGTGGGTTGGCACGGCTGGCACTGGACCCACTGCCTGCTGCCTTCCTTCACTGCTCGTGGAAGCTGCCAGAGATCCCAGGAGGGGAAGGCAGAATGAGGAGAAAGCATGCAGCGGGCTGGGGTCTTCACTGGAGGATCTGGGGCAAGGAGTGCCCACGGCTAGCATGTTTGCTCTCTGCCCGGAGACTGTAGACTGAGCCTCATGGCTGTGCACAAACTACCTGGTCTTTCAGATCCTCAGTCTTTCTTTCTAGAGGGGTAAAATTCTTTTGAACGAGCCTGTGTAGATGTCATGATTGTGAACAGTGATCTTGTTATTAGTTCCTTAAGGGCTGGGACCAGGTGTCCAGTATCTGGCACAGTGCCTGGTGCATAGTAGGACCCCAAAGAAATGCTTTTCTCTGGTATGGAGCCCCCTGTAGATCCATGGCTGGGCAGCACAACAAGTAAGCATTTAGGAAACACTTTTCTTCCTTCCTTTGCATTCCTCTGTGTCTGATAAGGTGTGGGATCTGTACCTTTCCTCCATCCTTATTCCTCTTTGTATTTATTTTGCTTAAAAACCATTTTCCTTCTGACCAATTAAGTGTAGTCCATAGGACCCTAACACATGCCCCTCTCCTGTTCGCATTCTGAGAGGGGATGTTGAAATGTGTTCTGTTTGGTTCGGCTTAAATCTAGGAGTAGATCGACCAGCTTGACAGGAGAGATTTTCTTCGTCCTAAGAGCACCTCCCATTAGGAATGTAGAGTCTTCTGAGGTCTCTGGACAGTGCAGTTTACCTAGATCCAGATAAGACAAGGGCTGGAGCTCCCAGTGGGCTCCTGGGCACTGGATAGGAGGGTGTCCTTTAGAGAAAAGGGGAAAATCCACCCAGATGGAATGATAAAGGAGTTGACATCATAGTAGGCATGGTAACCGCGGGGTGATCACAATCTCCCCACGAGGTGGGCAGAACCCCAGGGGAAGACCTAGTTTCATCGAGCTCCTATTCCCTTTATGGCAGGCAGGAGCAGGGAGGCATGGAGGAGGGGATGCTCATCCAATGGCTAGGACAGGCCAGGGGTTTTGCTTCTCACCCCAGAACTGCCCCCCTGCCCTGAAAATCCCTCTGGGGCGGTGGTGTGCCACTTCAAAGCACTCACATTCTGTCACTTTATTATCCAGGCTTGCCCTGGGAGTTTGGCGGGAGAGAGGGAGCAAAAAGGGAGAGGGAAGCACGTCATCGGAGGGTGAAGTGGAGAGATGATATGATCTCCAGGAAGTTGTGCAGAACCCCAGAGCTCCATCCTCAGCGACTCGTCCCCAGAGGCTCTGACCCTGTCTGAGATCGCACGGTCAGTCTCCTGTGCCTCACTGGGCTTCTTCCACCTGCAGCTCTGCAGAAAACGGTGTCGCACTGCCTGGAAGCCATGTAAGTTGTGCCAATTCCAAAGCCACTCGTGTCTCCAGCTGAAAGAGACAAAATCTTCCGAATAGCTCCTGAGGCCCCTGTGTGGAAATAAAGAAGCTATGTGGTGAAAACCTGCACTCAGGACAGGTGGGAATGTTGTCTCAGGCAGGTGTAGCCTGAACATTGTGATGGGTTTTAGGTGTCGAAGAGTTGAATAAGGAGTTTGAACCATGAGGTTGGTATTCCAGGGCATCCTGGTGCACTGGGCCCAGAAATCATTCCTTCTTTCCTGTCAGTGTGGGGTGACTATGCCCAGGTCAGACCTGGTTGCTGTCTGTCTGTGGGTCACATCATAGCTGCTTGTTTGTCTTCTTGTCACCTGGCATTTTGGACTCTT
Source organism: Daubentonia madagascariensis (assembly GCA_023783475.1). Taxonomy (NCBI): domain Eukaryota; kingdom Metazoa; phylum Chordata; class Mammalia; order Primates; family Daubentoniidae; genus Daubentonia; species Daubentonia madagascariensis. The sequence continues at coordinate 33,377,484 of JAKFHU010000485.1, read as the reverse complement.
AGAAGTGGGTGAGGTAGCCTGCCCAAGAGGTGAGTAGCTATCATGAGGCTAGATGATCCATCTTCTACTCTTCAGCACAGCCTTATGCCCCCAGCCGTGGATATGTGAAGACATTTAAGGATCTCCTGGGAGGCATGCTCTTTGGCTTCTTTGGTCAGAATATCTGGAGTTCCTGCTGCAAGCTGGAGAAAATGCTTACGCAGCTCCTCGTGGCTGTGGGTAACTTTGTGAAGTGAGTTTATATATCATTTAATTTTTTTATTGATATAAAATTTACATAACATAAAATTCACCATTCCAATTACTTTGAAGTGCATAATTCAGTGGTTTTTCGTGTATTCACAATGTTGTGCAACCATCACCAGCATCTAATTCCAGAACATTTTTATTGCTCTAAAAAGAAATCCTGTACTCATTAAGCAGACACTCCTTATTCCCTATGCCCTCAGCCCCTGGTAACTGCTAATCCACTCTCTGTCTCTATGGATTTCCCTATTCTGGATATTTTATATAAATGAAATCGTACAATGTATGTGGCCTTTTGAGTCCAGTTTCTTTCACTTCGCATAATGTTTTCAGTGTTCAACCATGTTGTGGTGTATATTGGTACTTCATTCCTTTTTATGGCTGAATAATAGTCCATTGTGTGGATATGCCACATTTTATTTGTCCATTCATCTGTTGATGGACATTTGGATTATCTTTACTTTTTAGTTATTATGAAGAACGCTAATATGAACATTCATGTACAAGTCCTTGTGTGGACGTATGTTTTCAGTTCTCTTGGGTATATACCTAGGAGTGGAATTGCTGGATCATATAACTCTGTGTTTAATGTTTTGAGGTAGTGCCAAACTGTTTTCCACAGTGGCTGCAGCATTTTACATTCCCACCAGTAATATGTGAGGGTCCAATTTCTCTACAACCTTGCTGACACTTGTGATTCTGTCTTTTTTTTTTTTTTACTTGAAAAAAATTTTTTTAAGAATCAGTGAAATAGAGAAATGTCTTTTTGATTATAGCTATCCTAGTGGGTATGAAGTGGTATATCAGTGTGGTTTTAATTTGCATTTCCCTAATGACTAAAATATGCTGTATATCTTTTTATGTGCCTATTAGCCATTTGTATATCTTATTTGGAGGAATGTCTATTCAAATCCTTTGCCCATTTTTAAATTGGGTTGTTTGTCTTTTTGTTGTTGAGAAGTGAGCTTATTTTAACACAAGATTGTTCCTTCTCCCACTCCAGCATGGTGTGACCATCCTGTGGCGGGGCAGGGGTTTAGTGGGTCACTTAAAAGCAGGCATAGGTCTTTCCCTCTTAGGCCACTCCTCAATGTTTTGGGGGGGTCTCCTCTTCCTTGGCTACCCTTAAATGTTTTTTCCCCCAGCGTTTCTGTCCTTGACTTAGTTCTTGCTTTGCCCTCAATTCCTCCCCAGCTGACCTCATCCACACCCATGGCATCCATCACCACATGTATGTTGATTACTCCCAAATGCATGTTTCTGTGCTGGACTTCTCTCTGGAGTTCCACATCCACCTGGCACCTCGACATGTCCAAAACTTACCACATTCCTTTGCAAACCCTTCATCTTCTCCTGATTCCCTGCCTGGATGAGCACCATTGTCATCTACCTCGGCAGCCATGCTGGAAGTCATCTGGGACTCCTTCCTGTCTCTCCCAGGTACACCTGCCCTCTTCCCACCAGTCCTGTCCACTTGCTCTTTTCAGTATCTCCTTCTACTGTGTCCTCAGTTCTTCACTCCCACTCTGGCTGCCTTAGTCTGGGTTTTTGTCATTCCGACTAGACTCCCTTGTTTCAAGTTACTTCCATCCATCCAGATGCTGTTAGAATGATCCAGTTATATCACTGCCTTCTTAAAAGCTTTCGGTGACTCCTTTGTTGGGCATATGGACCTTCCTGGATTTGACCTCTACCTATTTCTCCAACTTTTTATTCCCCTGCTCACCACCCCTAGTCCTTACTCCAGCCATAAGGAATTCCTTGAGGTTTCTTGAATGGGTTGCGTTCCCTCAAATCGCCACACCTTGAGTGCCATGCTGTTGGTATGAGCTTTATTTATGTGGCCAAGGATAGATGTTCACGGTTGGATTATGGACCCAAAATGGCCCAAACTAAATACTACTATGGATAGAGAACATGGTGACTGTGGGTTGGATGTGGATATTGATTCAATCGTTTATTCATGTGAAAGAATTATTTTCATACTGAATAGAAACTAAACTGCATTGTATTGCATTTATAAACCACCTGTATTGCAAAGGTGATGGACTCTTTTGGAAATATTCTGACATTTGCCCCATCCATAGTCCATAGTTACTTTATTTACTTTCTGAACCCCAAACAACAGAATACAGGGTGTGACAAGCATATGTGTATTTTGGAAGCTGACGGGAAAAATGTTTGAAGTCAGATTTGGTTCCCAAGGTTGCCATAGTTAATGACTACTATGAACACCAGCATCCCATACTTGTTTGGAGTCCTACACCTTTAACCTCTGGATGTCTTGTAAGTCTTTCTGAGGATATTAGTCCCTAGCTAGAGAAACAGAATGCAACTGAAAGAGTGATTCCTGGTTCTTTCTAAATAATTTTTTAAAAAATTTAATTTACCTTAGATTATTAGTGCTTCCTCTTTCTCCCTCAAATTTTTACTTAGAAAAATTTCAAGCCTTCTGAAAAATTATGAAAACAGTACAATGAACACCTCTATCCCCTTTGCTTAGATTCATCATTTACTAGCATTTTGCCACATTTCTTTTCCTCTCTCTCCCCACCTTTTCTGCACATGTGTGTGCATGTATGAGTGCATGTCTATATTTTCAGGAAGAGCGAGATTTAGTTTGTAGTACACCGTCCTCTTCTTGGTATGTTTTTAAGCTTCTGGTAAAACTCAGTGCCAAAATTGAAGCCTTGAGTTCTTGGCTCAGTGCTGCCACTGACTGGAGCACACTTGGATGATCCTGAGCAAGTGCCTTCCCCTCTCTGAGCCTCAGTTTCCCTGTCTATAGCATGAGGGCTTGGATCACCTGCTCTTTAAGGCCTCTCCCTATACTCAACATTCTATGGCCTTCTGATGGCCAGAAAAACTCAGCCCTTTGGGAAATTGTAAGAAGATACTTAATGTACTTGTGAGATGAACCCCAGAAATTTATTGCTGGCTGGGCTTTGGCCAGGACAGTGTCTGGTTTATAACAAGGAGTGTTTTTCCCCTTGAGAGAGCTACCAGTGCTTTGCCTGTGGAGGCGGGGAGGTAGGCTTGGTGTGGGGATGGAGGAAGCAGCAGGAACTCTGACCTGCTTGCTGCCAAGTAGGCAGACAGAGAGGCTCAGAACCCCTCTCCCCCACTATATTTCCTTGAGGTGTCTGCTTGTTTAATTTGCTGTTTGCCTTGCTCCCCCGCCCCACCTATTATAGTTACTTTTGTTCAAGGATCTTGCCACCTCCTTTTTCTGTCCCTGGCCCACCTCCAGGTTAAATATCCGAGAAGGACAGTGGTAGCCTGAAGATGTTGATGACATGGGTGATTCTCATGGCTGGACCTGAACAAAGGCTTCACTCTCATAGGTAGGGGCGCTTGATACTGCTTGCTAAACGCTTCCACGGTGTTCCCACCTACAGAGCCCAGGGCAGAGGTCCTAGATGGGCCAGACTGATTTTATGGGTTTAATTCCCACGAGTAGGATTGGAGAAGGTTCTAGTAAAGGAGAAAAGGACTTAGGGGTTGAGGAAAGGAACTGGTGACAGGGGGTTCATTTATTCATTCAATAAGTGTTTACTGAAGACCCACTTACTAGGTGCAAGGTCCTTTTACCCAGAAAGTCTTAAATTTGTGTAGCTATCATTAGTATGTGCCAGACATTGTGCTATGTGTTATAGAAGTGGTAGAAATAACATTAATGATTGTCATACCTCCTCTCTTGACAATCACATGCTAAGTGTGTTACACATCTATTCCATTTAATCCTCCCAACAACTTTGATGAGGTAGTGTTGTCTCCTTTCTGTAGGAGAGGAAAGGGAAGCTTAGAGCAGTCCCTTGCTCAAGGTCAGGCAATGGGTAGGGGCAGAATTGGGATTTGAATTCGAGTCCGATTTCAAATCCTACACCCTTAACCTCTGTCTCTTGTTCCCAAAAGCTGGTTTATGGATTGGTGCCAGTCTGTGATAGTATTCCCTGGTCCAAAATATAGGGACAATGTAACTAGATTTCTAACGTAGCTTACTTTAGTCAGTGGTTCTCAACTGGGATGATTTTGCTCCTAGGGGATGTTTGGAAATGGCTGGAGACATTTTTTGGTTGTTACACTGGGGCATGGTGCCAGTGTATTATGGGTAGTGGCCAGGGACACTGCTAAATGCTAAACCTCCTACACTGCTCCGGGCGGCTCCTCAGTCCCCTCCCCCTCCCACATAGCATCATCCAGTCCAAAGTGTCAACAGTGCTGAGGTCAAGGAACTTTGATTTAATTTGAAGGATTATCCTTAATCTTAAAATTATATTATTCTGACTTTGGGGATATGTGTTAAATGTCCTTTCTTTTAAAAAACAATGGTGTTAAAAAAAGTTGTCAAGACTATGTGATCCCTCCAATTTTTTTTTGTTGTTAAAAATATCTTGGACTGTGAAATTTAAACATCTAGGAATTACTTGATCTAGGAATTATATAAAAAATACTGTTTATGAGGGATTAAAGAAGGAAAGTATCTCATGTTACAAGTGAGGCAATGCCTGCTGACCAGTTCTTGGGACTTCTACAGTTTGATTTAATAATAAACATTTACTGACCACTTATTGCCTTGTATTGTGCCGGGCCCTACGGGAGGTCAAAAGGAGTTTTGCCCTGATGATCTTAATGATCTCCATAGGACAAAAAGTGAACACGACTAAAGTAGGAAACAAGGAAAGCCTGGCAAATGATGGTTAAATTTATTCACTGGTTGACGCTAACGTGGCAAACCAAAGGGTTTCTACCAGAAAGATTTTTAGGTTCTTGCTTTGTGTCTAGTCTACCATCAAGTAATTTATGTGACTTTAGGCAAGGCACTTATTATTTCTACCTCTTGCTTTCTTATTGGTTCCCTCTCTTGGATGAGGGCCCTGCAGGTCTGCAGGTCTGAGTGAGAAAGCTGTCCCTGGTGCCTCCTTTTCCTCCTACCCCCAGTGGGATACCCAGTCCTGCTGATTCTATTTTAAAAATGTTTCTAGAGTCTGCCCAGTCTCTACCTAGTCCAGTGCATTCTCCACCCAGCAGCTGGAATAATCTTGCTAAAACATAAATCTGATCATGTCAACCACCTCTGCTTAAAACCTCCAGTGATTTCCTCATTGCCCACAGGATAAAGTCCAAGCTCCTTGGCAAGGCACTCTTGGCTCTGTTGTCTCTTTCTCAGCCTCTGCCCCTCACCCTATGGTCTGGACACACCAGATGGCTCACTCTTCTCTGAGCACAAATTGTTGACCCACCTCCCTGGATTCCCCTTTCCTCTTTTTTTCCACTTGGTAAAATCATACTAGTCATTTAAGGCTTTTCTCCATCATTTCCTCTGGAAGCTGCCTCAGACCCTGGAGACAGAGTCCATTTCCCCATCTCTCTCAAGCACTGGTCTGTGACTGGTCCTCAGCCTGTTAGGGACCCCGGGCAGCAGAGCTTTGCCACCCCACCCCCACTACCTCCCATCCGTGGAAAAATTGTCTTCCATGAAACTTAGGAAACTGGTAGGGGGGGTGCACACAGGCAAAGGAAGCTTCATCTGTATTTACAGCCGCTCCCCGTTGCTCACATCACTGCCTGAGCTCCACCTCCCCCCCACCCCCACCTTATGCATGGAAAAATTGTCTTCCATGAAACTGGTCCCTGATGCCAAAAAGGTTGGGGACTGCTGGTGTAGACGACATACCCATCACAGTGCTTAGCATGTGGTAGGTGTGCAACCACTGTCTGTTGAGTAGAAAACAAATGGATAAGGTAGGAAAAATTTAAAGTGGAGATAATAATATTCACCTTTTGTTACCACCCAAGGTTGCTTGTGGTGTGAGCATGAGATAATATTTTTTGCAGAACTTTGAAAAAATGTAAGGCTCCACAAATGCAAAACAAGGTATTCATCATTGTTTTCAGAAGTAGAGATTACTAACCTTTGAACCATGGATGAAAAACTTTACAATTTCCTCCTTTACTATCACCATTACCTACTGTATTTCTAAGAGTAAAGGGGATGGTCGTCCAGTATTGGGAGTTGGTATGCCAAGTAGAAAAATCCAGGTGGCCAGAATTTTGCACAATTCAGCAAAAATATGCCTTGTTGGTGCAGGAAGCAAATGTGGCTTGAATTGTGACTCGGTGGCTTGAATCTGCCCAGAGACCTCTAGTAACAACGCGTCCTTTTTCAGAACAAAGGCTGAAAGTAGAGAGCTGCGGCCGGAGGGAGGGTCTTGGTTTTCTTTCTCTTGTGTGTCTCATTTTCTTTCTTCTCTTTCTGATTCCTCCATTTTCCGAATATTGTGGGTCTTAGTCACCCCAAATCAAACGTGGTACATGAGAGAAAGAAGAAGTGAAGAAATGGAAAGAGAAAATTGGACTTGTGTAGCGCTTTGCAAATGCTATTGTACTTTCATGATTGGTATCTGTGAATGTGTCTTATTCCCAGCACCACCCCCACACTGTAATTCCACTGAGGGTGGGCGTTTTCCTCAAATACTCTTGCACCCTCTGCAGGTGCTCTGCATGCAGTAGGTATAGAGGAATGTTTGCTTAGTGAACGAAGGAGCTCACTCGGTAAGAACAAAGTTTACCTCTTGTGCCAATGCCTTGGTGCACCATGTCTCTCTTTTGTTTTTTATTTTTTTCCTAAAAGGAGGGTTTCCTCCTTTTACCCAGATCAGGATAGAGGCAATTTTCTTTGACACTCCCTCTGGGCAACTCTTACTGTCGCCCGCTGGTTTGATTCTCCTCTGGACACCACCTGGGGACTCAGAGGAATTGAGTCTTGAGGCTGGATCCCTCTGCCTCTCAGACCCCTGAAGGTTGCCCCTTCACAGAAAGGGGAAGTGGAGAGTAGAAAGAGTGCAGCCTAAAGGATTAATTGGTTAAACTTTATTACAAAGGCCGGTCCTATTGTTTACAGGCCATTAAAAACCGTTATCTTCGCAGGCTAGGCAGACAGCAGTGAGCTGCTTTGATGCATGTCTTAGAGAGATAAGGAAAATTTATCCCTTGTTTTGACTTCGGAATTTCTTCTTGGTTTATTATCTGACATGCTATTCAACTTTCTTTGCCAATGTCCCTGATCTCAAGACAACTTTTTCAAGTTGTTGGCAGGGGAGGTTCAGGTTAGAATCCTACAATTTTGGAGTTGGAAGAGACCTGTGAGATAAAGGACTGTCCCTAACCTGCCTCCTCCCTCTCCCGCCCCACCCCCATCCATGGCAGGTTCCTGGACTCTCAAGTAATTTGCACTTATTGATCTCTGAGCAGGGCAGACTTTTCTCATGACCTTCAGCTAATCCTCCCACCTCCACGGCCACATCTACTTTGCGGAGAAGACTTCCTAGAGCTCCCCTGCCTCACTTCAAATGACCATCTCCCTACTTAGTATCCCCAGAGGACTGTGGACATAGATGAATGAGTTGCCTTAACTGCCATCTTCTGGGATAGGTATATCCAGGGTTCCCTTGGGTGGGCTGGGCAGAGCCCTTACCCACATCCCAGGCAATCTGTCTGCCCCAGGGGCCTTTTTGAGGGTGTGACATTGCATCTGGACAGATACAGGCAAGGCTGTACCCACTCTGCAGTGTGCAGGTTTTTGCCCAGTGATCCTGGGAGATTTTCTGCATCCTAGAGCTGAAAAGAAGCCCTCAATTGATACTGAACTTACTTTTAGCTGGTTGATTAAAGAGTTCGAGGGTGCTCTGTGAGAGGCTGAGCTGGCTTGGCAGATACTGTATGCTCACGTGGTTGTTGAACAAGTGAATGAACGGATGTAGGAATCAGGAATGTCAGCCAGTGCCAGGTCGCCCCTTGTGGGTCTGTGTATTCAATTCAATAAGTATTTTTTTTTCTTTTCCTTTATTTCTTTTTATTTTATTTTAATACATTTAGGGGGATACAAATTGAATTCCGTTACATGTGTGTATTGTACAGTGGTGAAGTCTGGGCTTTTGGTGTACCCCTCACCCGAGTAGTGTACATTGTACCCCATAGGTAATTTTTCATCCCTCCCCCCTTCCCCCTTGCAAATCTCCAATGTCCATTATACCACTCTGTGTACCCTTGCAATAAGTATTTACCAGTGTCTGCGATGGGGAGGAGTTGGTGCTAGGGGGGCTTCAAAAAGATACATAAGACCTGGTTCTTGACATTCGAGAGTTCACATCTGGAGGTGAGTGAGGCTGATTATAAGACAAGACAGGAAAGCACAAATGGAAAGAGACATACAAGCAATTTTTAAAGGGTCATAAAGCACGGTGGGTTAGTTCTGAATGAGGATATCAGGAGAACTTCATGGAGAAGATGATTTTTAAGGATTTCAGTGAATAGGGAAGTGAGTAGGGAAAGGAGATCCAGGCTGGTGAACAGCAAGGGCAAAGTACGGAGACCTGAAAGTGCCCTTAGCTTGCGGCAGAGCAGTCCTGGCAGCCCCAGTCCAAAGCCACATCCCTCTTCCAGCCAGGGTGGCTCCAAATCCATCACAGACAGCACCAAATAATCCCAAGAATTTTTTCCAGGCATCTGACCCTGGGGCAAGGCTCAGGGCAGACATTCCTTTCCTCCACCTCTTTGCCTCGTTGTTGCTGTCTTTGGAGGGTGCACAGGACAAACTCAGGGATGCCTGGGAGTTGGTGAAGGTGGATAAACACCTGATCCCTCAGCTTCCACAAGACATTTTTTGCCCCTCCCCCTGACTTCCTCACTGCCTCCTTCCCAGGCTTTGCTCACTCAGTTCCCTCTTCTAGAAGGCCTTCCTCTCATTCCTGTTTGTTCAAATGTGTCCGCCTTCCCTGTTGGCCCAGCTTGCCTACAGCTGGAAGGAAGCACACCATTTTTTGAGCTCCTAAAACATATCCCCTGTTGAGGGCAGGGCCAGAGATCAGACACTCCCTATTTCTCACAGTGATTGCCACTGGGTGGCTGTCCCATAGGTGAAGGAAAGAATGGAGCTTCCTACTCTGTTTTATTACAAACAAGTACCCAGGGTCAATGTGATTTTAACACATTAAAAAAGCTCATATAATCCCCCATCTCCCCGATTTGTCCATGTTCTCAAGGTAACTGCTTAGTTACATTCCAGGGCATAGAAGAAAGCCAAGAAAGAATTCTTGGTCTTGGGGAGCAGGATTGAGTGCAGCAATGTCTTGGAAATGGAAGGTTCCCCTGACTCCTCGCTACAGCAGTGCTGCAGCCCATATATAACCGTGGGCAAGCTCCCCCTCGCCGCCTTGGTTATCTCTGTCTCACATTCACAGACTCACCAGCCCGGAGTCTCTCTGGATGTTGGCCAAGCCAGTTGGGAATGCATAATAGCTGAGATATGGGATTGGGCGAGCCCGCCATGTCCTTGCATGCCACAGTGAAGGTCTCCCTTCTCCTCCCTTTCCTCCCTGTTAGCCTTTTTTCTGGCATTGGGAACTAATCTTTCTGGTCTAGCCTCTCTGATCTTTGAAAGAAGGGAGACCCAAGATTCCATGTTTGTGGGTGGCTGTGCTAGCAATTATGGACACCCCTTCGAGAATGGTAGGGAGGTTTGGGTGAGCAGATTTAGACCAAATGGTGTTTAGCTACTAGCTCCAATTTTGACACCTCAGCCATCCGGCCTTGTGAGCATAAAACCTTCCCTGCAAACCGCCCACCCCTGTCCCCTTCCCCCCACCCCCCGGCTCACTTGGTTTTTATGACCAAGACTTTGGTTTTGCTTTAGCATCCTTCTGTTTTGCTTTTTGTCTTGGTAGCAACAGAGATGAGAAAAGGAAAGGCCTCTGGAGAAAATTCTATACTGATGGGAGCAAGGGCTTCTGGGAAACTGGGTAAAGTCTTCATGGGGTCATGTTGGTGCTCAAAAAGTTTCAGATTTTGGAGCATTTTGGATTTTGGATTTTCAAATTTGTGATGCTCAACCTGCACTAGGGATTAGGACTTCAACATGAATTTCTGGGGGGACACAGTTCAACCCATAACACTTCCCCTCCTTCTAAAAAAAAGTGTGTGGTGTATATATATATATATTTTTTTTTTTTTTTGGTGTTGTTTTTCAAAATGCAAAACCTATATATGGTAAAAAATTCAAACACTACAGAAGAGCAAATTGGGAAAGAAAAGTAAATCTAAGTTTTCCTCATCCCTGTTCCCACATCCTCAGACCCTGGTCTTCCAATACAGACTTGCCTGTTTTATTTCTTCCCTGTATCTTTCTGATGATGTCCTATGAACATAAATGTATATGTATCCTTTTGTTTTTTTCTTCCCTTCAAATCATTGCATTACAAATGCCCTGTTCTGCATCTTGCTTTTTTTATTTAACAGTATAGCACAGAGATTACTCCATATCAGTAGGTATACATCTGTCCTATTTTTTTTTTTTTTTTGAGACAGAGTCTTGCTCTGTCGCCCTGGGTAGAGTGCAGTGGCATCAGCATAGCTCACTGCAACCTCAGACTCCTGGGCTCAAGCGATCCTCCTGCCTCAGCCTCCTGAGTAGCTGGGACTACAGGCTACAGACTACAGATGTGCGCCACCACGCCTGGCTAATTTTTTCTATTTTTAGTAGAGATGGGGTCTTGCTCTTGCTCTTGCTCAGGCTTGTCTCCAACTCCTGACCTCAAGCGATCCTCCTGCCTTGGCCTCCCAAAGTGCCAGGATTACAGGTGTGAGCCACCAATTTCACTTTTCTTGATGAACATATAGATGATTTCCAATGTTTGCTACAATTGAAAAAATTTGTTTATACCTTTCTCTGCCCCTGAGTGTAAGTCATTTGCACATCTCACTCCTTCCTAAGGTTCTTATTGAGTACATTTAAGAAATATTTGTTAAGTTTATACCATGGACAATATTTGATATTTCATCCTATTGATGTATTGATGTTTACTAAGCCCAATCACGTATCCTAGATTGTTTCTTGCTGGAAATAATCAGTAAATTTTTGTGTATAAGTCTCTAATTTTGATTGCTCATCTCTGTTTATTCCTTAGCATAGGTTTCTAGAAGTGGGTCAAATAATCTGAAAATTGTTAAGGTTCTGGACCTTATTGCTAAATTATATTCTAGAAATGTATCAATTTGTATTTTTACTAGCAGAGTGTCCATTCTTCCCTATACACTAGCATTATCATTAAAACAAAAACTAAAACAAAAAACTTTGCTAATTTGGTATATGAATTATGGCATTTCATTGTTTTGATTTTTTACTTGTTTATTAGCTATTCTTATTTCTTTTTTGTCGCTTTTCTATGCCATTTGGCCATTTATCTGTTAAGGTCTTAATGCTTTTTATTCAATTTGTATGGCATTTTATATATTAAGGAAATTAATATGTCATATTTGTCATATATGTGGCAAACATTTTTACCAGTTTGTGGTTTGACTTTTAAAAAGTTCTTTTAAAACCAACTTTGGTTTGGGTATAATTTATATGCAATAAAATACACTCATTTTAAGTGTATAGTTCTATAAGTTTTGACAAATGTGTATACCCATGTAACCATAACCACAACAGAATACTTTTATTATCCCCAAAAGTTCCCTGTGTCTCTTTGCAATCAACCTATCTCTGTCACTACAGATCAATCAGTTTTGCTGGTTCTAAAATTTCATATAAACAGCATTGTACGCTACGTACTCTTTTGAATCTAGCTTATTTCACTCAGCCTTTAAAAAAAAGTCTTATCCATGTCGTATATACTAGTAGCTTCTTTTTATTGCCAAGAGTATTCCATTATATGAATATATCACAATTTTTTTTATCCATTCACCAGTTGATATTTGGGTTGTTTTCAGTTTTTGGCTATTATGAATAAAGTTGCCATGAGTATCTGCATATGTTTCGCTCTCTTTTTTTAAACTTTGGACATAATTTTTTTTCCCATTTCTTTTGGGTAAATACTTAGTAGCAAAACTTCTCAGTCATATGGCAAGTGCCTTTTTTTTTTTATAAGCAACTGTCACACTATTTTCCGAAGTGGTTGCACCATTTTACATTCCCATCAGTAATGTATGAGCATTTTGGTTGCTACACATCCTCACCAGCAGTTGATATTATCAGTCTTTTTAATTTTAGCCATTTTAGTGGGTGTGAATGGTATCTCATAGTTTTAGTTTGCATTTCCCTGATGACTGCCAATGCTGGCATATTTTCATGTGCTTTATTGGCTGTCTGTTTATCTTCTTTTGTGAAAGTCTGTTCAAATCTTGGCCCATTTTTTTCCCATTGGTATTGTCTTCTTGTTACGGAGTTGCTAGGGTTCTTTAAATAGCTGGATATAGATCCTTTGTTATATATGTATGTACCTATATATACTGTATGTACTGTGTATATGTATACATATATGTACCATAGGTATATACTATGAATATATGTACTATGCACATATATATACTATGAAACCTTTCTCCAAGTCTGTGACTTGTCTATTCATCTTCTTAACAGTGTCTTTTTAATAAAAATGTGGTAAAATATATACAACATAAAAGATGCCATTTTAATCATATTGAGTATACAATTTGGTGGCGTTAATTACACACACTGTTGTGCAACCATTACCGCTATTTTTAACAGTGTCTTTGAAGAGCAGAAATTTTTAATTTTGGTGAAGTCCAAATGATGTTTTTCCTTTTGTGGTTCTTTTTTTTGTGTGTCCTAAGAATCTTTGCCTATACCAAGGTTATAAAGATTTTCTTCATGTTTTCTTCTGGAAGTTTTATAATTTTAGCATTTCTTTCATTTTGTGATCCATTTTGAGTTATTTTTGCTGTATGATGGGAGGTAAATGTTGAGGTTTGTCTACTTAAAAATATGGATAGCCAGTTAAAAAAAGCAAAAATAAGTAAGTGTTAGCTATCACTCATTTTATTCTCCTCTGATTTATTCCATCGCTATGTAGCTTAGAAATTCCAACCCCCATTCAGTTATCAGATAGTTATTCACCTATATAATCTGGATTTTTAAAAAAGCAGTTATTTTTTAAACCTTAATTCTTTGAGTCCCTTGGAATATGTTTGGGTTATGTAGGCGTTGAGGGTCTTGTTTCGTTCCCTCTACTCCCTAATTGAATAGTGGGAAAGGGAGTTCCAGATATAGTGGGGATGGAAAAGTGGGAAGAGGGTAGAGCTTTTGGGAAACAGGGCTGCTTAGGCTTGCCTGGGTGGAGAGTCGTGGGAGACCAACCAGAGAGCTTGGCTGGGGCAGCCCATGGAGGACCCCTGGGACTCTGTCCACTGGGCCGTTGTGAACCTCGGAGAGATGTGATTGGAATGGTGCTTTAGCATCATGTGGGTTGGTCTTACTGGGGAGAGACCAGAGGAACGAGGACTGAACGTGGGCGCTGGCAATTCCTAGCTTTAAAGGGGGACTGATTGTGAAAGAGATTGAGGGTTGGGAATTGCCAGTTCTTGACTTCAGAAAGCATGAAGCTGGAAGGAGGAGTTAAAGACAGACCTTGAGGTTCAAGTTGAAATGGTGGGTAGAATGTCTGTGCTTTAACCAGAAATGAAGATGACAGGAGGGGAAACTGGCTTTCAAGGGGATGAAGTTTAAAGGAAATGACAATTATTCACTTTCAGAGAAAATTTATGACATTCCTTGAGAGTATAATCAGAACAGTTGTTTATATTTTGTGCAGCATTTTAATGTTTCCAAAGTGCTTTTACATACTACTTCCCCCCTGCCCCCTTTCTTTCCTCATTTATGCCTGGTGTGATAGGCAGGGCAGGAATTACCCCATTTTTCATCTTGCAGATGAAGAAGATGAGGCTCAGCTAGGTTCGGGGCTTGCCCGAATTCTGTTCTCTGAGTTGATAGGCACTTGTGGTGTTGGGGGTTGGGGTGGGAGAAAGATTCCGACCTTGGCCTCTGCCCACTTGCTGTGTCAGAAAGTAACTCAGCTTGCAGAGGGGTTGATAATACGGGATTGAGAAGGTCTGCACCATTAGCCTTACACCATGGGGAAGGCCAAATAAGATAACCTAAGTGAAAGAATGCTGATAAATATAAAGCAGGATGCAAACATCATCCTTATTAAGGTTATAATTTCATTGTACTGGGGCTGGGGATCAGCTGTTCCTAGGGTGGGGAGGTGAGGAAGTCCATGGTCATGCCTGGCTCCATGGGCTGAGCTGCTGGGGTGGTGTGCAGAGGCAGGGGAAGTCTCCCTTGGACTGGGGTGGGAGTGCAGGGGTCTGAAACATGATGGAAGTGACCTTCCAGCCTGAGCCCTCCAAGGTCAAGGTGGGGAAGTCTGGGGACTCACATGTACTAGGGAAAACTCTGGATTTGAATTCAGAGGCCTTGGGGTTGAACATGATTTTCACCATGTTCTGGACCATGGGTAAGATACTTGATCTCTCTGAATCTGTTTCCTTATCTTTAAAATGTTACATTACACTCCCTGTAAATGTGGAGCTACTTATTAGTTTCCCAAACTCACTATGATTCTCTGTGCCTTTGATAATTTCCTGCTCCTTCAAGCAGAGGTTAAGACAGAGAGATTGGAAGATGCAGTGTGGCTGGCTGTGGAGAAAGGGCCACAAGTCAAGGAATGCAGGTTGCTTTTAGGAGCTAAAAAAGATAAGGAAACAGATTTTCTCCTCAGAGCCTGCAGAGGGAACCAGTCCTGCCAACACCTTGACATTAGCCCAGTGAGACTGATTTTGGACGTTCTGACCTCCAGAACTGTAAGATAGTAAATTTGTGTTGTTGTAAGCCACTGTTTCTGGAAATTTGTTACAGCAGCAATAAGAAACTAATACAATGAACTTAAGATTCATCTGTGTTATTGCATATATGGATGCATTCCACTGTTAGCATATATCACAACTTGCTTATTGATTTACTGATTGAGGAACATTTGGGTTGTTTTCAAGTTTGGCCGCTATGAATAAAACTGTTGTGAACATTTATATGTAAGTCTTTGTGTGGACATATGTTTTTATTTCTCTTGGGCAAATGCCTAGGAGAAATGAAAACATAAGTGTATATAAGAAACTGCCAAACTGCTTTCCAGAGTGACTGTACCATTTAGCATTCCCACCAACAGCGTATGAGAGTATAGTTATTCTATATCCTTGCCAGCGCTTGGCATTGTCAGTCTTTTTAATTTTAGCTATTATAATAGATGTTTAATGGTATCTCATTGTGATTTTAATTGCATTTCCCTGATGACTAATGATGTTGAACATTTTTTCACATGCTTTTTGGCCATCTGTATCTCTTCTTTTGTGAAATGTCTGTTTAGTTCTTTAGCCCATTTTAAAAAATTGGGTCATTTGTCTTATTATTGGGTTTTAGGAGTTCTTTATATATTCCGACTAAATGTCCTTTATCAGATATATGTTTTGCAAATATTTTCTCCCAGTCTGTGGCTTGTGTTTTCATTTTCATATTAGTGCCTTCCAAAGAGCAGATGTTTTAAATGTTGATGAAGTCCAATGTACCAGTTTTTTCTTTTATGACTCAGGCTTTTTGTGTCCTATTTAAGAAATTTTTGCTTAACCCAAGGTTACAAAGATTTTCTTCTAAGTTTTCTTCTCGAAGTTTTATACTTTTAGCTCTTATATTTAGCTCTATGATCCATTTTGAGTTAATTGTTATATAGTGTGTGAGGTAAGGGTTAAGGTTTTTAAAATTAACTTTTTTTTTTTTGGTAACCTTTAACTGGTTTTGTCATCAGGGTAATGCTAGCCTCATAAAATGAATTAGCGTTGTGCTAGGTATTGTAGGGAATACAAAGGTAAGATCCAATCCCTGCTGGAATTTTACATGGGTGTGCATGCACACACACACACACAACTCTCTCTCTCTCTCTCTCTCTTACATCATCCCCCAAGTATGATAGAGGCAGAGTTTGATGAGGTCATAAGAGAAGTACAGATGAACTGCTGTGGGCTTTCAAAGAAGGGAGAAGCCATGGGCAGCCTCAGAATAGTCTTCATGAGGAGGTGACACCAAAGAAAGGCTTTAGCAGGGCTGCAACATTGTCTAACTCCGGGGACACCATTCAAATGATAGTCTATTGAATGGTGTTCCCTCCAGAGCACATAGAACTAAACATAGATGGTGCCCACCTGGAGTTTTAAAAGAAAGTGGCCCTGCTAAAAAAAAATGTCTACCAGCCAAGAGACGATCCATTGGTAGAGATGGATGAAGGAGAGTAGGATGAGCAGGATGGGACATACTAGGTTAGAGATGATTCCATTAAACTCATCACTGCTTGTTTTATATAAGCATGCCTTTGTCTCCCTAATCTCTGAATTAAACTCTGAATTGATCTGCATCCTTCCCACATGAATATGGTGCCAGAGCATCTTGTAGGGGAAGATGGGAAGGAGAGGTGACCAGCCCTCAGGGAGACCCCTGCCTCTCTGCCCCAGACCCCACATACATCATCTCATTCAGGCCTCCTATCAACTCCACAAGAGCAGCTTCATTATTTCTGTTTTTGCCAATTACAAAATGAGACTCATAAAGGTTAAGTGCCTTGCCTGGGGTCAGCCGCTAGGGAGTAGCGGAGCTGAGACTGTGGTCCGGCCTGCTGGCTCCCTTTGGTCCCTGCAACACTATCTCGTGCTGCTCTTAAGACTTCATTTCTGAGGGATGCAAAAATGATGGCACATAGACCTGAAAGGAATGGGTGCCAGGGGCAGGTCAGGACTGGGTATTTGTGAGTGGGTTTGTTCTGATGTAGCAAAAACACTCTTGGCACTGTGGGCTGGGAGGTGGCCGACTGGCCGCGTGGTCAGGTTTGCAAAGCTTCCACAGATTCTTTTGCTAGAGGGGCTTTAAAAGCTGCAAACTCTCAGCAGTTTCTATCAGCTGGGATTCTTTCCCACCAGTTTGAATCCTGTCAGGGTTTTGCTGGCTCTCTGTTCCCAGACTGATGCTCCCTCCCCTCACCTGAGCAGCACTGCCAGGCCACCCACTGTACTTCCTGTCACCAGATGGCTCAGGGAAGGAATTCTTCACCAGCCCTATCTTTTGGCCCCTAATTCCTCTCGCTTCTCCAAGAAGTGTGGAGTTGAGCCCACTGGGGACAAAGGAACACCAGGACCTTGTCTTGATCTCAGATTTG
Organism: Daubentonia madagascariensis; assembly: GCA_023783475.1. NCBI lineage: Eukaryota > Metazoa > Chordata > Mammalia > Primates > Daubentoniidae > Daubentonia > Daubentonia madagascariensis. The sequence continues at coordinate 33,360,184 of JAKFHU010000485.1, read as the reverse complement.
GAGGTTTGCTCCCCTTCCTGGTCTCGTGTTTTGAAACATTTTCAAAGGATCCCCTGAAAAACAAGGATGGTGTGGAGAGACTAGTGCCGAGAGAGGATGGAGCATGTCTGGGAAATCAGAGGGCACCTGTCTGCAGGTTCCCACCGTCCCAGCCCTATTCCTATCCCTGCAAGTCCCCCAGCCCCTCCTCGCATGTGGCGTTATCCTCAGACCCCTCTTGGGGAGTCTTGCCTATTGGCCTCTGGGCATTTTGCTTCTCATCCTTTGTTTGGTCACCATGGGCCCTGCCCCTGCCAACTCAGGCAAACAGAGCTAGGGCCAGGCCCTAGCTGCCTGGCCTCCCGGACAGCATTACACACTGCTCTGCGTCAGCAGAAAAAGTATCTACCACAAGTGGCATTCTAGAGCACCCGCTCTCCCACAGCCCCGGCCACGAGGCCTCAGTGACCTGCCGAGCCCTGCCTACCAGGCCAGGCTCACTGTCTGCCCTCTGCCTGCCAGGGTGCTTCAGGAATCCCAAAATGCAGCTCGGGTGGCCCTCGGTGACTTCACGGGACGTGCTCTGGGTTGGTTCTTCTCGCCTCCACCTCCTTCCCAGACTTGCCAAGGATGACGCCTTTAAGCCCCTCCCAGCTCCCAAAATACCAGCCCTGCCCTGTGGCCTTGCCAGAAAATGCTTAGCACATTAGCGGGTTTAGCCGCCACAGTGGCGGTCATCTAGGAGGCTGCAGAGGCACACAGCTTTCATTCTGGAATTCTTTCCAGCTCCTCGCTATTTTGACAACACTGGGCAACACTGTTACCTGGAACCTGCCCTGCCTGTGAGGGGGAAGAGGCTGGGGGGGCCTTTGGTGGGGATGGGGAGAGGGCAAAGGGGGTAGTGGGAGCAGCAGCAGAGCAAGGTGAGGGTGGACTGTGGCAGCCTCTCATTCCTCTGCAGTCACCTTCGTCTTTCACAGGCCTACCTGGCTGGCCTCCCTTCTTGTCTTCCAGAGCTTACTTGTAACAAATCTTTGATACAAGTTGCCTCAGTGTAGCAGCTTCTGTTTGCAGGAGGCAAGAGGTTCCAAGACTGCCAGAGAGGCAGCAAGACAGGCTGCAAGGAAACAGTCAACTAAACATAGTCTTGGGCTCAGAAGATTTGGCTGCAGTTCCTTTTCTGCCACTTAGTAGCTGAGTGCTCTGGAGCAAGTCACCCACTCTGCAAAACTCAGTGTTTTCATCTGTAGAATGGGAATAACAATGCCTGCCCTTCCCACCTCAATGTAAGGCTGGGGATCTGTAAGAGACAATGTATGTCAAAGTATTTTTTAAAGTGTTAAAGTGACAAACATTTGTATACCTGTGAGCTCCTTGAGGGCAGGGACTATGTCTTTTATCTTTAAATTCCTCTACAATATTTGGTTTATAGGATAGAAAAGTAAATATGGTGACTTTCTGGAAGTTTCTGACTTGCCATATTGGTGGTCAGTGTGGTAAAGAATAGTAAGGCTCTGAGTGTATTAGTTTTTTAGGGCTGCTATCACAAAGTACCACAGACTGGATAGCTTAAGCAACAGAAATTTATTCTGTCATAGTCTGGAGGCTAGAAGTCCAAGATCAAGGTGTCGGCAGGGTTGGTTCCTTTTGAGGGCTGAGGAAGAATCTGTTCCATGTCTCTCTGCTAGCTTCGCTTCTGGTGCTTTTTATTTTTATTTTTTGGAGATGAGGTCTTATTCTGCTGCCCAGGGTGGAGTGCAGTGGCTCGATCATAGCTCACTGCAGCCTCGAACTCCTGGGCTCAAGCAATCCTCCTGCCTCAGCCTCCTGAGTAGCTGGGACTACAGGTGCCCACCACTACACCCGGCTAGCTTCTGGTGCTTTGCTAGCAATCTTTGGCATTCCTTGGCTTGTAGAAACATCACCCTGATCTACACCTTCATCTTCACATGGCAGTCTCCCTGTGTGCCTGCTCTGTGTCCAAATTTCCCTTTTTTATAAGGACACCAGTCATATACACACCCTACTCCAGTATGACCTCATCTTAAGTGATTATATCTGCAAAAATCCTACTTCCAAAAATGGTGGGCAAGCGGCCAGGCTTGGTGGCTCACGCCTGTAATCCTAGCTTCTCTGGGAGGCTGAGGTGGGTGGATTGCTTGAGCTCAGGGGTTCAAGACCAGCCTGAGCAAGAGCAAGACCTCATCTCAAGGAAAAAAAAATCAGCTGGGTGTCATGGCGCACGCCTGTAGTCCCAGCTACTTGGGAGGCTGAGGCAGGAGAATTGCTTGAGCCCAGGAGTTGGAGGTTGCAGTGAGCTGCAATGACGCCACTGCACTCTACCCAGGGCGACAGAGTGAGGACTCTGTCTCCACCAAAAAAATAAAAAACAAAACAAAACAATGCAACTAGATGACCCTCCTCACAAATCCCCCCTTAAAAAAAAAAACAAACAACCAAAAATGGTGGGCAAGGGTCTTCTGAGCCCAGGGCCCAGCTCCAGGATAGGGAAGGTCAGGCAGTGTGCCAGGCCTGGCTGGGGAAGGAGGGTTCTTCTGATGAAACACTGATGTAGGTGCTTGCTGGGCGAGGGACCCCGTTTTCTACTTCCATTCTAAGATTTTTGGAAGATCTTTGTTTCTTAGAGTTAGTTTTAGTTTTTCCTTTCTGAGCAGCTCTTGTTGAGTAGAATTACCTCGTTTGTGTGTTACAGTACCTGTCCTAACTCTTCACCCGCTTCTTGTTCATGCCCCTCTTTCCCTTCAAGCCGCAGACCGCATACACAGATGGGGTCTTCCTTTATGGCTTGGAAGCTCGGCACACAGTGGCCGAGGTACGATACCCCTGGCATGAATGGGGTTCAATTCTCCTCCCCATCCCCTTCTTCTTTTGCCATCCACTTTGTCCTGGACCACAGTGTCTTTCCAGCACATACCTCTGACAGGGGAGCCCCCCATCTGACCTGGGTGCCGACACATCTACGAGTGTGTTCTGAGTTGGAGGGATCAGAGCGGGTGTGTGCTGCAGCACAGCGTTGGAGAATGTCGTGGGAGGGCGTAGGGGGACCTCGGTGTTTGTTGCTGTCGTTTGCAGCTTCCCCATGACGTGTTCCAGCTTAGCAAGGGAGTGACAGGGCACTGCGTCTGGCCTTGTGTGATGATGACGTGGAAGCGTCCCTTAGTCTGTTCTGCGTTGCTATCACAGAATACCTGACACTGGGTAATTTATAAAGTGAAGCGGTTTAGTTAGCGCATGGCTCGCAGGCTGAGAAGTTTAAGGGCATGGACCTGGCTTCCGGCGAGGGCTTTCCGGCTGCCTCACAACATGGCAGAGAAAGTCAAAGGGGAGGCGACACGTGGGAAGAAAGGGGACCCTGAAGGGTGTCCTGGCTTTGGAACCACCAACTCTCGCGCGAACTAATCCATTCCCGCGAGAACTAATCCAGTCTCTCGAGAGTATGAGTATTAGAGCTGAAGGGCGTTGCCGAGTTGATCATGTCAGGAAGGAGCAGATGAGCGGAGACGCAGAGAGGTGGAATCACAGCAAGTAGGTGGTGTGGTTGGAACGAATCAATAGGATTGGTCTTCGACTCTCAAGAGTGCCGAAGTCTAAGCCATGGCTTCTGAGAGCGGGTATCCTTACAGGCCCAGCCACCTCTGGCTGGTTCCCTGGCAGGAGCCCCTGTTCAGACCCCTGTCTCTCTCTGGCTCCAGGCTGCTCCGTGCTTCTGGATAGAAGCAACAAGCTGGTTTTCCCCCTCCCGGAATAGGCGGCATCCCTGAAAATGCTGGCTTGGATTTTCAGGCTGACATTCTAAATACTACCTCATCCTGAGAGTAAATGGTGAACTATTTTCACACACTGTTAAACTTTTAATTTGGAAAACTCTTGTCCTTGGAATGCAAAATTCACCAGGCATTTTATATCCTGCGTACTGAGCTGGTTACTAGAACCTTTTTGTGGGTCCTGCTTGTGAGCCCCTCTTGTGGTTGTTGCAGCGAGGACCACCGGTAGGATTTGGTCAGCATAGTGACTTTTACTATTTGAGTTCACAATGTCTTGCTTGTTTTAAAATGTTCACTTTCTTCTTCTCCTTCCTCCCACCCCCAGTCCTTCACAAAGCAGGACAGTTGGATGCTGTAGTGGGGGGTGGTGGTAAAAAAAATGAAAATTATTAATATGACCATCAACCAGATGGTCCTAAATGTCACCTCCTTCCGGGTGCCCTCCCACCCGACCCTTGCTCCATTTCTGATCTTCCTCTTTCCAGACTTTGAGAATCGACCTTTGATCTCCTCCCTCCCCAGTTCACACTCTACCTCTGACCTTTGCCCCATTCCTAACTCCCACCCATCCCTGCCCCATCTCTGTCTGGTCTTTTCCCACCTCTGAGGTCAAGGTGGGGGTGATCCTCAGGGAGGGAGTAAGGGCATCTGTTTCTCACATGACCTAGTATTTTTTTAAAAGCTGAAAGTTTAGTGGTTTGTTTTTGAAGTGTTGTCAAAAGGCCCTTCTGTCTAAACTAGCCAAGTCAAAGGGGCAGTATCAAAGTTATGCTGGAATCCATATCATGCACCCCTTTTAACTTGTCAATAATCGTAATAATAATAATAATAATAATAATAATGATTATGTATGAGCATCTGCTATGTATCAAACATAGTGCTAGGCACATTCCCTACTACTCATTTGTTAAATCCTCACAATAATCCTAAGAGACAGGTATTTCAATCCTTATTTTATTGATGGGAAAACAGAAGCAAATATTTTAAGGAGTTTGCCCAAGGGTATACAGTTAGTAAGGCAGTTACAGGATTACTAAGTGACACAAGCTCACTGAGTTTGTGTCCTGAATAGGTGATGCTTCAAGGTCCCTGGATGTCCAACTTGTGGGCTTGCTTGGAGGTTTTAGTGTGGTCTGATGGTGGCCTCTGAAGTGCCCAGGGTCAGAGAAAACTCAACTCCTTGACCCCACAGGTAGGCAAGCCCCTCCCTCGGGCTGTGCTAGAAATAAACCTGGGACTGGTCTCACAGGGGCAGACTGTCCTGAGGAATGAAGGGGGCAGAGATGAGGCTTCCAGGAGCAGGTAAGCAATTGGTACTGAATTACTGCCTGATCTTGTTGCATTTCAACAAATATGTAAGCACTGGGTGGTATGGGGCCTAAAAAGAGATCAGTCTATTCTAAGCCCTCCAGGAGCCTCCGACTTAGAAGAGACTGACAAGATAAACTCTGTTATAAAGTAGACAAGCAAAGCGTGAAGGGAGAGCGGGGCAGCGAGGGGAGAATCTGGGGCAGGAATGACACACGATGCATGTCAAATTTCTGGAGCATTTGCTTGCATTTCCATTAGAGGTTTTCCACTCTTCCAGAATAGTCTTGGTTGCAAGAATAGGCTTTCCGCTTTCCCGGTGAAAAAAATTATTACAACGTAAAGTGTTTTTCCAAAGTTTACAGAATTGAATTTTGTTATTACAAGAGGTAATGAGTATGGAGGTGCTTTGAGTCTTTGAAAGCCGTTTGCTGACACAGGAGGGAGTTGGAGCCATAGGAGTATGGGAGAGACGGGGGAGGGGTATGGATGGGGTGTTATTTACTCCTGTGTCCCTGCCACCTAGCACAGGCTCAGGGAACTTTTGGGGAGGGAACTAAATGAATGAGTTAGAATCAAGCCTCTGAGAGTTTCAAGGAGTACATGGCTATCACTGGGACATGCAAAGATGACCCTGTGTGTGCCTGGCATGTTGCTTCTGTCCCTTTGCCTGAGGGTTCGGGCTTCCGTTTGGTGTTCTCCTTCTTCAGCCACCGCCTGGGAGACAGGTCCCATGCAAGGCTGGGGCTGCACCTTGGATTTAGAAGTATGTGTATGTCTCCAGGGCTGATGACACTCCCTCATTTTGTACACAGGAAGCTGAAGCTCTGAGAGGAAAGTGACTCCTGGTTGGTGGTTTCCCTCAGTTAGTTGCTAGCTTGATGCCCGCGTGTGGCAGATAGGGAACACATATCTGTGGACTAAATCAAGGAAACAGCTAGTTAATGGCAGTGATAGGAGAATTCAGATATTCTGATTTCTTGTCCCCTTTTTCCCCATGACACCATCCAGGGTTCTGTATATTTTATACCAAAGTCCCTGGAAACTAGTTTTACTGGAGCAGCGAAAAGGAAATTTCTTTATTAATGGAATGGCTTCACTCAGTAGGATCAGATTCAATATGTTTGAGGGCTTCCCGTGAGCTATACCCTAGCCATTGTACTTTCTTGTGCCCCACTACTGCTTCCTCTACTTTCTGCCTTCTTACTGAAAAAAGAAAAAATACAGGCCCCCAGCCCCTTCCCTCAGTACTCTATCAGTTCCAATGAAAGAAGGCCTTGTGCCTAAATAATCATATGAAAAGAAAAAAACCTTGTATAAATGTGAAAGGGTACTGGCTTGGGCAGCATGCAGTCTTTATTTAAATTACAGATTTTGTGGATTGTTGTTGTTTTTGTTGTTGTTTGCTTCTTGTGGGGTGGTATCCAGTATTCCAGTGTTCATGTAATGCCTTGACTTCGCTATCACTTCTCTTAGGATAATTATAGGTTGGCATAATGTACCTATTGTTCTATTCCACAAAGAAGCACTGTCATAGAATGATGGGATGGGGCTGGCGGGGGGTGTGCAGTGTGGATCTGGACGGGGGCATCTTTGTGTGTGTGTGTGTGTGTGTGTGTGTGTCCTGGACAGCCATGCTGCATCTTGAGTGATTTTTCTTACTTCCTTCTTTGGATCCCAACCTACTCGTGCCTTATTTCCCCAGTTGTTTGTCCCTTGCTGCCCTCTCCAAGTCCCTGTTTTTTTGCTTCTCTGTGCCCTTCCCTTTGGGGTTATCACCGTGACTGGGCATGGTGACTTCAACCATAAATGCTAAGCTAGGTTGTTGAAGGAAATGTTTAAAATTCTTTCAGTGAAGCTATTTGCCCGAGTATGATAGGTTCAAAGGCTCACGGCATTGCCAATGACCTCAGAGGTCATCCAGGCCAACCCCTTTCACTGGGCATGTGTGTGTTTTTCATTCAGAAGTCTTTTGCACTACAAAGCTCCTGATTCTCTCTGGGATATGTTGGATAACGTGGGCATTCATTCATTCATTTATTTATTCACCATGAGCTCATTGAGTGCTCACTCTGAGGCTAGATGGTGAGTTTATATTAAGGAGGAAATGAAAAAAAAGACACCATTCCTACCTTTGTGGTGCTTCTACTCCAGTTGCTCACTTCGTCAGGTCAAAGATCTGCAGGTGTGGTTTGGCCCACTTGGCCCCTGTGGGATCCAGGGCTGGGTGACAGGCTGGCCTTGTCTCCTGTAGCTAGAAATTAGAACTAGGTCTTCAGGGCCTATGTGCCATCCATCACCAGGGAACAACATTTTTTTTTTTTTTTTTATAGTTAGATCTCTTAGACTGAGATCTCCCTTGGAGGTTTTTATGATAATACCTGTCTCCTTTTTCCCTCTCCCTAGACTCCTCTGTATTGGGGCTGGTAGTCACGTTTAGACATGTTTTTGACTCCAGTCATAAGCAGCTTTTTTTGATTGAGCACCATTGGCATCTGAATGGGATGACTACCTCTGTTACTATCAGCCTTGGAAACCACGGCCTTTACACTTCACCCTGAGAGAGGCAGTGGCAGGCTTCATTGAAGCCAGGGGACACAGAGGCCACTGGGATGGGATCAGATTCTATGAGCACAAGCTTAGAAGGAGAGCAAGTTTTTTCTCTCCTTGGAAGGGGCCTGCCTCATTTGTGCTGCCTGGGAAGGCAAATGTTATACTAAAAATTTATTTGTTCTTAAACTGACACTCACATTTTACTGGGAGTCCTGTATTTTATATGTCAACCTTATGGAGGAGGGTGGGTGGGTAGAGAGGTGGGCATTGGGTCAGGGACCCTGCACCCCCATGGGGGTGATGATGGCAGGATGTGGTTATTGGAGTGCTGAAGTCCTGAAGGATGGCGTGATAATTCCCCATGTCCAGGGTATCAAATTGAGACAGGCTAGAAGAGAAGAGAGCAAAGATCTCTGCCGTTTGTGGTCTTTGGAGAAATCACCACGGAGGAATGGCGCTCACATACCCAAGGGAAAAGACTAGTCTTTAGCCTTGCTTCTCCTTTAGTTTGTGTCTGAAAATACACAAATGTATTCCCTTTGTATGTATTTAAAAAAGAATCCAAATTCTTTTCTCCTGGTAAGTTAAAATAAACACCCAGGGCTGAAAATCCATGTATTCAGGGACTGTTAAAAGTGTGTCTCAGGCCTGGGGTTGTTGGGGGCATGTGCCTGGAAGTGTGTGCTGACGGTAGAGGCTGGGGACTTAGCATCTTTGCTCCCACTCCCAGGAGCTAATTTTGAGCATTAGTATCTGTGTGACTCTCACAAGCATATGTGTGAGCACTGGGCAGGCCCTTGCAGATCAGCTGGTCTGAGAATCAGGGACTTGGAGGGCTCAGGGCCTCCCTGTGCAGATGAGGAAACCAAAGCCCAGAAAACTTAGTGATGGACTTCAAGGCACCAAAGCAACAGAGCAGGACGAGAACACGGGTCTCCCGCCTCGCAGGTGGTGTACAGTTTACTATGACTCTGCACTCACCAGTCTAGTTGCCTCTCTCAAATACAAGCATGTTGAGGGCAGGGACCATGAATCCTGGCTGTTCTGTGGTGCCCTGGGGGGCCAGTGACAGCCCTGCACACCCAACTGTCCCTTGGTGAGCATTTGCTTGCTGTCACTCACATGCTGCCATTTGTTGGTGCCACTCTCTTTGCCACAAAGCAGGAATTTATTTTCCATGGCTCATCCCATGGTTGTGTTTTCTTGGCTCTGGAACTGAGTCACCCTGAAGGTGGATGTCTGGCGTAGGTGGTAGCAGCCGCGAGGGATTGTTCTCTGAGAAGCTAGTTCTTCTGACCTCTTGGCAGCCAGCCTTCTTTGATGCCCTTGGAATATTTGTGTGTGAAACTCTATTTTCTCCCACTGCCCATGCCTTCAGTTCCTGGCTGTAAGGAATTGTGAGATGCAAAGTCCTCACGTTTTGTGCCTTATGTTTAGGGCAGCAAACTCAAGGATGAGTGGGCCTTGTCCAGCTGCGGTTCAGTATGGGGCTGCTTTTCTGATCTGTCTCCACTGGATACCCACATTCTGAGCAAAGAGACAGCTGAATCCACCTGGCTACATTGTTACTCCCTGGCAATCCCTGGAAGAATTCTTTGCTCAGAACTTTGGGATGACTTCCCAAAGATAACAAATGGAGGGATATGATTCATAGTGGAGTGAACTATGTGTAGTTTTCTAAGCAATTGACTGAACTGTGAGCATTCAGACCACAATGAATAGTTCACAATGTGGTTCTGTGTGAATCGCCAATTACCTCCCTGAGGTCATTGTGATGCCTTCAGCCAGGTGGCTGAGGGACAGGCCTTGTTTCAGCTCTGATTCTGGCCTCTATTGCTACATTATTTTTTTTTTCCTCAGTTCTTTGAACGACTTAGTGTCCCTCACTAGCCAGCCTGGACTCCTCATGTCCTTGTTTCAAGGCCAGAGCCTCATGGATACATTTATGGATATCTGCCTGTGATTATTCTAAGTCCAGAGACCAAAACACAGTGCCTACATCCTCTGTAGCTTTTTCTGTTTCTGTGGCTGCTGCCCAGCTCCAAGTAGATGCTGGGAATTGAGAAGAGGCTACTTTTTAGTGAAGCTTTTCATCTGATATAGCTACCTGTGCATGCCAAGAACGGTTTCTCCTTGTGCTGTGCTATTGGTGATATTGTGTTAACCACCCTGGCTTGGGAGGGAGGAGAGGAACAATGGGGTAAGAACTACCCAGACAGTCATTCCCCGTTATTCCAAAGGCCAAAACCATGCAGAAGTCAGTCTGTGGCTCTTTTCCCATATTATCAGATGGTCCTCTGACTTCAGTGGCCTGAGATTTTAACTCTTTAGTTGTGTCATGCCTATTTGTGTGTAGGCTCAACTTGGAAATACATGACCACTTGCTTGTCTGCCCATCCATTCATCCATCCATCATCCATCCATCCATCGTCCATCCATCCAATAAGGGATGGTAAACTTATGTATTTAAAGGGACCAGGCAGGTCAAGTAAATGAGGAAATGGGCTTAGTAAAGACAATGGGGAGTGGTGGGGAGTGGTGAGCTGGAGAGAGCAGTTCACTGAGCTGCATTCCCTGGCTCGGGTGGCCTCTTGGGTTTGATATGTGGCACCTGACAGCCACAGTGAACCATCCTTATTTCAAAAGCATTTGGGTTCAAGCAGCCTAGAGGTGTTTGGATGGGACCCCTGGGCTCTTCCTCAGCCTTATGTAGAGTCTATTGATAAAATCAAACTGTGGGATGTGCATTAGGGCTTTTTAAGGTTGCAAGTTGCAAGAAACTCACTCAAACTGCTATAAGCACACAGAGGAAAGTGTGGGCTCATGTAACTGAAAGTTCACGGGAGCCTCTGCTTCACTTTGACTAGATCTAGGGGCCCACCAAGGTCACTGGACTCCCTCCATTTCCCCTCCATATCCCAACTCTACTTTCCTTTACGTTGGTGTACTTTGCAGACAGGCCTGCTTGATGGGTGGCTCCCAGTAGCTTCAGGTATGCATTTTTATCTGGTTTTCTGTACCAAGAGAAAGAGAGTGCCTCTTTTCCCCAGAAGTTCCAGGATTGGTTCCAATTTGCCTGCCTCAGACCACATGTTCCCCCTTGAACTGATCACTAAGCCTGGGGGAGGTGGTTTTCCTCATTGGCCAGAGTTGGTCACAAGCCAGTCTCTGAAGTCAGGGGGTGGAGTGGGGTTGATTTTACACAATGTTGGTGATGGAGAGGTGGTTCCCCAAGGGAAAATGGAGGGTCTTGTTACTAGAAGGAGGTGGGATGGCAACTGGGCAGGCAGACAACCTATACCCACGGCAGGGAGGATGGGTTCATGGGAGGAAGGGGGTCTTACAATTGCACTGTGAAGTAAGACCTGTAACTCTGAGCAGGGCCAGAGCTGCCCATCCTTTCAGCCCCTCCACACCCCCCAGTTTGAGTAGTGGGCACCCTGATATCTTCTATCCAGTCCCATCATCCACAGGATGAGGAGAGCATACTGCCTGGTGGACACGGTCTGCCTGTACTACCCAAGGATGCTTGGGTATAAGGACACCTGATGCTTACTCCAGAACTGGGACTTTCAAAGGTCCTGGGAGTTTTGGGAGAGGGCAGTGATCCAAGAGGGTCCTGTTGTGCCTGGAGCACTCTGTGAACTTCCAACGTGGTTCTGCCATTGTAGGAGTAGTTGCCAAGATGAAGAGTTTCCTTTTAGCAGTGCCAGACCTAGGCTCCAAACTCAGCTACACTAATCCCATGACTTGGCCCCAGGCAGGAACTGAGGCTGTGGAAGAGCCATATTTGGAATTTGGAGCCTCTGACTTCCCACACTGGGCAGAAGCCTTTGGAAAAGGAAAGGGACCAGGCTGCATACTCAGCAGCTGGCAGCCCCTGGTGCAGCCTCGTAGGGACCCAGAGTTCTCCACTGGGACTCTGATCCTAGAGGATAAATCTTGCAGGTCTCAGACCTGATCTTAGTCACATGAAATCCTCAGTGCCAGAAACACCAGCTCTCTTTTGATTGCGCAACAGTTTTCTCCACTATCAAAGATAATTTTAACTGTTTCCTACCTTGGATTTATTTGTTTATTTGTTTGTTGTTGAAAATATGGCTACCAGGATGCACAATATTAGAAGGAAGATAACAAAAGGGTAAATGGAGCTTATAAGAAGATGTATTATAAAAACACTAGAAACCATCAAAAAGTAAAACTATTCTAGAGGAAGTAGAAGAAAGCAACCAAGAGCCTTCACACCCTCTCTTATTTGCTACAACAACCTGAGGTTGACAGGGAGGGGTAATTTTCATTTAATATCTGTTTTATAGATGCATAAATGGTAACTAAGAGAATTAGCAAGGTCTCTCGGTTATTGGGAGGGTTGAATCTAGAACCCAGGTCTCTAAACAATCTGGTCTAGTTTTTAATCACTGTACCCTACATTTATAAGTTCATGTGAAACGTTCTTTTTTACTTGACTAGACTTGGTGAAAAAGAAAGTTGACTAGGAAGAACAAAGAAAATGAATTTTAATTAATTAATTAATTATTATTTTTAAACTTTATTTTTTTTTTCATTTCAATAGATTTAGGGGGTACAAGTGGTTTTTTGATACGTGGATGAATTGTATAGTGGTGAAGTCAGGGCTTTGAGTGTACCTGTCACCTGAATAGTGTACATTATACCTGATAGTGTATTTTTAAATTAGGTAACTGGTAACCCAATTTAAAAATATTCCTTGAGCCAAAGTATCTCAATAGAATTACACAGTCTTGTACAATTTCAGCTTTTTAGTATATGTCATTCATTAATTCACCGTTTTATTGATTCGTCGATTCAATACTTTAGTTATGAAACAGTTACTGTTAATATCTGTTATGTGCCAGGCTTTTTATTGGCTGTTGAGGATATAAAGATGAAAGAGACACTGATTTCTGCCTGTATCTGTTAGTTTTGCTACTTACCAAAACACCCCAAAGCTTAATGACTTCAAATAGCACTCATTTGTTTTGCTTACTATTCCGTGGGTTGGCATTTTGATCTGGGCTCAGCTAGCTGGTTCTTCTTATCTTGGCTGGGCTCACTTATGTGTCTGCAGTCAGCTTTTGGGTAGGTTCTGGGCTGGCTGGTCTAGAATAGCTTCAGCCAGGACAGCTTGTCTCTGTTTCACGTCTCTGTGTATTCTCCAACTGGCTAGCCCAAGCTTGTTCACACACCAAGCAACGAGGCAGGGTTCTGGGAGAGCAGAGGGGAAGCTTGCAAGGCCTCTTGAGGCTTGGGCTTGGAACTGCCAGAACCTAACTTCTGCTGTACTCTATTGGCCAAAGCAAGTCAATGAGTATATCCTAGCAGACTCTTCAGCTGCAGGCAGGCAGCTCTACTTAGTCTCCTGTCCATGTGTAGTGCTTAGTCCTGCCTCCTACATGCCTTGCTTCTCTTGTCACTTCTCCATGTCTCACCTCACCCCACTGGGATGACCTGCCCTCTCTCCTTCCTCCTTTTCTCTAAATCTACCTACCTTTTAGATTCCACTTTTATAAAATCTTTCGGGGTGATTCCAGACCTGCCTGACCTCTCAATTCTTGTACTTGCATTTACCACTCACAGAGTATTTGAGTTAGGGGCTGATGATGCAAAAAATATCCCTGCCCTCAAGAGGCCTACGTTCTAGGAAAATGGGAATAATAAGCAGTATCTACCTCATAGAGTTGTTGTGAGGGTTAAGTGAATTAATATACATATAGTATTTTTAATACTTAGCATAGTGTATAAGGCAGAGTATGTGCTCTATAATTCCAGTATGCTCAGGGTTTTATGTGATATTTACTGTGTGCCAGGCATGGAGTGAAAGTTTCTGCATGCATTTTATTCTTTATGATTCATGGACTCTGCAAAATTAGTACTTCTGTTAATAGTTGGGGGAATGGAAGCTCACACAGATACTAAGTGGTAGAGCTGAGATTTGAACCCAGAGCTGTGTGGCTCCAAATCCCATGCTTTTAGGCACCATACCCTTTATACTTTAAATTTTTGTCACAAAGTAGGACTGCTTCAATATTCTTGAGTTTAGAACAGAAACATATTTCCCCCAGTTCCTCACCATTGCTTTGACAGTATTCAAGTATGCTTTGCAGCAGAACCTATCTTTGGTAGACAGAAGAACAGACCCCCAAAGATGTCCACATCCTAATCCTTGGAGCCTATGAATATGTCACCTTACGTGGTAAAAGGGATTTTTCGGGTGTGATTAAGGATTTCAAAATGGAGAGATTATTCTGGATTATATGGGCTGGCCGCCCAGTGTGGTCACAGGGGGCCTGAAAAGAGGGAGGCAGGAGGGCCAGAGTCCAAGCAGGAGATGTCATGGTGGAAGCAGAGGCTGGAGTGATGCAGCAATGGCCACAACCACGAAATACAGGCAGCCTCTGGAAGCTGGAAAGAGCAAGGAAGCAGATTCTCCTGTAGAGCTTCCAGAAGGAATATAGCCCTGCTGAAACCTTGATTTTAGCCCTATAAGACTTATTTTGGATTTCTCACCTCCAGAACTGTAAGATAACAAATTTGTGTTGTTTTAAGCCACTAAGTTTGTGGTAATTTGTTACAGCAGCAGTAGGAAACCAATACCTGCCTCTCCATATGTGCTATTGAATATTCCAAAGTTCCAACCTGCTGAGGCTCCTCCTCCTTTGTGACCCAGTGACCTTTAAACAAAGGTGATGGATGCCCTTAACCCACTTCTGGGAGGATCTGTGCTGTGACTTAGGTTTCTGCTGATGGGGATTGTTTTGCACTGAATCATCCCCACACTCATGGCTGTGTTCTGACCACTGGCTCTATTGGCCAGACAGCTGACTGGTGGGGTGGTGGTGGTGGGACAATCTGAAACAATGGCATTGAGTTATTTTTTAGTGCCTTCTGCTTCTGCTCATCCATGTGGATAGAGAGTCCCCTGGTACAGACACTGCTCTCTGGGAACTCAGAGTTAGGGAGTTAGTTGCCTTTTTCTGCCACTGGTGGTGGCAGTGAGCGGAAGTTGGGACGCCACATCATAGTAATGACAGCTAATATTTACTGATCACTCACGGTGAGGTTGTCTCATTTGTTCTTGTCAGTGAGCTTATGAGGAGGGTTCTAGTATTATCCCCATTTTACAAATGAGGAAAGTGAAGCTTAGACAGGTCAACAGGTCAGACAGCAAGTAAGTGAGGAGGTGGGATTCAAACCTTGGGTCCTAATGCCAGTGCCTCAGGCCTTCACTGAAGTGCCTTGCTCTCTCCCATGTGCTGCTGCATGGCACGGAATAGGACTCCTCAGTCGTTTACTGGCTGGATGAATGAATGGCTGCCACTCAGATAAGCCAGGAGCAGCTTCATGAACCCTCACCCAGAGGTGGCAAGGTGGGCTGAAGTGGGGCCAGGGAACCTAGCTGGGCAGCAAGGCATTTTCTCTTGAAGGTATAGGGATCATATGCAGCTGGCTATGTTCCTTAGGCTCCCATATCTGGACTCATGGGCAGGTCCAACTAAATTCTTGTTGAATTTGCCAGCATCCTTCATGCAAGGGAGCTGCTGGCAACAAGCGTGAGATGGGGATGGTGGTCTCCCAATGTCTCTCTTTCCCCTGGGGCTCCCTCCTCCCATCCCTGGATGCTCTGTGTGGCCAGCTGGGGATCCAGGAATGATGTTGGATGCAGACTTGTTAATTTACTTTCTTCCTCCCTGGATATGGAAGAAAGATGGGGGCAGAGAGTGAGGATGGAGATAAACTTGGTGTGAAGCTTCAGGGGAAGCCCATATGGCCTTTGCCTGTCTGGAAATTACCAGTGTCTTTAATAGACTTGCAGCTTGTGCAGATATTTCCTGCCTTTTACTTTCTTTTTTTTTTTTTTTTTTCATGTCAGACGGGTAATGTGCCGACGTCCGACGTCGTAACAAGCATTTGAGGAGGCACATCTCACGCATGCGGCGTGAAAACCCAATCATCACGCTTATGAACCACAAAAGGATCTGCTTTTACTTTCTTTTATGTATTGCTTTGGTGTGAGAGAGAGAGAGAAGAGGGGGGGGAGAGAGAGAGGAGAATTTACCACCAATGAACCTCATGCCATTAGATGAATGGAAAGCAAGTGACCTCGGCTGTCTCTTCCTTCCCTCTGTCCCCAGGAATGTCTGCTCAGCTTGAGTGGTCTTCTCCTCCCAGTCCATACTGCCATACTGGGGCAAAACTGCCTTATTAAATGGCCTCATGGCTGCCGTGTCATACTTTTGGTTTCCTTCCTCCCCAAATCTCCCTCAAATTATTACTTCATTTGCAGTAGTGGTCAAACCAAGGCAATTCTATTGATTTTCCTTCTTTTGTTCTCAGTTTCTCTACAGGTTAATTGGTTCTAGTCATGTCTGCCGTCCTATCTTTAGGGGGAATTGAACTTTTGGTGTTTAAAGGGAGGGACAGAGAATGTTTCTGGTTGGAGCAAGAGTGTTCAAATTCTAGTAGTGTGGAGATTATAAGATGACGCTTAGTTTTGTGTTTCAGCAGTTTTTTTTTTTTTTATTTTAAAGAACATGCTCTGTTCTGGATATTTCCCCCACAGCTACGGGAGCTATTCCCCTAGAGAAGTTGCATCATTGATTTAAGATTCGAAGGGATTGGGGGAGAGGAGGTCAGGGCAGCTCTGGAGACTCCCATCTCACACTGGATCACTGAAAGTGGCCTCTGTTAATTGGACCTTGTCCTGTCAGTACACAGTAAACAGGGCCACACTGGGTGGGGCAGAATGGTCTGTAGGAGCAGGCGTTACCACTGCCTGGTCCTTAGGGTGCTTTGTTATTCTGGGGAACCAAAGGCCGGCCAGCAGTCATGTGGATCAGGGTCAAGAGGCTGTGTGAACTGGGTTCTCCAGGAGCCTGTAAGAGTCGGTACCAACGTGTGGACTATTTTGGGCTGTGTGGGGGCAGTGTTGTGGGGTGTATGTGTGTGTGCACGTGCTCACGTACACATATGAGTATGTTTGCCTTCAAGAATTGCTCCCAATGCTAGAAATGTGGGGTTTTTTGCCATTGCCTTCTGAAAAAGCAAAAGCCAAAGCCTTTGATCCTTGAGTGATGTTAACGGGGAATATGCCGTTGGCTGCAGGGAGGACTTCAGAAGCACAGTCAGCTCTAGGTCCCGCAGCAGAAAGCCTTCCCCCTTTCTGTGCCACTCTGTCCCTTCAGAGTTTCCTTGTGACTGTCTTGGGCATGACATGGGAGGTCCTTGCCTGCAGGCCTGTAGTGTTGAAAT
Organism: Daubentonia madagascariensis; assembly: GCA_023783475.1. NCBI lineage: Eukaryota > Metazoa > Chordata > Mammalia > Primates > Daubentoniidae > Daubentonia > Daubentonia madagascariensis. The sequence continues at coordinate 33,343,292 of JAKFHU010000485.1, read as the reverse complement.
GCTGGTGTGTGCCCGAGGATGAGCGTGGGGCTTTTGGCTGGCTCCATAGGAAGGAGCAGTAGGGACCTTTCCCAGCCCCCTGGCTGGGCAGCACTCGCTGTGGCTAAACTGCCATGCCTCTTGGGTAGGGTGACTTTCCGTGCAGGATGGGGCCTTCCACACTCTTCCTAACTTTCACCCTGCTCTACCTGACCTCCTGGTCATGGGTGGCTGGCATCTCTGAGCTGCCCGCCTGGGCTGGGTTCGAGTCTGTGGCCCTACTGCTGAATTGGGGGATTGGCCATGAGGCTGTACGGTGGTGGGAAATCAAAGCCTGTAGATTTGGGCTTTGTGGCTTTGGTTAAATTCCTTAACCTCTTTGAGCCTCAGTTTCCTCATCTGTTAATATCAGGGTGAATATATGCAAACAGCAGCCCAGAATGGAACCCAACACCTAGTAGTTGCTCTACAAGTGGTGTTGCAGTTGCTGAAGCTGTGAGGTTGGCTTTGTTTGAGCTACCAGTGTACGATCTGAGTGTTACCCCAACACCCTGCACAGGATAAACCTGGTGCCAGCATAGGGGATCCCTGCATTTCACCTGATAACCCCTGCTTTCACCCTAGTCTGGGCAGACAGCATGTTGTGGTCCTTGCAGGGCTCCCCTGGAGCACAGTTTCCCCTATACTGCCTCGGCAGTCAGGGCAAGCCTTCAAGCCAGCAGAGCAGCATTTATGTATAGGTCTTGGAGGGGGCAGCAGCCCCAGGCAGTGAGGAAGGGCCTGGTGAGGCCGCTGCAGTGGGTGGGTTAGGGAAGGGGCGGCGCAGTGGAGGGCACAGGGGTGGGCGGAGGCCAGGTGGCACTCACGTGTTGGAGAGTCAGGGTTCCAGCAAATCAGCAGCTTCACTCAGAGTAAACAGAGGAGTGTCTAATAACATGCCTGGTTACCGAAGTGTGGGCAGGGAGATGTACAAGGGGACAGTGCAGAAGCCTGGGGGCAGGTCACTGGATCACAGAGCTAGCTGTATGGAGAGGGCTGCCCTGCGGAGCTGTGACCTTCAGTAGACAATGCAGCCACCCCACAATGCCCGGCAAGGAGGGGCTGGGGGAATGCACACCCCATCTCTCTCTAATCTGCTCCTGGCACCTGCCATTGGCCCAGGCCACCAGAAGCAGAGGGAAAGGGACAAGTGGCTGACCATACAGGACAGACTCCTGCGGCCCTGGGCAGCGAGAAGAATGGTGAGAGACATTTCAATGGGGAAGAGGTGGTGGGTGTTCAGAGGGGAGAAGTAAGGCTGGGGACATTTTAGGGATACAGGGTCAGGAGATTTGAGTTACTGAGAGGACCCAGCCAGAGGCAATGAGGAAGAATGATTAATATCATGGACTCAGGGAGGCTGACAGAACGGGGGTTAAGTCTTACCCTATTCTGTATGCACTTGGGCAGGCTGTGTAACCTCTCTGAACCTGTTTCCTCATCTGTAAAATGGGAATGATAAAGACAATAATCTCTGCCTCATAGTGGGGTACAATGATATCCTAACATACTCAACAAGGTGCTTGGTACACTGTAAAGTCTCAATAAAGAAAAAAAGAACAGATAGAAGGGTTTACATGAAAGAAAGTGTCCTATTAAGTAGCCAACATGTATTGCAGAAGGCTCAGTGGGAACATTAAACCATTCATTCACCCAGTTAATATTTAATCAAGTGTCTACTCTATGCCAGGTACCAGTTTTAGGAACTGGAATACGGGGTGAAACAACTGGACCAGTCTTTCTCCCAGGGAGCATATGTATCTAGTGGGAAAGACAGACAGTAAATAAACATATAAAAAATTGTTTTTGATAGTTGGCATAGTGCTAAAAAGACCCTAAACCAGAGTGATGGGTAAAGAATGAGTGCTGGAGATAAGGAAGGTCTCTCTGGGGGTGGGGAGTGAGTGGGGCCTTAAGAAGCAGAAGCGTCCAGCCGTGGCAAGATGAGAAGAGAGAGTATCTGCTAGAGGGAGCGCAGGTACAAAGGCCCTGAGCAAGGAGGAGTTTGGGGCTTGTGGGGCAGGGAGGTGGCTCAGGGTGTGGATCATCGTGCTAACAATGGCCTGTCTCACTGGGGTGGATGCGATTGATAAGTGGAAAACTGTTAGCGCTGTGACTGGCACTGTGCATGCTCAATGACCATTAGCTGATGGCTGTTACTATTATTATTTAAATAAAAATTACTATTTAGAAAAGAATGGCATAAATAAGTGGATAGATACAACATGAACTATCCCGATAGATCAGCAAACATTTACTGTAGAGGCAGCGTGGCATGGAGTGGTTAAGAGCCCAGACTCTGAAATGAGACTGCCTGGTTCAAAGCCTGACTTGGCCACTTACTAGTCCACTTACTAAGGTGACCTTGGGCCCATGACTTAAACTTTCTGAGCCCAGGGTCCTCATGTTGTAATGGGGGACGGTAATAGCAGCTGTCTCATAGGGTTGTTGTAAAGATGAAATACAAGCCAGGAAGCCAGGTGCAGTGGTGTGTGCCTGCAGTCCTAGGAGGCTGAGTCCAGCCTCAGCAACATAGTGAGAACCTGTCTGTATGCATTACTATTTCTAAGCACCGAGGACAGTGCCTAGCCTGCAGTCAGGACTGCCTAAGTGTTACTACCGTTGCCCTGGCTCCACAGCACATGCAGTACTGATACAAGGAGATGCACACCAAGGACTCTGCTCCCCAGGAGCTCAAAACCAGGGCCGGGACATGCATTTAGAGATCCCCGCCACCCGAGGCAGCATATGATGGTTAGGGAATAAGTAGCCAGATCATCGTTGGTGGGAGGCATCACTGGAGGGCTGGAGTGGGGATGGGAAGGCTTTGAGATGGGATGTGAAGACAAGAAAATAAAATGAATACTAACCTGATCTGACAGCAGTTGTCAGAAGAAGACAAAAATATCACATCAGTCTGCCCCAAAGCACTACTCTGTCCTTCCCACATAGCCTTCAAAAACAGTTTATACTTCCCTAGGCTTAGCCTCAACTTTGGGAGGGTTCTTATCTCTCCTATCTATGAATAAGGGACAAACCCCCAACCCTTTTGTCATCTCTTACTGACCCTTTAAATCTGCTGGATGTTATTGAGACCCTTCCAAAGCGCTCAGCTTCCCCCTACGCTGGAGAGGCAAAGGGAAGTTAGTTGTCAGGGGCTGCTGAGCAGAAAGGAGCCAGGGAGCTGTGGGGGACGGGGCAGAGGTGGAGGGCAATGTGGATGGAATTAACTGGAACTCTGTGTGTCTGGCAACTGGCAGATTCTTCTGCTAAGATAAGTGGAACCCTCTGCAAGGTAATTATTAGCATAAATTCCCCAGATAACCTGTCCTCCGAAGAGATATTGATGGCTGTGGGGCGTATGCTGGAGGCCTTTCTCCCTCCACCCAGTTGACTCCTTCTCCAGCCTTCTTCCCCCTCCTCTTCCTTCTCTGTTACTTCTTTCCCTAGCTCCCTGCCTATCCCTCCTCCCCAACAGACCACAGCCTCCTGCTCGTGTTAGCTCTTAGCACCTTTCTTATTGCTTGCCTCTGGGCTCGCTTAATGATGGAGGCCCAGCACACAGCCTGGTCCCCTTGTGCCCCTATGGTTCAGCAGGATTGGTGGCATAGGTACAGCCCCTGTGGGAAGGAGTTTCCTAAGACAGGAGGTCTGAGCTTCTCTTGGTCCAGGTCCCCAGAGTGAACACTTATCAAGTGTGTGCCAGTCAAGGTCAGGCACTGTGAAGGGCCGGGACTGTACCTTGTCCCAGGGATCAGGTGCTTAGCATGGCCAGGCAGGTAGTAGGCACATGTTGGCACATCTCTTTTCCTATGCAGTGCCCTCCTAAGCCCTCTCTTCTCTCCAGAACCTGTGGGCCTCCTGGGGAGCTCATACTTCGGCTGATATTCCCTAAATATTTGTTTGACAAATGTAAGAAGGGGGTAAGGGATGTGTGTGGGGCAAATGGAAAAGCAGGGCCACCAGATTTAGCCTCTTCTCTCTTGTCCTGAGAAACTCAGTTCTGGCCCCAGACCTGCACCCCAACTCTTGACCAAACTGGACCTGCCTGCCTTAGAAGCCCATTTATTGGCATCATTGTCATGTCCAGCAGGTGTGTTTTACCTTGCTCTGATCCCAGACAACTTATCAATAGGGTGACCTTATCATTTATCAGCCAAGTAAGGGCACTTTTGAGAAGGAAAGGTGTAATAATAATTATGCTGGGACCTCGATGTGAACCAGGACTGTTCTGTAAAAACTGGGACCTATTCATCAAAGTTCTCCACCTGAGCTGATGCTGGTAAATGTAAACCTCTCCAACTTTTTACATTCCTGGTGATGATTTGGTATGACTTAGACATTGGACCCTGGGTGTTGCCTGGCTGGCCTGTCCTGCCCTTTAATTAGGCTCTGCACATATTCCATAATTTGAAAAACGTGAGGATAATTCTCTACATTTGATGCATGGGAGCCCAGGGCCCAGAGAGGTTGACACATTCGTTGAAGACCCTTAGAGTCTGCTCCAGGGAGAGGGCGATGCTCTCAAGTTTCCAACTGCCTCAACAGTAGTCCTTAACTCAACAGGAGGAAATTAGGGCTGTGCCCCTATAAGAAGCCTCATTTCACCTATTGGCCAACAGTGTTTTCCTAAAGGAAACAGGGCTTTCAAGGGAGGCTGGAAAAAATGAATTTTCAGTGACGAGTTTTTCTTGCTTTAGTTAACAATAATTATTAAATAGGTAGGGTGAGCCAGTGCTTGTCTTCCTTATTATTAACTGTATTTATGGGTTTTCATTAAGTTGTACCAAGCTGAGATAATTGTAAAACTATCTGCTTAGGCAGTGTGACTCTTAGGTCTCCTATTCTATTTTCTTTCATTCTGAGAGTAGAGACTTTTCATTATTCAAGCCTTTTGCTGTGCACCAAGAGTCGGCAAACTTTTTCTGTTTAGGTCCAGATGGTAAATATTTTAGGCTTTGCGGGCCATGGGCCATGTAGTCTCTGTTAGAACTACTCAACTCTGCCATTGTAGCATGAAAGCAGCCACAGACAATATGTAAATTAATGGGCATGGCTGTTATCTAATAAAACTTTATTTACTAAAATTCTTAGTGGGCCAGATTTGGCTTAGGGGCTATAGCTTGCAGACCCTCACCATAAATGGTGGAGGAATCCCTAAACTAGGGGTCTGGACTGAGGACCTAAACCCACCTCCGCCTCTGTGACTGGGGGACATCACTTCACCTCTCTGGTTATTGATTTTCTTTGCAATAAAACCAAGATCAGGCTAGACAGTCTCTGACATTCTGGGATTCTTCACTCTGACCCTTTAGTTTATGACTTTCTGGCATTTCTCTTTTCCTGCCTTTAGTTGATTTTCAGAACCACAGAGCCTCTTAAAGTCCATCACCCCTTGCTCACATTTGGGGTGGATTTGGTTTCTAACCTGTATAATGACATTTTGTATGTCTCTGATGGTATCTTTTCAGGAAGCCCCATCATCTACCCTCTTCTTGAGTTACTGAGGGGTGGCTCTGTGATAGGAAAGCTTATCTCTGGGCTATTTGACAGTTTGCAAAACTGAGGCACAAAGAAGAGAAATAGCTAAGATTACCCAGCAAATTGGTGATGCTCTTAGAAACCTAGTGCCTCTAAGAAAAGAAGTGTTGTTCGGGTTATTCTAGTTCTGGAGGCAAGACTCATTGTGAAAGGGCAAAAGTGCCCTCATGAGAGGCTGATGGTGCCATGGCCAAGAGCAAGTTTCTGGACCAAGATTGCTTGGACTTGTATCTTGACAATGCCACGTAAGTCCCTAGGCAAATCACTTAAGATTCTCTGTGCCTCAGTTTGCTAATCTGTCAAATGGGAGGAATATGGGGTCATATGAGGATAAAATGAGATAATACATGTAAAGTGCTTAGAACAGTGCCTGGCATATATAGTAAATACTCAATAAATATTAGCTATGCCACTTTTATTATTATGACCATCATCCTGTCATCCTTCTAAAACATGTTGAGGGTGTCTCCTCCTCATTTTTATACCAGATTCATCTTCAGCTTTTGGATTGGAGACTTGGGTTGACTGCTTTGCTCCTGACCTGTATGTTAAGTGACTCTTGATGAGGTGGAAGGGTTGGGAAGGGAGATGGTAGAGGGAAAGGCAGGGGAAGGAGGGAACTTGGATATATGAGGAAAGGAGAATCAGATTTTCAATTCAGTCAAGCTGTCCGATAGTTTTGGGGATGGGAAGAAAAAAGAGATCTCTCTTAAGCAGTACAGAGGTTTTGGTATTCTTTGTCCTTATCCTGGGATGTAGAGGTGATGAGAGCACTTCCAGGGTACATTCGAGATTTGTTTTGGTCCTCTTGGTTCCCAGCATTTTTTCACTTCTTCCACCGGAGAAATTAAAGTTTGGGGACACAATCAGCTTCTTGGTCAGTCTGGCTTTGTTCTATCCGTATTAGAAGGTGTACAAGTATGTGTGTCCAAAAATGGCAGGCCCGAGACAGTTTTCTTAGTAGGCTGCTAAGAGAAATTGGTGTGACTGTCAACCTTGTGGCAGGTTAAATGAGACTCAGTGCTTTGTTGTCTGACTGGGTGTCCCTTAGAAGGGCGGCCTGGAGATCATTTGGTGTGCAGGGCATTTGCTTCTGCAGGCTGATTTTAACCAGCTCTGACAGGAGGGCAGAGGCCCCCAAGCGAGGTCAGGACCACAAATCCCATCCCAGCAGGTGCATGATGGGGAGACAGCGCCCTCCGGATGACCTTCAGTTCCCATTGATTTCCTGTCAAGCAGCCTCCCTACCCCCATCCCGCTGCTGCCCCTGGCACCACCCGTGGGCTTGGGGCTCTGCAAGAGGACATGGATCAGCTCTCTGGGAAAGAACATGCAGAGGAGGTTAATTCAGAGAGAGGCCCTTTCAGGGAAATGGAATGGTGCCTTGGAGACCGTCTTCTGGTACTGCTAGTTCACAGTGCCAATATCAGGCCTAGAATGTCCCCCTTTTGGGCAGAGAAAGCAGTGACTGATGTCATGAATGGCCTCGTTTATCCACTTGACCCCACCCCACCTCCAGATTTTGGCATTGTGGGGCCATGAGCATGATTCGAGTATGGACTGTGGAACTGGCCTTCGGTCATAGGCGTATTGGGCAGGGAGGGTCAGACGTGAGGTGGCGGCAGTGTGATTCTCATTCCCTGTGCTGGGCGCCTCCCACCAGCACTGACTTGTAGCCCTCTAGAAGGCCAGGATCTCACACCATGCAAACTGTCTGTTGCAGGTAGGCCTAGATCTTTCATTTATCTGTTCAACGATATCTGTCGAACATTTCCCATGTGCCAAATCCTGTGTTGGGGGCAGGGGTCTGGTGAGACAGGGACCCTTCTCTCATGGAGCTTACAATTTGGTTGTGTAGAGACCATCAGCTGGCAAAGAGAAAAATTTTGATAGTGGTAAGTGTTCTGAAAAAACCAAAAATAGGATAAGAGATAGCCAGGGGTAGGGCAGGAGAAGGGTGGCATGGGCCACTCGAGATAGGGTGAGTCAAAGAAGGCTTTTCTGAACCAGCCATGGGAAGATCTGGGAGAAGTGTGTGCCAGGTAGAGGATAGCATATGCAAAGGTCCTGAGGTGAGATGACTTTGGAATATGAGAGAAACAGAAAGGGGTGCAGTGAGGATGAAGCCTAGTGGGTAGGGGGCAGGGGACAGGATGATGTAGGACAGGTGAGCACAGCCAGACTGCCTGGGCCCTGTAGCCACAGGAAGAAGCTTGGATTTTGTTCCAAGAGCAGTGAGAAGGCACTGGATGTGTTTTAGTAGGAGGGAATATATCATGGTCTGATTTTCATTTTGAAGAGATCACTTGGGCTGCTGTATAGAGGACTGATTATAGAAGGACATGTTCTTTGTGGCTGCGTTAAATGCCAGACCACTATTTCCTTTACTGGGGAGGGCAGCACCGAGACCCTAATATTCCAGCAGCAAAGATGGGGGCTGAGGGTCTGTTTATGTAAGAATTGTCTCTAATCAATGGTTTGCTTCTGCAGGTGACCACACCCAAGAGACAACCCACGGGTGCCCCGCTCAGAGCTAGGGTTTCAGAAAGGACTCAACCCGGGGAAACTAAAAATACTTTCTCAATCAATGAAGTTTCTGTGATGGATATGTGTTTTCTTTCTAGGTATGATTCACCCTAGATAAAGCAAGATTCCCCCCACCCCCACTTTTGTTGCATTCTTTAGCCTCTGGAGGAGAGATTTATTTTGCCACGTCTGGATGCCATTTGAAAGGCAATCCTTGGATACAAGAAAAGCGGCAGTCCTTTTCCTCCCTGGAGAACCCCCCTCTTCCCCCTCCCCCAATTATTTACCAGAAGGAATCACACTGCTTTTCTCCTGCCTCCGGTCTCCTGTCCTTGGCAGCCCCTTGACTTCAACCTGAGATGCGTATGTCATCAGAACACCTAGTGGCAGCTCAGAAATCATGGCCGGATTCAATATAAATTCCGTTTTCCTTAGGCAGCTTTGCATAATAAGTCCCTGAAAAGTCTTCACCAGAGTAGGTGCTGGAAGAGGGATTTGTCAGGTCTAGTGGGCCTGAACATCAGATTGAGCCACGTTTAAGTTGTGGTGGGAGTTTTAGGGTCTAAGTTACTCGTCTGACATGACTTTCACAAGGGATACCCTCATCCCCAATGTGCCCTTCCTGTAATGTTATGAAGGTCAGAGCCCTCAACAGAATGACTCCTAAGGATGTGAGGGTCTTCTCCATACGTTTGCCTTGGCCAGACCTCTTGGACATTTTGTCAGGGATGAGGACTTCTGTGGGATTAGTCTGCTATGGGTTAGTGCTGCCAGGTTAATCTATGCCAGCTGCCTGAAAGAAGTTTTCCCACAGGAACAAAACCAGCTGAGTGAAACATTCAGACATGGCGGCTGAACACCACACGGCCCTCTTGTTCATGCTCTTGTTTTAGAGGTTGGGGAGCTATCCTTCAATCAGTGAGTCTCATATTTCTCCTTCTCATGGGGGGATCTGGGGGGTCTGGATCACATCCCAAGATGGTTTGGGATGACATACCAAACCTCCAGAATCAGAATTTCACAGCCTCCCACCCCTTAGTGATTCTCTCACAAATCCGAGTTTGAAAGCCACTGCCTAGCCCGTTCTTTTGGACAGTGGGGTGATGACATTCTAGCTAAGTATGGGGGGCATTTCCTGCACCCGCAGAGGAGGAGCTGGTTCTCCAGGGATAGGTCGATGTCATCATAGTCGAGTATTCAGTGAGTTTCTTGTGAAGTTCAGAGAAGGGAAATGTTAGTTTTGTGGCATCTTGCAGGGGTCATGAATTTTGTAGATGGTGAAATGAAAATCTCAAGTGCTTTTTTTAAGGATATGGGAAAAGGTTTCAAGACCTTTTTTAAGGATATGGGAAAAATTCAGTAGGATTTGAACTTGTAGGATATCTGTTTTCAGATGCCTGATCCTGTGCTCCAGAGAAGAAGCCGGGTAACTTCTGGCTCACCTCATGTTCATATGGAAAAGGTTAGAGCATCCCGAGCATCTCTCAACTGTGAAGCTTCCGTTAGTTTGCTGAAGATATCATGGCATTTCAATCAAGCAATCCATATTTATCACATGCTTCTATAATATAGTCCCAGCACTGTGCTTGGTTGGGCAGCATGCGAGTACACAGCTCTGTCTCTGTCTTTAAGATGCTTACAGTCTAATTGAGTGGGGAGAGATAAGGAGGCTGTCGGGTAGCTCAGAGAAGGCAGAGAGCAAGCACTATTGGTGGGGTAATCTGGGAGGCTTCCTGGAAGAGGCAGGACTTCAGCCAGCCCCTGAACAGGCTAAGATCAGCCAGGGCAAGGGCAGAAGGCAGGAGTTCTAGGTGGGAGGAAGGACAATGAGTAAAGTATTTTGTTGGGTCCAGGAGTGGGACTGTCAGCTTCATATATGCAGGGAGGTCAGAGGAGGATTCATTCATTCATTCACTCACTCACTCATCATTCAGCCCAACATGCAGGCTCTGTACTGGGCTTTGGGCTAGAGCAACAAACAAGTCATGTGTGGTCTCTGCCCTTAGGGCAGCCTTCGGGTGGATGGCAGGGTCCTCGTGCACCAGCTGCTCTGCTCTCTCAATGTCTGGAGTTCATCTTGGTGACCCGGCTGCCTTCTGTCTTGGGAAGGAGGTTTGGGTAGGCCTGACAGCCTCGAAGACATTGCCATAGTGAGTGTGGTGTCACATGGGGAGGCATCAGACTACTCAGGCAGAGGGTCATGCCACAAAGTGGCAGAAAATAGTGCTCTTTGGGAAAGGAGAAAGGAATGACGATTGATTGTAGGCATGTACATCTGTGTGCCAGAGGTTCTCTCTCATTAAATTCTCTCACGGACCTGAAGTAGGGGCTATGCTACCCATATTGCGGGTGGTAGAATTTTAGGCTCAGGGAGGGTAGGTAACTTGCCCAGGGTTGGGTAGCCAGTAAGTGGTGGACCTGGACTCAGATCTGCCTGATTCCACGTCTTATTTCCACTCTACTCCAGTGTATTGGCTTTCTGAGAGCCTCAACAGCCTGGCAGAGGAATTTGGGCAACATTTTGAGCCAACTTGGGTTCTATACTGAGCAGTGAAAGACTAAAAACTGGGTTTCAGGGTGACTTTTTTCGGCAGGATGGATGAGAGGAGACCTACAGTGATTGCAGTCAGTGGACCCAGGTGCTGCAATGACCCAGGTGTCGGGTGATGAGGACTAAAAGAGAGTGCAGACATTTTCTTAATTTTTTTCTGAGGTTGTGAGTAGACAGCCACACAGTCCGAATCACTAACCTATGTGTGCAAAAGACTCTGAAGACTGCACACACATGTAGCATATGCTTAACTGCTGTAATTTAAATGCTTGTCCTAGGTGAGTAGAATGGGAGTTTTTGTCTAATGCAACCCCGTAAAGACTTACTGGGCACTTACTGTGTGCTGGACTTTGTTCTGGTCTCTGAGGGTAAATCAGTAAGAAGTTCAGGTTTGCAGGGCCACTAGGCTATACAACTCCAGGGGGTGGCCTTCACATTGAAGTTGAATTGAATGACACCTCTGGAGTTGTTCAGTGCCCAGCTGGAGTGGTTGTGTGCAGTGGCCCTGTGGATGTGGTCTCTGCCCTCATGGAGTTTATGGTCTAGTGGGGAAGACAAATAGTAAACATTGAATTGAGTTGAAATTGACATTATTAATAGTGTTATTATTATTGTCTTTGTTGGAGGAAGATAAAATGAGGGAGGAAGGGGATTGGAATCTCTCTCACCCATCCTCCTTAGGCCTTTCCTATTTGAAACATCTAGAAACACTGCCTTAGTCAGCTCCAGCTGCCATAACAAAATATTATAGACTGGTGGCTTAAACAACACTCATTTCTCACAGTTCTGGAGGCTGGCAAGTTCAAGATCAAGGTGCCAGCATGGTCAGGTTCCTGGTGAGGGCCTTCCTCCTGGTTTGCACCCAGCTGCCTTTTTGCTGTGTGGTCACATGGCAGAGTCAGAGAGAGAGAGAACACACTCTCTGTGTTCCGTCTCCAAATACCATCACATTGGGGGTTAGGGCTTCAACATATAAATTTTTGGTGGGGATGGCACAATCCAGTATGTAACAAACACTAAATTTTGTTTTTTTCAAGGGTCTCTTTAGGAATAGTACAACTTCAAGGAAAATAAAAAGGTTTCCCCCACCTTGCCAAATATTGCCCCATGCTTGCCAGGTATTCTAAAAAACTAAATGGGAGACAGAGCTTTCCATGCATAGTTTGAGTTAAACATATTTAAATGGAAATATCAGGAAGCCAGCATATTAGTACAGATGAGCTTTAATGTGTGTCTGTGGTGGCTCTGGAGGTGGGAGCAGCTGAGTGAGACAGCAGAAAGACCAGGTGGCCACAGAGAAGAATAGGCACCATTGGGGAAGGAGGGACCAGAAATCCTTCCACAGGCCAGGCTCCTCTTTATCTCTGCTTATCTCTGCTGTGTGCACAGATAGCAGTGATGGGTCAAGGTTCTGTTTTTATAGCAAGAGAAGACTTATAGTCACACACTGGGAATGGAGAAAAAAGACAACTAACTCCCTGAGAAATGAAAGATCTCAGTGCCGGATGGGATGAAAGCAAAGGAAGAGTCAAGGCCAACTTGCTAGGGAGATGGAGAGCAGCGTTGCCTTGGCCCCCAGCCCCAGAAGAATGGAGACTTGGGGAGGGAGTAGGCTTCTGGCAGAAGATGAGGAATTTGCTCTTGGACATACATTTCAGGTATGGCAGGACACCTGCCCTTGGGTAAGAACACAGAACCAGAGGGACAGTGAGAGGGAAGAGCCCAGGTGTCTGGGCTGGAGAGTTGGACCTGAGAGTCATTTCAGGGCAGTGGACATAGAATCCTGAGAGAGGAGGAGAAGTCTCGAGAGTGGGGGGTTGGAAGAAGAGGAGCAGAGGGTCTTGGTGGGGGTATGAGAGGCTCTGAAAATCATCTTTGGAGCCTGGTTGGCAGTCATTTTGGAGAAGTCTCATTTTTCCCACCCTGAGTCCTCTTTGGCTCCCTGGAATCCATTCTCTCCACGGATATGCTCAAGGCGGGTCGCTGGAAATCTCACATAGCAATGCTCAGCTCTCAGAGCTCTCCTCACTCCAGATGGGATCACAAAGGGATCCTCACCCCTCGCAAAGCCCACTAGGACCACGCAGCCATCGCTGCTTAACCAGCAGGCTGTCAGGGAGCTCTGGCTCAGCTCTCTTGGAGAACTCAGCAATTTGTTCCCCTTGTCTTCCCTGTTTCTGATTGTAGCCTTGAGTAGCCTGAAGTCAGTTGTTGATGAGAACATCATTCTGACCTGCCTTGTCCCAGCTTCCTTGGGCCCAAGACATCGATCATCCTTTGGTGGTCCAGCCCCACTCAGTTTGGTGCATGCATGTGGCTGGGGCTGGTCTGCACCTGACCTGACCTGGGGCACGCTGGCCACCACCCCCAAGAAGTCTTTCCCTACTCCCTTTGCCTCTTCCGACTTTAATGCAAATGTCACGCTTGGATCCTATCATTGAGGGATTTTTTTTTTTTTGGTAGAAATACCATATTGGAAAGGACATTTGTCCTCTCTACTGTTTAAATTGCTTGCTATGGGTTAGGGAGACCTAGCCATCGATTTTCTTCTGGAGAGCGTAGCAAGCTCTGTGAAGATTTTGGCTAATTAACTTTTGGAGAAGTGTTGCTTGAATTTATCAAGGAGGTCAAAGTCTCTTTTCTCCTCCTATATCTTGAAAAAGACTTTAAATTTTGGTTCTAAATCTCTGCCAACACCTGGTCTGTTTAAAAGTGACTTCCCTGGAGGCGATGGTAGAGGGGCTGCTGAATGTCATGTTGTTGCAGCTTCGATCTTTAATACAGTTGTTTCAGTCTGCAGAAAGTCTTCTCTGTTTACATAAGAGAGGTATCACTCACACAAAGATTACGTTTAAAAATATACCTGTACCCCCAGCATGCCTGTTACTAATAACGTTGCATGTTATGAAAGTGGAACGTATTTAAGATGAAGTTAATCTTCTCCTGGCATGCCACCTTGTTTGACTTTCTCAGTCCATTTGGTGTGAGGCACCAATGTTGGCCATCCTCTCTTTTCATCTGGAGCAAGTTTACTTTCTTTTTCCTGTCGTCTGGATTGACCCTGTTGGAAGTGAGTTACTAGCGTATCAGGAAAAGCGCAATTTGAAATCCTACTGTGTAGATTTCTTTTATATTGGCTTCCAGAAGTTGGTTTTGAAAATGGGAATCCTGTTCTTTCCAGTAGATGAATTTTAGTGTACAATTTTCCATTTTTTCTTCTGGACCTGATTTTATGGGTTCTTTTTTTCAGCAGAATTTCTGGGGTTAGAAGAGTTAACATCTTTTTTGGCAGTCTGTCAAAAGATCGTGGGAAACCAGATTATTGTTTCACACATTGGACACTTCTCCGTCACGTGTTCTTGTCAGTTCTCATCAATGTGGCGTGGCTGGTTGCTGTTCTGTGGATGGGAGCTAAAGCAGCCAGGATGCCCTGAACGAGCTGTGTCATCTTTTCTGGGCCAAGCTGCCTGTGAAAGTTCTGTTCCACTGAGCTACATCGCCTTAGCAGAAGGCATGTAAGCTGGTGTGACACAGATGAACACTTTGTGGAAAATGGTTCTGTATTTTTGATCAATCTCATGATCCTTTGTTACCAGCTTTGGTTACATCAGCTTATGTGCCATTCTGCTTTACAGCATTTTAATGGGCTTTCATCTCCCCTTCCCAATTCATTTCCAGCTGTGTGACTATTATAATTCGATTACAGTTTGGTTTTGCGACTGCCAGGGCACTTTCTGAACATGTTATGCCTTCCTTGTGAGTGTGAAGATTTTCACAGGTGAGAAGGGATCAAAGGGTTTTTTTTTTTTTTTCAGACTCTTGTCAACAAGTAATTTCCAAACGATGCCTCAGAAGCTTCCATGGTTGTATTCTCCCATAATATAATAATATATTTGCTTTAAGCTGTTTGGTAGAATCTGACCCATTGATTTTCTAAAAAGAGTATAGACAAGTCCACTTAAAACTTTGCTTTCTAATAAGTGGTGGTAAGAATGTGAAGGAATTGGAACCCTGCATCCTGTTGGTGGGAATGTAAAGTAGTGTAGCCACCATGAAAAACAGTATTGTGGTTCCTTAAAAAATAAAAAAATAAAACTACCATATGACCCAGCAGTTCCACTCCCGGTATATACCCAAAAGAATTGAAAGCGGGGTCTTGAAGAGATATCTGTATACCCATGTTTATAGTAGCATTATTCATGATAGCTAAAATGTGGAAGCAGCCCAGGTCTCCATCCACAGATAAATGGGTAAGCAAAATGTGGTATACACACAAAGGAGTATTATCCAGCCTTAAAAATGAAGGAAATTCTTATACATGCTACAACGTGGTTAAACCTTGAGGACATTACGCTAAGTGAAATAAGCCAGTCACAAAAAGACAAATACTATACAATACCATTTATATGAGTTACTTTGAGTAGTGAAAATCCTAGAGACAGAAAGTAGAATGGTGGTTGCCAGGGCTGGGGCGAAGGGAGAATGGGGAGTTTTTGTTTAATGGGTAGAGAGTTTCAGTTTTGAAGGATGCAAAGAGTTCTGGAAATGGATGGTAGTAATGGTTGCACAATAGTATCAATGTGCTTAATACCACTGAACTGTGCACTTAAACTGTGCATTTAAGATAGTAAATTTTATGTGTATTTGACCACAGTTTAAAAAATAAAAAAAACCCCAACTTTGCTTTTTTTTATTCCTCTCAAAATACTTAGGTTAAGAAATATTATTTTTAACCTAGAGACTTTCCATCCCAGATTTTGGCTTCCTTAAATCTACATAGAACCAAAACAAAGGGACATTCATAATGTTGCTTCAAAATGAGCACCTGGATTCTCCCTTTTGCCCCTGCAGTTCCTGTGTCTCCTCCCCTTCCACCCCGCTTCCCTCCACCCCAAATAAGAGGTTCAAGTTTACCTGGTAGAAGTTACGTTATCACATTTGAATTTCCTTGAGCCATTTACTAGCTTCCACTGTGTGTCTATGTTTTATTTGTTAGGTGTTTGATCTCGTTGATTATTTTTGTGCTTTACATTTTATCAATTATATCAATGTTCTCTTTTTGGTCTTTGGAAAGGACACTGTCTTAAAAATTAATAGCATCACCACCTGTCCAAGGATACGAAAGAGTCAGGAACATAAAATTTACTGTGCTTAATCAGATCATCACTCCACCAAACCAGAAAGGTCTAATTGTGTTTTAAACTCCAGGACTGGAATTATTTTGAATTCAAAATTCAGCTACTATTATTTAAAATGCTTCTTTTGTTTGTTTTCTATCAGAAAGTTATTTTTCTTTAAATATGTGATTTTTAAAAAATTGGTGATTGTCCCCCTGCACCTTCTTCCCCTACAACAGCCCTACTTTTATAGGATGTCTCCTCTGCCCTTCTAGTCTTTGTTTATATGGAGTGTTTCTCTTCCATAATAATGGAGATCTGGGTATCTTTGCTGGTGGTTAGGGTTCATCTACAGTGCCTTTTCTGGTTACCTCTGAGAACAAAGTGTGGCTGATGGGGGATGTTAATGAGGGGGTTCTAGAAGCTTGATGTCCTCTAGATCCCATGCAGAAGGTTGTTCCAGAGCTACTCGCTTCTGGAGCAGAGACTTGTCTCTCTTACTGGTGGTTTATTCTTGGGGCCCTAGGCTCTTTGTTAAAGAAGTTTCTAAGTTGCCTGATGGATTTAGGATAGGAAACAGAACCTGGTGGAAACCTGACACCGAGTGGCATTCTGCCCATTGGCAAGGCTCTTGGTGCTCACTGCTTTGGTCTTCATAACTGTGAAATCTTCCCAGGGAGGTGGGTGGGTGACATCAGTTTCCCTCTGGGTGTGTTTAGGTTTTCCCTGGCCTCACCCCTTCACTCTCTGTCTCTGGCAGGCTTGGGGACCAGTTCTACAAGGAAGCCATTGAGCACTGCCGGAGTTATAACTCGCGGCTGTGTGCAGAGCGCAGTGTGCGTCTTCCCTTCCTGGACTCGCAGACTGGGGTTGCCCAGAACAACTGCTACATCTGGATGGAGAAGAGGCACCGAGGTCCAGGTGAGCCAGGCAACACCTGGGATGTGCGCATGTGTAGGTTCCCTTTCTGGAGGGAGGAGGACCAGAGCAGATCTGGGAATCCAGGCAGCTTGGGTGAGGCAGGGGTGTGGCAAGCTGCACCTGGGCCTCTGAGATACTTTCAAGAAACTCCACTACTTTTATAGCTCCTGGCAGGAGCACCAAGGGTTGCAACAAGGATGGTGTGCCGCTGTGGGGCATTGAAGCCATGTGGCTGGGCGGGGTAGGGAGTGAAAGAACTCAAGATGTTTATCCCAAAGAAGGCAAGACTGGGGATATGGTAGCAGTCTTCATCTTTTACCCTTGAGTGTTGGGTAAGAGCAGGAAATCTGCAGTCAGATCTGGGTGTGAGGCTTAGCTTTGTCACCAAACTTCTGTCTCTCACGTTCCTCATCTGTAAAATATAAATATTATATTAAGTACTTACCACATAGGATTTTGTCTGAATTAAATGAACATATTCAGGAAAAGACTCACAACATGAGTTTACTACATAATAAATATGTGCTCCAAAAATGCTATTATTATTACTATTACTTTGACACTAGTTTTCTAGGCTCCAGAGAACAGAATAAAGACCTTTGTTAGAGAAGCAGTTATAGGAATGTGGTTTTCTGGCTGTATATGGATATATTTTTTAAAACTTTTTATTTTGAAATATGTCAAACTCGTATAAAAATGGAGACAATAGTAAAATGAATCTCCACGTATCCTAGTCTCAACAATGATCAACTCATGGCCAACCTTGTTTCCTTTATGCTCACCCCTCCTTTTCCTCCCTGACCCCAGATTATTTTGAAGCACATCGAGGCAGCATATTTTTTCATCTGTAACTGTTTGGTTATGTATCTCTAAATGGCAAGCACTTCAACAAACCAACCCATGATTGCTATCAAAGCTCAACGAATTAACAGGACTTTATATCATCTAATATTTGGTCAACATTCATTTTCCCCCTGTAGTTTAAATCAGGATCTAAATAGGATCCCTACATTGCATTTGGTTGATGTGTCCTTTAAAATCTGTAGGTTTCTCTCTGTCTCTGTCTCTCTCTTTCCTCCTTGCATGTTATTAGTTGAAGACACCGGATTGTTTGCGCAATAGGGTTTCCCAGAATGTGGGTTTGCTGATTGCGTACCCATGGTGTTATTCCTGTGAATTGGTAGTTAGGTCTAGAGACTTATTCGGGTTCAATTTTTTTGGCAAGAGCAATTCCTAAGTGGTAGTGTGTACTTTCAACAGGAGGCTCACACAGTCTGGTTATCTCTTTTACTGATGTTAGCAGCCCTTCTTGATAATTGCTCAGATTCTTTATTTCCTTAAGGGTTGCAAAAAGGTGATGTTCAATTTGAGACCATCATTATATCTTCATTTATTAGCTCTACAACTTCTATAAAGAAAAACATGCTCTCATTAAAATTTTGGTTATTATGAGGTACAGTTCACAAATGAAAGGCAGGATAAATGATTTTTTCCCTTTATTTACCAGTTTTCAAAATAATGAGTTGGTTCCCTAGCATTCTCCAAAGGTGATCAATAAAGTTATTTTTCTGAAGAACCATCATGAACTCACAGATTTAAACATATTTGATGTATTTTAATCCATTGCAGCTATAATTCTTATAGATGTGCTTATTCTGTCTTTGGCCATTAGGGGTTTTGGCCAATGCTGGTGTTTTGAAATAACCTCAGTAGTTTCTGATAACCTTCATGCTACCCTAATATTAGGACAAGATGTTTCAGGTTCATTTTGTATAATTCCTGCTCCAGACCTGGAGGCAACTATTTCTCTAAGAAATCCTGGTTCCTTTTTGTAGGAAATGTTATTTAGAGACCACAGTCTGGTGGTGTTCATTGGTTCTGGGTTGGTCATTGTTTCTATACCTTGTCAGTGAGTAGAACTAAGAAATAGGATTTTTTTCTTTTTCTTTTTAAGAGAAAATACATTATAAAATTATACTGATTTCCAATTCAACTCAGTTTTAAACAGTTTTTACTTAACTATCTTAATTCTGTATCTCCTTTCTCCCACACCAAAAAAAAAAAAAATCCTGGATATTAATGATACTGACATAATTACTTATTTGCTTTACCCCATTATACACACACACATACATGGTACACGTACACGGTATCAGAATAACAGTAAGAACTACCAAAATAAGATTACCGAAAACGGTTTAAGACTTTCTCTCTTTTTTTTTTTTTGCAGTTCTTTTTGTCCTTAGGGTATATTCCGTTAAGGGTATAGAGTCAAATTACTCTGCTTTAAGGTCACTTAAGAGAGTTCCTCTGTGTGATTGTGCCACTAAGTTCGTGGTTGGATTTATTTGTTTCATTTTGCTTTCACTTATCAGGGCTTATTGGGGGGGGGTTTGTATAATTCCTTCTTATTTTTAAAATTAACTTTTTTCTATTTTGAAATAATTATATATCTACCAGAAGTTGCAAACATAGTACAGAGAGATCCCCTATACACTTCACCCGGTTTTCCCCAAGATGAACACATCTTTCAATATCAAAACCAGGCATGCCTTTATGCCATTTTATCACATGTACAGATTTGTGTAACCACCGCCACAATCAAGATACAAAACTATTTCATCATCACAAAGAACTACCCCTTTAGAGTCACAACCCCCCATCATTCAAATCACTTTACTTTCCCCCATTTATAATATAGCTGCCTTAAACATTCCTCTACATACATTGAAAAATACACCAGTGTTAAAATGTTTGCTTCAACCATCAGCATAATTTAGAAAACTGAAGAGAAGTGTTTATTGTATTTACTCATATTTTTACTCCTTCATTGTTCTTTCTTCCTTTCTGACATTTCAAGATTCCTTCTTTTATCATTTCCTTTCTGATGAAGTACTTTCTTTAGCTACTCTTTCAGAGTAAATCTGCTGGTGACAACTTCTCTTAGTTTTCCTTCATCTGAGAATGCCTGAAGGATATTTTTGCTGGGTATAAAATTCTGGGTTGACAGTCCTTTTATTTTTAGCACTTGAAAAATATTTTGCCACTTCTGATGGTTTGTGATGAGAAATCTGCTGTCATTCAAATAGTTTTTCCTTTATAGATGAGGTATCATTTCTCACTCATTGCTTTCAAGTTTTTTCTTTGCTTTTAGTTTTCAGAAATTTAATTTTGATGTGTCTTGGCATAGATTTCTTTGGGTTTATCCTTATTGGAGTTCACTCAGCTTCTTGGACCTGTATGTTTGTTTTTTGCCAAATTTGGGAAGCTTTCAGCCATTATTTCTTTGAATACATCTTCAGCCTCACCCTCTTTCCTCTCTCCTTCCGGGAGTTCAGCAACACAAATGTTAGATCTTTCCTTACAGTCCCCAACATCCCTGAGGTTCTGTTCATTTTTTTTTCTTTTCTTAAAATTTTCTCTGTGTTGCTCAGCTTGGGTGATTTCTATTGTTGTTTCTTCGAGTTCACTGCTTCTTTATTCTGTCTTCTGAATTTTGCTGTTGAGCCTATCTATTGAGGTTTTTTTTTTTTAGTGGGTTTTTTGTCATTTTTTAGTTCTCAAATTTCTATTTTGTTCTTCTTTATATTTTCTATTTCTTTGCTGAGACTTCAAATTTTTTCATTTGTTTCATGTGTTCATAATTGTTTGTTGAAACATTTTTATGATAGCTGCTTTAAGATCTTTGTCAGATAATTCTAACATTTGTGTCATTTCAACTTAAGTTGAGATTTTCCTGGTTCTTTGTATGATGAGTGATTCTGAATGAATCTTAGACATTTTGGCCATTTTTTTAGGAGACTCTAGATGTTATTTGAACCTTCTATTTTAGCAGGCCTCCTCTGATACTGTGCTAATAGGGGAGGGGAGGTGCCCCTCATTACTGTCAGATGGGTGTGGAAGTTCAAGTTCCCCACTTGGCCTCTGTTGACACCCCAGTAGGGGAGGAGCACCTTGTTGCCAGCTGAAGGTGGGAGTTCAGGCTCCCCACTAGGCCTCCACTGATACCACCCTAGCTGGGAGGAGGAGGGCCTCCACAGATACCATATTGTGCCAGCTCCTCACTCAGCCATCCCTGACACCAACCCAGCATATGTATTGGGATGCCTGGTTGTCTTGCTAGGCTGGCCCTTTCCTGGTCCTTTGGCTAGAGAGAACTGGATTTTCCTGGGGATTTTTTTGATCTGCATTTGTTGGTGTTTTTGAGTTAACAGCTTTTCGAGAATCTAGTTCTTTTCCACAACTCTGGGATATATGAGGCAAAAGAATACCCAGGAAACTTACCGCCCTCTTGTTTATCAGGTCCCAGAGTCCCTAGCTGGTCTGCCTTGTTTCCTTCACTTGTCAGTATTTTTAAATACTTGTTGTCTGAATAATGTCTATGATATTTAGTTGTACTTAGTGGGATGAATATGGAAACGTTTATCTACTCCATCTTTCCAGAAGCAGAAGTCCCCGACTTGCTTTTTCATTAAAAAAATTTAACAGCTTTATTGAAGTATAATTGCATACAATAAACTGTACATATTTAATATATACAATTGGATAAGTTTTCACATGTATACATTTGTGAAACCATCACTACAATCAAGATAGTGAACATATCCATGACCCCCAAAAGTTTCCTGGGTCCCTTGTAATCTATCCCTCCTGCCATTCCACCTGCCTCCACCCTTCTTCACTCTCCCAAAAGGAAACCACTGACTTGCTTTCTGTACTGGAATCATATACTATCTACTCCTTTTGAGGGGGGAGGGAGGGTGTCTCACTTCTTTCCTTTAGCATAATTATTTTGATATTCGTCCACATTCTAGCTTGTGTCAGTAATTCATTCCTTTTTACGCTGAGTAGTATTCCATTGTATGGCTATGTCACAATTTGTTTATCCATTCACTTGTTGATGGACATCTGGATTTGTTTCCAGCTTTTGGCTATTATAAATAAAGCTGCTATGAACATTTGTGTACAAGTCTTTGTATGGACATATGCTTTCATTTCTCCCAAGAGGAGAATGGCTAGATCATAAGGAAAGTGTATGTTTAACTTTTTAAGAAACTGCCAAGCTGTTTTCCAAAATGGCTATACCATTTTGCATTCACTCCAGCAATGTATGACAGTTCCAATTCCTTCATATCCTTGCTAACACTTGGTATGATTAGTTTAAAAAATTTTTAAGCCATTCCAATAGGTATATGGAGGTATTTCATTACAGTTTTAACTTGCATTCCCCTAAGTAATAATGATGTTGAGTATCTTTACATGTGCTTATTTGCCATCTGTAAGGGAAGACAAACTTTTTCTTTTCTGTACTCATACTCAAAACTTCTGTGACCAGATGTGTGTGTTTCCCACCCCCTCCCCCAACCAAGTAATTCTCTGATTCTCTGCAGACACCAACTGGGTGTCCTACAATTTAACCCAACTTAGACACTATCTACCTGGAGATATCATCAGATTCCATAGGTTAAGGGTTGAGTTTCGCAAGACTGCCCCCTCTACAGATGCCAATCACAAGCCACAGGTTGTCAGCTGTGCTATATAAATTGGAAGTTCCCATGACCACCCCTCAGGTTTGATCATTTGCTAGAGTGGCTCAAAGAACTCAGGAAAACAGTTTACTTACTATATTACCAGTTTATTACAAAGGATATACCTCCAGAACAGCCAAGTGGAAGAGGTGCATGGGCAAGGTATGGGCGAGGGGTGCAGAGCCACTGTTCTCTCTCCAGGCATGTCAACTTCCAGCAACTCATGTGTTCACCAACCCAAAGCTCTCTGTACCTTGTCCTTTTGGTTTTTTATGGAAGCTTCATTATGAAGGAATGATTGATTAAATCGTTGGCCATTAGTGATTAACTCAATCTCCAGTGCCTCTCTTCTCCCTGGAGGTCAGAGGTTAGAAGTCAGGGTTGGGGCTAAAATTTCCAGCCTGCTAATCACATAGTTAGTTCCTCTGTCAATAATCCCCAATCCTGAGGCTGTCCAGGAACCCCCAGCCAGCAGTCATCTCATTAGCCTACAAAAGACACCTATGACTTAGAGATTCAAAGGGTTTTAGGATCTGTGTGACAGGAAATGGTGACTAAGACCAAAATATGTATTTCTTATATCACAATATCCTACCAACCATATATATTCTTTGGTAAAGAGTTCAAATCTTTTGTGCATTTTAAAATGGAGTTGTTGGGTTATTACTGAATTTTGATAGTTCTTTATATATTCTAGATACAAGACCTTTATTTGACATATGCTTTGTAAATATTTTATTCCAATCTGTGGCTTTTATTTTTATTACCTTACCAGTCTCTTTCAAAGAGCAGAAGTTTTAAATTTTGGTGAAGTCCAATTTATCAATTTTTTCTTTTATGAATTGTGCTTTTGATGTTATGCCTAAGAAATTACTGCCCAATACAAGGTCAGGGTTTTTTCTTGTGATTTTTTTCCTAGAAGTTTTATAATTTTAGATTTTACATTTAGGTCTATGTTCATATTGAATTAATTTTGTATATAGTGTAAGGTATGGATTTATTTATTTTTTTGTAGATGGATATTCAATTGTTCCAACATAATTTGTTGAAAAGACTAGCCATTAAATTACCTTTGTACCATTGTCAGAAATTAGATGTCCACATGTACATGTGTCTATTTATGGACTCTGAATTCTGTTTTATTAATCTGTTTGTCTATCTTTACACTCTTGTCATACTGTCTTGATTATTGTAGTTTTATTATATAATGCATCTTGAAATCAGGTGGTGTTAGTCCTCTAAATTTGTTCTTGTTTTTCTAAGTTATTTTCATAATTCTAGGTCTTCTATATAGATTTTACAATACGTTTGTCAATTTCTACAAAAAATCTGCTGGGTTTTTGATTGGGATTGTGTTGAATCTGTAGATCCATTTGGGGAAAATCGACAATTCTCACTATTGAGTCTTCCAACCCATGAATATGGCATATCTTTCCATTTATTAATGTCTTCTTTAATTTTTCCCATCAATGATTTTTAGTTTTCAGTGTATAGGTATTTCACATTTTTGTCAGATTTATCTCTAAGTACTTAATATTTTTTGATATTATTGTAAATGAATTTTTAAAAATTTCAATTTCTAATTTTTCTTTGCCTAGTATACAGAAATATGACTGATCTTGTGTATTCTTCTTTGCTAAACTCATTTATTAGTTCTAATAGCTTTCTGTAGATTCCATATCATTTTCTATATAGTTGATTATGTTAGTGAATAAAGAAAATTTACTTCTTTTTTTTCAATATGGATAACTTTTATTTATTACTTGTGTATTGCACTGGCTGGACTGTCCAATATAATTTTAGGTAAAAGTGGTGAGATTGGACATCCTTATGTTCTTGATCTTAAGGGGAAAGCATTTTTTTTTATTAAGTGTGATATTAGCTGTAGGTTTCTCATAGATATTCTTTATCAGATTGAGGATGCTCCTTTCTATTTGTAGCTTGAGAGTTTTTTTTCAGGAATGGATACTGGATTTTGTCAACCGATTTTCTATATCTATGGAGATGATCATGTGGTTTTTCTTTTGTGCTTTGTTAATATGATGAGTTACATTGATTGATTTTTGAATGTTAAACTAATACTGCATTCCCAGGATAAACCCACTTTGTTATGATGTATAATCTTTTTTATGCATTGTTGGATTCATGTTGCTTAAGTTTTATTAGAGTTTTTGCATCTGTTTATGAGAGATATTGGTCTATAGTTTTCTTGTAATATCTGTGTCTGGTTTGGGTATCAGGGTGATGCTGGCCTCATATAATGAGTTGGAAGATATTTTTTCCTTTTCGGTTTTCTGAAACTTTATATAGAATTGGTATTATTTCTTCCATAAATGTTTTATAGCATTTACCAGTGAATCCATCTGGACCTGGCAATTTCTTTGTGGGAATGTTTTTAACTATAAATTCTATTTCTTTTGTAGATATAGGCCTGTTCAGGTTATCTATTTCATTTTGAGTAAGCTTTGATATTATGTGATTTTGTCTATTTCATCTAAGTTGTCAGAATTAGTTGTACAAAGTTGTTCATAATATTGCTGTGTTACTTTTTATTTTTTTTTTTTGAGACAGAGTCTAGCTCTGTTACCCTGACTAGAGTGCAGTGGCATCATCATAGCTCACTGCAACCTGAAACTCCTGGGCTCAAGCAATCCTCCTGCCTCGGCCTCCCGGAGTGCTAGGATTACAGGCATGAGCCACTGTGCTGGGCCTTGTTATTCTTTTAATATATGTAAAACCTGTGATGGTATATCCTTTTACTCCTTATATTGGTAATTTCAATTTTTAATTTCAAATTTTCAGTTTCTCTTCTTATTTACCTGATCATTCTGACTAGAGGTTTATCAATTTTATTGATCTTCTCAAAGAAATAGCTTTTGGTAGAATTGATTTTCTCAATTGTTTTTTCTGTTGTCTATTTTATATTAATAGCTTTCTGCTTTGATCTTTATTTTCATTTTTCCTTTCTTCTACTTTGGATCTAATTTGCCCTTCCGTTTCTTATTTCTTAAAGTGGAGACTGAGGTCGTTGATTTTTTTTTTTTTTTTTAATCCCCTTGTCTTCTAAGTGAGGTCATTGACTTGAGACTTTTCTTTTCTACTACAGGCATTTTCTAATATAATTTCCCCCTAAATACACCTTTAGCCTCATTTTACAAATTTTGATATTGGTTTTTATTTTGATTTAGTTAAAAATATTTTTCTTTTGGTTTCTTCTTTTACATGTGGATTATTTAGAAGTGTATTATTTAGTTTCAAAACATTTGGGGCATTTTTCAAAGATGTGCCCATTATTTATTTCTAATTTACTTCCATATGGTCAGAGAATACTTTGTATGATTTGAGTGCTTTTAAATTTATTGAAACTTGTTTTATGGCCCCAAATATGGTCTATCTTGGTAAGTGTTCTCTTTGTGCTGAAAAAGAGTGTATATTTTGCCATTGTTGATTGGAATATTCTTTAAGTATCAGGTCAAGTTGGTTGATAGTGTTGTTTAAATCTTCTACATCCCTACTGATTTTTCTGTCTATTCTATGAATTATTGAGAGAGGGAGTATTATTAAAACTTCTGACTATCATTGTGGGCTTGTTTATTTCTCCTTACAATTCTATTAGTTTTGTTTCATGCATTTTGAAGCTCTGTTACTAGGTACATAGACATTTAGGATTGTATGTCCTCTTAAAAAATTGACCCCTTTATCTTTATGAAATAAACTTCATCTCTACTAATATTATTTGCTCTGAAGTCTACTTTGTCCAATATTAATATGGCCACTCCAGCTCTCTTTTGACTAGTAACATGGTATATCTTTTTCCATTCTTTTAGTTCTAACCTAATTGCGTCTTTAAGAGGAGTCTTTTTTTTTGAGACAGCATATGGTTGTGTCTTCCTTTTTAAATGTCTTTTAATTGAGGTATTTAGACAGATTACATTTAATGTGATTATTGTTTAGTTAGCTTTAAATCCATCATTTTGCTATTTGTTTCCTATTTAGTCCATCTGTTTGTTTTGCTTTTCTGCCTTCTGGTTAATTGAATTTTTTATGATTCAATTTTATCTCCTTTTTGTTGGCTTATTAACTACAACTCTTGTTATTTTAGTGATTGCTTGGTGTTTATAGTATAGATCTTTAACTAATTACAGTTAACTTTAAAGTGATATTATTCTACTTCATGAATAGTATAAGAACTCTACAATAGTACTGTGATAAACAAAATAATGTCCCTCCCCCTGCCCCTAGACATCCACATCCTAGTCCCTACAATTTGCATATGTTATTTAAATGGCAAAAGGGAGTTTGCAGATGTGATTAAGTGAAGGATTCTGAGATGGCAAGATTATCCTGGATTATCCAGATGGGCCCGATGTAATCACAAGTGTCCTTATAAGAGGGAAGTAGGATGGTCAGAGCCAGAGCACGAGCTGTGATGTTGGAAGCAGAAGTCAAAGTGATGCAATCGAGGAAGGGGCCATGAGCCAAAGAATGTAGGTAGCCTCTAGAAGCCAGAAAAGACAAGGACACGGATTCTCCCCTAGAGTCTCCAGAGGGAATGCAGGTCTGCTGATACTTTGATCTTAGCCCAGTGATACTGATACTGGACTTCTGACTTCTAGAATTATAAGATAAATTTGTGTTGTTTCAAGCCTCTAATTTTGTGGTAATTTGTTACAGCAGCAATAGGAAACTAATAAAATTGTACTTCTATTTTACCCCTACTGACCTTCGCATAGTTGTTATACATTTTATTTTTACTTGTGGTGTAAACTCCATACTACATTGTCATTATGTTTGTTTACATAGTCAATTATCTTTTAGAGAATATTAAATAACAAGAAAAACGGCTTGTATAATTACTCATGTACTAAACCATTTCTGATGCTCTTCATTCCTTTGTGTAGATTCAGACACAGATCTGATGTTACTTTCTTTCTGCCTAACGTTTTTTTTTTTGTTTTTTTTTTTGAGACAGAGTCTCTCTCTGTTGCTCGGCTGGAGTGCCATGGTATCAGCCTAGCCCACAGCAACCTCAAACTCCTGGGCTTAAGTGATCCTCCTGCCTCAGCCTCCCAAGTAGCTGGGACAACATGTGTGTACCACCACGTCTGGATAATTTTTCTATTTTTAGTAGAGATGAGGTCTGGTTCTTGCTCAGGCTGGGCTCGAATTCCTGAGCTCAAGCGATCCTCCTGCCTTGGCCTCCCAGAGTGCTAGGATTATAGTCTTCCTAACATTTTAAAACATTTCTTATAGTATGGGTCTGCTGATGATGAATTCTTTCAGCTTTTGTATGTCTGAAACTATCTTTAGTTTGCCTTAGTTCTTGAAAGATATTTTTGCTGGATATAGAATTCTAGTTTGACAAGGTTTTTTTTTTCTTTCAGTAATGTAAGGATGTTGAATCACTCTTTTCTTGCTTGCATTGTATCTGATGAGAAATCATCCTTATCTTTGTTCCTGTATATGTAATATGTCTCCTTTTCGTGGCTGCTGTTAATGTTTTCTCTTTATCACTGTTTTGAGCAATTTTGATTATGATGTGCCTTGCTATAGTTTTCTTTATGTTTCTTGTTCCTAGTTTTGTTGAGCTGCTTGGACTTATGGGTCTATAGTTTTTATCAAACTTCAGAAATTTCCTGCCATTATTTGTACAAATATTTTTCCTTCCCCCTCTTCAATTACATGTATGTTAGGCTGTTTGAAATTGTCCCATAGCTCATTGATGCTGTTCTTCTTTTTTAAAAATTCTCTTTTTTTTGTGGGTTTCATTTTGGATAGTTTCTATTGCTGTGTTTTCCAGTTCACCAATCTTTTCTTTTGCAATGTCTAATCTGACATTAATTCCATCTGGTGTGTTTTTTATCTCACACATTGTAGTTTTCATCTTAAAAATATATATATCCTAAATTTTTACTAAACCTTTGAACATATAGCTTACAAATAATAACTGTTTTAATGTTCTTGCTACTAATTTTAACATCTGTTTAAGCTCTGGGTTCATTTCAATTGATTGATTTTTCTCTTCATTATAGGTCATATTTTCCAAATACTTCACATACCTTCTAATTTTGGACTAGATGCCATACATCATGAATTTTACCTTGCTGGATGCTGTATATATTTTTTTATTACTATAAATATTCTTGATCATTGTTTTGGGACACATTTAAGTTACTTGGAAATAGCTTGATGCTTACCTGTTTTGCTTTTAAGATTTGTTAGGTGGACCAGGAGCAGCACTTAGTATAGGGCTGAGTATTCCCTATTCGTGAGGCAAGACCCTTCTTTACTTAATACCCCATGAATCATGAATTTTTCCATATTGGCTGGTGGGAACAGACTATTCCTGGCCACTTGTGCATACCAGCCACTGTTACCTCTAATCTTTTTGGGTGTTTTTTCCCCCAGTCTTGGGTATTTTCCTCAAAAGCATGCACTGAGCAATCCTAAGTTGCGTACTTGGAAGGGGATCCTCTGTGGATCTCCACAGTTCTTTCTCTGTGTAACTCTCTTCTGTTTGCTAGTGTGTTCCTTGAATTCTAGTCACTGTGGTCTCCTCAGACTTTCAGCTCTTTCTCTTCAACTCAGACTTAGGGAGTCTGCTGGGTTCCACCTAATTCCTCCTATATTCTTCCTCCCTGTGCTACAATCTGGAAACTCTCTCAAGGCTGTAAGCTGGGGCAATCATAGGGCTCATCTTGTTTGTTTCCAGTGTCTCAGGGATCACTGTCCTTCAATGCCTGATGTCCAGTGTCTTGAAAACTATTGTTTCATGTTTTTTTTCTCTCTCTCAGTTTTAGGCAGGAGCTAAATCTGGTATTCATACTCCATCTTAGTAAGAAACAGATGTGTGCTTTTTATTTTAATTTTACTTTGTAACTGTATAAAATATTTAGATGGTTCTAAAGTCAAATCTATAAAGCATGGCATATTAAGGGAAAATCTAGTTTTTTTCTCCCTTTTTACCTTATTCCTTTCTTCCTTGCTATAGGCGACTTCTTCCTTTTCTTCCTCCTCTTCTTTTTCTTTTTGTTACTATTATTTTGTTTTTGCTCTTTCTCTAAATATCTTTTTTTTTAGTTTGTGATTTATCATCCCATTTAAAAAAATACTATGCAAACATACAACACATGTTTATGTATGAATATGTGTGTATCCCCATTTGTTAAATAAATGTAGTATATTATACACACTACAGTTGTCCCTTAGTATCCACTAGGGATTGGTTCCAGGACTCCTGCAGATACCAAATCTCACAGCTGTTCAAGTTCCTGGTATAAAATGGTGTAGTATTTGCATATAACTTACACATATCCTCCTGTATACTTTAGATCACTTCTAGATTACTTATAATACCTAATACAATGTAAATGCTATGTAAATACTTGTTATACTGTATTTTTATACTGTTATTTTTAATTGTTGCATTGTTATCTTTTATTGTTTTTTCCCCAAATATTTTCAACACGTGTTTGTTTGAATCTACATCTATAGAACCTGAAGATATGGAGGGCCAACTGTGTTTTCTAACCTGCCATTTTCACTTAACAATATATCTCATTGCAGTGTATATTTCTCTGTCTCTCTGTCTGTCTCTGTCTCCCTTTTCATAGCTTTGTAATAGTCCATTGTGTATATATACTGTTGTTTATTTAACCAGATCCCTTATAGATGGAGATTTGGATTGTTTTCAGTCTTGCTCTAGTATAAAAATGCTATAGTGAATATATATTTTTATATTTTTGCATGTGACTCTGTGATATAGATTCCTAGAAGTGGAATTTCTGGTTAAAGGGCAAATACATATGTAGTTTTGCTAGATATGCCAAATTCTTCTTCATAGGGTTGTGCCATTTGTATTCCCACCAGCAGTAGATCAGAGTGATAGGCTTACTTCTAACAGCAGAATATTTCAACAGTACAGTAGACTTCCTCATGTCAGGGTGAGAACTAGAATTATTGAAACAGTGGCTTGGTTGGGGGACACACTTGTCAGGCACATCACAGATGTGATTCTTGCATGAGGTAGGGGCTAGACCCAATAACTTTTAAATTCCCTCCCCATGTTATAATCTAATTTTTCTAAAAAAATTCTTCTGGTGAATTTAGAAAGTATGTCCTGGTAGTTTTTCTGCTTCTCCATACATTTTATATGTTTTATTGCAATGCTTTTATATTGCCAGCATGCATTTCTCTCTGGGCAGTTATAGTTGGTGATATGGTAGGAAAGGAAAAATAAATTCTGCAAGAAGTGGCTTGGTGGGGGTGGGCAAGTGGGCTGAGGACTGGCTTTGGTACGGAGAGCTGTTTTCCCATAAGGGCAGGACTCTGAGTTTCAGTCCTGCTGTGTCTGGCTCAGTGGGGATTTAGCTAGGATAGTGGAGAGGTTCTGAGCATGGGCTGTGGACTAGACTCCCCTTAGGTGCTGTGTGACCTTGGGTCAGTTACTTCATCATTATTCGCCTCGCCATCCTTAGCCTTTAAATGTCTCATAGGGTTGTTGCCAAGATGAGAGAGTAGTGAGTGTAAGGTGCTAGCCTCACACAGAGTAAGAGCTCGGTAAATAGTAGCTATTGTTACTGTGTCCGCTTTGAGTGTGGTGGGACCAGTGAAGGGCCTGGAAACTCCTGGGCCAGAAGGGGTAGGCAAAATTCTGGACTTAAGGTCTGCCTTGCCTGGGTAGTCTTTGCACAAGGAACATTGGAATTGCATCTTAGAGAGAGAGAGGAAATCTCCGGGAGAGCAACAGGAAGGCAGGCAGCAAGGGGATGGTCACTGAGCAGACAGAGAGCCACGCTGAGCTCTGGAGTGTGGTGCCAAGTGCTCAGGACTCCAGATTTCCAGTGAAGGGAAAAGACACTGTGGCCTACGATGGCTCAGGAAGGCTTCATTGAAGAGGCAATCCTTAAGGTCAGGGCAGCTCTTAAGTAAGCCAAGAGAAGGAGCACCAGGGAAATGCCACTGGTATAAGTGCTTGTGAAATAATCTTGCCCACTCCTCAGTTACTGGGGCTTGTTACTCATCCCTCCAGCTCTGTAGAGGTGGTCCAAATTGGTGTTTTCAACCACAAACACTGACAGAACACCTATGATGTGCTGGATAGGCCCCGAGGATATACGTATGAGTAAGATCTGACTTAGTGCAGGGTTCCTTACGTGGGAGTTTTTCTAGCCACACCTGCCTTGGTGGGTCTCTAATTTGCTGGTTCAGTAGGATTGGGCTGGGGCCCAGGCATATGCCCTTTTCAATAACTACTTATGCAGCTCTGATGCCCGGTCTTGGTGAGGAATCCCTGGTTCATGTCATTATCTGTTTATAAACATGGAAGCTGTAAATGACCCATTGTGGTGACACATGGTGGGAGCAGGATGTGGAGGAGTTCTTTAAAGGGTGCTGGTGGCCTGGAGAGAAGCCTCATGTTCCATCCCTTTCCTGTCTAGGACCGGGTAGGATGGGGGGCAGGTGACAAAAGGGCAGCAATATTTGGATTCTTAATTTGGAAGCTTTGATCCTGTTACCTGTCTGAGCAGATGGAGTCCCCACCACCTCTTTCCTCCAACCCTTGTTCCTCAGCTTCTTGATTAGCTCCCCTTCAAACCCAAGAGGGTATTTGGGGTGGAGGCCTGGGATGCAGATGATTCTTGTTTGCTGTTGGGACACAGAGTGGACAAATTGACATAAGTTATAGGAAGGTAGATTTTGATTCAGAATCAGGATGTGGTGAATCTCTTTATCACAGTAAGAGCTGGCAAACAATGGGACAGTCTGTCTTGTGATGTAATGAGTTTTCCACTGTAAGGAAGGTTCAATGGCAGCTGCAGGTCCACCTCTCTGAGATGCTGCAGGGAGAGCCCTTCCCTGGGCGGCTGTGAATGGCCACAGTTCAACTCTGGGTGAGAGAAGAGGAATCCACTCCAGTTCTTTTCTTCCCTGTTTGAATTGCTGTTCCTATCCCAAATCATTCTTCCCTCTCTTTTCTATCCCATCTCATCTTCTGAATTCTTAATAGCTCTTGCTTTGTCTGTCAGAGATGTTCAGAACACTCAGCGTCCACCTGCTGAACTTGAGCAATGTGTATAACAAGCTATTTGTCTGACATCTGCTGACCATATAGACATTGAGCCCGTAATGCTGGATTTTTCCATGGAGCCAGTTCTCCCAGCAAGTGTGTGAGTTTCTGTGTGTGTGTGTGTGTGTTCATCATGCTTGTGCTTGCACGTGGGCATGAGTGTTGTAACTGGAGTTGCAGTTCAAAGTAACAGAAAAGCAGTTTGCTGAGTGGGGTATGTCAATGGAGGGGTGGTGGCCTTGGTTACCAGGGAGGCCTGGCTTCCCCTTTCTATCCTCCTGCTTCCTTCCTTCATCCCCACCCCTAGCTCCAGGCTTACTCCTCAAGGTTAATTTCCCTGACAGAAGCTGTGACTCCATCCTCCTCTCCCCCTTCCTCCATCCACCACACACATGGGCTTTGAGTTATGTGCCTCTGTTCTAATGAGATAAACAACACAAATCTCACGAGGCTCTGCTCTTCCCCCTGTAAGTGGAACTCCAGGGCTCAATGTGGTGTTCCTGTGAAGGAACCCTGATTCCTGTCAGCCTAGTGAGGAGGGAGAAGAATGGGGCAAGGAGACCCCAGAGAGTTCTTGGGGCCATTTGCTTGTTGAGACAAGGTGGATTCAAAGCAGACATCAACAAGAAGCCTGTCTTCCCTCCTTGTGGCTAAAGGACCAAGCAGCAGCAAGGTGGGTGGGGCGGAGGGGGCTCGTCACACCACGTACGACATGGGCATTGAGTCCAAGACTCATCTAGGTCAGCTAACTCGTCACGATTAACAACTGACATTTGTCATTTTCATGGTTATAGAGAGTTTCCTCTTGAATATAAGCTAATCACCATGACAATCCCTATAAGGTAGATCTTATTAATGCCCATCTTACAGGTGAGAAGACAGGCTCAAAACGGTGTTAGGATATTTCCCAGGATGCATGTGTTCTTCCTCTGCACTGTGGAGCTTTTCCAGCCCATCAGAGAAAGAATGAAACAAACACAGTCCCCTTTTCTGGACATTCAAACTGCTTTCTAAAATTGACTCTCCTAGAAAAGTGGGCCTACAGCTACAAGTGGAGTGGCCTGAGGCTGCCTCGGGGCCACTGACCAACAAGCACGGTGACTACTATCTCAGGGTGTAGGACCTGGACAAGTGTTGACAGTTTTGAACTCTTGCCACTTGGACCTTTTGAGAGTGCTGGTCTGGACCAACTCCTTTTTATTCACCTGCTTTTTGCTCAGGTTGGAAATACCATGAAGCAGCCTATGGGGCAAGAAGGAAAACTAAGGCCCAGAGATTGCCATGCTGGGGTTGTGGGAGTGGGCTCTGGGCTTGGTTCTGAGCCCCCCTGCTGGAGTCCCTCTTAAATGGTTTGGATCTAGGTGGATGAATCTCTTTGAGCCAGGAGCAGCAGGGCCAATGGCCATTCAGTTCTTGCATTTCTAAGTCTGGTTCTGCTCTGGTTTCTAAGAACCAGAGAGAGGGCTCAGAACCTCCAACTTGGTAACAGTCCTGCAACCTGTGGGAGCAGTGCCATGGTTAAAGTGATGCTTAGCACTTAGACCTAAACACTTTGGTTCCTTTAATGCTGGGATAGTTGACTCTGCTTTGGACTCAAACTTACATGGGTAGAATGACTTGAAACTGAATGAGTGAATATATAGCAATGACACTTTTGTTGATTTTCTCTGCAAAGGCAAAAAAATGAAGTCAGTTTCCCCTCTTAACTTTTAAGGGCCCTAAAATAGAAGACAGCAGATAGGAATTGAGTGCTGATGTCTTCTGAACCCTGTGGTCCTAGGTGTATACAGTAACACTCTTATGTGAGGCTGTCTGTATCTAACAGCTGTCATGTGCCACATGTACCTACAGAAGACAGAGTTGTGACTTTAAAGTGAAGCTAGAACATATTCATTCAACAAATACTTAGTTTGGTTCTTCTTTGTGTCAGACATAGTTGTGGTTCTGGGGATTTTGATTAGAACAAGACAGAATAGTCTGTGTCCTCACTGGGCTTTTCACTCTAGCAGGGGTTGGTTGGCTTGCTGGTTTATTATGGGGGATGTCAGGCAGTCTTTGTAGACTGCAAATCACCGAGCCAGTCTTAAGCACCTTCCTCTTCTCCCCTCAGCCTCCACCCCTACCCTTTTCTCTGGCAATAGACTGAGGTCTAGTGTGGAGAGTCCACATTCCTCTGAAGCCTCTGACTGCCACATTATGTGCCACAGGAGCCACAAAAGTTGTCTGATGAGGAAGAAGGCTCCCCATCGGGTGCCTGGAATTACAATGATGCTGGTCGTGTCAAAGACTACATACAGATGGAGACTCTTGTTGGGAGACCATGTGGTACATAAGCTCAGCCACTGGACTTCTGCCCATTTCTTTTTTGTAAGGCCCAGGCAGGTAGGCAGGGATCTACAGGTATGCTGGCTCTGCAGACCATAGAGCCTGACCACCTGTGTAACCTCTCCCAGGATGCATGTGTTCTTACATGGTTACACAGGGCTTCCTTTAGCTGCAGTGAGCTGCCAGTAGCTAACAGTGGGTGGGAGAAGCCAGTGAGTATTATAGATCTAACTTTTTTGATTCTGTTTCCTTGAAATGCTTCTCACTCCAGGCTGTCCATAGGGTAGGCCAGCTGACTTCTGATGCTCCACCTTGAAGGGAACCTGCTTAACCTGGATCTGGACAGAGGGGTGGTAGATGGGCATCCACTGCCTTGGGAGCACTTGCTGAGGTTGACTCTGGAAGGGTTCCTCTTGTAGTCTGAATGTTCAGCTGATGTTCTCCCCAGGCCAGGAGAGCAGAACTGGTTTTGGTAAAGATGATGGCTCCTGTTGGCATGGGCTTGCTGGACAGCATGGTGGGGCAGACAGAGCAAGGATCCTGGGGTCAGATGACTTAGATTCAGCTTTGGCTGTACCATCAACCAGCTGTGTGACCTCGACAAGTCACTTCACCTCTCTGGGCTTCAGTTTCCTCTCATTGTGAACAACAGGGTTAGTCAGGGTAGTTTCCAAGGCCCCTTCCAGCCTGGAGCCTTTAATGTTTACATTGTCTTTGTCCACAGGCCTTGCCCCGGGCCAGCTGTATACATACCCTGCCCGCTGCTGGCGCAAGAAGAGACGACTGCACCCACCTGAGGATCCAAAGCTGCGGCTACTGGAAATAAAACCTGGTCAGTGCCCTCTGGAGCTTGGCTGGGCCCATGATGGGGGAGGTGGGGAGGGCTGGGCTGGGCTCAGAGCAAAGTTGGCTTGCTCCTTTGTAGAGGTGAGTTTTCCAGGAGACAAAACGTGCCCACATGGTGCTCAAAGGTGTGCCTCTGTGCCTGCTTTTGTGCATAAACATGTCCACCTGAGTTTTTCTCCACTCTGGGTATCTCGGGCCTTCCCTTTCTGAAGCCAGCAGCAGCAGGGTGGGATGTTCTAGGAGGACTTCCTTTCCCAACAGAACTGAAGGAGGTGCAGCTTTTTGGGTCATGTCATACCTTTTTTGTGGCCTCAAGTAAAGAAACCTTGTCCTAGGTTGTGTGTTTCTAAGGAGAAGAGAATACACCGTGGACCCTCCCCTCCTTTACCCTGTGTAAACCTCTGAAGCATCTTGCATGGAAAGGGGCCAGTTTGCTAGAAATTGCACTGACCTTGGATGTGGAAATGAAAGAATTTGAGTTCAAAATTTACCTCTGAGTGATGCAGATTGCTTTGTGGTCTG
This sequence comes from Daubentonia madagascariensis, assembly GCA_023783475.1. NCBI lineage: Eukaryota > Metazoa > Chordata > Mammalia > Primates > Daubentoniidae > Daubentonia > Daubentonia madagascariensis. The sequence continues at coordinate 33,307,328 of JAKFHU010000485.1, read as the reverse complement.
CAGAAGGGATTGGTGGGTTTATCGTTACACTGATCTGTGTTTACACTTTTGACTTACATGGCTGTCTTCAGACTGCATCTGGGTTGCAGCAAGCCTACGTGATTGCCCCGGGTCCTTAGCTTTAAGGGCACCTCTGTTTTTGGGGGTGCCAGAGCTGGGATGTGACTCACTGTGTGAGAACAGTGCTGTTCAGTGGTGCAAATACAGAGTTGACGTGCTCCCTCCTGCTGTCACCAAAGCATTGTAGACCGGTGGAGGCTGGCTGCCTGGCAATGTTACCTCACTCCTTCCTTTCCACGCTGACCCCTTAGGCTGCGTTTGCTCTGCAAAATCTCTAGCTACAGTTGTTTGGAATGTTTTCATTCTTAGTTCCATGGTTAAGACTGTTTTAATTGCTTGCTTTAACTCAGATTCACTTATGTAGAAGTTTTACTTGTTAGGGGTGAGTAGGGGCTAGATTCTTCAGTGTGTTCCATCCCAGTTCTCCAGTGTCCTTATACAATTTACAGATCCTCACAGATGCTCCAGGGTGATGACTGAGGTTGTCCCAATGCTGCCTGGATGCAGGTTGTAGGAGATCCAAGTCTCCTGGAGCAGCATGATCCAATAGAAATATAAATGCAAGCTACAAGTAGCGTTTTACATTTTCTAGTAGTTACATTAGAAAAAGGAAAATGAAACAGGGGAAATAAATTTTAATAATATGTTCTATTTAACCCAACATTTAAAAAATGTTATTTCAGCATGTCATCCATATAAAAATTATGAGTAAGATCTTTTATGTTCTTTTTTTTTTTTTTTTACTGTTTTTGAATTCCAGTGTGTATTTTACACTTCCTCACGTCTCATTTTGGACCAGCCACATTTCAAGTGCTCCATCGCCACATGTGGCTGGTGGTGCCCGTATTGGTCAGTGTGGTTCTAGGGCTATACTCAAAGTGTGCAGCATCACCTGGGGCTTGTTAGGGATGCAGGATCTTGGGCCTTGCTCCAGACCTGCTGATCCCGAATCTGCATTTTATCATGATCTCCTGCAGTACAACCCTGGAACGCACACTAGGTGTGAGAAACACTGATCTCGAAGGCTGATGGCAGCTGGACTACAAGACCCATTGGCATGATTGCAAGGATCTAACAAGCCACATGTAATTTTCTAATTAATATTTTTATTTATTTATCTATTTTATCTTGAGTAGGTAATACAGTTACATGTTTTGACATTCAAAAGATAAAAAGGATATATTATATAATGAAAAAGAAAACCCAGTCTCCCAAAAGGGTAATCAATGGTACCAGTTTTTTGAGATTCCTTCCAAAGATAGTCTGTGCACAAACCAGGAGTTACATGTCTGATTTTCCCCTCCTTTTTTTACACAGCACAACCACCTTGGATTTTGCCCTTTCCACTTAAAAGTGTGCCTTAGATATTGGCCATAAAGTGTTTCCTCATTTCTTTGTTATAATTACATAATATTCCATTGTATGAATGTACCACAGTTTGTTTAACTGGACTGTTTCCAATTTTTGTTTCTGATTTTTCCAATTCAACCAGTGATGCCATTTAGTATTTTGCATGTATATGAGGAAGTCTCATATGTAATTTGTTAATTAATTTTTTATAAATATTTGACACTGACTTTAAATTATTAGTCTTTATTCTTAACATTTGCATAAAAAGTCTTTATTAAGAACACTTTATATCAGACTAATTGGGTCTTTCATAGAATCAAAGATATTTAGCACTGTAAAATGCCTTAGATATCATTAGCTTTAATTCTTTATTTTATTGAGGTCCACACAGGTTAAGAAACTTGCTCAAAGTTACACAGCAGTTCTTATGGATCCAGCAGAGACTCCAGGTAGCTTGATTTCCCTGTTCAATGCTTCTTCTGCTTCCTCATGCTGCTAATAGGTATCTAACTTAAACTTTAACAAGGCTTTTTCTCTTAAAAACTTTATTTTATAATTATAAAACTAATACATATTAATTATTAAAATACACAAAGAGATGGTTGGAATTCCTTCAGTCATAAATGTCAGAAGCTCAAATCAAACTAGCCTAAGCAAAAAAAGGGAAGTTGATTGATGTAACAGCAAATTTCAGGGTTCCTTTGGCTTCAGGTATAGCTGCATCCAGGTGCTCAAGCATTGCAGTGAGGGCTATATGTCTCTCTCTACCTCTCACACTAAAGTTTCTTCCCTTCATGGGGCAGGCAAGGTGGCTGCCAGCAGTTCCAGACTCAGCATGTACCACTCCCTTCAACAGTGGTGGCAGAGAAGTCCCAGGAAGGACTGATTAACTGGCGGGGTTTATATCTTCCCCACCAATCACTGCCACTCAGGGGATGGGACACTCTGATTGGATAATAATTATTATCGGAACCAGTGTCTGAGTAGCACGTTGTAGTTTACAAAGCCCTTTACAAAGCACTTTCTTTCATACCACTTACTTGGTGCCTATCATAGCCCTGGGAGGCAGAGAGAGAAGGAGGGTGAAAGTGTGATAGGCCCATTTTATAGGGGAGGCAAATCGGGCTGTGGACAGAGCCAGGAAGTGTGCTGTGCTGCTCATGTGTTAGAGAACCAACCGTCCACTGTTGGTGGGACTGAGGCAAGAAACTATGTCATGAGTGTTTGATCCTCTGTCTATAGACATTTCCTTTGGGTATGCTGGCCTCCTGGTGTTTATACGTTGCCTATGGCTGAACATGCATTCACAGCTGGCTTTGGGTCTGCCCCATCCTCGGGCCTGTCATGACCTGTGAAGGCAGGGAAAAGCAAGAACCGGAGGGCTGGGGGTTTGCTGTAGCCAAGTCCCCACCAGCACATAGCGTTTGTATCTGTGATGACTTGAAAGGTTGCCTCAGCCTCTGATCCAAGCATGAGGCTGAGTGTCTGTACCAGGTTCCAGGTAAAGGCCCAGCCCCAGAGACAGTCAGAGTCCTGGGCAAGGACCCTCTCTGGAAAGATAAATGCCACCCTTTGTGAGCATGGGCCCTCTGAGGTGTAGCCATATCCCAGGGTGGGAAAAATTGGGGTCACCCAAGGCAGGTTCATTCCTCCATGCCAGCACGCGGGTGCTGAGACACAATAAACAGCCAGGGCTGGAATACATAGCCTTTCACATGACAGAGCTCCTTCTCAGATGCACTTGTTCCTCTCTTTGGGTAAGCAGACCTACTGCTAAGCCTACTAAAAGCACAAACAAAAACAAAACCCCGAAAGCCTTTGGCCAAAAGTTTGTCATTTCCCGATCCTGTTCTGAGTCTATACCACCCGGGCCAGGCCTGGTTCTCAGAACGTACCATCACGCCAGCCTGCAACTGCTGGTGGTAAGTGAAGATGCCCTGGGAGTGCTCGGGAGTCAGTGACAACGAGCTTCAGCCTGGTGCCTCAGAGCAGTCAGGGCCCATCTAGAGAATGCAAAACAGCACAACTAAAGAAACCACTCTCTTCCTAGTGGCGATTCAAGTTTGCATTTGAATTTTTGTACAAGCCAAAATTTCAGGAAAGCACCTTCATCCAGGGCCTCGGCTAGCCCATGTGGCACATTTGTGCAAAAGTAGAAGGTGGCACCTCCTCTGGGGGAACATTTACAAAATGATGCCCCTTCTGGTGGGTTATTAGGGCACAGGCTGGATCTCAGCCCCTCTTCTGTGCCCTTGGCAGGTGTCCCTGTGCAGGCACAACCCACCCACCTTCCAGAGGCTCTGCCTTCTTCATTTATAAAATGCACAGGGACTTTTTTTTAGGGGGGTATGTTCTCCCTAAGGACAGCATCGACTTATTTTTAAATGACTATCTCTTATTTTTATTCCATTTGATTTGAGTTCAAGGAGAGCTCAGTTTTTTGGTTGATACTCAGAGTAGAATGACTGGCCAGAGTCCCTGGAGAACTTGCTGCAAATTCCTAGTAGGTGGGGGCAGTCAGCTGGTAGACTACCCAAGGATAGAGGATCAGGGGATGGCAACAGATGGAGATGGAGGGAGAGGCTAGAGATATGCTCTCTTTTATACTATGCAGTGGAATTGGGTATAACCTTTTTGAAGGACAGTAAAGTACCTACTAGTATTTAAAACTCATATGTCCTTTGACCTAGAAATTCTACTGCTAGGAACTTATGCTATACATATAAATGTGTGTGTATACACACACACACACACACACACACGTATTCACTACTAGAAGGTGCACTGATAGGGGACTAGTTAAATATATAGCACATTCACAGAATGGAATACTATTTTGTCTTTTAAAAGAGTGAGTAGAAAAAAATGGAAAGATGTCCAAGATATATCACTAAGTAGGAAAAAATAGCAAATCACACAACATTATTTATAATTCTCTCTTTGGGCAGAACTTGCTGAAAATCAATAATCAATCTGTCCATCCTGGGCTGAATCTCTTTAAATTTATGGACACTACAAGGCTGAGTTTATGTTGAAAGAAAACCAACTCCCCCACCTACCCATGGCACCCTCCACCACCCAGCCCCTGAGGGTGCCTGTCCTTTCCTCTCTCTGCCTCCCGGCCTTCTGGTGTGGGCTCCCCTGAGCTCCCCTTGGAATTTTTCAGCAATCTAGTTACGTCTATGACTCCTGAAGTCCTCCCAGGTTCCAACATCAGCACACCCTGACATGTCTTTGTCTCCTCAGGGGAGGGGAGAAGAGCCTGCCTGGTCTGTGAGAGACAGAGACCACTGGCCTCAAGCAGAATTGTCTCAAGGCATGAGTCTCCTTCCACTTCACACTCTCCCACAGACAGCGAGGAGTGCCACAAGCAATTTATCATGCCGACACTCAGCTTGTCCCTCCCGTCTTCCTTTGTGTCCCTGCCTGAGTCCAGCAGTGACAGGCAGCTTTCGGCAACAAAGGCTAGGGTGTCATAAGAGTTGGAGTTGTCCCTGGCCCTGGGTCTGCAGAGCTCTGTTAGGAAACCAGGTCAGAGCAGAGGGAGGGGGTGCAGGTTCCAGCATCTTGAGGACCCTTGCAGAAGGTCTGAGGACAGGGCCACAGACCCACCCACTTCTGGTTCAGTGCCCCCAAACACCAGGTTCGTCTGGGATGAGGAGACATTCCAGGGTGGGGGGTGGGGAGGTAGGTCTTGGCTGCCATTGAGTCATTTGTTCCTGGGTGAAATTACTCCTGATGGAGTGGTGCCCCAGGCCTGCTGTCCTCATCCTGCCTTCTGCACTGTAAATGTGCCATCCCTCCTGTGTTTCTTTACTACTTGCTGAAAATAAAAATCTGTCTTTGTGGGAGTGGGAAGGGGCTGAGAACTAGGAAGAGCCCTTTGGCATTTGAAAGCTTTCTCAGTGTCCCTGGACCTATGTGTTTCTCACGCCAAACATCACTCCTCCAATCAGTCTTGAATAAACATCTTGCAACCTCCTACTTGCCTGGGCGTCTGAAGGACAACACATACAACATTATTTCTCTCTGCTGACTGACAATTGAGTTCAGTGTTCTCTGCAGCTTGCACTTGGCCACAGAGGCAAACACAAGGTGTTTCATGATGTAGACATCACAATTCCTACAACATGAAGGCTCGGACAGTGGCCTGGTGCCAGTGAGGGGCCTCCTCTGGATCATTTCCCTCTGTCCTTGCAAAGGGGGAATTAAACTTGCAGGAGAGAAAGGTGGATAGTAAATACCCACCAGAAGGCCCTGAAGCAGGGCAGATGCTGGGCAAAAGCCAGCTGATTAAAAAAGAGGCCTTTAACTTCATTTTAAAATTTTTTTTTTTAAGGAAGAAAAGACAAAGGCTGGCAACAAACTTTTCCTTGTGTGCCTCTGGATTAAATGCTCAGATCGTGTGCTTAGATCAATTTAGCATCTTTCAACCCTAGACCTTTGGTCCCCTTGGTCTAGGACAGACATTATCTTCTTTTTAGAGGTTGGGAAACTGCAGCACAGAATTAGGAAGCTAATTTCCCAGGGGCAGCATGGTGAAGCCAAGGAAAGGGCCCCAGGGGAGCCTGTTGGAACGGGCGCCATGTTGCTTCGCAGCCCACATACGCTTGCTTGCCTCCTGGTGCTCTCAGGGCTTTTATGGCAGGTGGCCCTCAGGTGCCTGAATGTACCTGAGGCCTAGTTGATCCCTTCTGCTCTGGGACACTTTGGGAGCAGCATGGCTCTTTGCTACTTTTGCCAAATTCCAAGGGTGATGGGAGGGAAGGCAGCCAGGAATAGGGTTCTGGTTCTTTCTCTTGGTTTGTTCCTGTTTTTGGCAGCTCTTCAATGACTGGGGATGAATGACCAGGATGATCACCCCCCATCACATGCCATTGGGGGAAACTCAAACAGGAGGGCAGGAGCCCTGAAGGAGATGGTTGCTTAGGGTGTCCAAAGTAGGGGGTCCATAATCTGGCCAGCAAGCAAGGCACGGGGACCCTCAGAGGCATGTCCTCTAAGGGGGTGGTTCAGGCAGAGGGGCCTGAGTGCTGCCTGTTTGGGCAGGGGCAGAGAGGCCTGCTTGGCCTGCCTAGGGTGCTGTCCCTGCCACACTGAACTGCCAGAACTCTACAGATGGGAGCAGGCTGCGGCCAACTTCCCCAGCTTTTGAAAATCCTGCATCTTAATTAGTTCCCTACTGCTTTTGTACATGGCCCACATTTTAATAGTCCCCAGGCTTCTTCCACCATTTGCTCTCTGATGTTTGGTGTGATTTCTCTTCTCCGCGAGACGGTGCCCCTGGCTCCTCCGACACCCTCCCAGTCCGGGAACAACTTAGGGAATGCCGATGTGCCAAGCATGTAGCCTGAGATTGATGAGCCTGTCAGCTGGCTCCCTCTGCCCCCAGCTCTTCCCCTCTGCCGAGTGTCCCTCAGATGCATGAGCCGGGTGGGGTGGGCAGGGTGGGGGGAGGTGAGGGAAGGGACCCTTGGAGCCTCGAGCCAGGTGTGAGCCAACGGGCAACGTGACCTTCTCCCGGCCTGCAGAGGAGTCTGGCTGTGTCCTTCCGAGGGGGAAGGACGCTCCAGCTCCCACCCCCATCTGTCAGTGCTTATCTGTTTCTGTGCGGGGGGGTTGCCTGAGCTTGGTACGGCTGGGAGAATGGATGCCTTCAAGTGCATCGGGGGGAAATGACCAGCCATTTATCTCTTTCCTGCAGTGTCAGAGCCTGCAGCCATCCATCTGGAGGCCTGCAACGACAGCTTCTTCAGCTCTTGTTGGCCTAATGTGTAGGGGAACTGTAGAGAGGTGGGCAGGCCACTCCAGCCCCCACTCATGCTGCAGCTGCCTATGCACTGGAAGTGACCTGTACCTCTGCCTTCCTGGCAGTCTCAGGAATGGAGGCGGGCAGGAGGACTGAGTCTGGGAGTCGTTGGCACTGTGTGTGTTCTGCAGGGCCCTGGGAGCTTGGGCTGGCAGAGGAACCGGGCCAGCAGCTTGGGGGTGGCCAGGGAAGTGCATGGCTGCTGCTGAGTGTCCATGGCTGTGCTTTGCAGTGGGACCTGGAAGAGCTACGCGTAGGGCTTGGGTTGTAAGTCTGAAGAATCACCCAGTTATGCCATAGGCTGTGCACCTGTATCTCTCCCCACTGGAAGGTGAGCTCTTTGAGGGCGAGAGTTTCTTCATTTGTGTCCCTAGCACCCAGCGTGAGGCTTGGCATGTAGTAGAACATTGATAGTAAAGGTTTATTAAAGGGATGATGACAGAGATGTGTCTGGTGTTTGATCTCAAGCTTGGAGAATGTGACTTAGCTCTCATCATCTCTGTTTCACAGATGAGGGAGACTGAGCCAGAGAGAAGAGGCCTTGGGCAGCTGAGCTGGGCTTGCCATCCGGTTCCCAGCCTGGCCTTCAGGTCCCATCCAAGCTTTGCCATCTTGCCTCTCTTTGGTGTGTGGTTGTAGGGGCCTTCCCTGTGCCAAATAGCCATGGTCTGCAAGAGAAGAGGCACCAAGCAGGGATCACAAGGCCGAGGCTCAAATCTAGATCCCTCCACCCACTGGCTTTGTGATTTGGGGCAGTTACCTAACCACTCCTGCCTCAGTTCTCCATCTGTGCAATGCAGATCATGGTAGTTTCATGGGGTTATTCTGAGAGTCGTGTGGGTGGGGAAGGAGGGCTTGGTGAGTGGGAAGCACCGTGATGCTACCTCCGCACTGCCCTGCTGGTGGGTCCCCAGCACCCATGATGAGCTCGCTGCAGACAGCTTGCTGCCCAGCTGGAAGAGTATGTGCCATCTAGCCCAGAATGGGAACTCGTTCTGCCTCAGAGTCTTCTAAAAGGCCCCAGTCTAGTATCTTATATACTGAGGAGTGGAGACCGAGTGCCTGGCTGTGAGACCCACCTGTACCAGAACCACTGCTTGCATGACCTCATCTCTGTGTCCCAGAACTCAGCCCTCTGGAACCCATCTCCCAGGGCACAGAGAAGAACTTGGAAAGCTTCCTGTCTGTTTTTACTGTATCTGTTAGCCCCTGGAATGCTAGGCCAGGCCCATCTGGCTGGGTCTTGTCTCCTGCCCTTGGCCTTGGCTGGTCTACTTTCTTCATGGAGAACCATTCCTCCATGGACTCACCCTGGTATGGCTCCACACCTTTGCCCCTTAGCATTGGACACCTGGCCTCTCTCATGGTTCACTGTGTATAAGAACCCCCATGCAGGGGCCAGGGGACTGCTCTCCAATGTGTACTGATGCCTGGATTCATCTTGACACCCGAATGTAAGTGTCATGTGGACAGAGCTCTATCCACATCATGCACAGCTCCCTCCCAAGCACCAACCTCGTTGGTGGGGCTCCAGGCATACTGCAGTAACTCCTAATTGGTCACCGTGCTTCTGCCCTCACCCCCTTCAGTTATTTTCAGAGTGATTCTATTAATATATAGGCATCATCATGTCATGCTTTGCTCAAAACCTCCAATGGCTTGCCATTGCACTCGGGGTGGAAGCCAACATTCTTGCAAGTGCCTACAGAGTCCTTCAAGGCCCCTGTAACTCCCAGAGCTGGTCTCCTACCATTTTCCCAGCTCACCCTGCTTCAGGCAGACAGACAGCTTCAGGGCCTTTGCACTGGATGTCAGCGTGGCCCCCTCCCTCTCCTCGTTCGGACTTGCTTTCCTGGCCACATTTGAAAGTGTAGCCACCCTCCCGTCACTTTGATGTGCCAGCTTCTCCTCTGCTCTGGTTTTTGCTCCAAAGAACTGATTGCCATCTGTCATACCAAAGGTTTTACTTGTTTCCTTTAAGTACTGTTTCTCCCCTGCTAGAATATAATTTCTATGAGGGCAGGGAGTTTTGTCTTTTTTGTTCACAGCTGTGTCCCCAGTGTACCTAGAACAGAGCCTGGTACATAGAAAGTGCTCAATAATTACTTGTCAAATGAAGGAATAAAGCAGGGCATCTTCCACTGTGGTTCTGCTGTGATTTTTCCCCAAAGCTGCAGGAGCAGTGCCCACTCTGGACTGGAAGTGGGGCAGCATTTTGGCTCCCTGCTGCATCTCCTCAGCCTCTTCTGTCCTCTCCACTGCCTGCGATTCCGCCCGTTTCCTTCCCTCCTCCCTGGGCCATGCCCATGCTGGGGAAAGCCGTGCCTCGCCATGTCTGGTGCCCTGAGAGCACGTCTGGTGGTCTGAGAGTGTCAGAGGTGAGGGTTTTTTGCTGACAAGCACAAGGAGAGGGAAACCTTAGGAGGTGAAAAGAAGGGTGCTCACACTTATTGAGCATCTGCTTGTGTCAGACACTTTGTATCCATTATCTTCTGTGGCCCTGTAAGAACAGTGGGAAGTGGGTTTTATTCTCCCAGATAAGGAGATCAAGGCCAAGTGTGTGGTTTAGGGTAGTAGAGCTGAGATTTCACCCCAGCACAGCTTCTTGCACTTTCCAGTTGCCTGTATTCCCTTGAACTATGTATTTTTATTTTTTATTTATTATTTTATTCCCCTTCCAGCTTTATTAAGGTATAATTGACAAATAAAAATTATATGTATTTATGGTGTACAATGAGATTTAAAAAATATATGTATACATTGTGAGATGATTAAATGAAACTAATTAACATATTTGTCACCTCATATACTTGTCATTTTTTTTTTGTGGTGAGAACATTTAAGATCTCTTAGCATTTTTTAAGTATTAAATACATTATTAATAGTTGGAGTCACCATGCTGTACAGTAGACCTCCAGAACTTCATCCTATCTAACAGAAATTTTGTACCATTTGGCCGACATCTCCCCATCCCCCTACCCTGCCCTTGGAAATATTTCACCCACTCCATCCATTCCCACCGTCCTTCTCCCACCTTCCCTGTCCTGCTAGGCAGCATTTACTTGGTCTGCTGGCCGGCCCAGTGGTGAGCTTCCTTTGGCAGTGTGGGTGTTTTTCTGTGTCTTGGGTGGGGGAATGCTTATCTGGTTCTGACATCTGGATGCTGGAACGCATCCTTGCATCCTTGTATGTCTACGTAGGGGTGAGAGGGTAGGCACAGCAGAGGCCAGATCGGGGAAGCATTAGTCCTCCTGTCATGTGGATGTCTGGGATTCTAAAACAGGCAGTAACAAGGGCCTGTAGGATGCAGCCTGGGTGATGGGTCCTCCATGTGAACCTCATCTATTTTGAGCTTTATGAGTCACAAAACAGGGAGTCAAATGCAGCCAAGAAAGTGGCACCCCTTGGAAACAAGCAGGTGGATTCCTGGGCCTGCCACCATGGTAGGAAACCAGGTCTCTGGTCCTCCCAATCTCTTCCCGTGTGAGGTGACAGATTACGATACCCTCCACATAAGCCTGAGACTCTGATGGGGAAAAATGAAATAATGATTCTTAAGCTCCTTGCTCCTTGGTGTAAATTGATGTATAAATCCAAGGAAATATGATGAGCTTAACTCCTCAAAATAATAAGTACCCAGAAGAGAAAACTGCACGTTTATATTTTTAAAGAAAGACTAGAGGCAGCTAAAAAAAAATTGAGCACTCATGATCTAGCAGGAGCATTCTTTGCCATTGTCTGTGGGATTTCTCCCTCCCTTTTGCACTATAACTCTATCTCCAGGCCCCTGCGTCAGAGGGAGCCCGTGATGGATGGACGGATGGATGCACCTTGTCGGGGTGTTTCACCACAATTTCCCCTGGGGCAGTCTGTCTGTTGGCAGAGCACAGCCTCCCGAAAGATGGTATCTCTTACAAACTTGACAGCTAACAGACAGCTCCTCTCTTTGTATATTTCCCCAAAGAAGAACTGTCTTAATCTGTTTTCTATATGGCATATTTTATTATAATCCATATATGACTTGGAGGTTCCCAATCCTCCATCCTGAGCCAAGTAACGAAGGAGAAAGAGTCAGAGGCTCCGGGAGCCTCTGACATCCAAGGCGTTTGCATTTTTAAATGACCTGGGATTTAATTACTCACTGTGCTCCCATGTTGCACTTTCAGACTCATCTCGCCTGCATCCTATTAATGAGCTCGGTGGCTCCAACAACCCAGTGGAGGCTTTTCTTTCGGTGTGTTGGGTGGCAGGCTTGGGGCACCTGTGTCAAAAGCTTGTGGCTTTGATCTGTACCCGAGAGGATGGCTGCCCTGTCTGTAGTCCTGGAGAGAAGAAGCCATTGCTCTTAACTGACATTTTTTTTTTTTTTTTGCTTTGCTTTTGTTTGTGCTTTTTTTTTTTTTTTTAAGACTTTCTATGCTTCAATCCTTGTTTGTCTAAGAGTTTTTTTTTTTTATTTGGAAACCGATTTGCTTCGGTTTGCACAGAAGCTGTCTCTGGTGTGATGGATCGTGCTGGAAGTCACCCAAGGAGTATCTCTGTTCCCAATTAGAAGTGGAGGCAGAGCTGCTTAAAGAGGCCCAGGGAGGCGGCTGGCTTGGGTGACAGCTGCTGCCGCTCTGGAGAGAGTAACGATCCATGGGTTTATATCCATGTGTATAAAATTAGGCTAATTTAAAGATGAATTATGTGTGTGTTTGGACCATTTTCTTTTAACGTTAAATGTTTGATGGCTCCTGTCAGGATATGTGGTCCCCAAATTTGTGTGAGCTTCAAAAGGAGTACACTTTTAAAGAACTATTAAATCCTATATCTAGATGAGCCATATTAGAATAAAATTAAATCAGTGAAATCCCTAAGGGCTCAACAGGAGTGTGTCTAGGATATACATTGTGCACGAGCTTGGACCTGTTGCCTTTTTTTCTCCCTTCATTCTGGGGCCTCCTGTAGTCAGGAACTAGAGAATCCATCCTCTGCTGGTTTGTAGAGGGGGTGGTTACCCTTTTACTCTGACCTTGCAAGGCTTACCCATAGTGCTTTGCAACCAGGGTTTGCCAGTGGTCAGCTAGAACACTGCTCTTGGAATGGTGCTCTGCTGGGAATTAAGTTGGCAACATTAAAAACCATATTTAAATTCTTTGCATTTTTTGGAAGCAAAATCACAGTAAATGTTACTTTTAATGCTGTAAACCTGAGCTGTCCAATACAGTAGCCACTAGCCGCATGTGGCTATGGAGCACTTGAAATGTGGCTAGTCTGAATTGAAATGTGCTGTAAGTGGAAAATACACACCAGACTTTGAACACTTAATGCGAATAAAAGATGTAAAATTTTGCATCAATATTGTTTATATTGATTTTTATGTTGTAATGGTACTGTTTTGGAAATATTTGGTTAGGTAAAATATCTTATTGAAATTAGTTGTACCTGCTTCTGTTTAACTTTTTAAAATGTGACTACTAGAAAGTTTAAAATTATATAAGCAGCTTGCATTATATTTCTATTGGGCAGTGCATCTGTACCGTTAAAATCAGAACGATTCAAACTTTGGTAACAACATCTAGCATTGGTAGGGCACTTACAATGTCCTAGGCTCTTTTCATATATGATATAATTTTGAATCTAAGTTTTGAATAGAATAAAACAAATAAAAATTGATAGACCTCATTTTCCACCCTGTTTCTCTCACTAGTTTGTGTGTGTGTATACTTTCAGAGTTTCTTTATGCAGTGCATTACCTTGTTTGAGTCTCATATCAACACTATGAAATAGATACTATGACCACCCCCATTTAACACATAAGGAAACAAAGACTTAGGTTAAGTAACTAGCACATGGTCCCCTACTAATAAATGGCAAGGCTGGGGTCTGACTCCAGGGCTGTCTGAAAGCAGAACTGACATGAGCCAGTCATGTATTTTGGTAAACAGGGAAGAATGATGCCACTAAATGTCTTCGTGACCCTGGGAATGTCTATCAGTTTCCTCATTAAGGGATTGGACTCTAGATGCTATTGGAGATCGCTTCGAGCTCTTTGCATATAGGAGAGCCCGTTTTGTTTTTCACATTTTGATTCTATTTTCCCTCTTGATTCTTATACTGTGTCTACCTGGTAAAGTTTGGGTAAAGAGGACCAAGAGAGTAGACTGAATTATGGGAAAGCAGGATGGAGGCATATTTAGCAGGGGAGGAAGAAGGGGCACAGGAGAAGGAAGCGGAGGAGGTTCACAATTAATGGAAAATCCTGAATGGGGTTGACACTGATGTGGAAGTGTGAATACCACATGGGAACGATCGTATAAAGGAGAACCCAGAACCATGACACAAACCTTCCCTCGGCCTCAGCCAAGATCTGCCTTTTGTCTTGAAATATGAAAATTATGGAGAGCATCTAGGAATGCAATGAAAATACGCAAAGGTTTGGAAAAAGACTTTTCAAGAAGGACCACAAAGAGGCAGGGTGGAGTCGGTACAGTGTAATTAGGTGAATGGGTTTGGAGGCTGATTGAGTTCGAGGCTGAACTTGGCCCTTTACCAGCTGTGTGATATTAAGCAAGTTCTCAACCTCCCTAAGCTGCACTGCCCTCATCTGTAAAGTGGGATAATAACTGTGCCCTTGGCTGTGGTGGGGATTAAATGATACATGGCAATAACAGCTGCCTCATTTTGCATGTTTACTATTTGCCAGGCCCTCTGCATGTGTACAAATGTACCCAAGCACAGTCGGGTCTCAGTCTGGACCTGCCAACTACTAATAAGAACACAATACGTGGGGGCTCTTGTCATAATCTCAGTGGCATCTTGAAAGATCATTTGGCTGCATTCTCGTCCTGCTGTGTGGCTTTTGGTGAAGTTACTTAACTTTTCAGAGTCTCAGGTGACTCATTTGTAAAATAAGATGATTGAATTAGATGATCTGTAAGGCTTTTTCCGGCTCTAAAATGCTGTGAAATTTGGGAAATAGGATTTAGAAGGCTACTGGGAGATATTAAAATATGAACTTCAAATATATATGTATATGATTATTATAAGTTTGAGGGATAGTGGCCAGCTGTTCTCTTTGACTGAGGACAGGACATGAGGCAACACACTTTAATTGTTTTAGATTAGGCATTTGGAAGACTTTTCTGACTTGGGAGAAAAAGTAATATGTCATCAGAGCAGGCTGTGGAGCTGCACGCTCTGAACTCATTAAAGCAGACAGTTGAATATTTTTCTGATGCTCAACTTAAATGTAACTTCATCACACAGGCGTTCCCTGACTCCCTGTTCTAAAGTAGACACCCCCTTCCCACCAACTTTATTCTTTCACATTTCACTCTGTTGTTTTCTTCCATGGCACTTACAACAATTCGTAATTTCATCTTTGTTTTGTATTTAGCATTTAATGTCTGTCTCTTTAGACTGTAAATTGCCTAAAGGCAGGGCCTGTCTTTATTTGGTTCACCTCCTGTGTACCGAGTGCCAGCACAGCAATTGTCACTGGCAGGTGCTCAGTAAATACTTGTTGAATGAATAGATGGATGGGTGTATTTCAGAGGTGTTTGGTTTAGTGGTAGTGGTCCTTGATAGGTAGTGCCCAGATAGGATCCTTTGCTCTCCTTTTTTGGTAAAAAAAATCCCGAAGACTTTGTCTCTCGAGATACTTTAGATACTGTCTCTCCTTCCAACCTTCTTTCTCTGGGGCTGGTCACCCATGGGTGTGCACGTCTTCAGTTTTAATAGGATGACTGAGTGCCCCTTCCTCATGGATTGGTTAGCCTATGTCTGTTTCTGGTGGAAGGAATGGAAAGCATATGTAGAGTTCTTTTGAGGTCAGGATAGAGCCCAGGGCTTGCTGGTGCTGCTTATTTCCATTTGCCCTTCCAGATCTACTCTTTGTCCATCTTGATGCTGCTCTGTGCCCCAGAAGCTGACCCTGGTGGGCTGTAGCTCCCTTGCCCTCTGGCTTCCGGTTAAGGTTGGCCACTGGGAGAGGACGCAGAAGGGACATGGAGGATGGGAGGAGAGAGCAGTGGGGCTCTTGGTTCCCTTGGTTCCCTGTCCTCTGGGCTCTGATGCTGCAAGCTACAGCTCGGGCCCCAGGGCTCTGCTATGGCCCCAGGGCTCTGCTATGGCCCCAGGGCTCTGTTATGGCCAGGTTCTTGCAAACATTCTCCCTCTTTCCCTGCAGGAATAGCAGTGGTAATGGCTCCCCACCCATCCCTCCCCTGGGGTGTTTGACCATACCTCCTTGGTTCCCTTAATTCCCTGTCCCCGCCTCTGTAAATAGTCCTTACACTCAAATCTCAATTCCCCCATAAAAGTGGGGCATTTGTTTCCCCTGACTCTTTTCTGGGGCACCACTGCATCATAATTCTTATCTGTACTCTTCTTACCTGATGCAGTGGAAGGGACCACATGTCTGAGTGTGGCAGTCGGGGGAGGTGTGAGGTACAGGATCAGAGGAGAGGTTGGAGAAATATTTTGTAGTAAATCAGGATAGATCACTGTTCCTTAGGTTTCTGTTTTTAATTTAAGAAGATGACTCTCTGTCAGGTTAGGTGTTTGGGATGCCTTGAGAAGGGGGGTCCGCTCCTTTCTCTGGTCTCTCATTGGCAGGGCTGGCTCTGGCCGCCGCCTCTCAGCTGGCCTGGTGACCTCAAGCCCCAGGTGGCTGATCAAACTCCTCATGTCTCAGAAAAAAACGCCCTTGTATGTGGGCCCTGCGGTGCCCACTGTGCTGCTCTGGGGCCTGTTAGGTGTTCACTGGGCTCCTTCTCTTCCCTTGGCTTCCGAGGCCTCTGCCTCCCTGTGAGTCGATGAGAACAGCCTCTCTGAGGCTGAAATAGCCTTTCATGGAGCAAACCAGAGCTGGGCAGCCAGCGTGGCCACGGGGAGGCCTCGGAGTTGCCAGGCAAGAGCTGGAGTAGAGGGTGGGAATTCGAATGGTTGAGGCCAGTGTCGGTGTGCTGCTTGAGGGTTCCCAAAACACTTAATGTAGGTGAACACATTTCTGCCCCACAACACCACCTGTGGGGTTGGGCATTGTTATCCCCACTTGGCAGATGCAGAAGGGCTCCAGGTTCCTTGATGCCTTGCCCCAGGGAGGCACACGGCCAGGGAGGCAGAAGCAAGACCATGACTCAGGCCATGTGAGCCCATGTCACCTGGCACCTTTCTGCTGTGCCTCAGCTTCCTCTGAGGGCACAGGCAGGGTTGGACTCCGTCTCTGGGATTAGGAAATGGGGGTGGAAAAGCTCCACTTAGTCCCGGCTTTCTCATTCCACCAGGAGGGGAGAGCACAGGCCGTTGCAAGTCCTACCATGGTCCCTGCATGCCCTTGCTCGAGGACTGTCCCGCCTGCTTCTAGTGGCCTGACCTGCCTTTCTGTCTTTGTTTTTAGAAGTGGAGCTGCCCCTGAAGAAGGATGGCTTCACCTCAGAAAGCACCACGCTGGAGGCCTTGCTCCGTGGTGAGGGCGTGGAGAAGAAGGTGGATGCCAGAGAGGAGGAAAGCATGCAGGAGATACAGGTATTTCTGTGCCTGCTGGGGGATGCTGCAGAGCGTCACCGTCACTGTTGTGCTTCCAGAACTCCAGCACCAGCTCCGCATCCTTCTCCCAAGGGCCAGGGCTGCATCTCAAACTGCCTTGTTTCTGTTGCTAGGAAGCTCACAGATTCTTTTCTGATTTAACACGTCCCCCGAAGAAGTCATTCTTCCCCTCAAATCTGTTCCTCTCCTTTGATCTCCCTATTTATCCATTCAAAATGTTTGTTTACTGAGCCTGCTGAGCACCAGGTACTGTGCTAGATCCTGGGGACACATGGCGAACAAAGCAGACTGAGTCCTCGCCCCTATGGAATGAACGATCCATTGTGCAGGCTAGAAACGTGGGGTGTCTGCTGCAGCTGGTGCCAGTGAGGCCCGGCTCAGCTGCCCCTCCCTCCACACACCCAGCCCAGCCTGGCTCACAGACTGCTCCATCCTTTCCTGGCAGTGCCCACTCATCCCTCAGGCCGTGCAATCATCACTCTCCAGGCAGGGATGGGTGCTCTGTCCATGAGTGTCCACCACTTCACAAGCCCTCACTGCACAGGGTGATAGTGGGGTGTACTTACCATTCCCTATTTGTTATTTGTCTTGAATTCCCATTGTCTAATACAATGCTTGGCACAGAGTATTGTAATAATATTAATTAATACTAACATTAAATAATGGTATTAATAATTCAATAGAATCAAATTATTAAAGTGAAATATTCATGTTATGTTTATATTGCATATTAAAATTTTATATTTTATGTTATACACATTATATATTCATTAATTTTATATTCAATTTAATATTTAACAATTAATTAATGCATTAATTTATTAACATTATTAATGATAATATTGTAATACATTTTTTGTTTGCTTTCTAAGTACCACGAGTCTGTGAGTTCCATCAAGTCAGGGACCATGCTGTCGTGTTTACCACCATATCCTAGTGGGCCTTGCTCGTGCCCAGCACAGAGATGGGTCTCAATGAAGGTGCTGAATGATCAGTGAATCCGGCCTCCTTCTCTGCCATTCCTGTGTCAAGGGGAATGGTCAAGTCTTTTCTGTTTAGTTGCCACAACATGGCTGATATTTGTTCCCTCCTCTACTTTCCATGAGCTACAGCCCTGGTGAGGATCCTCATTAACTGTCACCTTTACTTTTCTAAGAGACCTCAGGACCATCTTTGACTCCTGTCTTTCCCTCACATCCAACGTCCATTCATCCGGAATCTTGTCAACTGTGCCTTCAACGTAAATCCAGTTTCCCCATATCCACTGCTGCTGCCCTGGTCTGAGCTGCTCTCATCTCTTGTGTGAGCTGCTGAGATTGCCTTCTCAGTGGTCTCCTTGCTAACACCCGAGAGGGAGCCCCCGTGTGTGCACAGCCTCCCCCATTATCAACATCGCCCACCAGAGTGGTACGTTTGTTACAATCCATGGACCTACAGTGACACATCATTACCACCCACAGTCCATAGTTTCTGTTAGGGTTCACTCTTGGTGCTGTACGTTCTGTAGGCTTGGACAAATGTGTAATGGCATATATCCACAATTACAGTATCTCACACAAGAGTGTCACTGCCCTAAACATCCTCAGTGCTCTGCTGTTCATCCCTCCCTCCCCTCTAACCTTTGGCCACCACTGATCTTTTCACTGTATTTAAGCTTCCTCTATGTCTTTTCATGGCTTGATAACTCATTTTGATGCCAAATAATATTCCATTGTCTGGGTGTGCCATAGGAGAGGGAGCTTTTTAAAATTTAAGTCAGTTCTTGTCATTCCTGTGCTCAAAACCCTGCTATGGCCCTGTTTTCTCAGAGTGAAAGTCAAGGCCCTCTCACCAGTCTCTGACTTGGTTCCTTCCTTTTTCCCTGGTTTGATCTGCTCTGGGTGCCCAGACCTCTTTTTTCCTGCTCTTAGGACATGCCAGGCACACCCCAACCTTCTGGCTTTTGCTCTGGTGTTTCCTCTGCCTGGAAGGTCCTTCCCCAGACGTCCGCTTGGTTCTCACTCTCACCTTCTCCAAGCGTTTGCTCTCTTCTCTCTGAGGCCCTCCCATGCCACACCCTGTGCCCCGCCTGCCCTGCCCTCCTGATTCCCTCACTCAGCTTTTCTTCCCTTTTCCTCTGTGCTCTTACCACCATCTCATGCACTTTGTCATTTACTTTCTTATTATGTTATTGTTCATTGTCTGTTTTCTTCCAGTAGAGTGTAAACTCGTCCAGGACAGGCGCCTTTGTCTACTTTGCTCACTGATACATCTCAAGCACCCCAACAGTGCTTGGCGCATACTAGGTGCGCAATAAAGATGTGCTGGATGGATACATGGTGAAAAGAGTCCAGTGAGTTGCCCCAGTTCTTCCCCTCTCTGACATGTCCTACTTTGCTAGCTGACCTTTTGTTCTGGAGCTAAAAAACTTTTGTTTCCTACTAAATAAATCCAAAATGATAAGCGTGACCTTCCTGGGCCTCCCCTCTCTGCTCCTAACCTAGTTTTCAGGCTTATTTTCTACTACTCCTTCACTCCCTCTGTTCTTGAGCCTTCTTCCCTCTGTATCTTTGGTCATGCTGTGCCCTATATCTGGCATGCCTTTTCTTCCATCTCCACGTGTACAAATTCCACTCATCTTTTAGGCTCAGCCCCAGTGCCACCTTCCCCATCAAGCCAGAGGGATTTCTTCTTGCCTCTGGCATTTAAGATGCCTACTGCTTTCTTCTGTGTGTGTGTGTGTGTGTGTGTGTGTGTTGTATGTGTGTGTGTGTATGTATGTATGTGTGTGTGTTTGCTATTCATGTATTACCCCCATATTTGGACTTTCAGATTTTGTAGTCAAGGTCTGTCATCTCCGTATTACCTGCTAGAGTTTTTTTGCTCAGTTTGTGTAATTTAACAGAATCAATGAATAGGGCAGATCCTTGATACTGGAGGGATATGTAGCCCTTTCCCTTTAAAGCTGGTGGTGGGTTCAAGTTCTTCTCTTGCAGCACTGGGCCAGTATATGGGTCATCACTGTCCTTTCATCATCATCCCCATCATCTCCAATGTAAACTGAATGCCTGCTATGTGCAGAGCATGGAGCTACTGTCTGCTGTGCTGGAAACTGAAACCAGGACCATCAGTCAAACGAATTTACATGTTTTTTTGCTTTAGGTTATTAAAATACAGATGTAGTAAATGGACTATATTTTTTCATTCATTCATTCATTCATTTGACCAAAGTTTAAGGAGGGCCTCTTGAGCAGGTACTGTGCTGGGGACACAGAGACTGAGAGAGACCTGTCCCCTCCACTCGTATTCTGATGTGACATACAGACAGAAAACAAATAAAATACTTGCATTTTAGGATACATGCAATGAGAAGAACAAAGAGTATGAGGATTAAGTATAAGAGGAGGGACAGATTCTAGGTAGTGTCCTGAGGGAGACAAGGGATTTAACCTCAGTCCTATGGGATGAGAGGAGCCAGCAAGGGGGAACCCAGGGAAAAGCTTTCTGGGCAGAGGAACAATATGCTCCGTGAAGGCTCAAGGTAGGGCAGAGCTCGTCGTGTCAAGAGAACAGACAGACGGCCCATGTGCCCAGAGTACAGTACTGGGGGAAAAGAGCCCAGGATGGAGTTGGACAGGTAAGCAGGAACCAGACCACCTGGGGTCCCACAGGAAATGGAAGTGGTGTTTGGTTTCGTGTGAAATGAAAAAGGAAGCCAGTTGGAAGATTTTAATCAGGACAGTGAATTTATATTTCATAAAGATCCATTTGGCTGCTTCATGGAGAGGAGATTGGATGCAGGGCAAACAGTGGAAGAAGGGAAATCAGATTTTTGTAGTATTCCAGGCCAGAGATAATGTAGTCTTTAAAAGGGAATTTTTTTTTTTTAAAACACAACCACAAATCACTGTTATCATGCCCATAAAGACTGTTTAAGACTAACAGGGAGAAAAGTTATTTTAAAATGTGTTTATTTTCCAGATAGTGTTCTTGGACAGGGAGTGTAAGTCTGTTAGTGGGGTGTCAGCTGACACTGTAGTTGGACCCCTCCTGCCCCTTACTTCTAATACAGGACTCCCCCTCTGCTTTCTGAGCCCTGAAATGAGCTTTGCTTGTTAGGAACTCCTGGCTCCTCCTGAGTTATATAGAGAGGCTTCTGGGGTCAAGGCCACATCACAGGAATTGCAAACACACTGGGGCAGCTGCCATCACATGTGAGGCCCAGAGTCTAGACAGAGGTTCTAGAGTCCCAGGGAAGCTGATGGGAAGAGGGAGGATGGAGCCTCAGGGAGAAGAGAAGTCAATTTACTCCTGGACATTGAGACCATGTGGCATTCTGGGGATGGGCTTATTTAGCTGCCTTAGCCCAGTCTTTCACCTTCTAACCCACAGTCCAGATAGCAGGGAATACATAGCCTTATAATGAAAAATGAGAGTGGATCCAAATTGTACTGAGATGCCAGAGGCAATGACCTTTACATTTGAGGCACTTGGAACTTACCATGATTAAATGACGTCAAGACCTGGAAAGTTTGCAAGATGTCTATATGAACAGCAACAACAGTTGAAATAACTATACCTTATGTTCATACTATACCTTTTCACCAAAGGCTACAGAGCATCTGACCTGTCATTGTCTTGCTTGACTTGTGCTAGTGTTCCCACCTACAGGTCAGGAACCCAAGAGGCTTGCTCTCGACATGGGCCATCATTTCCTAGCTATGGTCCAGAGGTCATGTCCAATAGGCAATACTACTTCTCTGTTAGATGGCTAAGGTTTGCCCAGAAACACATAAATAAGTGCTGTTAGCTGGTGGTTTCCCAAATAACCTAGCAGAGAAACCAGAGAAGAAGCCACTAGACCTGCTTTAAGTTCTTTGGATGGATTGGGTGACTAGCAGTATCCTGACCCCTGTGATTGGAGCAGAACACTCTGTCATGAGGGTAGTGCCAGAAGATCGCTGCCTGGTAACTCGCTCCTGGGCTTCCTGCTTTGAGGACAGGCAGAGGCATAGTCTAGGAATTCACTTGAACAGGGATGGTGATGTCAGATGTTGGTGCAGTGCATGCTACTTTCTCAGCCTTTTCATAATTTTTGTGGTTTTTGACTCAACACCACAAGGATGGGTAGACAGTGTTATCCTGTGTAATACGGTACCTGCCCACCTTACTATCTTCATCTTATGGCATCTCTCCCTGAGTGACTGAGCTCTGGTCACACTGGTCTCTTTTTGCTCCCTGGACAAGCCATGTTCCTCTCCCTGCCCCCGGGCATTTGCACATGCTGTTCTCGCTGCTTAGAATGTTTTCTCTCTCTCCCTTCTGTCCCCATTCACCAGGCTGGCCTTTGCTCATCCTCCAAGTCTCAACTCCCTCAGGTCACATCCTTAGCCAAGCCTTCCCCGACCCTCAGATTAGGTAAAATTCCTTTCTAACATCCTCTTGCAGCACTTTGGACTTGCCTGTCACTGTTTTTACAACAGCTGTAGTTACAGGGTTATGTATGTATGTTGTTTAAATCTGTGCTCCCTGCACTAGACTGTAAAGTCCATTTGGGGCCAGGATTGCAGCCATTTTGCATCTTGCCTAGCACAGGGCCTACCATGTAGTCAGACTAGGTAAAGGTTTGCTGATTGAATGAATGAATGAATGAATTCCTATTTTATAATTGGGGAAACTGAAGCACGGAGAGATGATGATCTGCCCAAGGTCGCGCAGTGAGTCCATAAAGAAATCCCAGTGAGCCCCATGCCATGTCCCTCTTGTCCTGCTCCCCCTATGGGGGGCTGGGTCCTCTGTCACAGTATTTTATCCCTCCCTTAAACCTAGAGGGTCACACCCCATCTCACCCCTCCCCTTCTCTAAAGGACTGAAGTGCTCAGGCCCCTACGTGGAGTGTGTGCCATAATACGTCTTGGAATTCTCAGGCACGAGGGCTGAGACATGAGTGGGAAAGTCTGCACTGATGGACCTGACCTTACTTTGGTCATGGTTTGACTGTATGATCTTAAACAGTCAAAACTGTTTTCAGCCTCAGTTTATTCACTTGTGAAATGGAAATTGGATTCTGTGTTGCAGTGTGACAGAGAGAGAATTTGAATTCATGATCTTTAAGCTCTGTTACAAGTCATGAGCTAAATAAAAATAGATTTTTTTCTTTAAAAAAATAACAATGGATTATTATGAACAGCACATTAATGTTAAATCTGGTCAGATGAACAGGAGTTACTTGTTTTCATCAGACAAGGAAGGGTTCCAATATGGCAGGGAAAGGAGAAACCTATTTTCATATTTCTGAGGTGGCCCTTTAGGAACAAAAGGAAACATAACATTAAAAAAGTAAGTTTGATAAAACATCTTGGCTCCATATAGAAAAGTACCCCTACCAGAGTTGTCTCTTGTTAGAATACTCTTCTTGGGCAAAAAGAGTTGAAAAAGGGTAGTGTTCTGGGAGTACTTGGCTTGAAGGGGCGTAAGGACTTGGGAGAGCGCTGGTCCTGCCAGGAGCTCAAATTCCTGGGCAGCATTTTGCAGGCCCAACTTGCCAAGTGAGGGCAGCATCTTCACTTTGTTACAAAGCAACAAAACAGAACACCCCCAAAATTGTCTTCTGATGGTTTTCTGCTTTGCATTTTATTTCTCACTTCTATTTATTTTCTTGTCATTTCAGAGGGTTTTGGAAAATGATGAAAATGTAGAAGAAGGGAATGAGGAAGAAGATTTAGAAGAGGATATTCCCAAGCGGAAGAATAGGACAAGAGGACGGGTAAGTTGGGGATACCATGAGGTGGGGAAGAGGCCAGGGAGTCTGGGGCCAGCAAACAGTTGATCCCCACTGCAGCTAGATAAAGATCACAGGTGTGGTCTTACTTAGAGAATGCTCAGAGAAGAAAGCTCCAGGAGACCTCTGAGCCAAGTCATAGCCTGGAAGAGTCTAGAGCTGGGAAGAGGGAGAAGAGGAGGCAGAGGGTGCCCTAAGAGGGTGGTGAGGTCTGGGGAGGGCTGAGGGCTGAGCTCAGGGTGAGGTTGCAGGACGAGGACAATGTGTCTGTTGTGCCCATTACTCAGTCATGAGGGAAGGCTGAACATTTCCTGCCTTGTCCCTGGGGTTCGTGCCTCAGAATGACAGGGTCAGGACACCTGCTTTTGGGGTGTGCTTCAGTAGGCAGAGAGTAGCAGCATACTGGGGAAACATGGGGGCCGCAGCTTATGGCTCCCCACCAGGCTTTGTGTGAGCTTGGAGGCCTGTGGTCCCTGAATGGGGTGAGGAAGAGGTCAGAGCCTCTTTCCAAGGTGGAAAGAATAGAACTGTGAGAGTGGTCCCAGAGGGGAGGGAGCCCAGCCTGGCTGGCGCTTCCAGGCATTCAGATTGGGTCTCCAGAGTCTTCACGTTCAAGCCCATAGGGGCTTTCTGTGGTCACCTTCAGGGTCTGCAAGGGCATGTGACAGTAACTAAGCGGAGAGAGATCTCCAGGGATAAATAGCTGCTCTTCACCTAGAGAATTAACTGTCTTAGGCCTGAAGAGCTGGCTCCTTTAGGCTCTAGGCAGGACCCTTATCCCTCCCATGGATAAGAGGTTGGTCCTGGGTGCCCTGTTGGTTTGGGTCCAGTGACAATTATGGCAAGCCTCTCTACTCTCGTTCTCACGCCTTAGCAGACATTAGTATCACTGAGGACTTATCAAAATGCAGATACCCTTGGACCCAAACTCAGAAATTCTGATTCAGGAGGTCTGGGGTAGGGTTTTAAACTATAAGCAAGTTCCCAGGTGGATGTTGCAAATAGGCCAGTGCTACCTGTACTGTGAGCTGAGACACTTTGGCCTGTTGGCAGGAGCTGGGTAGGGCAGCCCTCTGATGGTGCACCCTTAGACAGCGAGCACCCACCCAGCTTCATCAATTACCAATATTTCACCTATCCTGCCTCATCTATTCTTTTTTGTTGTTGTTGTCGTTGTTGAGACAGAGTCCTCGCTCTGTCGCCCTGGGTAGAGTGCAGTGGCGTCACCATAGCTCACTGCAACCTCCAACTCCTGGGCTCAAGTGATCCTCTTGCCTCAGCCTCCCGAGTAGCTGGGACTACAGGCTTGTACCACCAGGCCTGGCTAATTTTTCTATTTTTAGTTAGAGCCTAATTTTTCTATTTTTAGTAGAGACAGGGTCTCACTTTTGCTCAGGCTGGTTTTGAACTCCTGAGCTTAAGCAGTCCACCCGCCTCGGCCTCCCAGAGTGCTAGGATTACAGGTGTGAGCCACCATGCCCAGCCTCATCTTTTTTTTCTCTTACTTTTGGTTGGTTTATGTGTTTGATTTTTTTTCTGGAGTATTTGAAAACAAGTCATAGACATTTTATCATTTAACTGGCACCTATGTCTCTAACAGATATCATTATCATACCCAGTGATATTCAACAGATATCATTATCATACCCAATAAAAGTAAGAATTATTCTAATATCTACTATCTAGTCCTTGATTATTTTCCCCCAATTTCTCAAAAATTCCTTCATATAGTTGGTTTGTTTGAAACTTAAGTCTCTTTTATTCACAGCATACTCTTCCTTGTTACACCCTACCACACACTCCCCCCCCATGCCATTTATTTGTTGAAGAACTTGGGTTGTTTGTCTTGTGGAATTTCTCACATTCTGGATTTGGTGAAGGGGTGGTATTTAATTTCTTTCTCTATCCTCTGTATTTCCTGAAAACTGGTAGTTTGATTAGAGACTTGATTAGATTCAGGATATTTTTGTGTGTGAGTGTGTGTGTAAATATTTTTGGGAGGGGGGCAAGAATCTTTCCTAGGTGGTGATAGGTACTTCTTCCTGCATTACATCAAGAAGCATATAGTATCCAGTTGTTCTACTTTGAGTGGTGTTAAAATTGATTAGTGGATATGAGTGTTGTCAGCCTGATTGCTCCTTTATAAAGTTCTTCATCAAGTTTTCACCTACTGATTTTTGCACCAGCCTGAGCAAGAGCGAGACCCCTGTCTCTACTAAAAATAGAAAAATTAGCCGGGCATCGTGGTGTGTACCTGTAGTCCCAGCTACTCAGGAGGCAGAGGCAGGAAGATCGCTTGAGCCCAGGAGTTTGTGGTTGCAGTGAGCTATGATGACACCTCTGTACTTTACCTGGGGCGACAGAGTGAAACTCTGTCTCAAAAAAGAAAGCAAGAAAAACCACTCTCAGCAAACTAAGAACAGAATGGAACTTCCCTAACCTGAAAAGGGGAATCTGTTTTTTAAAAAATGATTTTTTTGCAGCCATTGATGAACTTGCTTAGACCCATCACTTCCTTGGGGAGGGGGTTGCAAAATAATTAGTATCTAATTCCATCATTAAAGGAGACTTTCGAGTTTGGAGTTTCTGAGCCTTTTGTGAACTCCAAGAGCTGTATACCTCCAAATCTTCTTCCATTCCTTCCCTCAACCCAACAAACTTACTAGCATAGAAAATGGTCCTCTTCACACTTTCTCCACTCCCAACCTAAATCTAGAAGATTGAGCTTGTGGTCAGCGAATATGAATTGGGTGTCTTCTCTGTGAGAGCATCAGCAGTGGCAGCCACAGCCATTTATACTTACTGTATACTTGCTATAAACCAGGTAGTGTGATGGGCTCTTTACAATAAGAGCTACCCCATCGGGAGTGATGACTTTGTGCCAGGTACTTTCTACTACCTTCTCTAGTTCTATATTGTCTGTTATTACAGCGGCCATTGGCTATATGTGGCCATTGAGCACTTGAAATGTGGCTAGTCCAAATTGAAATGTGCTGTAAATGTAAAATATACACCAGATTTGAAGACTTAGTATCAAAAAAGGAATGTACAACATCTCATTAATTTTTATATTGATTAAATTTTAAAATAATATTTTGGATATATTAGGTTAAGTAAAATACATTATTAAAATTAACTGCACTTGTCTCTTTTTAAAAAATGTGGCTACTGGAAAATTTAAAATGACAAGCGTGGCTCCCATTGTATTTCTATTGGCCAGAACTTCTTTTTCATTCCCTTACATTGGTATTATTACTGTCAGAGGGGTTAAGTAACTTGTTCAAGGTCACTCAACCTAGTAAGGAATAAGCCAGGATTTGAACACAGATCTGTGCTTTTTCTGTTGAGTCGTGCCTGGCCCAGTGCCCGGCATGTAGCCAATGACCAGCTTGTTGAATGAATTATTGAATGATGGAAAAAAGAAAGAAAAGTCTTATGTCGGCTTTATGGGAGCCAAGAGAACGCTTGAATGCAGTGAGGGGGCTTGATGGGGTCTAGACTAGCTCTGGGCCCACCTGGTGCTGGCTAAGCGGCAGCAGAATGTGGCTCTGTGTTGTACAGTGACATTGTGGACATGTTACCCACGGTGGGAGCCATGGAAGGACCCAGAGGGTGTGGATGAGTCTCTCTATGCTGGAATAAGTGTGTGAAGCTGCTTCATCCACAGCTTCAATTAAGTTGTCTTGCCCACCCTTTAAAGTGGCTTATTCCAGCTGCTGCTGGCCCTGGAGAACAACTACTCCCGTTTTTGTTGTCAGAAATGAGAGGTAGTCTGAGGCCTGGCACCTCTGTGAGTGGTGTCTGGACTGCAGTATGAGCATTACCTGGGAACTTGTTAGGAATTCAGTGGCCCAGATTCCACCCTAGACTAATTAGAATTAGAGTCTGCACTTTGACAAGACCCCTAGTGCTTTGTGTGCTCACTGAGGAAGCCAGGCTCTGCCTTATTTGAATTTAGACTCCATGAGTTCAAATCCCACCTCTACCTGTGACTTTGGCCAAATTGTATAAGTACTTTGGGCTTTAGTTTCTTCATTGGTAAGTTTTGAGTGCTTAATAAAGGCTAGATATTATTAGCAGGGTAGAAAGCAAAGAGAACAACTTTTGGAGTTTTGATAATGGGTGTTTCCTGAGGGATGAGGGAAATTCAAACCTAGCAACTAATAATTGTGTCTATGATAACCTTAGCCCAAGAAATAAAAACTTTTAAAAATTCATGAAATTCTTGTGAGTCATTTGTGTGTTATCAATTAATCAATCAGTAAAAAATTGTTGATTCACTGTGGTATAGTCCAGGGCTTCTCAAACTTTAATGTGCATGTGAAGCACCCAGGGATCTAATTCTGATGCAGCAGGTCTGGGGTGGGGACTGAGCTCCTGCCTTATTAATAAGCTCCTGGTGGTTCCGGGTCTACTGGTCTGAGGACCACACTTTAAATAGCAAGAGTATAGAGTAGTGGTGCTTGATTTTTTTTCTTTTTTAGTCTTAGGAGTTCTTTACACTCTTAAGAATTACTGAGAACTCCCAAAAGCTATTGTTCTGAGTGTAACCAGTGATATTCGTATCACTAATGATATTTGCCATATTAGAAATTAAAATAGAAAAACTTTTACACCTGAGAATATACAAACACACAGTGGTAGTACCATCATATGTCATGTAGCTGCTGGAAAATGCCCTTGTACACTTGTGAGAGAAGGAGAGTGAAACGGGCAAACCTTGGTACTACCATGGAAACAGTCTAGACATCTCAGACCCCCTGAAAGGGTCTCAGGGGTCCTCAAGGATGCCTGGGTTGCTGTTTGAGAACAACTGGTATAGAAAAACTAGCTCTCTGCTTGGGATTGAGTCTGTCCTAGTTTTAGCTTAAGCAAAACTGGAAAGAATTTGAAAAGTTGCTGGGCCATTGCCCCACATTTGAGCAATCTTTGAAGATCCAAACCACAGGAAGGGTAGGAAAGTGGCAGGGATTTAGGACTGAGAAAGAGTAAGGAACCCAGGCAGCTTCTGGCCTCTGCTTGTCCCTCCTTCATTCTTCTTTCTAAAGACTGATTTTCCTGCTTCTCTATGCATACACAGGTCCTGAATATATGGGTCCCCAGTTCAAGTGGCCTATACTAAGTAGGGTCACTGTTTTCTTTTTTTTTTTATTCTATAGCAGAAGGGTCACTGTTTTCTAATTCCAAGTCCCTTGGAGGTAGAATCTGATTGGCCCAGCTTGGGTCAGGTGACTACTCCTGAGGCAGCCAATCAACTGAGGCCAGTGGGGCAGAGTGTGTGGTACACTCATGGCTGCCATGGCCCAGCAGGGTGTGTATAGGAGGTGGGGTGGGGCGGAGTATGGTGGGCAGTTGGGGTGCAGGGGAGCTGGGAGGGTTGGTTTCTTTTGGCTAGTCAGCTTCAAAGTTTTCCATAACAGAGACTGGAGACCTAGGTCCTGCTCCTTCTGCTGGCGCTGTGACTGCGGACAGGTCAGAACCTGGTTCACCAAGTGCCAAGTAGGAATAATAGCACTACTTGGTTTAACTCAGAGGGTTATTGTAGGAATTAACTGAGCTAATATATAGGCAAAAGAGCTTAGCATGCTGTGTGTTAAGTGTTAGGGGTTCCTAATAAAGTATAAAATACCATCTTTGCCCTCAAGGACCTTAGAATCAAATTGGGGAGAAGATGCTAACACTCACGGTACAATTAGAAAACAGCAGTCTTCTGACTGTGTGCTAATCCAAGGCAACAGGAGTTCAGAGGAGAGAGAGATCAACATAGGCAAGGAGGATAAAATTATCGGGCACCACTTGTGGACTTAGTGCTTTGGCTCTAACCCCCTCAACAACTCTGCTATACAGATGTTGTGCCCGTTTTACAGTTTTACAGGAAACTAAAGCTCAGAGAAGTAACTTGTCCAAGGCACATAGCTGGTGTTTAAACCTGTGTCTGACTGACTTTAAAGCTGATACTCTTCACTCCTCAGTGTGGCAAGAGGAGGATTCTTGCAGGAGTGGGATGTTAGGGTGAAGCGTGGATTAGATGTAGATGGGCAGAGGAGAGGCTGGTCCATGACAAGGGTCAATAAAAACAGAGACATGGACATAGCAGAGCGTGGGGTGAACCTGATGGGATTGGCACTAGGTTGCCAGTGGCTATGTAAGTGGGTTGTAGGTGGCAATGAATGAATGAATGCATGAATGACCACGGGCTCCTGTCCTTCATCCCTTTTGTCTAAGTGGTCTGGCAGTCACACAGGATGGATTGGGGGGCCATGTGGAGGTAGAACCCCAGCTGTTGGGTTCTTTGAGCAGTTTGGGGGTCAATTGGTGAGCGCCTGGATTAGGGTGTGGAACAGAAAGGAAATGCAAAGGCTGAGCTGGCATTTGAAGGAAGAAGCAGTAGCATTTGGATACAGAGAATGAAGAAGAACCAGAGGTGATTGACACGCTGCCTAACGGATTGATTCATCTATTTCCAAACATATATTTAGTGCTTCTTATGTGGCTGGCCCTATGCCAGGTTCCAAGAATAGTGGTGGCCCAAATAGACATGGTCTCCACCCTTACGTGGTGGAGACAGAAAATCAGCAAGTAAACCAACACCTGTGTCATCTAATGCCAGAAAGTGCTAAGTGCTGTGATGAGACATGAGGGAGGGGAGGGGAAAGAGGGCAAGGGAGAGGGTGTGAGTGGACATCAGTTGGTGAGGGAGGGCTCTGAGGGGGTAACATTTGAGTAGGACAAGTAGGATTCTGAGTTTCCAAGCCCGAGGTCTTCTAGGAGACCATAAGAGTGCTGCTGCCTCAGGAAGAATCCCTTGCATGTCCCCTTGAGTGCCCTGTAGCCATGATCCCAGTTTTGCAGTTGAGGCAACTGAGGCCCAGGGGTTGTGGGAGCACATGGGCACCCTGCGGCCAGCTCTGCGGAGTGGGATTAAAGCCTGGCTCTCAGCAGGGCCCTCGTCTTCCTGCTGGCAGCTTCCCCAGGGCGCTGCTGACTTCCAGTCCTACAGCTTTCCTCCCCTTCTCCCTGGAGGTATTTTTAGCCTCACAGAGCCCCTTCCCAGGGTCTGTTGTGGCCTTGCCATTCTGCTTCACTTGCTTTCACCTGCTCAGAGGCGGCAGTGACAGGGCTGAGGGCGGCACATCAAGCTGTCCTTGGCTTCCTCGAGGGGTGGGAGGGGGAGGGCAGCTGAGGGTGACCACCCTCGGCAGCGTGGGCATGCTGGAGGCCTGTCAGCGCCTCGGGTGACTGCCAACAGATCCCTCTTGGGGTCAGCTTTGAGTAATGAGGGTAAGGGGAGGAGGGCTGCTAGCTGTCAGCATGGGTGGGGTGGGGTGGGAGGGAGACGGTGGGTGGGAGGGAGGAGGAATTTGTTTTGGAGGGAGACAAGCTGAGGAGGTAGCAGAGGTGGCAGCTTGGCAGGTGGTGTTGATTGTGAAGTATGTGTTTTTGTGAGAGTGTGTGTGTTGCAGGCCCAAGGTACAGGCTTTTCCACTGTGAGGTCCCCAGTGATGTGTGCACTTGTGAGCGTGTGTGTGTGTGTGTAAGTGTGTGGGGAGCAGCCCTGGTCTTTCCACCGTGAGGTCCCCAGGACTACTTTTCCAGGCCAGGCCCCTGGGACTGCCCCATTTCCCCTGTACCCCATGCTGCTATAGTGTAGCTTATTCCTTATCTGCTGCCCCCTCCTCTCTGTCCCCAAAGACCTTGGCAGGCCCTTTCCCTGGTTGGGAGTTTACTGCTACTCATTACCAAAGAATGACCTGGAGGAGGCGAGGGTGCTACACACGTGACCAGTGTGGGACTTACAAAGGTTTAAAAATAAACCTCACTGTGTTCTTGTAGCCACTGTTCTGGGGCTGTGGAGCTGCCAGCAACCTCTCTGGCTGGTCACTTTGATTCTGCAAGGTAGAGCTCACTCCACCCCCTCCCCAGGTCATGCTGACCCTTTCTGGGAGATGCACACAGAGTGGTGGTGTCAGGAGTCCAGCCCAGGAGACCACGAGGGGCCAAGGCCTTTGTCACTGGCTGGGGGCCCCAGGCAGACCACATGGGGGTGCCCCCACCCAGTAGGTCAGATGTGGGGTGAGGAGCCAGGGACTCCCCTGAGCCTGGGCTCGTGCCTTGGGCCCAGACACCAGGCCTGGCTGGCTCTTGGGACACTTGGGGGGTGGGAAATATGGGCACTGGAACCTGGGGTGACAGCTGCAGTTACACTTCTTGCCGGGTTGGGTCTTGCCCCCAGTACAGCCATGAGCTGGTCAGCCGTGTGGAGCAGGGCGTGTCTTCCGCCATGTCAGGGAAGGTGGAAGTCGGGGAGCTGGAGCAGGAGGCCCTGGTGGCAGTAACGGTGTGTGGGAATTCGGCGGTTACGGGCTTTTCAGTCAGACTGTCCTGAGTTCAGGTCCTGGCTCTGCACCACTAACTGCACTACTGCATGACCTTGGCCAAGCTACTTAACCTCTCTCTGTTGCCTCAGTTCCCTCATCTATAAAATGGGGAGCATAGTAGTAACTCCTTCTTGGGGTTGTGAGGATTTAACGAGGTATACAGGGGAGTAGCTGAGTGATTTGGGGCGAGTAACCCAATCTCTGTGGGCCTCAGTTTTGTTGCCTGTAAAATGGGGTTGGTGTGGGCACAAAGGCTGTGATGGGCAGCCTGGGGAGACCCAGTGCAGTGTTCGGGGCCTCCCAGAGCGTGCTCCGGCACTGTAGAGATGGCTGTGATAACAAGCATCCCCATACCCTCTGTCTCCTCAGGCTCGTGGCTCTGCAGGGGGCCGGAGGAGGCATGACGCTGCCTCTCAGGAAGACCATGACAAGCCTTACGTCTGCGACAGTAAGTATGGGCGGGTCCCACCTCCCTTCCCGTGCCCTTGCCCCTGGCCCACCCTGCCCTGGGCTTCCTTGGCTGTCGGCTCACCTGCTCAGCACCGGGCTCGCCTACCCCTGTTGGCCTGCAGCCCGGCTTCCTGCCTGCCGCCTCCACGGCAGCCCTACCTCCTCCTGGTGTTCCTGCAGGGGGAAGCCAGTCGGGGCCTCCTGCCCTGGTGCTGTGCTACTCTCTCTGGCAGTGCCCTCCTGCGTGCACTCTGCCTGCTCGCTCTCGTTCACTCTGTCTCCGTTAAGATTCATTCTCTATTTCTTTCTCTATTTCAGAGAGTTACACACAAAAGCATAACTCAAAACCCTCCGACAAAGGTACTTGGCTCTTGTGGCTTTTCATTTGTTTCCCTTTAATTTCCGTTTTTTCTCTCTCTCCTATCCTAGGTAGGGCACGTTATGAATCTTCCTATGCGATGACTTATTTAATAAATGGCCCTCGATCCAT
Organism: Daubentonia madagascariensis; assembly: GCA_023783475.1. NCBI lineage: Eukaryota > Metazoa > Chordata > Mammalia > Primates > Daubentoniidae > Daubentonia > Daubentonia madagascariensis. The sequence goes on along the minus strand of JAKFHU010000485.1, from coordinate 33,274,497 downwards.
CTCCAGCCTTTCTTGCTTGCTTCAGAAACATCTTTTGGACAAGCGACTGCCTGGCTCCTGGGTGTAGGGTCTGCAGACAGAGCTAGGGAGGTCTGAGGGACGGGAGTGACAGGGAGCCTTGGCAGCTTGAGGAGGATGTGGTCCTCTCCAGACAGATTTTGTCCTTCTCATCTGCCAGAGCACTGGGTGGTGGGGTTTAAGGTCTTTGCTTGAGATGTCCTCTTGCTGTATTGGGCGCCATCTGCTCATTCCACGGCGGGCAGCCCTCAAAACCACACTCCTGACAATCTCCCCTTCCTGTCTTCTCCTCTCTGAGGACGCAGGGCTCTGCCATTGGAGGGAAGGGGCTGCAGTGAGAGGACAGCAGTGAACCAGCTGAGGCGGGACCCGGGCTGGTGTCCCTCAGGGTGCCCTGCTCACCTTGCTGGGGTCTGCAGTCTCCGCAGAGGCAGACGGAGAGCCAGGGGAGAGGGGGCACAAGGAACATGCTGGGGCTGGTGCCTTTTTCCTCCCTCTTCACTGGCCTCTTTTGATTTCAAAAAGTTGTTCTGTACCCGGTGGGGTGACAGCTGGTTGGAGAACATTATGCTAGAAGAACTCAAACTCCATGACCCCCATTTGGCTGCTTAATACACCGTGCAGATGCCATTCCTGAGACGACTCCTGCAGGTAACATCTCCATCCCAAAGCAGGTCCGGTCCAGGCTGAGGAGGGAGCAGGGCGTGGGGTCCAATGCCTCTTGGCAACACCAGGAGGAGCCTGCTCTGGTCTGGGTCTCGCTTCCTGGATGGGGTTCAGTCTTGTTCTGATGCCTAACAACCCAAGCAGACTAACCGTGGGGAGACTGGTTCTGGGCTTGGGCTGGGAAGGGTCCTCAGACCCCCACGGAGCAGGCTTTCCAGCTGTGTCTGGCTGGGGCAGCCCATCTATCAAGAATGCCAACAGCTGCTTTGGAGCTGGAGCATTGCCACTGTGTTCCTCTTTTTCAAAGCTTTATTTTCACCATGCGATTTTCTGCTACCACAGAGAGTGGGATGACTTTTTGCTCTATCTCTACAGCTTTCATTGGACCCCTAGCCAATAGCAATCCCATATGTTCCCAGACACACCTGTGTACCTTTTTCTCTGACTCACCCACCCCCACTTCCTGTCTTCACACCTTTATCTCTGACTTCGGCCTCCTCGTGGACTGTCTCCATGAAGTGCCCTTTGTGGATGTCCCTCTCTTGCCTGGCTCCCCTTTTTCTTCACAAAGTGCTTGTATCAAGCCCTCTCCTCCAAGCCCCTGTGGCTTTGTTACATGCTCTCAGTGCCCTTTGCTGCTTCCTGTTCTCCTCCCCACAGGGTCTCCTCCTCCTTCTGTTTACCCCGTAGTGCTTTAGTGTTAGGGAGGCCTAATCGCAGGCTGCTCTCTCGGCTCTGCTCGTGCATGTGCTGCCTCCCTCTTCCTCCCTTGGTGGAGTGAGGACCACCGTGGATTACCCTTCTCTCTTCTGGCTCTTTTAGGAAATTGTGTGGCAGCTCAGTGATTAATAGACTTTATTTTTATCTGGTGCCCTTCAGACATGTGATCCTTTGGGATAGAAATGACCTTTGGAGAGGTCATGAGGCCCACCCCCCACCCCTGAACTGGGCAAGGAGTGCTTTTAATAATCTCTAATGCATCCTAAGTAGAGAGGTGTCTGGCTGCCTCCTTGAGTGTCCCCAGGGGTGGTGTTACCATAAGCTGCCCTTTCTTCCATGATGCCAGCTGTGCTTTGAATGATTGTTTTTCCTTAATAGGAGCTGAAAATTTTCTCTCCTACAGGTCCCCTTGTCTTTTGTGCATCTTTCCCCAACAAATAGGCACATTCTGTTAACATCCCTCGTATTCTCGGACCTAGGGCCCCACCCCATAATCTCTGTGGCACCCTGCTCTGAATTCCCCAGGTCTACATTTAAGTGCAACACTCCCATTGGAAGTTAGCGTCAAGGCCAAGTGTCTCAAAGAGCAACAGACAAATTTCTTTGTTTATTTCACCCATCAGCTCTTAGCACGACCCATGTCCTCAGAGGGTGGAACCCTTTGGCCACCCCATTGCGCTGTGTACCACCTCAACAACCTCCAGTCAGAGCCTGTCCTGCCCTGTGTCTGCCTTTCCAGGTGCACGTGCTTCTGCTTAAGCGTTTGATTATTCCTTCTTCCATAAATCACTCTGCATTTGGCCCTATTGAGTTTCAATAAACACATCCAATAATATGTGACTTCAATATACAAGATTCAATAAAGGCAAATTTAAAGACATTGCCCAGTAGTTAAATTTCACTCTCCACAGATTTGCAGTCCTTGCCATTTTTGTATCATCTATGGTTTGATTTACATAATTCCCACTCTATCTTTCAAGTTATTTATGAAAATATTAGGCCACCTTGGACCCCAACACCTCTTCCTAGGTTTATGTGGAGTGGTAATAACATTTTTCAGACGTGGTTGTGTTTAACCCTTCCTGGTGTGAGTTTCTAAATATGGTTGTCCTGTTGTGCTCTTGGTCCAAGCTTCCCTTTCAAAATGGGTGCTTGAAATATTACCTTGGCTACTAACTTCAGGTGATAGATAGTTTGGATAGTTTGCCTATTGCCTTTCACTCAGCCATTGAATTTATTCTGTCTCAGAGAAATATTAAATCATCTGAATGTAATTTATTTTTTCCCCAATCCATGGTGTGTATGTGTATGAATACTTCATTTTCCAGCAAGTAACTAATCTCTATTAATTATCTTGAAAGTTTACCAAGCTTAAGGATTAAAGTACCATTTCTTCCTTTTCAATCTCTTGCCTAAGGAAAAGTGTTCATTACCCACAAACGAAGCAACTGAACAGGACTTTGTGGGAAAGGCTGTCAGTATTTGTCAAAGTGTAGACCTGGGCCATCTGCACAGAAATACCTACTAATTAAAATGAAGATTCCTGGGCCCCACATCAGACCTCCTGTATCAGAATCACAGGAAGGGGAGGACCAGCAGCCTGCATTTTTTGAGAGCTGAAAAGGGGATTCTTATGTATACTAACTTTTGAGAATGACTGGTCTACATGTTCAAACTCGAAGGCTTCTGGGCTCTGACTGCCCAGCCCTTTTTCTTCCCTGCTTTTCACATCTGGAAGTTCTTGAGTCTACAGGAATCCTCCAGGCAGGTTGCCACTGGCTTGCATCATTGTTTTAGTTGGTCTCTTTAGAATCTTTGCTTTCCAGTTCTTTTAGCCTTGATATTAAACTCAGCAGTCCAGTATAAAACTCAGCAATCCAGCACTTGATTTTAATTTACTTAAGTAGCTTTAAATCCTAATAGTATCATTAGCCCCATTTTATAGGCAGGGTGATAACTGGGGGACAGACATGTGAAAGGAATCCTTGGGTTCAGCTACTAGAATGTTTCAAAAGTCATTTCAGGAGCTTGCCTCTTTTCTTCCTAACTACTCCCAACCCTGAATTTTTCTGTTCCTGTCATTGGGGCAGACTCCTGATGAGAGACCCATTTTTCCATTTTCTTTAAGGAACATCATAGAAAAGAAGTTGGTGAGAATTGGGTGATATGTAGGGAGAACATTTTGTCTCTTAGCATTGGCCGTTTAGGGAGGGGCAGAGCAAGCCTCTGCCCTTTTGCGGGGCACAAGGGGAGTGACTTGGGAAGTTTTTTTTTTTTCCTTTCCAGTTTTTTCTAAATCACGATAATAATTCCTGCTAACGGATGCTTACTGTGTGCAGAGCATGATGCTAAGCATTTTGTGTAGATGGTCTGTGTAGATCCCCACACTGATCTTGAGAGGTGGGGACAAGTTGACCTCACTTTACTGTGAAGAAACTGAGGCTCAAAGAGGTGAAGGGACTTGTTCAAGGTCACACAGCTGGTTAATGCTAAAGCTGGGATATGAATCCCAGTTTCTCCAACTCGGCGGAACTGACACACACCCTAGGACATCTCTCCTACAAACTGCTGGTTAAATATGCCCTCCTACACTGGAGTTTGGTTTTACTGAGAGCTGAGGAAAAAAATGTTTTGAAAGTTAATTAATGAGCACGCATACCTTATTTATGAGGCAAAGCCCTGTCCACTGTTGACAGATTTCTAGGTGTCGGGTTGGCAAGCTGGTGTCAGGTAGTAATTATAATTGAAGTGGAATGGAATGAATTATGTGATTTTGAGCCTTTTAAATGAAAATCTGTTAAAAATTCCCCCTCCCCCCTCACTAGGGTCTAAGGGTGATTAGTGACAAAAGGCAAATAGAGGTGACTGGAGCCCTCCTAGGAGTGTGATTCACCTCTGAACACTGTCTGGTCTTCACAGGTCAGGAGTGGGGCCTCTCAACTCAGCCTCTGAAATGTTTGTTTGCCGCCTCCACCCCACAGACATGTATTTTTGATTGTGTGGCCTGTGACCGAAAACCTGACCACTTCATGGTGTTGCCTCCCTTCTGGAAACCTGGTGGAGGGTGTGATCAGCCCAGTGGGGCCAGTGTCAGATTAGAGTCTGGGGTCTCTTCCTGCCCTGAAATGTCTTGCTCCTTAGTGGTGGTGTGCTTCAGGGAGAAGGATATCAGGCTAAAGGCAGAGAGTCCAGAGGCCTAGTCCTGGTTCTACTTTTCAATGTCTATGGCACCAGTGTCCTCATTTGTCAACGAGGGGTGGCTCCTCTCTTGGGTCTCGGGACTGCCCTGATCAACACCCCCCTCTACACTGTGGGCTCCTTTCTTCCCAGACAGCAGCTTAACAATGAGTCTCTTTACCCTGAGATAAGATGTCTCAAGGACACGAAGGGAGGACTGGATAGGGGATATCACGGAAACCAGGCCACAGCCAAGAGGGAGACGGATGGGTGGATCCACGTGTGGGACGGACACAGTCAAACCCAAGGCAGTCCCAGAAAATCTGCTTGACCTCACCTTCCTTCAAATTATTCTGGTTGCACCTATACCTGAGTGCAGCAGGGAGAATCAGATGACTATTGCAGTCTTATTAAAAAAATGTTTTGAGGGCATTAAGGTCCACATTACGACACATGTGCTTTTAGCTCTGAGCTGCAGTGGAAAAGCCAATAACGCGGCCTTCAGGCTGGCTGGCCTCGTTGCTGAAGGGAAGCAGGCTCATCACTCAGTTGTCGTGTGGGTCCTTGGATGGGGGTGGATTGGGGGAGGGTGGGAAAGGCTTGGTGCCCCAGAAACTTGATTTGTGGAGCAGGGCTTGTGGCATGGGATTAATCTCTGGCGACTGAGTGTGTTTATTACAGCAAAGCTAGGTCTGTTTAAATATGTAAGTGCCACTGAGTCATGGGCACAGGTTGCAGAGTGTCTAAGCAGGGCTGGCCAGAGGCTGGGCTGGGGAGGCTGAAGTTTCTCTTTGCTGCTCTCAGACCCTCCTGTCTCTGCCTCCCTTGCTCCTATGGCCTGTCCCCTCCCCTCCAGGACTGGCATCTTGTCCATTGACTGGCAAACCTAGGCTCACCTTTTCCTGGGCTGTGACCCACACACTCTGGATTGTTTCCTCATCCAGCCAGACCCTTGTGCTCAGCTAGCTGTTACTTGATGTAAAGTTTGTGACAAATAATTCCCATTAAGGTGTGGATGACCCATAATAGGGTAGATATTAACATCTGTAGAGGTTCTTTATATTATTTTTAAAAATAACTTTTTCTATGGAAATATTATTTGTTCATTGCAGAAAAAATCAGAAATTATAGATATGTAAAAAGGGAAAAATAAAAATCACCCATAATCTCACCCTTCAGAGTTAACTTAAATTTTGTTTTGCTGTATACTATTCTAGGATTCATTCTCTCTCTCTCCCCCCCACTTTCACATACGAACACACACATGCACACATACACACATACACATACACACATGACCAATAAATGATAGATATCATTTTAACCCACACACCCACTCAATACATAAGGAACAACTTTCTATGTCAGTAAATACATTTTTATGACATTTGCAGGGCTGTATAGTGTTTCATCATATGGACATGCCACAGTTTATGGACATGTTCCAGTTTGCTCAATCAGTGTTCTACCTGTTAAGCAGTTAGTGTTAGGTTGGAGCCGAGAGGAAGACACTCAAGCCTGAGACATAGCAAAATGCTGTTTTATTTTAGGCATCTGGGTGCGGATGGGTGGAGGCCGAAAAGAGCGTCCACCCTAAAAAAGGGGAGAGTGGTGAGTTTTATAGAAGGTTTGGATGAAAGTTTGGGGAGGGAGAGTCCTTTCTGGAACAGCCGCCAGTTTCTGCCGGTTCCATCCCAGCTGTTTGTAGTCCAGAGTTATCTTTACAACCTCCGGAGTCTCTAGACTCCTGTGGCTATTGTTTCACCCTCCCTGAGGTCCTTATCTGAGTTCTTCATCTATCCCATTCCCGAGCAGACCCAATAGTTAGACATCTTATAATCTGTTCAGTGTTAAAAAACAATACTGCAGCTATATCTTTGCACAATGCTTTTATTAGTTCCTAGAAGCAGAATTGTGAGGTCAGAGGGCCTGGTGCACAGCTTTGGTTTCTGTTATTTCAAGTCACGGGGGGTGAGGGGTGGTGGAGTATAGGAAAATAGGCAGCCTGGTCAGTACCAGCCAGGTTGGAGAGAGCTGGGTGAAGGAGAATGTTCTCTGACTTTGGAGTGGATCTGCCGCTTGTTATCTGGGATGTCAAGAAAGTCATTTTGCTGCTGGGAATCTCCATTTCTGCAGGGGATGGTGTGTGGTTGGGAAAGCTAACTGTGATGTTGTATATTAAAAGGTTTGCACCTGGTACGTGCTTCATGAAGGTGTCTCTCACCTTTACCTTTCCTATTTCCTCTTTCTTCAGTAAGATAAGGCTTATATCACACAAGGAGATACCACACTGCCAGGTGGTATTTAACTGAGGTGACAGTGAACATTGTAGGAATGCGGGGGGTGGGGGGAGCGGTCACACCAGGGGGGGCTGTCCCCAGGATGCCAAAAGGCCCTCAGCAAGTGTGGATTGAACTGATGCTAGTCTGTGTGTGTGTGTGTGTGTGTGTGTGCATGCGCGCACACACATGCAGGGGTTGGGGAAGAGGTAATAATAGTAAAGCTAAAGTTTGTTGACTTATATTATGGGACTGGAACGTTCATGGGCTTCATGTATATTAACTCTTCAACCCTCGCAAAAGTGCCATGAGATAGATGCTTTGGTTATCTCCATCCTACAGATAAGGAAACTGGGGAGACACGGGGTTAATTCACTGAGGCCACACAGTGAAGAAGTGGCAGAGCCAGGATTTGATCCCAGTCATTGATCTCTCTCTCTCTCCTTCCCTCCCTTACCACCCCCAACACACACACAGTCACTCACCCCTTTCTGGAACCTGCTGGCACCTTGTGCTACCTCTCACATTGTGTGATAACGGTTTGCCTATTTGCCTGTTCCCTCGAGCTAGACCGTGAGCCTTCTGAGGGCAGGGCCCATGTCACAGTTGGTTGCATCCCAGCCCCAGCACAGTGGGTCTTCCAAGCTGTTGATGAATAGCTGCAGAGGGGAATGTGGGAAGATAGATCAGCATGGCCCAAGCAGAGTGTGTGGGCAGGGAGATTGAAGATGTGGTGGTGCACAAGGATTTCCGGGAACACCAGGCTGAGTTGCGTAGTCCATGGTGAACCGTGACGATTCCAGAGACGTTTCTAGGAAGGTGGATCTGCAGGATCAGGCATTCAGGAAAGGGAGCCCAAAGCCTGGTGACTGAGAAGAGCCTTTTCCAGTCAGCTAGGAGAAGACGTGAAGTCTGGATGGTAGTGATAGCAGCAATGAAATGGATGGGGCTTTATGGAAGAAAACCCCACAGAACCTGGCAGAAGATGGACGGGATGTAGGAGCAGGAGAGAGGAGAGAGGGAGGTGGCGGTGATGGCTTTTGACATCTTGCACTTGGGTAATTGAGACACGAGGGGAGGCTTAGCTGGAATATTCTAAAGTGGAAAGTAATTTTGGGGAAGTGATGAAAGTGACGTATGAGTTTGTGGAAATGGCAAGAACTCCAGGCAGAAATGTCTAACAGATGCTAATGGACATTTGTTTCCCCAAAGGAATTGAGGAACTTACACTGATGTTGTAGGTTAGAGGAAGGCCTACCTCGGTAAACTACAGTGAATCACACTTGATAGGTTGGGACCCACAAATAATCTGAGGCAGCAGGGATGTCAGGTGTCACCCAGGCATGGGAGGCATATAGAGATCCTGAGAGAGGACACTGGCAAGATTCCTCTTGGGGGGAATGTTTGGGGGCTGCCACACCTTCTGATAATTGGGTCTGACTTTTGACTTTTCTCTATTTATCTTACCAGAAATGTTGACAGTTAATTTATTATTTACATTATTTTTATTGTAAGATTAAAAAAAGAATTCTATTTTACTCGTTCAGCTAATTAAAGACGTGCTAATGTAGGACACGCAAGAATAAGGAATCAAAGACACCACACTACTGGGGATGATGGGTTGGAAGGCCGGGATCTGAGTCTTTGCTACTCAAAGTCTGTGGTTGCTTCCTAGCCATGACCTCAGGGAAGTCACAGAACCCCTCTGAGCCTCAGTTTTTTAGTCTGTGGAGTGAGGACAATATCAACCTTAGAGGGTTTCCAGGAGGGCTAAATGAGACAGCTTGCAAAAATAATTAGCTCACTGGTTGGTTTGTAGATGTTCTCAATAAATATTTATTTTCTTAATACCAAATCAAGAAAAGTACTTATTTAACACCTAAGATGGGCCCTAGTTGTGTTCTGATGCACTAGCTGCTGTAGTTATCAGAGTCCAGGGAAGCAGTCTGATAAAGTTAATTGAATTACCAAAAATAGCTAATGTTTTTTGAACATGTGCTGTGTGCCGGGCACTGTGCTAAGCACATTACAAGGATGAACTCATTCAGTTCTCACAACACCCCTCTATGAGGTACAAACTATTATTATCCCCATTTTGTAGACAAGGAAACTGAGTCTAATAGAGATTAAGTAACTGCCCAAGGTCACATAGCAAATGAGCTGACCCAGGAAGGCTGACTCTGGAGTACACCAGCATTCTGTTACCCTGCTCCTTAGCAGGGCAGGAAATAGTCCCACTAACACAGTGAATGCTTTGGTTTTGGGGGTGTCTGCGTTTCTCTGCTAGGGATCCAGAATCAGGTTATATAGTATTTTGAAATGAGAGTTTCATTGCTTATCTCCATTCTTCCTGTTTTTAACCAGGAGTCACATTCACATGTAGTAAATCCCTAAAATAAGCAGAACACTCTCCCTTGATAAATACACAGGACTTGTGGGTCACTGGAGTTTGATAGATCCTGGGTCGTTGCCAGGCCCTGAGGAATGTGGCTGTAAAAAATCAGGACATTACGCCCCATTCCTACTCCAGCCTCCTGCCTTGCTGTCCAGAAGAATTCCGTTTAAAATAAGCATCAAGGGTGGCCTGAAAGAAGATATGAAGCCCCAGGAGGGCAGCAGCAGACTTTGCTGGCTGGCGTGGGGAGGTGGGTGTAGCCAGCCCTTGGGCGGGCTTGTGGCCAGGAGCCTGCATCAGTTTTTGGTCACAGTTGAGGGAATAATAGCTTTAGGAGGTACACAGGCTTTTGAAGGCCCAGAGAAAAGAGAGTTGTGAAGTGTTAGAATGGACAAGATTTAGAGATCATCTGATCCAACCTCCATATTTTATAGAAAAAAAAAATCAAGGCCCAAAAAGGTCTGGGATTTGTAACAGGTGCATAGCAGGTTAGCATCAGACTTAGGGCCAGACCCCAGGTCCCCAGGAGGCCACCTGTTCCGCTGGCCTCTGAGCTTCAAGGGCGGGGTTGGCAGGGAAGTGTGGAAGCCCTGGATTTGCCCAAGAGGGGCTTCTTGTCACTTAATCAGGGGTGGGCCTGAACATTGCAGGACCTGGACAAATCTTGAAGCCATGAATTTTATCACTTTGAGTTCTGCGGAGCCATCGTTGGCTCTTCAGCAAAGCCTGGACGGTTAAAATCGTCGCAGGGAGTAACAGCCTCACCCTGAGTATGCAAGTCTGAGCTGATGATGTTTTGAAGTATCTTCTGGGTTTTGTCCCAATCTGAGTTTGTATCTGAAAGTCACACAGGGCTTTTCTCACACTGGGCTTCTCCCCACTTGGGGGAATTGGTCATGGGCATCCCTCCATCTCCCAGAGGGTTCTGCAGAGAGAAGATGTTATTGGGAAAGTGTGGGGAGCCCCAAACTTCTGCAAACCAGCCTGGCAGGGTGTGATTCTCCCATCAATCTGCCTGGGCCCTGGCAGGACACAGGATTCTGCTCAGAAGAGCTGAATGGAAGAGAATTTGATGACAGAATGATTATGGAGGTGTGGGCAGGATAAAGGTACTGACAAGGGAGAGTAGGAAGCCCTCCCATCCCCAGCCCCAAGAAGCATGGGGGGTTGGGGACACATAGTTCCCAGAGCAGGGGAGGGCCGGGGCCTGGGTAGGGGCAGCCCTTGTACCAGCACAGGGCCCAAGCAGCACAGGGCACAGGTCCCCAACTTGTCTGTCTTCTCACCCTGTGTTCTCCTACGGTGACACTCCACCAGAAGCAGAGAACAGGGATTGTGAGTGAGGCAGGCTGAGGAAGGTGGCCTCAGGCCCTGGCGGTGGGTGGGGAGGGAGCAGTGACAAACAGAGACTGACCAGCGCATCTTTTAGTCCTGTGCTTCGAACACAGACAGACCTGGGTTCAAATCCTGGCTGTGCCATTTAGGTAGTTGCTTAAACTCTCTCAGACTCAGTTTCCTTATCTGTAAAATGGGGAGCCTCACCTCATGAGCTGTTGAGAGTCTGTGTCAGAATGCACGCCTGGTGATGGTCTGTAGGTATGATGCCTTGGAGGCATCGGCAATGACAGGTGCTGCTGGGCCTGTGTTATAGATGAGGAAGTCATCTGCAGAGACAAGGGAGTGGTGTCCTCAGGGCTGTATGTAAGTGCCACGGGGCAGAGCTAGGAATGAGATGCGGCTGGTGACTCCCAGGGCCCAGGCTTTGTCTCCTGGACGCTCATCCTGTAATTGCTTTCCGTCTCTCGGAAACCACTGGCTCAGATGCCCACTGTGTGATCCAAGTTGGGCTGATGAAAATGTGCCAGAGTCATTAAGTTATCAGTGGGGAAGGCGGCCGCTTCTCCCAGGCAGGAAGGATTCTGCTGTCTGCTACAGCTGGCTTTGTTCACACAAACTGTCCCTATTCCCCCTTCTCCTCCCCCTTCTCCCCCGACTCATGCCCAGATGAGGATCATCGAGCGGGGTAGGATTGAAAGGGAGGCAGGGCATGCTGTAAATATTTTGGGGTGACACTGAAGGCATTCGTAACTGCAGACAGGAGGCCCTGCAGGGAGAATCCAGTTCTGGATTGGGAAGTGGGCAAACACTATTTCTGCAGCTTGACAGATGGATCCGCCCCAGGGGGAAGGAGAGAGAGAAGGCAAGCTGGACCTCCCTTATTGTCACAGCCATAGCTCTCCACACGCGCTGTGCCAGGAACACAAAATCCAGGTGCGTGCTTGCCAAGGTGAAAAGAAGGACCTTAGGTTGTACACACGCAGAGCTGACTGGTCCTGGGGGTGGTGGCTTCTGAGGTGCACGGTGCAAAGGAGCTTGCCCCGGGGAGGGGGACAGGAGTGGGAGGGTGGAGAAGGGCCCTGTCTGCATGCTTCAGCAGTCGTGGGGCTCTGTCTGATTCCGCACGACAGACATTTCCAGAGTGATGTTGCCGACAGGGTAAAAGGATAGCAGATGGTCCCGATACTTTATTTTCAAAATGTTTCCTTCCTCGCTGTCTTTTCCTCACTATTCCACCACCCAAGACTTCAGAGGAGAAATGACTACATTGCCCCCCTTTCGGGTCTGTTCTCTTTGCTGAGCCGTCCTGCGAGCCGGGACTGTTTGAAGTGCATTCTCTCAGGCAGCTCTCACCACTGTGAGTAGGGTGCTGTCGCTGTCATCCTCGTTGTCCAGAGAGGACAGTGAATCACAAAGAGGTTTAGCAGCTTGCCCAAGATCACACAGTTGGTCATCAGCAGAGCTGGGACTTGAACCCAGGCAGATCAGATGGAGCCTGCCCACTTGCCCACTACAGAGCCTGCCTCTCTGTGGGCAGGGCTGACCCAGAAGCAAGGCCAGAGCAGTTGGTGGCACTGGAATGACGACTACTGATTGGCTAACCGCTCTGGCTAGACTTTCAAGGTTATCTCAGAAGGGAACTGTGCTCCAGACTCAGGGCTGACTGGGACCTGGATTCACCTTGGCAGCTTTCCTGCTGTCAGGCTGGCTGTTTGGAGTAACTTAGTCCCGGATCTCCACTCCCAGCCCTGCTAGGTCTCCAGGACCGGCTACATGATTTGTAGGACCCAATACAAAATGAAAGTGAGGAGCCTCTTGTTCAATAAATATTAAGAATTTCAAGATGGCAAGAGCAGAGCATTAAACCAAGCGTGGGGCCCTTCTGAACATGGACCTTGTCTGGATGTGCAGGTCATATATGCATGAAACTGGCCCATAGTGTTTGCAGTGGGAAGACATGATTAAATACAGAAGGTGAAACAGTGCTGGCTTTTCCAAGCCAGTCAAAGCAGGATTTTCAAGGCATTTCTTTCCATTGAAACATTGCAGTCTGATCCTGATGCAATCCAACCAAAATAAATCTTGGAAGTCTTGATTGTGTCTCTTGCGCCTATGATGAAGTCATTTGAAGGACTAGGACTTGGGGTTAGAAGCTTCGTTTTGGGGTCAGCTTCTTGCTTTATTAACTCCAATCCCTTCTAACCCTGCCTTTCAAACCCTCCTCCCCCCTGCCGTCTTCCCTTCAGCCTGTTGACCTGCTTGAGGAGCCACCCTGTTAAAGCACAAGCTCCACCCCAGCTTCCCCTGGCCCAGTGCTCCCCTTCAGCCTCCAGCCTCCCTCTTCCCTCCTCCCACAGCCATGCTGGGAGGACTCATCTGTCAGCCCTGTCCCCACTTCTAGGAGCATCCCAGCCCTCTGCAGTTGTCTCGTCCTCCATAAGGTTGCAGATTCTCATCTTGCTGAGGTGACCTCCCAACTGCCAAATCTAGTGGTCTCCTCTAACCCGCATCCCTCTTGAACCTTCTCAGGCACCTGACATTGCCGTGGCTCTGCCTCTGTGCGGAGTCTGCTCATCTGTCTTTACAATGGGGATTCGAATCACTGAGTAAATTCACTTGAGGCACTTGGAACAGGCCTGGCCCGTGGTAGACACTCCACAGCGGTTAGTGGGAGCTGTGACTGGTGGTATCATTGTCATTGTCATCTTGAAACCCCGCTCCTTTGGCTTGTGTTGCTCACTCCTATGTGAATCTTTCTTAACAGATTAAAAAAAAAAAAAAGCAGTTTCTCTTTCTCCACCAGTTTCTTAGGATACTGGTGTTTTCTGAGTTCTGTCCTATGTCCACACCTTTCTTTTCTCTCTCCACAATCTCTCTTGACTCTTTTCTCCATGCTCGTAACATCCATGGCCACCCTGCCAACCCCAAAATCCAACTCTCTTTCTCAAGCTCTAGGTGTGCAAAGCCAACCCCATACTGAAACCATTCTCTTCCTTCTTTAAATCTGGTTTTCCTCCTGCATCCTTCTATCCAGTTGCCCAAGTCAGACACCTGGGCATCTTCATTTTTTCCCTTAGCTGACATTGAGCACCTGCCGCTGGTCATTGGGGATGCAACATGTGTAAACACTTAGGGCCTGTTGTGCTCGTTGCCAGTGGGAGAGACACATACAGATGCTCCTCAACTTAAATGGGGCTGCTGGTAAACCCTTCATAAGAAGAAAATATTATAAGTCGAAAAAGCATTTAATACACCTAACCTACCGAACATCATAACTCAGCCTAGCTGACCTTAAATGTGCTCAGAACACTTACATTAGCCTACAGTTGGGCAGAATCATCTAACACAAAGCCTCTTTTATAGTAAAGTGTTGAATATTCATGTAATTTATTGAATACTGTACTTAAAGTGAAAAACAGAGTAGTTGTATGGGTACTCGAAATACAGTTTCTACTGAATGCATATCACTTTCTTACTGTCATAAAGTCCAAAAATCATAAGTCAAACCTTCGTAAATTGGAGACCATCTGTATTGATGCAGGATTAGTCCTGGGAAGGTAAAAACCTGGAGTCCTAAGTTTGATGGTAAAGGCTTCCCTGGGGAAGGACATTTGAACTGAGATCTATGGGATGATTAGGCCTTAGGCAAACTGGGGATGGAGGACATTCTAGACAGAGGGAAGAGATTGTACAAAGGCTCTGTGGTGGGAAGAAAAACGTTTAATAAATACAAAGGCAAAAAGGCAGGAGGGTGGAGCAGGAGGCAGGATGTGGTGTTGGAGGAGGCTGGGGAGATTGGTGGGCTGGTGGGGTGTGGCCAGGAAGGCCATGTTAGTCTTTCTAGTTCCTCCTTGCTTTCTTACCCACACCCCTTCCACCAGATTCTCTCTGTTTAATGTCTCTCCCACCTCATTTTTCCTCTCCTTGCCTAAGTCCTCATTGTTTCACCTGTAGACAATTAAAATAGCCCCTTGCCACTTTCAAATCCATCTTCTACCATACAATCTTAAGCAGTATTTCTAACATGTAATCTGGATAAGACCCTCCTCTGGCTCCCCCAGTGTCAGGAGAAAGCACTGCCCAGCTTCCTCTGCTGTTAGCCCCTCACATCCCCACCCTTCCCTCCAGCTTTGTTAGACTCCTTGAAGTTCGCAGAGTGCTGGCTTGTGGGCTTAGGTCGGTACCTGGAACGCCCTTGCCTCCTTTGTCTGCCTGGTGAAGTCCTGCTCATCTCAGGGGCTCCTTCTCTGGGAAGCTGTTGTCCACCCACTCCGGCCAGCTTGCCAGCCCCTCCTTGAGGCCCACTTTGCCTGGCACGTACTCATGCTGCTGCATCTGTACCTCCCTGCTTGCCTGTGTATGTGCACATCTCCTCTGTGAGAGTGTAAACTCCTTGACGGAGGGGTCTGGGGCTCGTTTATCTTTGTCCTTCTAGTGCCACGGGGTGGGGCACATTTCAGGTGTTTCATAAGTGTTTATTGAATTGAAGACCTGGTGATGAAGAGGGACACATTACAAGCAGGCAGGTAAAAATAAAGCTCCCTCCAGAGGGCTCTTCATAAAGGAGTCTGGCTGCTAGGACCTCCCTGTACTGTGTGGTTCTGATTCATTCTTCCTTTCCTTTCCTTCCCTTTCCCTTTTTCCTTTTCCCTTTTCCCTTTTTCCTTTCCTTTCCTTCCTTTCTTCTTTTTTTATTTCTTTTTTCTTTTTTTTTTTTAACCCCCTCACATGCTGGAGGTGTAGGTTCTGATTCTTCTAATAACCAAGCACAGGCCTCAGGGCAGCCCCCACTGCCCTTGCCCACCATGTCCATCAGCCAGAAGGGCAGGGGACACAGGGAGGGAGGGTTCAAGCCTAAATATATTCAATGTTCTAGCACAGTGGTTCTCAAACTTTAGTGCACGTCCGAATCACCAGAAGGGCTTTTATAAGATCACTGGGCCTCAACCCCAGGGTTTCTGATCCAGTAGGTCTGGGGTGAAGCCTGGGAATTTGCATCTCTGACAAGTTCCCAGGTGGTGTTGATGGTGCTGGTCTGGGGTCTACTCTTTGAGAATCTTTGTTTTAGCCAGAAGATTTGCTCTAAAAATTGTTACTCTCTACTGTGTTGGGGAAGGAGATAGAGGGAGCTTTTTGCTTGGGTGTGGTTTTACAGATTTTAAGAATAATTAGTCTGAGTTTAATGTGGATAGTTGGGTCAGATTCTATAAGTACCTCCTCTCCCATCTCCTGTGTTCATTCATCAGCCACTCAACAAATATGTTTTGAAGGTGTAGTATGTGCATGGCCACATACAAGGTGGAGTTGTTGATACCAAGATGAAATAAATATGAAATTGACCTTAAGAGAGGTCCTCCAGTGCAGATGTAGCCATGATTCAGGGAGTCCAAAGGAGAAATGCCTACTGTGATCAGTAGTGAGTTCCCCATCAGTGGAGTTGTCCCAGAACAGGCTTCCAGAGTATTAGTGGGAATAAAACAATCCTATGGATGATTAGAGCAAATGACCATTGAGATCCTAAAATTCTGTGATTAAGGAAAATAGTGGTGATTGACATGACAAAATGGCACAAGTGAGGTCTTGTGGAGTATATTCTGGGAGATCCTCAGAGGCAGCTGAGGCTGCCCCATGTAAGTACTGGTGATGTGATCATTACTTTTAATCAACACTTAATTCCTCACCCACAGTGTGCTTGGTGACTAAAGAGATTTATATCCAATGACCCCATAATTTGCTGCTGATTAACCTCAGATCATCTAAAAGTTTAAATAGAAAAACCCACAAGCAGGCCCAGAGTGTACTTCAGGGGCTTCTTTGGGTCCTGCTTCCTGAGTCACATGGAATTGAGATGCATAGAGCCATTTTACCTTTTTTGTAATATTTACGAGAGAGAGAGAGCGCATATGAATGTAAGTAGCCAATTATAGGCTTTGAATTTATAGTCACTGTGTCTTACCTTATCAAGGAAGTCCAACCAATTGCCAGTTTCCATAATATGAGGCAAGGGTCAAAGTCCCTCTTTCAGGAGGGTCCAGTACCTAAGACATGTCAAACAGAGCAGATGACCCTTGCCCCTCATTTAACTGTTAATTGAGCATCTATTGTGTGCTGGGTATTGACTGAGATGCTTTACAAGTACTATTCATAATCCCTTTACCTATCCCTCAAGGTAAGTACTATTATCTTCATTTTCAGATAAAAGAAAAGGCACAGGGAGATATATCTTGACCAATTTCACACAGCAAAACTCTTCAATTCATTTTTGGAAGTGGACACAACCATAAAATTGAAACCTGATAAAACATAGTCAAAAAATTATAGATCTATCTCAAGTCTGAGTAAAGATGTAAAATGCAATATTAGCAAATAGAATGCAGCAGTATAGCAAATGAATAATATAGTCTGACCAAATGGAATGCATTCTAGGAATGCAAGAATGGTTCAATAATAGGAAATATTAAGAAATCAACATAATTCACCATATAAACAAACTAAAGGAGAGTTGTACATTAGTAGATACTGAAAGGGCAGTTGATAAAATTCTCCTGTAATAAAACTCTAAAACAGGAATAAGAGGAACTACTTAAATTTGATAAAGACTAAAAATTAGCTACATACATCATTCTGAACAGTGAAACACTAAATCCAACTTCATTAAAACAGGAAATACTTTTGCCATTTAAAAGTATTGTCTTGGTGGTTCGTTCAAAGGAATTAAGCTAAGATAAAATAGTTTAGGTAAATATGGGAAAGAAGAGATGACACGATTTTTGTCAATGATTATCTACCAAAAAACCCCAAGAGAACGTAGTAGGAAAAGAAACCCTACCAGAAGTAATAAGGGTACTGGGTAGGATGGCTGGATAACAGCTCTTTTCTGTACTATTGGGGTCACGCAGCCAGTGAACTTCAGCAACTGGACCTGGGATTTGAACCCAGGTTTGATGCTGAAGTCTCTACTCTTTCCACTTGGGGAAGCTTTTATACTCATTGGTGTGACTCAGTCCTGTCGGGGCAAGCAGAAGGGAGAGTCTTTTCGAGTTTGTGACCCTTGAGCACTCCCAATGCTGGGGAGGTAGGGGCTTAGAGGCTTGGCACAGAAGTTTGACTGTGAAGACCCTCAAGGCTTCTGCTAACAGTGGTACCATCCTCCTACCCCTGGGGCTGAGGCACAGAATTCTGTATGTGGGGAGGTTGAGGCTAGTCATCTTGTCTGAGCTGTTTAGCTAGACTTCTGCCTCCCAGGTACCTAGCAACCACCCAACAGAACTGCTCCCCTTTCTTCTTGGCTCTGAGGAGCCATATTTATATTGCTTGCGCCGTAGTCGCAGGCTGTCTCATTTGAGAGGTAGTGCTTGTGGGAATGGCTTTTACAGATTTTGGGTATTTGAAGCTGCCCCAGGGCTTCAGGACCATGAGCTCTTGGTTGTCACACCCACCAAGGATGCCTCAGCCGCATAGTTTTCTTGGAAGTGGAACTTGTTTTTCTGGCACAAAATCATTGGGTGATACAGCAAAAGTATTACCCATATAAAATTTCTTCTTCATAAAGTGTCAACCACAGGGTGGTGGAAGGAACACTGCATAGGAATCCAGATACATGGGTTCTGGTGGCTCTGCCACAGCCAGCTGTGTGTCCCAGGCAAGTCACTTAGCATTGCTGGGCCTTACCTGCCTCATCTGTGCTGTAGGATGTTGCACTGCCCAGATTCCCAGAGCCCTTTGAATTCAGAGTTATAATAACAATCACCCTTACTATGTGCCTGGCACTGTTCTAAGTGCCTTGCATAGAGGTTAACCCATCACAACCACCCTGCGAGGTAAGTACTGTTATTCCCGTTTTCTCTCTGAAGAAACAGAGGCACAGAGAGGTTGAGTGACTTGCCCAGGGTCTCACAGCTAGGAAATGGTGGAGCGCTCACACAGTTCTTAGCGTCCATGTTCCACTTTTGTGGTTTTTCTTTATATGAGCCATGTCATTATAGGGGTGTTGGTTCTGTTGGGGGGAGCACGGGGTGTTGGGGGTGGGAGACATTTCTTAAGGGAAGCTGATCTCGGGGGTGGAACGATGGGGGTCACTGCTTGGGAGAATGATCGCAGTGTTTGCAGAGGTTGCTGATATTTGTTTCCCCCTTTTCCTCTCTTCCTCTCTAGTCTGTGGCAAGCGCTACAAGAACCGGCCGGGACTCAGCTACCACTACGCTCACACTCACCTGGCCAGTGAGGAAGGGGATGAGGCCCAAGATCAAGAGACCCGGTCCCCCCCTAACCACAGAAACGAGAACCACAGACGTGAGTGCCCACTTGTTAGATTGTACAGCAAGGAAATGGAGTGGGCAGGGCTGGGGAGTTTTACCTCTGGCATCTTCTGGTGGCAACTGTGGATTAGTCTCAATGTCCTGTAGTGAGGTGGCCCTTTCGTGTCAGCCAGCCTGCTGTCCCAGTGACTCAGCTGAGTGCCGGGCTTACAGTGAGTTGGGCAGTGCTCACACACCCAGCTCTGTCCCGGAGGAAGGAAGGTGAATGTTAAGCAGAAGAGAAAGTCCTTACCTGGTCTCTGTGAGAGGCCAGACCTACAGCTCTGTTCCCTTAGCTCCAGAAGACTCCCTCACAGCTGCTATACTGAGTTGGACATAGCCCTTGGGTGTCGCAATTTGGACAGACATTCCAAATGTCAGCTTGGCCACTCAGTGCCTTAGAATATTCTTGTCTATTGCTGTGGCTTTGTTATGGGGGTCTCAATTTTGGTACAGGGCTCTCCTGCCTTAGAAATACTGCCTGGAGACCCCATATTCTTTGCTTGAGCACTCAAATGACAAACATGATCTGGAAGGATTTACCATTTGGGATGTTGGACTCTGAAGACCCAAAATGATCCTGAAGATTTTTATTTTCACTTCTGTTCTTTCTTTCCTACCTCAACTGCTAGTTATGAATGAGGGAATCAAAAAGGGACTTAGCATTTAGCACTTGACTTCCTTCTAGAATATCCCTTATCATGTTGGGGCCTATAAAAACCTCCAAATGGGATGGGAACATGGAATCTTTAGGGCTTGCTTCAAGATGTGGGCCATGCTGAGATCTCTTGTGAAGAGTATTTGTGGACATGCTATGTTTTAAAAAATTTGTTCACAGGATGTGGTGGTAGGCGTTCTTAAAGTGAAAAACTCAATGTAATTAAAGGGATCAGATCTTTAAAAATATTCAGACTCTAGGATTCAAGGATGACTCTTGTGCATTTCAGCCAATCAACTTAGACAACTGATGTCAGTTGGCCACCTTCACCAAATATTTGGAATAATTAACACACCTGTGGCCAAGACCTTTCTCTGGATTAGTGTGTGATTTCTTCTGCACCCCACCCCACTTTCCCCTTGTGACACTGCCTTCTTCATTGGTTTGCTAGGGCTCTTATCACAAAATACCATAGACTGGGGGGCTTAAACAGCAGACATTTATTTTCTCATAGTTCTGAAGGCTGAAAGTCCAAGGTCAAGGTGCCAGCAGGGCTGGTTTCCTCCAGGGCCGCCCTCTTGCTACCTCGTCACAGGGTTGTCATCTATGCACACATGCCCTAGTGTCTCTTTGTGTTCAAATTTCCTCTTCTCATAAGGACACCTGTCAGATTGGATATTAGGGTCCACCCAATAGCCTCATTTTAACTTGACCTCTTTAAATGCCTCTTTAAAGACCCTACCTCCAAATATAGTCCCATTCTGAGATACTGTGGGTTAGGGCTTCAAGATATGAATTTGGGAGTGGGGGGGACACAGTTTAGCTCGTAGCACCTTCTTTAATTTTTGCTTACCTTCAAGGTTCAGGCCTTGAGTGTGACACAGCCTTGTTTCCTCACCTCCTGTTATTGTCCGGACAGAATCTGAAAAGCAGAGCAGGAGGTGTCCCACAGAGCTCGCCCACCTCTCCCGCTGGCTCCTGAGTAGCCACAGCATTGAGGTCTTCTCTCTGGGAAGAGGTTTCCTTGGTCACTCACCCTTGCCTTTCAGAAAGGAAAATACGTTGACCTGTATCGAGGCAGCTGCTACTTGCATTTCTCTGTCTCTCTTCTTTTCTCTGGTCTAAGTGACCACGAGGTCACAAGGAGCTGTTGTCTCCTTCCATGAGGAGGCTGAAAATCATCTCCTTTGATTTCGGCCACTATCTGGAAAGTATTTATTAGTGATTGTTGCCCTCTCTAAAGTGTTTATTGGCTTGGTGTTATTTCTCACTCCCCCGGTGCTAGCTTATCTCCTTATGTCTCTTCTCAAATGTCAGGCCGTTTTGTTCCTGTGTATAGGTGCTTTATTCACGCCCTGGGGTTTGGAATGCTTCTCTCTTGTCTGTGTCTCATTTTTCGTGGTTCTCCTACAGCTTCATTGTGAGTGGGGTGTGTGTGCGTGTGTACGCGTGTGCACATATGTGCATGTGTACATGTGTGGATGTGTGTGTACGTGTGTGCATGTGCGCACGTGTGTGCCTGTGTGTGCACGTGTATACGTGTATGTGCGTGTGTGTGTGTGTGTACATGTGCATGGCTTTGGCTACAGAAGGGGAAGGTGAACTGCACACACTAAGAGGAAGTAGGCAGTCTCCTCAGTGATTCCTGTGGTCCCCTCCGGTCCCCTCCAGGTTAGCTGTTGGCTTCTGTGACAGGCACTGGCGTATTTTATTCTGTCCTCCACCAGTCGGTGTCTTTGGCCTGTGTCTTCCCCTAGAGGCCAGACAGCCTTGCTTGGTTAGGAAGCTGTGCCGGCCTTTCCTCCTGCATGGAGATGTCCTCCCTGAGAGACCTCAGGGGGTGCTTGTCTCATCTGTCTGGGTTTGTCGGGGAGCACTCACACGCCAGCCTCCTCTTTCTCCCTTTCTCTTTCTTACCCTGCTGATGAGAAAGTGGGTTTTTCAAAAAGGACCATTTGACTGGCCAAGAGCTTTAAACCTCAGAGAAAAGAATAGCTATGCCTGAGTGGATCTGGGGCCTCCTCACATGAAGAACGTTCCAGAACCCTCACAAATACCTTTTTAACGACATCTCTTCACAGTGTCCTCTCTTAGAGCTCTGTGATTAACCCCAATTTTGCTAGTGGGGAGGGTGCAGCAGAAAGGGCTTTAGCGTCTACAGAAGGCATCCTTTCCTCCTTCCCCAATTTCTTTGGACAAACTGAAGAAGAGACAGCTGCTCTTCCCTGGGTCTCTGCACCACACACGCCACTGATTTGCTTCCTGCTCCGAATGTGTGCTCTGTTCCCTCCCACGTTCCCCTGGCGAGCAACCCCCCAACTATTCCTGTGAGCACTAATTGCCAGCATCATTAATACCCAGTCATTAGCTGCTCCCACTGTTTGGGGGCAGGGGGTGGCTCCCATCCATCCTGCCCCTAAATGCCACTGGGGCTGTGTGCTGAATTGAATGTGACAGCTCGGCAGTATCCTAGGGTCTCAGCTTCGTGAGCCTCCTTTGGCAGGGCTTGTGGAGTGGGGGAGGGAGGCGGGAGGGTGGAATCCAAGAGGCTAACCTGCAGCTCCCCCAGGGGAAGGTCTGCACACAGTGGAGTGGAAATGCTCACTTTCCCCCTTTCGCAGAGCTGCAGGTGACCCAAGCTGCTTGTGAGCGGGGGTGGGGGCAGCTAATGGAGAAACAGCCCTACAGACGCAGGGGTTTGCAGGACCTCAGGCAGGGGGTTTGTACTGCCTGCGCCCGCATAGACCTCTGGACTTTGGTACTCCTGCTGTCCCTTGCACCATCCCCCCAACTGTGTCTTCAGCAGAGCCCATTGCTCACTGCGGCCTGCTGCTGCTCAGAGGGCAGAGTGGCATTCCCAAGCCAGCACTGACCCTCCCCTCCCCCCCGCCCCCCTGCCCATGCTGCCAGCTCAGCAGCGACTGCCACCCTCCTGATCTCTGCCCTCCCCACAGAGGCTCTCTTGCCTTTGTTTCTCTCCTAGCCTCTCATTTTCTCCTGAGTATACATTTCTTGTGTCTCCTGTGGACTTGTCCCCTTTTCCTTTGTACGTTGCTGCTCTGCCCCAACTATGGGCAGCCCAGGAGTGCTTGGGGCACAGACACCCCCCTGGGAGGGAGTCCTTCTCTGATGGGTCTCCCTGTGGGCTGCTGCCCTTCCTGCCCCCGTGTGAGGCTGGACTCTTCTTCCTCCCACCACTTCTCCCATCACCTTTTTCTACTGTCTACAAATGCAATATGTGCACATATGTGCAGACACACACACGTAGGTACACAATACACGCACAAAGGGAGGGGGGCTGGGTGGGCGAGGACTCTAAGGGGTGCACTCAGGAGCACCCCACTGTGACTCCTTAAGTGCAGCTTGGTAGGCAGCCCCGGGAGTGGGGGGCAGGGTAGCAGAAAGGGCGTTGGATTAGAAATCAAAGCCATTTTGACATGGGCTCCCAATGTCAACACTCTTCTTGAATTTCTTTTTACCTTCTCTGCATAGTGGGAATCGATTATAGATAATGTCTTCAAGGTACCTTTTGTGGAGGGGATGGGCATTTATGAAGTCCTGGACCTGGATGACAAAGTTGTATAAATAAATTTAGCCTAATCCATCCATCCATCCATCCATCCAACCATCCACCCACCCACCACATACTCAATACTGTCTGTATGCTGGGAATGGGAAGTACAGACATGAATAAGACTCTATCCCTGTCCTTAGGAGTGCACAGTCTTGAGTGGGAGTATGTACTGGGTGTGTACAGACTGATGAAGGAGCTCAGGGCTCAAGGGCACAGTGTACTTTCTATGCCTCAGGACAGTGTTGTTACATTTGTGGCATCAGCTTCACCTGGGAACTTGTTGGAAATGCAGATTCTTAGGCTCCACCAGCCTTCCTGACACACACTCCAAAGTTGGGGAGCAGCAATCTGGGTTTTATAAAGTCCTCTGGGGCATCCTGGTCACACTGAAGCTTGAAGACCACAGCATTAGGGGATTTGCAAAGGCTTCACTGAGGAGGTGACATTCAAGTTAGCCCTTGGAGAGTGAGGAGAAATTTCCCAGGAGAAAGAGGGCTTCCCAGGCAGAAGGGGCGGTGTGTACGAAGGCAGGGAGTTATGGAATAGCATGGTGTGTCCAGACACTGGGTCGGACCATAGTGTTGGAGTTAGGGGACGTGGAGGAACGGGAATGTAGGCTGAGGCCACAGTCAGAAGCATCTTCTATGCCAGGCTGTGTTGTCTTTGTCCTGCAGGAACTGGGAGCCACAGTACCAATGACTAGAAGGCAAGCACAAATGATTTATAAAGAAATCTGTTTGGAGTCTTATTGTTATGTGGTATATCACTTTTATTTAATAGCATAAATAAATATAACATTCTCTCTATAACATGCTCAGAGTACATAAGAGGGAAATGTTTTTTTAAAAAATATAGGTCTATAAAATTTATTTCAAGCTTATTTTTCAGGTCCGTGGAATTGAAGTTGGGCTGTCCTGGGTCTCTGGAGGTCTCAGTCTTCTGTGCAATGGTGGTGTGCCTGGTACAAAGTTAGGTTTTCCATCCCCGTTGAGAGAAAAAAAGGCCTCAGCCCTAGTATGCCTTTGGAGGGCATGTTGTACTCTGTGGAACTGAAAGGGGAGAATTGAGTTGATTAAGGGTAATGTCTGCTGATTAGATAATCTGAAAATTAGTCTGATAATGTGCAAATTATCTAAAAGAAGCATATGATGTCATTGGCACACTGATGGAAAAGATCTAACAGATGTTAATCTTTTGGCATCTCTTGTCCTCTAACATGCGGCCCAGGGGCAGCTAACAGGTTTAAGAGCTAGAGTGAAAATTACCTTTGAAACAAACTTTAAAAATTTGGATCATTCTGAAAGGTGCCTGAAAAGCCGTAGAGCTTTTCACTCAACTTTCACTCAGCCACACAGCCAACCACTTACCCAACTTCAACACAGGAAATCCAGCCTTTGTCATAGGGGAGATGGAGGAAAATTTTAGATACGGGGCTTTTTCTGGGAAAAAGCCTGCTTCTTGCTTCCCGAAGAGCAAATTTGGAAAGTTGTAACAGGTGTTCTTTAGATGAATTATTATTAACTAAACAGTTTGCAGATTATAAAACAAAGAACCTGAGGGGTTACTCTGGTCCTTGGAGGTATACTACATGGAGTTAGTTTCCCAGCCCCATGGGCCATACACATCCTTGACCTAGTGGCTGAGGGAATGGCTTTGGAATTGTTTGGTCCAGGGGGTGGATTGTGACCCTGCCATGCTGCCATCTTCTAGCCGGGTAAATGTGGGTTACTCACTTACACTTCTTTGCTCCTTAGTTGCCTCATCTTTAGTGTGGAGATAATAATCATACTGACCTCATGGGGTTGCTATGAGTCTTAAATGAGATAATGTGAGTTTTGGGCACTGTGCCTGCACATTTTGAGCTAATCTCCCATCTCTGTCCCATTTGGACCAACAAAGTATGCCTGTGACCACAGATGGCTCATCTGAGTCAGGGGCTCCATCTGAGGCAATGGGATGGGACGTCTCCATCACTGTGTAGCTAACTGCCCGTCGGGTCTTGTTGGCATCAGTTATAACTATCAGAGCTAGACCTAGCCCTGGCACATCCTTTGCTAAATCTTATTTGCTAGTAAGATGATCATTTGCTAATATGGGACACTGATCCTTCTGTGCAGGCTGAACAAGAGTATTTATTGAGCACTTACTGTATGTACACCCAGTAGTGGGGGTAAGTGTAACTCTAGACCCAGTTACACTCTAACGTGGTCTCAGGCCTAGGAGAACTTCTGGTGTAATTGGGGAAATGAAATGGATGCGTGAAACCCAGCAAGAGAAACTGTGGGGTGGGACCTATCTAAGTCTGGCGCCCCTTTATTTATCACGCCATTTCCCCAGGATCAGGCATTCACATGTCTGTTGGCTTGCTCGGAACCTCTTTTATTTTTCTCACATTTTTGGCCTAATTACCTAGAATGTTCAGGATCGAAGAGATCCATGTACTGAGCAACAACTGTGACAACAGTGACACTTGCTAGCATTCCTTGAGTGTGTCAGACACTGCGCCAAGCATGCCACATTTATCTCATTCACTCCTCACAGTAACCCTGTAAGGGGAGTGCTATATCCCCCAGAGGACACCAAGGCACACAAAGACTAAGTGATGCACCCATGGGCACAGAGCACGAATGTGAACTCATGAGTCATGTACCACTTCTTGGGAAAGCTTGAGTAACTTGTCCCAAGTCACGCAGTTAACAAGATGGGAAGCTGAGATATGAATGGGCTTGAGTTGGACACCATTTAGTTATGTCAGGACATTGGAAGTCCAAGTGATGGGTCCAAGTCCCAGGCTTGCATCTTTGTCATAGTCCTACTGATGTTCTAGGCCAATTGCCTAATGCATCATATTGGATAGTGGCTTTTCAAAAAAGATGAACACATTAATAGGCAGTGTCTTAGTCAGCTTGTGCTCCCATAACAAAATTCTATAGACTGGCTGACTTAAACAACAGGAATTTATTTCTCACAGTTTTGGAGACTGAAAGTCCAAGATCAAGGTGCCAGCAGGGTCAGTCCCTGTCTGGTGAGGGCTCTCTCCTTAGGTTGCAGACAGCCACCTTTTCTCTGTGTCCTCCTGCCTTTCCTAGCCATGTGTGGGTGGGGAGAGAAAGAAAGAGGCACTAATCCCATTATGAGGGCCCCACCCTCATGACCTCACTAAACCTAATTACCTCCCAAAGGCCAAATACTCATTCCAAAGACCATCACATTGGTGGGTTAGAACTTTGACATATGAGTTTCGGGGGTTAACTTCAGCTGTTAGTGATGTTATATGTATCCCACCCCATGCATTACAAATTCTGGTTGAGGCTTTCATTGGTAAGTGAGTTTTACTGTAGAAAAAAAAAATCACACATCACTCTATTTGAAGTTTCCCTGCATCTCTCTCTTGTTCTGTGTCCCTCTGTCTTTCCTAGCTCTTATATCTTTTTCTGAACTTGATCATTAAGAAAAAAAAGAAAAGAAAAAAGCTTGTGCCTGAAGCAAAATCCTAGGATTCATCCTTACCTTTTTGTTTTCCTTCACCCCTCCAAAATATACCCCACGTCTGTCTCCCTCTCTCCATCTCCTGGCCTCCAGTGGCTTCTGCCCAGGTCACTATAGCTTCCCTATTGGTCTCCCAGCCTCTGTTCTTGACTCTTATTGTCTATTTTCCATGGAGAAGCCAAAGTGATCTTCTTAAAGTATAAAACAGATCACGCCACACTCTTGCTGTCAACACTTTTATCATACTTGAATACAAACTCCTCACCTCAAGGGCCTGCATTTTGCTTCTGAGTCTGAGCATCAGTGTCACTTGGGACTTAGGTGACCAGCTTGCCTGGGTTTCCCCAGTTGTAGCACTGAAAGTCCCACACCCTGGAAACCCCTTGGTCCCAGGCAAACCTGGATGCTTGGCCACCCTACTGGATAGCTTGTAAAACATGTGGAATCTCAGGCCCTACCCCAGATCTATGAATTCTAATCAAATTTTAATGAGCTATCTGAGTGATTTGCACAGCACAATTTGGGAAGCCCTAGCCTGGAACGCCCTATGTGCTTAGGTCCTGCCACCAATCTCTCTGATTTAACTTCCCTGAGGTGCATGGTTAGATGTGCTCATGGTAGGGTAGTATCTGGTGGGCCTGCTGAGAGCCACACTGCCTGGGTTCAAAGCAAAGTTGGCAACTTACATGTGACCTTAGACAAGCTGCATAGCCTCCTATGTCATCTGTATAAAATAGAACATTAATAGCATCCATCTCATAGGTTATGATAATGATTAAATATGTGAATTCATATAAAGCACAGCATTAACAGAAAATGTATGTGATACAAGACGATATGACTGTCACATGTCGAATTACAGCCATGGTTCTTAAGCTCTAGGGCACATCAGAATCACCTGAAGGGCTCCTTACAATGCAGACTGCTGGACCCCACCTCCAGAGTTTCCAATTTAGTGGGGCAAAGGTGGGCCCCAGAATTTGCATTTTTAACAAGTTCCCAGGTGAACCCCACTACCTTAGCGATATCTAGTTCTCTAAGACTGATGTTCAATCAATTGATTTCCTTTTAATTCTTTTTTCTTTTGGATGCACTGATTTGGGTAGCTGGCCAGGAATTGGGTTGTACTATTAAATCTAAGGGGGTAGACTTGGTATTTGTTTTTCTCCTAGTGCTGCATCCCATGCAGGGCAGATGTCTCTGCTTCCCAGGACCTAATTCTGGGACTGCCTTTTGGTGTGTCCCCTGCCTGGGCCCCCATCCCCGGGCTGTGCTGCCCCCCACCTCTGTGGTCCCTTGACTCTTTCCTAATCCTCAGGTCTGAAGCATGAGGCTCATCCGTTTCCTTTTCTTAAATATTTTTTAGTCTGAAGAACATAGTCAGTGCAGGTCCATTTGTGGACTGTGTCCAGTGGTGGTGGTGGGGAGGGTAGAGAAGGGCAGGGCTGGGTAGAACAGGAAGGGGGCTTGTGGAATTCTAATCATAACAATAATTGTATTCTGACAACTTAAATTGGTGAAGCTGATCCAGCTCTGACATACCAAGATGTCCTGGAATTCTTTAAGGCGAAGGATACCACTTTGTTCAGACCCATATTGTTGATCTAGTTACTCTCAAATTCATGTTTTCCCCCTCAACTAACTCATTTGGTGGCAATAACAAGTTACTACGCCAGGGCATGAACTGACCCACATGACCTTCCACTAGAAAATTGAAATATCTCACTGTACTTTCCCTAATCAACACTGAGAAAATTCGTAAGTTTTACTTGGTCTTTTTCTCAGTTTTCCAGAGCATTAATGACAGACCCGGGGCTGCCCACCTAAGGCTGGAGTGCAAAGGACATTCTGTGGGGGTGGGGGGGATGTGACCTGTCTGGCCCCAGAGCTGGTGACATGGTGCACACACACCTAGCAAATTGTTGCAACCTTCTGGCAAACTGCAAATTGCAACTCTAACCAAATAATCCCTGGAGGTGGCGATATCAGTGTGAGCGGATGTATGTTTTCTGTTCTGAAAACAGCATAGTTTTTAGAAGTAAATATTCACAAGGTTTGTAGTGAAAGATTTGAGTTTTATATTTGATAAAGATGGAGGAAAAGAAGGCAGGCGTAGGGAGGGAGCGAGGGCTGACCCCACATTTTAAAGTTTTTGTCGTATTTCTACAGCCACCAAAATACACAGTAAGGCAGGGCCTGCTTTCTCACTGGCTGCTGCTGTGCCCCTGGCGGGAGACTGCGTGAGACTCAAGGCTCTGGGCCAGCTGAGTCTGGGAGTTCTTGATCCCTTCCGTTCTGGTTGACCAAGAAATGCCTTGGAGAGGATTCCCATGGGAGGGTAAGCCTATTGGTTTTCCACACCACAACTTTCCTCTCTCCAGTGGGCCCCATGATTTCTATTCCCCACTCTCTCTGTGCCCTGATACGAAAGGACTGGCTTTTGCAATGCCTTAGGGTGGCCACTCTGCCCTCAGGGGACTTTATGTCTCAATTTCTAGTCTTTAACTTCCCTTTGCCTGGCAGATATTTTTCCCCCCGAAAGAGCCTCTGTGAAGATTTGTCCATCCTTGTATTAAGCATTTCTTGTCAGCTCTGCATCAGTCACTGCCAGGTGCAGGGGTGCAGAGATGAAGGACTCTGCTCCTGGCCTCAGGGAGTGCACGGCTACGAGGGGAAAGACGCCCATGCCCAAATACAACACAATGACGAAAGGCTGAGCTCCTCTGGGTTTGGAAAACTTTGCTTTTCTGTTTCTTCTTTCACCCAGTTATAATGCTTAAGTAATAGGCCTAAAAGGGACCTTAAGACATCATCTAGCATATTCTCTTGCCTCTAGATTGGCAATGCAGTCAAACAACTGGGCATGGGGGCCCCTTGCCTGTGTGCAGAGGCCTCTTCAGAGAAGCCCACCGTCTGACCATGACTTTAATCCTTTAACCACCTTCATTGCTAGTTTTCTTGTGGCCAGTGCTGCCATTTCAGTTCACTTTGTCTCACGTTGTCCTTGACAATATGGAGTGTGATGATTTATCAGCTCCATCTGTAAACTTGAGGACTTATTCCATCAGCTCTGGGCCTTCTCTTCTGCTGGTGCTAATCTCAGTGCCGGCAGTCACTCTGCATTAGCACCTGTGCCCGCCCTCTTTAATCCTGACCATATGCTCACACTGTCCTCAGTGCTGGGTGGCAGGGTGGCCCATAAGGAAGAGCGGGCTCCCAGCCTCCCTGCTTCTCCACGACGGGGAGAAAGGCTTCATTTGTCTTCCTCCTGGAGCCCTGGGGCAGGGCCTGAGTTGCTATTAGGTGGCCAAGGAGAACCAGCCTGAATGGAAGCCCAACACTTTTATTCCTTGGATCTGTGGGATTTATTTTTTCATCAGTTCTAGCGAAGCAGTGAAAAAAGGTGTCAGGCCGTGGGGATAATTTATATGAGTAAACACGTAAGGAGCCGGGCGAGCGAGAGCATGAGAATTAAGGCCATTTATCCAGGCTTTGATGCTCTGTTTGCCCTCTGGTCCAGCCTTCCCCACAGTCGTTAGCACGCCACTTTTAACCCTCTCCTGGCTCTGTTCCATGTCGGACCTGCTGGATCTCCCCGCAGCTGCCTGCTCTTTGCAGCCTGCTGCCTGCCTGCCTTGCCTCCCCTCCCGTGGCCCTCATTAAAGGCTGGGCAGAAGGTAGCAGGATGTGGCGGTGGCTTCCAGCTGAGGCCTGCTCCTGATTCTGAAGGGCGGGCACATCGGTTTGCATCCTCCTTCCTCACCCTCCCCGCACTGGCTCCAGAGCTTCCTCCTCCGGCCTGTCCTGTCCAGAGTGTCCTGCGTGGCCAGCCTGGGCTGCCTTTCCACTGTCGCGCTTTTCCTGTCCCCTTTTCTTTCCTCCGTCCTCTGAAGATGCGCCCTGCACAGCCAAGTGGCGCCGGGCTAGCATGCTTTACACTTGAGAGATGAAGTAATAACAGGTGGCAAGAGCAGAGCTGCCGCAGCCCAGGATCCCAGTTGCCATGGAAACGTGTCAGACCTGTAGAGGGACACAGGAACTGTCAGCCGTGGAGGGTGGTGGGGGAACAAGTGAGAGGGGTGCGGAGAGGCACATCTCTTCCCGGAGGGCTCTGCTCACTGCCCCCAAATTCCACGAGGGCTGCATGCCCCGACCTAGCGGGTACCAGAAATAGAGTTGCCGAGCTGGGGCTGGGGCTGGGGCTGGGGCTGGGCGGTGGGTAGCGAGTGTGGCTGCATGTTTGTGCACACCAGGCCCTGGTGTCTGCTCAGGATGTGAGGCTATGCTTTTGTGAGTGTGCCAAGGAGGAGCTAAACTTCTGGCCTGCTTCCTATTTCCCAAGGACACTTGGGATGTGGCTCTGGTCTCTGCAGAACCCAGATGAAAGGCCATTGCTGGTGGCCATATTGTCCCCGCCACTCATTCTTTTCTGAGCGGCAGGCACATGGCAGCAAAGAACGGACTGAAATGGGAAAAGACAACCCTGTCTGGGTGGTGGCCTTGTGGAAGATTTGGGCCCTTGTTTGCCACAGACACAAGGCCTGGTTTAGCTCAGCAATCCTGTGATGTGCACGAATACCTTTCTAGAATGCCTGCTCTCCCATCCCTGAGCATGGTGGCGGGACTATTTGAGGCTTGGCTTTTTCTTTTTCTTGCTTTGATTTATTTGAATGCTCTCCCCCACCTCCTGTTATTTTTTTCTACATTTCTTCATGAACTTTGTTCCTGATTTCAATTTTTTTTTTCCTGTGAGCTTTTTTAGACTTATCTCCCCCAGGTAAATTTCTAAACTCTTAAGGCTCACTTTATTTTCTCAGCAGCTTACTTTTATCTCCTATATGATCTCAGCCCATGAGCATTAATCAACAGAAAACCAAATTCATCATCACGGTCGCTGACATAGAGATACCACGTGGGTCTTTGCCCTCCCTGTCATGTTATTGTATAAAGCGGGACTCAATTTCCCATAAGCAGAAGCAAAATTTCTATTTAAGGCCCACTTGCAAGGTCTGGGCGAGCTTCCTATTTATAGTAAAATCCTTTTTATAATGATCTCATATACGGTACCAGGAAATTGCTCATGGCTGGGTCAGGCCATAGGCCAAATCTAGCCATGGTGTGAGCTTTACTTAAAAAAAATTCCTCCATGAGCCTCTCAAATTCTCCAGAGAAGTATTTTCGCAGAGTATATGACAATAAACAGGATCACCAGGATGGATTACTTTGGTAGGGAACTTAAATTTAAGTTCAAAGGGAATTTCTTCTTTTATCAGGCCAATCTCAATAATTTTTATTGCTTTGGGCTTCATAAATAATGTACTGGGTGTATCAGGTTGACTCTAAAGAGATTTGTAAAATAAAATATTTTATATGCAAGGTATGGCCAGAAAGTGTTTGCCTCTGGACTTCCCAGGAGGTGGAGAAGTGTGATTAGAGGCAAAGTCTCTGAGGACACAAAAACCAGGGGAGAATCCTGCCTCTAAAGAGGTGTAACTGGGGCCTGGAGCCAGCACTTTAATCTCTTTGGATTTCTTTTACCTCGTCTGTCAAATAATCCTTACTTCATAAAGTTTTGTAAAAATCAATGAAATAACATATGTAAAGCATCCAGCATAAGATCCACGCTGTTTTGTAGTATAATAAATGTCTGCTTCTCTTTCTTCTCAATAAGCAGTTGAACAAAAGGGAGGCTGAGTGGACAGGCACAACCTGGTATCCTCTTCTTGAGAGACAATGAATCATGGTCTTAGATTTTCTTGTGTGTTGGTACAGAATGATATCTCATCTCCCATAGGAGGGGTACAGTGTTCTTCCTCTAGCAACGCAGGGTCCTTGGCTACCCTCCCATGTACTCCAGGAGCTGGCTGTGAGACCAGGCTGGATGACCAACCAATCTACCTGGACATGGACCAGCTATCCTCTGAGGAGTAAGGAAATAAACCAGGGGCAGTGAGTGACATTCAGAGTGACAGATACCTCTGCCACAGGGAAGCAAGCACTATCCTCCCTAGGAGGAGGTCCCAGGGCCAACACTGTGCCACCTACTGGCATCTCTGCCATTCCTTTCTAAGTCATTCATTCCACAAATTGTTGGCAGCCCTTTTTGATGTGCACGGCATGTAGGTGTTCCAACAATGAGTGAGATATGGTCCCCAACCTGAAGGAGTAGAAGATCATCTAATATGGGGATATGAGGCAGATGCACAAATGTATAAACAAATGAAGGGTCATAGTAATGATGCCAACAGAGTACACTCCCCAAGGCATGACTGGTCATTTCTGGTTGGAAATTGGGAGAGCTCCATGGGAGAACCTTCATTCTGAATCTAATCTCTAAATACCAAAAAATGTAAGAGAACCAGATGTATAAGCTATTAGTACATCCCACACCATTTTACCACAAGGGAAGGATTTTTTGAGCTCACTGTTGTAAGAAGAGAGTAGGAACTGAAGCAAAAATGATTTCTCTGAAAGTAAAACAGCTGTGCACTATCACTTTCTATACTTAGCCATTGCCAGACTGCAAATGCACCTCCTCACCCCTGCTAGTCTGGTGTGTCACAACTGCATGTGCCAGGTCCTGCAGGTGGGAGTTTAGTACCTTCTTCACCCCCTTGGACAGGCACATTTTATCACCAACAGCCAACAAAAATATGTGTGGGGACCCTGCTCTGATTCAGTCTCCTCACAAACTTCTCTTCTTCAGATGAATGAAATGCTGTTCCTTTGGTCTTTTTACATTGGCTCAATTCTTCCATCACTCTGCTGTGCTCTACTAGATCATTTCTGAATTTTTTATTTCTTGCAGTATTGGAGTTCTTGATTCAACAGAGTGTTCTACCAGTGGTCTCTTGGTGGGGAATGCTGTAAAGAATTATCTGGAAGTTCTTATACTCTATATTTTACTTCTTCATTCTCGTATATCACAAGGGATACAGTGTGTTGGAGAAAATCAAATTCTTTGGTTGCTTAAAGATTTTGTGAATGGGGAAGAAATCAGACATTATAGGAAGTCCCTAAGAGTACAGGAGAGAGATGAGGAGACTGGACCTGCTGAGAGTTCTTGTGGAATGACACACATGGGATTCTTTGATCGCCTTCGATGCAGGAAGCTACCTAAGTTGTGGTTGGCATCTCCACATTTCATATCTAGTTCATATCAATCATGAAACTTAGCTTCGGTTCACCCTCAGTCCCTACATTTAACATACCCTACTTTTCTTTCTGTTCATCATTTAATAGATTTCTATCCATCTCTTGATGAGAAAACCCTGAGTTTATTTGCTTCATATACAAGCTTGGATTTTCCTAGGAGAGTTCTAAAAATGACAAAGATGGCAATTCAAGGAGAAAGGAGAAAGGGACACTGGTACTTCTGGATTTTGGCAATGAAAATTTTACAGGCAGAGTAAAATTTTTGTGGATGTACTGGTTTTTGGAGGTTATTTGCAAAATCATTCTGGATGCCATGTGGATGATTTGAGATCCAATGACTGATAAAGAACAGCTCACATTCAACAGACCCCAGAGTGTGGCCAGCTCCCCTCTCTCCCCCAAACAGCCAACACTTCTCTTGCAGAGAATTATCTGCCTCCCTGAAGATGGAAATCAATGACTTAGAAACTGATTAAACAATCCAAATAGCAACTGATAAACGGATTAAACCTCTGTAATATAATTCCGCTAGCTTTTGTCTTCCGCCTTCCTCAGGTAAGTTTTCTATTCCTGGAGGCAAAACAGAGGCATGGAGGAAGTGAGGACCAGAGGGAATCATATTAAAGTGGGTGAATCCGTTTATCACTTACTGTCTCTGGATGGCATTTCTGCTCACATATCTGCTTCCTTTTACAGATTTGTACCCTACGGGACCCTGATTAATGTTAGCTAGTGAATAATGAAAGATAGCAGCAGACACTGGGTATGGTGAGGAGGAAGGTACCCCCGTGGTTAAGGCTGATCCCATAAACGGAGAGACTTTTCTTTGTAGTAGCAAACAGGGAGTGTGAATGTGACAAAGAAATGTCCACAATAGGGAGAGAGAAACCGAAGAAAATGGAGGCATTTGTCTCCTGTAAAGAACCTGTTCAAGGCTTTTCAACCAGCCCCTAGAAACGGAATGATTTTGGTGCTTGAGGATGTGTGCTGTACTCACAAGGCTTTGTTTTGAAGGTCATATCCCAAGATCTTTCTTTGCCTTTGTTTAAGGACTTTCATGGGGGGGCGGGGGGTGTTATGAAGTTAGCGTGTTCAGTTACTTGTCAAGGTCTTAAGCCTAGAGATGTGCTGACCAACCCAGCATTTAACCCATCTCTGGCATGAGGCTGAACTAAGCACCTGGTAAACCTATGTCCAGTCTGCAGATTAACTTTTCCTGAGTGCTTCCACGATCAATGGGTCTGGACTTCAGGGAGGTGAGGCTGAATGAGAACAGACGCCTGTGTACCTGCCAAGATGCTCATCAAAGTCCCCAAGACATATTTGGTGTCCTTTCTGGAAATGACCACCCATTGGTGCTTCTTTGTTTTCCTTCTAAGAGATAAGAAGAGTATCTCCTAAACAAGAACATCTTTCCCAAGGGCAAGGACCAGGCAGTGGCCATGTCCTCTCCTCCAGTCACGCCATGGTTTATGGTTGCCATCTGGTGTTTGGGGCCTTAGTCCCGAGGGTTGGTTGTTCGGGGCTGAGAGCAGTGTTCACTTGATCAGTGGGCCTTCTGGATGGTTTGGTCATCCAGGGATGTAATCAGAGGTGCAAGGTGATTTCTATAAAAACACAGGACTGGGAAATATTATAAAAATTAAACTCTGGATGACTTGCAAGACATGAGTACCACTGAACCCAGAAGGATCGAAAAGAGAACCTAGCCCAATTTAACAACTTGGTTGTAACAAAAGCTCAGATTCTAGACTTCTTGTTCTTTCTGAAGCAGATTCTGCCACACAGTGGGAGGAGAAGAGAGGGCAGTAGAAACTCATTTCTGCCTGAAATTGGAATACTTTTTTAATGTTCCCACAGCTCAGAAAGGACCGGATGGAACAGTCATTCCCAATAACTACTGTGACTTCTGCTTGGGGGGCTCTAACTTGAACAAGAAGAGTGGGCGGCCTGAAGAACTGGTGTCCTGCGCAGACTGTGGACGCTCTGGTGAGTGTGGCCCCTTCCTGCCTTGGGTGCCCGTAGACCAGGAATGGGTCTGCCTGCATTCCTGTGCCATCTTGTGCTGGTGGGCTTGGAGAGTGGCGTGGAGAATGACGGTGGGGGTGATTTCGAGTGGAGAGGGGTTTTCAGGTCACTTTGATATTTTTCTTCTTGGGGTCTTAAGGGCCAAAAGTTATGCCCTAGGATCCAGGAAAAAGGGCAAAGAGAAGTTTTTGACTTGTGTCTGGCCTTTCCATGAGGTGGGTTTTTCTTTATGTGTGTTGTTGTGGACCACAGTGAGGTAGAGTGGAAACGCCTGAGACACAGGCAACGTGCTTTCTTGTATGGGATGATGCACATGTATAAAAAGATGTCTTTGTTCTGTGGACGCACCTGGGGCAGACCCAGAGAGTATGGAAACATGAATATTGGGAGAGCAGCCACAACTCTGTGGGAGTCGAAGTCCCCTGGCTTCTGGGTAGCTGCACGAACGCCACCCCCATTGGCCACTCATACCGTTTTCTCACATGAAACAGGCAAAAGAGACCCGGAGAGATCAAGGAGGCAAAAGGGCAGGCATTCCTAGAGCTAATCTGGAGTTGATTTGGTGTAATTTTTTTCATTTTTAAGTTATCCAAAAACTAAAATAACAAAAAGAGACTTTTGGTCTTGTTCCTTTGTTCCTAAAATGAGTTTAGGTCTTCAAGTTTTGTCCAGTGGTTGTTTTGTTTTTCAGTTTTAACCAAACCATTATTTTTGGCTGGTCATGGTTGGTTGGTACTACCTACTTCGCACATTGTATTGTGTCAGAACTAGACCAAAGCACAAGGCAGAGAGGAGAGAGGATTTTGGCCTCGTT
This sequence comes from Daubentonia madagascariensis, assembly GCA_023783475.1. Classification (NCBI taxonomy): domain Eukaryota; kingdom Metazoa; phylum Chordata; class Mammalia; order Primates; family Daubentoniidae; genus Daubentonia; species Daubentonia madagascariensis. The sequence continues at coordinate 33,237,889 of JAKFHU010000485.1, read as the reverse complement.
TTTAGTCTAATCCACTACTGAGTAACAGGTGAAACACAGTTCGATTGGGTGGATGGTTCCAGCAGTGAGGAGTCGTTTCTCCTTTCTGCTTTTCTGCCCAGTGTCTTTCTCACTCCCAGTCCCAAGAGGACTGAAATGACCACATCTCGGTTTACTGTAACAACTCAGTTCTTCCCTTGCTTTGTCTGCAAACCTCGACTTTAGCCCTTTTCTATTTCGATGGTAGTGTTGTTTAGGGCTGAAGACTGACTTGAGTGGCAAATCAGTAATTTGAAAAGAACTGTGGTTTCCATGGCACACAACCCTTGACACTTAACTCTCAAGGACCCTGACGGGGTGGTCATTTGTGCAATTCCATCAATTCATTTACTGCCCAGACTCTATACCTAACGCTGAACTTTTTACTCTACTGGTGCCAACTTAGAAGACCCTTAGGGCCCTTGTGATAGTGGACTCTGGTTTTAAGATACTTAAAAAGAAAATAAAACAAATGAAATTCAATTCAGTGTTTTTTAAAAGCAAACAATCAGACAAAACCTGTACTGCCAGAAGCAAGGTCACTTGGTGGGGTGATATTCTAAGCAAAGAGTTATGGACTGCTGTAGGCTTTGATGGGTTAGAGAGGGCAGCTTCAGAAATCTCATGGCAAACTGCTGTAATTTCCCCCTTTCTTTCCTACAAAAGATAGGGTACTTGAATCTAATCCACGGGGCATCAGAAGTGGGAAGCTGATCTTTTACACAAAGCCTTTCTTTCCACAACCTTCACTCAGCTTTTTCCCCAGGTTCTGTCTGCTGTGTGATTCAGGGGGCCATTTTATACCAGCCTAGGTATTCTCATTGCATTTTCTGAAGATTAATTTTGGTGGATCATTTAGATAAGGTCTGACTCTGATGTTCCTGAAATAGTTGGTACCTTGGGAATAAACAGGTGGCATTAGCCCGTGGGATGTGCTTGTTAAGGCAGGTGGGCGAATACTCCTCTGGGGCCTCCCTAGGGTCCTTCCAGAGAAGAGAGTGGAGCTTGGAAGAGCTGTCTTTCCCTTCCCATTGACCTCACTACTTCTGTTTCCTGGGAGAAAGTGAGATTCCTGAAATTGGCACCTTCAGTGGTGCATCATTGCCTCCTGTGGAGGCCGTCCTGGGGCGCATTTAGGATGTGAAGAAGCTTAAACCTGAGTTTTACAGATTTCAGGATGCTCTGTTTTATTAGGCTTTTTATTTTAACTCCTATTTCTCACCTTTTTACTGCTCTGAGTTAGATTTGACAACAACTCTGAACTTTTTGGAGTAACCAAGACTTGGGCATGTTTAGTGGCTGGGGTGTGCGTGTGTGCATGCACATGCACATGTGTCTGTGTGGGTACAGATCACAGAAATTTCCTCCAGTAGTTAAAGAAAACAAGAAACTCTTTTATAACCCACCACTTATCAGGCTTTCCAACCTCTTTTTGCTTTCAGTGCAAATGAACCACATGGTGTAAGGGCAGAATTGAAAGGGTTCTGAAAGAACGGGACTGAAAGCAGGCAGAAATAAAAATGAAGTGGATGGAGGCTTAAGCACCTTGAATGGGTTATCCGACAGTAATACCTTTGTAAAGCTGACTGTCAAAGTGAAGGGCAAACACTGTTCAAAGAAACACCAACCGAAAACACCAAAGAAATACCAACCAGGCTTTAAAACCACCAAGGAAAATCATTGTGTGGGGCAGGGTTGAGTGAGCGTGCATGCTTATTAAGTGTGCATGCAGAAGAGAAGGAAGATCATGGTTGAATCTTTCACTGTCGGAAGCTGTGGACATATGTATTATAGTAGAGATGATGCTTTTTGGGGGAGGGGGGGAAGCCTCTTCCGTGGAAATGTTTGCTTTGTCCCAAATCCCTGTCACCAGGTGATGTACGTGGTTACTCCCTTTTGGTGTGACAATGGTTTATTATCTTGCTATTAAGAATAATAAGGTAATGAGAATATTAATAATGCTGTCTGTTGCTTAACCCATGTGCTGATATATTCATCATACATGTCAGCTCATTTGGGAGGAGAAGGCAGGAAGGAGAAGGAGGCAGCGGCCGCAGCACGCACCACGGAGGACTTATTCGGTTCCACGTCAGAAAGTGACACCTCAACTTTCCACGGCTTTGATGAGGACGATTTGGAGGAGCCTCGCTCCTGTCGAGGACGCCGCAGTGGCCGGGGTTCACCCACAGCAGATAAAAAGGGCAGTTGCTAAACCCAAGGAACAGACTCTCTGGGCAACTAGCCACTCCCCTCTGACTTTGGTCATTGTACTGGTTCTGATATACTTCTTTTAATGAAAGACAACTTTAGGTTTTCCCTTTATCCTTGCTTTTTTCTCTTACCTCCCACGTGTCCCTTCCCCTCCTGCCATCCCTCTATTTTGGGTATGAGCATCAGAAGCACAAACTACTGAAACAAAACAAAACAAAACAAAAGAGCAGAATGAGAGTTCTTCAGAGAGATGGCATTGTGATGTGCTATTTATTTTCCATAGAACTAGGAAGTTAGGCGGATTATCTCTTTTTTGAGGGGAGGGGGTCTTTTTGACATGAGCAGAGTTGATTTCCTCAATTTTCATATTTATTGGCCAAATGAAGAGAAGAGGAACTTTGGGTTTGGAAACAAAGAGCCAATAACATTTAAAAGTTATTATTTATATATACTAGCTATTATTAGAATCAGACTTTTTTTTTTGAGAGAGAGAGAAGGGAAATCAAAGAAATTGTAGTAATATCCTGTTGAGAGGCAAGCCACTGGGGGGAGAATTTCCTCACTGGGAGATGATTGCACTTTCTGTGCCCCACGGAGTTTGAGGCTCCCTACGGCAGACCCCCTCCCCAGTTCTCATCCCTGACCTTTCCATCTTCCTCTCTGCTTGCAAGAAAATGCCAGCAGCTCCAGAGAAGTTGGGGCGCCTATGTCTGGCCTCCCTCCAGCACCGGGGCCCTGGCCAGCCGCCTCTTTGGCTCCTCCATCAGCAGAGCTGCTGTTTTGTTGTTGCTGGTTTTTCCTCACTTTCTGCGCAGCGAAGAGCAACTTCCAAATGCAGTAATGGAACATAAGTAGAAAGTCATGGGCTCAGCAGTGACAATACAACCCGAGGCCAAGCTCATGGAAGAAAGAAGGAGACCTCACAGTATCTTCCCCTGACCCTCGCCCTTGTTTAAAAACATATAAATACTTGTTGGATGATCAAGTCTCCTGTATTTCTTCTATTTTTTTATAGTGCCCGCCAGGCACTTTGTTTTATGTTTCCAATAGCACCTCCTGAAATAAACCAAAGCAACACTGCTCAAGGCCCCTGGGGCAATGGAGAAGACCACCCACCTCACTGACAGTCCGGAGAACTACTGGCTGCGAGGCCCTAGTCAGAAGGTATGTCTTGGCTGATCTGTCTTACAATGCAGGCAAAACCATCATTTTTTTTTTTTTTTTTAGTTTTCTTTTTCTTTGTTTTTGCTTTGTCCCCCGTCCCCCCACCAGCTTGTTTTTTTCGTTTTTCTGGGTTTGGACCCCCTTCTTAGTGTGGGAGCAGCTACTGGAGTGTCTTCGCCTGCCCTCTGTGCCTGTGTGTGCATGCGGACCCACATGGCCCGGGTGCAGGTGCGGGAACTGAGGCTTGCTTGGACTATGGGAGGGCTCTGTGTGGAGAATGGTGGGCTTCTGGCTTCCGGCTGGGGAAGTGCTTGGCTAACCCTGCCTCTCTTGGCTAAACCTGGAAGTGGAGTCCAGGGAACAGAAGTTGGAGTTGGCTGCTGGTTTTGGGTAGGAATAAGGAGATGCGGCCCCAGGGCACTGCATGTCTAGGTGGTATTCCTTGCTCTGGGTACCAATTTCACAGCCAAAGGGATGAGTTCAAATTAAAGAAGATCCCTGATTAGGCACAACAGTCAACTGGGCTGTTTTGAAGATTCTGAACTCCCACTAAGTGTGGCCAGGTTCTCTGGCCTCCAGGAGAGCATGGGTCCAGAGACACAGGCAGTGCCATTTGACTTGGGTTGGGAGACCCAAGTGGCTGCCCAGTTAACAGGCTGCTTATAAGTGTCTGGGAAGATCTGCTTGGACAATACAGCCTTTGTAGATCACCACGAATTAGACTGCTTATTAAAATAACAAACCAACCCAACAAAAGCAAGGACAAGCAAAGACACCCACAAATGGACCCTTTGTGCTTTCCTGGTAGCCTGAGATAGAAAGGGCTTTCACTTTTCTCATGTTTGAGATGTGCTTGCCTGGGTGTTTATTCTCAGTTTTGAGAATGAAAGTAACAACCCCACCCACTTTTGGGATGTTCTATCTAATCTGTATGTGGCCTGTTCCTAGGAAATATGGCCTAAACCTCCAATGTTGTAATATTTCTGCATACTCACATGTGTGAATAAGCCAGTACAGTTGGTTCCAGTAGGTTTCTGCTAAAGGGATGCAACCTACTCTTGTTGTCATTTTCTACCTCTTTACTTTGTTCCTTTGACTCAGATATTGGATTCATAGAATTACACCTTGCTTTTTTTTGATGAAATATGAGCTTCTGTGTTAATAAAAATTTGTTCAACCAATCCACATATCGTTTGAAATCTGTCTAGTTGTTCGTAGTCCTGGAATTCTCAATGACAGCTTGCCTTTAAACTTGAGTGGTTTGTTTTTTTTAATCCATGTAATTAAAACAAATTACAAAAGGCCACCTAATTTCAGTGTCTAGCTTGGTGTTCTAATGGGGAACCAACAGTTTAGAACTGTCTAACAAGGCATACTCCCAAGAGAATATTTATCTGAGGATGGGTATTTCTTTTCTATTTTATTTTTAATGGTATAGCTTTGATCTTCAATTTCTGCTTTTGGGTGTAGTAGGTATCCTCACTTTTCTCACTTGGTGTAGCCAAAATGAACATAGTAATGTTTCGTAGCATTGCCTGAGCATCTTGTCTCACCTTGCTTGTAATATCTTTGAATTTATATCCTTTTAAAAAAAAAAAAGAAAGAACTGGAAGGAACTTTTAAGATGATCAAGTTTAAATCTTTCACTTCTAACTTGAGAAAAGTTGACCCAGAGAGGTTGCGTTAAGTTTGAGAGAGTGGAATGGACATTGCTGTGGAGGCAAATGTTGTAAGGCAAAGGAATGAAACTCTGGAAGGGAAGATATAGGAGGAGGAAGCTGGCTGTCCTGGGTTTCCAACCACTTTGATGGTCAATGTTATATCTTTATCCCTTTTCTCTAGATAACAATGGTTGACATTTATGTGCTTGGCATTGTTCTGAGTACTTTCCTTGTAATGTTCACTTAATCTTTATGATCACTCCCATTAGAGAGGTGCTTGTATTAATCCCTTGTTTGCAGATGAAGAAAGTGAGACTTAGTAATGAGGTTCGGAAATGTACAGCTAGTAGGGAGCCAGGTTTTGATCCCTGGCCCGATTCTAGGACCTATGCTCTTTGCCATTGCTTGTACTGCCTCTTGCGTAGTCTTTAGTTAAGGAATATATATGTGTGTGTGCATATATGCATACTTTGCTTTTTCTCAGTTTCAGCTGAAGAAAAGGGTAGTTGTAATGAATATAGCTTTAAAAGGTAACCTTATTAAAAGCAATTTCAACAACTGAAGAGTAAGCAATTAGATCCTGTAAAAGAGAATTCCTGTTAAGATTCTGTGCAGAATATTGGAGATAACTCATCTTCTAAACCATCATTTCTAGACATTCCTTCCCAATATCTAAAGAGATTTTCTTCTTTGTGATCTCAGGAATTGTAGAAGCAGTGTGAGCAGTCAACACACCTATCTTTCTGTTGTTGCTTTTGTTAAATAAGTATGGCTACTCAAATTTTAAAATACAAAAGAAATTAAGAGTTATCAAGATGAAAATGATCTGACCAGTTTCTTTTGTCCTCAGCTCAGTAAAGTACCACCCAAAATGCTTCAGAAATGTCACCTAATTTTCTGAATCCTAGCCCAAAGCTAGAGGAACCAAAGATATAGAAATTTTAAAATTTGTTACAACATTCAAATCCCCTGGGGGGAACTGTTGATATAAAGGTGACTATTGTTGTTGTCTGTCTGATGCTTTTTCCTACCTGGAATGGTCTAATCCTTTATTTCTGTTACTGAAACTATTTGAAGATCAGATGCTATAATCACTATAACACTGAGAATTAGAAATATGCATTTAATTTTTTAAAGGTACTTTAAAGTCAGTAATCCAATTTGCTACTGGTATTTTAGAGAGAAGGATTTAAAAAAAAAATATGATGTTCACATCAATAGTATCCCTTTAAGTCTTCTTGCTTACCTTGCATCTCTCTATGCACCTAATGGGCTGCAGCCAGATATTGCCTTTATATAGCACTTGAGGGAACACAAGATCATTACTTGGGGAGAGAACTAAAGGCTGTTTGGAGGTTCTCACTTTATGGTGGAATAAAATTAATTAATTTTATGCCAATATGCCTCCTGTTACATCTGATGAATATGATCTTGAACATGTACTTAAAGTTTGAGCAGAATAGTATATTAGGTATTTTTCTGTAGGCGATTTTGTTTAGCCTTTGGAAGTGAAGTTACTTATGTAATACTTGTGTATTTTCTGAGTGAGGCATTTTTGATCTGTTGAGTAGAGTCCTAGAGTAGAGGTGAAAAGTTCTGAGTTCTGGACTCATCTCCCTTTGTGAGTTTGTTCACATAGAGCACTGCCTCAGTTTCTCTATCCCTGGGGTATGGACATTTCTTTCCCTATCATAATATGTAACAAACATTATCTCATGACGATTCTTATCGTGTAAGGTAGGATAGATGTTATTTATTCCTATTTGACTGATGAGGAACCTGAGTTTTGATCAGGTTCAGTGACTGGTCTGAAGTCCTAGTGTCAGTAAATGGTGTCTGAGTCTTCTAATAATCTTTCCTTAGTCTATACCAACTTCCCCAAAGATCACATTTTGAAAATTTCTTGAGTAAAATCAGTAAAGGGCATTGAGGTCTTTTATTCAAGACTTCATTGGATTAAGAAAAGGTATTTGATGCTGTAAAAGAAAAACAAAAACAAAACAAAACAAAAAATAAAACCAGCCTATTACACATTAGGCTCCTACCAGGAGGTATCGATGTCTAAGTCCGCATTAACTCTCTAAAAGAACTAAGATTGAGCTTCCTCAATGGTCAATGTTTTGGTGGTGACAGTGGAGGTGTCAGGGAGTGAACATTCTGGGCCATGTTTCAGTCACATGTCCAAGTGTTTCTAACACTAAAACATTGATTTATATAATAAAAGTGATTTCTAACCATCTACTCAAAGTGACAATATAGGAAAAGCCATTCTGCTTGGTTGATTTATAAAATAACTGAGAATGATGGAGGATCCCTGTCAGAACTGAATTATTAGCTAAAAAACATTGGCTATTATGTTTTCAAAGTATCTCCCCACTGGCCCTCAACCAATGACTAAGACTTAAAAAACTTTTTAAATTTTGAAATAGTTTTATCCTTACAAAAAACTTATAAGAATAATAACAAGAATTCCCATATATCCTTCACCCAGATTCTCCAAATAACCACAGTATGAGTCACAATCAGGAAATTAACATGGATACAATACTGTGATCTACGGACCTTACTCAAATTCTGCCAGTTATCTCACTAAAGGCCTTTCTCTGGTCCAGGATCCAATCCAGGCTCACATTGTTGCATTTAGTCGCCATGTCCTCTTAGAGTCCTTTAATCTGTAATAGTTAGTTCCACAGTCATTGTTTTTCGTGATCTTGATACTTTTGAAGAATACTGGCTGTCATTTCATAGAAAACCATTCACTTTAAGTTTGTATGCTATTTTCTATTGATTAAAATGAGATTGTGCATTTTTGATAAGAACACTATAGAAATGATGTTTTATCCTTCACAGTCCATTATATCAGGAGGTACATGATAGATTTGCCCCATTAGTGGTGTCTAAGACATTTGGCCTTTCAGGGTGGTTTGTTTATAGACCTTGGACAATGATATTTTCATTCAGGTATACCTTTGTTCATTTGGTAACTATGGACTGAGTAACAGCATATGATGCTTAGCACTGTGAAGGCTAGAATAAAATTAAACATGAGGCCAATGGATTTATTGGCCAGTGGATTTATTTGTGATCTAGTAGGTCAGACGAGATATTCACAAATAGTTAAAAATGTGTAGGAGCTGTCATGGGGTAGTATGTGATTATTTTTGCTGTGGATCACAGTAGGCAAGGAGATTTCTTTGTAGGAAGCCATCAGATCAGAAAAGAAGTCTAGATTGAGTATTGCTATTTAATCTGTAGGCAAGAGTGTCTCTTGTCAGAGAGAATGGAGAAGGAGTTCAACAAAAAGCAAAGCTGGGAATCACAATTGGATCCAAGTAAAATGGCAAAAATCACATTTAAAAACATGCTTAGTAGTATGCTGTAGCATTTTGTTCCTGCCATTCCTGTTGTGCTTATCACAACACATTATGATTGTTTGTAGTCCTTTGCCTCAAATAGATGGTGTGTTTCTTAAGAGAAAGGGCGGTATCGCTCATGTCCCTTGGATAGTGCCCAACACCAATGTGCCATAATTATTTGGTGATATAAACCGAGAACTGAGCTAATTAGTGAAAGTCATACTAAACCTCCTTCTACACATAGTGGATGCTCAGTAAGTATTGTTGAAAGAAGGTTGGAGAAGTCATCTCTGGACACAGAATCCACTGGTCAAGTCAGGGGCCAGAAGAGAGTCAGGTGACAGTGAGTTGGTGAGGGGTGAAGGAGAGAAAGTGAGGGTGTGAGGACGGGGTGGGGCGAGTTGGCCCCATGTAGAGGGAGGGAAACAGAGATCCAGAGCAGGAGCCTGAGGACACAGCAGGACATTTTCCACAGCCTGCAGTTGGCCTAGCCCGAAGAAACAAAAGAGAAAATGGATGTTAAGAGTGCGAAGTTGGGAACTAAGTGATTTTCTAGGTAGGTTAAGTAGGGCAAAAAAAGAAAAGTGTGTGTGTGTGTGTGTTTTGAGGGGTCAAGGGTAGAAATTTGAGGAAACTAAAAGGGCATGGGGTATGGTGATGAGACAGACTCACTGAAGGTTGGCAGGTGACATCTGACCAGCAGGGTCAGGGCATTGGGAGAGGGACAGAAAGACTCCTGGCAGGGGGTGGAGTCATGAGTGGATGCCCACAGGAGAACAATAGCAGGCACTCTGTGGGAGGTCAGAGGACCTGCCACACAGGTTTTGTCATTAAAGTGGAGGGGCCGAGGCAGGTGGCAACAGGAAGGAGCAGAGGAGCATGAGGGAAGAGTGGGGAGCCAGGGACAGGGTACCAGAAAAGTCATCAGAGAGGAGAGATGGGGTGGGATGGGATTGGGAGAAGGACCAGGAGCAGGTGTGGAGGGAGGACTTGGTGGTGGAGGAAAGTGGACAGATGGGGTCTCGGCTGTGGAAGTGCATCTAATCCAGGCCTGTAGGCCTGGCCGGTGTGTGATGCCTTGGGTGCCAGCAGGAGAGCTGGGCAGTGGAGGGGAGAGGAGGGAGTTTCAACCTGGAAGAGGCTGAGCTGCTCATTTGATTTTGAGCTGTATCTCCTGCTGGCTTGGCCCTTTTCCACTTAGGCCCCTCCTTCCCCTCGTCCCTCCTTGCTCCTCAGCTCAGTGTGATCTGGGCACTGTTGGGGCACCCATCTCTGCCCTCAGGGATGCTTCTGGGGTAAAACGTGATGGCACTTGGTTTTATTGGTTACTCCTTTGTATTGACTACTCCATTCCAAAGGCCAGAATAACGTAGCAGGCTTATTTCAGCTAGAAGCAAAATCTATGCCTGGTTGGCACCCATCCAGGCTGAAGGACCCACCTGGTCTGAACTACCACCAGGTTCCAAGGCTGTCACTTGGGATCACTGGGCTAGTGGAAGACTGGAACAGGTCCGTGGCTTGGGGCAGGGTTGGAGGTGAGGGTGTGTGCTTGTGAAGGAGTGTCCTTTTGGCCTTAGGCCAACTGGACATCAGTTGGCGTTTTCCATGGCTGAACCAGTCCTATACCATTTCCACTTAGGTGACAGACAGACAGATTACATCATAATGGTCCTTTCTGGGATGCTTTAGTCATGAAAAGATTCAGTTTGTTTGGTTTCCAAGTAGAGGAGAAGAAAAACCTTTGTGCTAACACCCAGTTTTGCCTGCTATGCCACCTAGGAATTGGAAATCCAGCTGTGTTCTCTGTCTCTAGCCCAGTAGCAACTGACCTGCCCTACTCATGGCTGATTTCGGGCTGCTGATGTTCGAGGCACCGGAGACACCAGCCTGGTTTTCATGGCACATAGCCATAGCCTCGTTAGCTTGGCGATTAGTTAGTGCTTTTCTTTCTTTCTTTTTTTTTCTTTTTAATTCATTTCATTTCTGCCGCCCCCTTAATTTTAATCTTTCTTTTTTAGGTAGTTGTTCTGTGCTGCTGTTTTTTGTTTTATCTTTCATTGCCTTTCCCTCTGCAGTCAACTCTATGACCTGGGGACTCCGGCATCCTTCAAGCAAGCCATTTCTGAAGAAGGTGAAAAGAAGCCACGATGATTGGCTCCTCCTCGTCCTCCTCTTCCTCTTCCCTTGCCCGGCCCCCTCCTGTGCATGTGTTTCAGCCAGCGCAGGAGTGGAAAATCCTCCAGCACAACTCGGCTCAGCTCAGAGAAGTCTCGGGAATGGCTTAAGTTTGTGCAATAAGAAGATTTTTTTTTTTCCTTTTAAAAATTCTTCATTACGTTTTCTTTGCGTGTCTGTGAGAAAGTACCCAGGGCAGACTGGAATTGCTCTACAACAGAAATAACTGGACACGGACAAACTGATGGAAAAAAAAAAAGAGTTAACTATTTTATTTATTTCAATATTTAAAAGAAAAAAGTACTGACATTGCACAGTATTTTTGTTTAAAGTACCTTCTACTTCAAAAGCTAAAAGCAATTTTGTGAAGACATGAAATCAAAAGAGTACTTAATGTAAAATAAAGACTGCATATTAACTCTAAGGAAAAATACCCCACATTTTTAATAAGAAAATAAAGATCAACTCTGCTCTCTCAGGCTTTTGAAAAAGCCATTCATGTATGTGCTTTAGGTATTTTTATTTCTGCGAGTTGGATGTGGTAAGTGAGGAGTAATCAGTTTTTCTTTTTCCTTCTTCAAAAGTCTATTGAAAGTGTTGGTGATGTTAAATGATTGTGTGTTGACTTGATTGAACTAAATTAGCCACAAATCAGCAGTTTCCCCCATCCCCACTGCCCCTCCCCCCAGGCAAGCCCCTTTTATCTGAAAGTTGAGAAGCAGTCTGCTGCCTGGTCATCGAGTCTGGTGACACCAGGTCAGAACGGAATTCCTTCTAGTGATGGAACACATCTCCTCAAGTGCAACAGATTCAAACATAGACTGCTGTGTCTAAAATAATGTAGAGGGAAAAAAAACAGCAAAAAGGAAGCCTCAGCTGAGCTGATGTTAGTTCAGTCATCTAACAACTGCTAGAGGAGACTGGCAAAGGGGGCCTCTGCTGAGCTGAATGTGGGGGCCTGAGATTCTAGAGCTGTCCCCAAGGGCTAGGAGGGCCGACCTGAATAACAAAAACCTCAAATTCAGTTGCTGCTGGGGGCCAAGGAGGAAGGCGAGTGTTCCAGCATGTCCGTTTACGGCCATGCTGGTGGAAGTGGGCATTATGGCCACTGGAATGTAAGTCAGCATTGTGTTGGTGACCCAGCCAAGGAGTGGGGCTGCCTGGCTGGGCTGCTAGGTTCTACCCCCAGGTTCCCCACTGGGCGTTTACATGTCCATGCTCTTGGGTTTTCCGTCCTTGTAAGCAGAGTCATAATAATACATGTACAGTCTAATGCTGGACATTCTTGTCAGCAAAGGTCCTGGAGTCACAGTGTTACTGAAATGGCTCCAGACCTGAGACTCTCGTTTGCCTCTGCAAGGGGAAGGTGGGTGGACAGAGACTTCCTGCCAGTCCTTTCAGGTTTCCCATCAGGGCCAGTCCTGGGGTGGGGGCATCACCAAGAGTGTCTGTATCATCTTGTAGCCCTTTTGGTAGAAAACGTCCCTTGTCAAAATGCTAATAATTATAATAATAATCTGCTCTCCAACCAACTCCCACAAGTTATGACATGTGTAGAATTGTGATAAAGTTTTGCATAATGTAGGGTTTGTATCAAGTTTGTGTAAGTTTGTGTTAAATAAAAGTCTGTTCCCAATGCTCCTATAGCATCTCTGTAAAATTTGCTTGACCGATGAACCTCAGCCTACATGAGTTCCACTTTCACCCCATGGTATGGAAGGACTCCTGAAAGGACCCTGCCCACTTGCATGCTAGAGATTTGTTGAACCCTGTTGTTTTAGTCACTGGCTTGGCTGACAGGTGTGGCATGGAAAGTGAATGATGCCCAGGGCTAGTGCCAGTGCCAGCATCTGCTCTCCGAGCCCAGGGTTCTGTCACCCCTATCACCATCACCATCATCATCCTCTCCATGGCCAAAATAGATTATTATGTCTACAGACTTAATACACCTGTTCAATGTTGCTGTCACACCTGTGCCAAGAATAGAAGTTTTGCACAAAAATGCAAGATTTAGTGATTGCTTGGGAAAAGATGGGAGGATAATATTTTCATTGCCTCAATGGGGCTGTAGGTGTAGCCTCTCAAGCTGCACCCCCTGTGACAGGCTTTCGCTTGTGAGTGAAGATGCATACTCTTATCTGATGGGTCCTTTAGAGGTCATGTAGAACCAGCTCAGCATGTCAGGCCAAGTCTCGCCCTCTGAACATTGCTGCCACCCCCACTGGGGCCAGGTGGAGATGAATGTGACATTGTAATGCTGCTGCTAGTGTGCTCTGTCTCCTTTTAGACTGAATATCACATTATGACTCTTACTATGGACTTTATAAGTTTCCCTAGCAGTAAAAAGAAAGTTTTCCCTCCAATATATTTTCTTTTTATTGTGATAAAATATACATAACATAAAATTTACCATTTTAACTATTTTTAAGTGTCCAGTTCTGTGGCATTAAGTACATTCACATTGTTGTCCAACCATCACCACCATCCATCTCCAGAACTTTTTCATCTTCTCCAACTGAAACTCTGTACCCTTTAAACACTAATTCCTCATCCTTTCCTCCCCCCAGCCCCTGGTGACCACTGTTCTGCTTTCTGTCCCTGTGAATTTGACTACTCTAAGTACCTCACATAAGTGGAATTATACAGTATTTGTCCTTTTGTCACTAACTTATTTCATTTAGCATAATATCTTCAAGGTTCATTCATGTAGATGTGTCAAAGTGTCTTTCCTTTTTAAGGCTGAATATCTCATTACATGTATAAACCATGATGTGTTTTGTTTGTTTATGCGTGTATCTGTTGATTGATACTTGGCGTAAAAAGAAAGTTTTACATATTTATTACACACGACCCACTTCCTATAGTGACTCAAAATTTGAGACATTAGACCCAATTCAGAAGTCACCTAGGGGATTAAATATCTTCTGTGGGGGGAAGTGATTACACCTGAAATCGTCCCTCTAATTTGTACTCTAGAAAAGGGTACCTTGATTCTGATGGGCAAATGCTTTCTACCTAAAGTGTGACTTTCCTCATGACTAAGGCTTTCTTTGTAGATATTGTCTTTGGGCTGGTTATGGCAATTAGAGGTCCGGCATGGAGCTGTAATATCAATGTAAGTAACTAAGGATAGAAGAGACCCAAGATGATCAAATGTCCATAATGATAGACCATGCAGGCAGGAACTGCCTTTTTCAAGTGTCTGATGGTGAGTTGTTGGCCAAGGATACATGTGCTTTATGTCTACAGATGGTCACTGACCAAGAGGGAGGGGGGAAGTGTACACATGAGCTGGAGAATGAGAAAAATCACTTTCCTCATCCACTTGGAAACATACTAGTTGCTTTAAAGGGTTAGCTGTGAGGTTGAAATTCAGATGCCTACAGAGCAGGTATCTTTGGTGAGAGAAGCAGGCCAGGTGTGAGAAAAATAACAGTGCCAGGGAGTTGGGGAAGAGCCCATGATGCTCAGCCTCAGGTCACAGGGAGGCAGCAGGGAGTGTGGAGAGACTGAGAGCACCTGTGCCTCCACTGGGGCAGCCGCTACTCAGCTCAAGGGGTGCTGCCTGCAGGAATGTGGGATGTGGGCCCAGGGTTCTCAGGTCTCCCGGTTTTTCAAGAGAGGCCAAAAATTCAAAAATTTTGGGGAGATCTACCCATTTTTAAATGTTGGTTGTAAATTACAAATGAACATTGAAGATCAGCTTTGTGTAGACTAAACCAAATGTGACCATGTACTAGACACACTTTGATGGCTTTGGGGCAGCTTTCCCCAAGGGCTGCCAGTCTGGGTAAGGTTGAAGTTGTGGTTGGAATGCCTTGACCAAAATCCTTCATAACAGCACATCCTAGTCTTAACCTATGGATGTATCCAGTGGTGTCCTGACTTAGAATTGTCCTATAGTGGGAATGGGTTCCTTGGTTGGTCTCTGGATGGAGCACATGATTCAGGAAGCGGTTCCAGGAGAAAACGTTCCCCCACCCAGTCCCTTCCCTTTGCATGTACATGGAAGATGTTCCCTTTAAAACTCTGGGTAGAGTTGTACAGTTTGGAGGTACTTTTAAAATTTCACTTTATTCTTACTGATGACCAATGTCTGTTACATCACATTCCTTTTACCCTTCTTTTCCATTCTGAGAACCCCAAGTCACTCCATGTGACTGGAACTGAATTTGAGTTGTATCATGTCTCCAAACCAGCAAACTCAGAATTCCTTTGATAAATATAAATACATATATATCTATATATATATCCCTCCAGAATTTTTGTTATTTAAATTTATCTTTTAAGTATTTTATATCTTATATGCATTTTATTTCAGAGGGTATTTTGTAAGAGAGTTAGACCAGCCCTTAAGTATGCAAACACTACTTACCTGGGTCAGGGTTGTTTTCTGGTTTTGTTTTCTTTTGTTGGGATGGGGAGGAGGTTATTCTGAATAAACAATTTGTTTTCCTTATGATTTATAATAGGGCAAACTTTTCCTGTAAAGGCCCAGATAGTAAATATTTTAGGCTTTGCAGGCCAAATGTCTGTCATAAGTACTCAACTGTGGGGTTGTAGCATGAAAATGGGTGTAGACAATAGGTACGTGGATGGGCATGGCTGTGTCCCAATAAAACTTTATTTACAAAAAATAGGCAGTTGGCCAGATTTGGTCCATGGGGCACAGTTTGCTGATCCCTGATTTAGAAATAGACAATATTATACTCTCTATTCAATTAGAGGTGGTGGTGGTAATATTTAAGGCGTTTTCTAAGCCTCAGGACTAAGAGAAGAATTTCACATCACCAAGTGAAGGGCTAGTGGTACATTTTATGATCAGTAATGTAAGCTGTTTTGAGGCCAAATGCAAAAATATTTCAGAGCCAAAAAAATCCCACCGTAAGGTTTTAGAATGTTCTCCACTAGTTTTTCTGGTTTTGGTGCTGAGTCCAAACTACAATAGTGTAATGTTTACCAAAAGTATCTATGAATAATCCAGCCATATATAACAATGACTCTTTGGGGACATGATGACTAATATTATTCATGTCTAGCAACTTAACTATGAAAAAAGGTAAATGAGTCCCATGGGATAAGTGAACCTAGACAGTAGAGTTTCATCAATATGAGACAGATGATGAAGGGCATTTAGTGGAGCCCAACGTGGGAGGTGTGGAGTTGTGGCAGTAAAAGAAATGGTCTCTTTCTGGTGAGCACTGATCCTTTAGTGGCTGTGGCTCCATGAAATTTATTAATTATGGGATGTTGAGGATGTTGCTGAGATGTATTTCTTCCCAAGAACTCAGATTCTTATGGTCATATTCAGAATCATAATACTTCCCGAACTTCTTACTTCACCTCCCAAAACAACCAATAAGAAAAAATTTCTTCCTTGGATGGTAGAGAAGATTCCTGATACCAGTCCTACTACTGAATTGAAACCTTCCTACTAATTGAACATGGGATGATCCTGAGCTAGTCATGGAATGTGGCAGCAGCCATGCAACATTAGTTGAAGGGATCCTCTTTAGTCATTGCTAGTAGATTTGAGAGGATCAGTGACTTTCAGACCTCAGGGTACCATTTAATGGGTTTATTGGTAAGTTCCCTGAGTTACCTCCAAGTTTCCTGAAAAGGGGCAGTTACCTCCAAGTTTCTTGAAAAGGGGATGAGCATGTTAAATGTCTGCTCCATTTTCTCCAAGCTCCACCCTGTGATCACATGTGAGGTCACCCAGAAGTCAATTTTCAGGCATAGACTAGGAGGAGAAAGAGTCTTCAGACTGAAAGTTAGAAAATACAATTTTTTGTATTTTACATAAACGTTGTGTGAGCAGCACACATCTCTTGGCTACCTTGTGTTTCTTTACTCCAGAATAGGAAATACTTTGTTGAGAGGTGATGACCATGGTTATAAATGGTTTAGCATCAACCTGATTGATCCAGTTATGTTAACCTGTCATCACCTGGCATGGCATAATTATAGCTGAGGTAGATCTGGAAGTCCTAGTGGAACACTAGCTAAAAGGGTTTTGTGTTGTTTATTTTTAAGAAAGCATTATACCAAGCTGTGTTAAACTGGGAATAATGTGCAAGGGCTAGAAAGAGATTCTCCAGCTCTATTTAATATTTGATACCACTGTGTTCAAATTAGCTGAAAAAGACTGTGGAAAATCCAAAAAGTACAGAAAAGATTAATAACAATGTGTTTAATGGGATTAACAAAAACCCTTTAAGGAAGGGTTTTGGGATTTGGGGTTGTTTACTTAGGGAAGAGAATTAGGGGTCACTTAATAGCTTTTGTTATGTGTATCGTTGAGGAAAATACACTGACCAGTTTCTTTTGGTCTCCAAAGAGGACAGGAGAAGCACCTTGGGGCTTAAAACAAATAGACAAACAGTTCTTTTAAAGCCAAGAATTTTAGACTATTGAGGTTGATGTGGAACTCACTGATAGCCAAACAGTTTCCCATGTGGAGTTAGGGGCATGGGCCAGATGACTTCTTGGGGTCCCGTCTAGCTCTGAAATGCTTTGAATTGTAGCTATATGAAGGAGTTGGTGCCTAACTCACCACCAGGGAGTGGGGAGACATGGGAAGATTAGTTTCACAGATATGTGTTATGTTCACTCACTCACTACAATTACCTCTCTAGGCTTGTTCCTGTTCATACTAAAGCCCTGGCCCAAGCCTTTGTTGACTTCCGTTGCTTTGGTAGCGTGAGGTACCAGCTGAAAGGTGGATGCAGTGATGAGACATTGTCCTCCAGAGAGGTGCCAAGTATGTGAAAAAGGAACAGTGAGAAGCAGCTGGAAAGGACAGTGAGCCCCAAAGGCCACCAGGTGAAAGTGGTCCTGCTGCAAACGCCATCTGAGTTCTCATCTCACCGGATGCCACCATACCCAACATCATCCTTGGTGCATGGAATTCATAACTGCTCATAGGACCTGGATAGTATCCTCAGTCTGATTTTGGTTGAATGACCTCACTAATATTTGTGGTTTTCTACTACGTTCTCTCCAACTTAGCGAGGAAGGAAAAAGCTTATTAGAAGACAAAGTTAGTAATATATAATTATGTTTACATGTATGTGTATATATAAATGACAAAAATTCTGCTTGGGAAAAGAAGTGATCAGCATTCTTTCTAAATAACTTTGAAAAGAACTCCTACAGAATAATTTTGTTGTGTGTTTGATTCAAAGAAGTAGCAAGGATTATACTACCTTTAGCGTGTGAAGTGAACTTTCTGTGCACCATAAATATAACAGAGTTTGGGGATGGAGATAACTTGTGTAAGGAAGAATGAAGGATGAATTGCTAGCATGAACATTGATGCTGAAACTTTTGCTTGGCTGAGTTATAGGTACAGAGAGTGGCAGTTTGTAATCCTAAAAACTTCTTTAGTTAAAATAGATTGTTTTACCCTCTGCAGATTTCAACCTTTTGTCCATAATTGAAAAACAGATCAATACGTGTTGACCACATGCTGTTACTTTGTGTAATGATCCTCCAGTTATTGGTTTGCTTTTTGCTACTGATCAATTAATTAAAATTTATTGAATGTCTTCTATGTTGCAATAATGTGCTAAAGACATAAAAGAGAAGCAAAGGGGAACTGGGACAAACTTTTTGGGCGATACTTTCCATGCATTAGTCACCAAGTCCAGCCTTTTTATAGAGGTTAGCTTGTTAAAGCCATATACAGCCCTTTCGGGTTAAGATTATTATTCCTGTTTCGCAGAGCATATTATTCAAGACAAGACCATTTATAATTAAGTGCCAAGTTGGTGCAAAATGTGAGTGCCAGATAGGCTTAGGAAGGGGAGTTATCAGCGTAGGTTGGAGTAGTGGGGGAAGATGTCATAGAAAGAGGAATAGAGTTGGGATGGACAAAGAGAAGGCAGTGAAAGCCACAGTGGGAAATAGCTGAGCAGAAGCTACGAGGTGTGAGTGGGCACAGGTGGTTTGAAGCTGGAGTAGAGATGAGCATGACTGGAGTGGACGGAAGGTCCTGGGCTGTGCGAGGTGTCATGGGCATCTTATTAGTGTCCACACTGTGCTGGGCTTGATCCACAACAAAGGAATTGCAACAGTAGGAGGTAGGGGCCCGTTATGAGCTCTTGAGGAGGATGGATGTGATGGTTAGGATGATTATGTGGGGACAGCTGACCTGAGCATATCAAGAAGTTTGGGTTTGTCTACCCTTCCCTACCAGCTTGCCCCTGGTCCTGTTGTGGTTGTAAGATGCTAGCCCTCATGGGGAAAAGAAGTGATCGGCATTCCTGCTAGATGTAGGTGTGGCAACAGAACCCCAGTTTCTCCCATCTTCTGTGTGATATTGTCCAGCTGATAAAATGCTCATCTTGCTGAGTGTCAAATCTGGCGGTTATGAGTCCATGGGCATTTCCCACCAATTATTATTCCGAAACCAGAGAAACTGCTAGGATACTACCTGCTGGTTTGTAATGCATTTGGGAGGAGTATAGGATATCCAGAGAGGCTGGTTGGCCCCAGAGAGCTTTATATCTGAGAGGCCAATTTAAATTTGAGACCAAAATCCAGATTGCTCTCCTAGTCAAGTTGGAAAAGGACTTATTTTAAAAAGTACCCTTTAGACCAGTAGGTCACTGAATGTGATGTGAGGAACAGAGAGAACACCAGGCTTAGATGCTGGCCGTGGCCTCTGTGCGTAGGTCCTCCTTGTGGTCTGATTGTCTAGGTGGCTGGTTCCCATCTTGGAGGAGTTGAGAAGTCCTGAGCGGGCAACCCCTGCATCCTCCCTTCCATTTCTATCACTGATTCTCTTCTCTCCCCACTTCACCTTGTTGATGGGGTCCTTGCTGGCTCCTGAGGCTGAGAGAGGTGCCGCCATGTGTGAGGAATGTGGATTGTGAGTCCAGAGAACACGGGCCATCTTCTCCACAGTGGCCAAGGGTGGCTGGCGCTCCCTGACATGCTAAATAATCGCCACTGCACTCTCAATGCAATGTTCCTGGCAGCCTGTCAGAAGTTATTGTCCCACTTAGCAGAGGAATAGACCTACCCTTGGAAGGGGTTAAGTGACTTGGCCAAAGCTACGCAGAAGTGGCAGGGCCAGACTAGACTTGGTGTCTGCCTTCTGATGTTTGCATTAGTGCATTGGCCACTGCATGTTACTCCCCGTAATGGTCAGGGACAACTGTCCTGGCTTACGCATGGCTGAAAGTGGCAGAGCACTGAACTAAAAAAGTTATTTGACAGCACAAAATTGAAACCCACAGTAGAAGAATATCCACCTTCCCCCTGAGAAAAGGGAAAAGAACCGGATATGGGCCTCCAGATTGACCCCTCCTCCTCACTCCACCATGTATGCAGCGCCTGGGCCTCGTACAGCACTATCTCAACAAACCCCCTCTTTGGGGGGTGCAAACTCCCTCTTTCCTTCTCCTGCCTTCAGATTGTGATGTTTATGTATATCTGGTACAGCCTGCATTCTGGGGCCCAGTGTTAACAGTGCAATGGGGTGATGTTCTGTTTTACATACCCACATGTGTTACCTACATACTGGCTTGACTGCTGCATTCTGTGTGCTCTGCAGAAAACACCCCAGGTCTGCCCTTGAGGCTCGTGTTAGGTATATGCAGGCACCCTCAGAGTTGACTTTGCCCTGCAGAGGTTAAGAAGGTTGGCTCTAAAGAAACTCCCTGCCTGCCTGCCTCCCTGCTCTTCCTGCATTAATTCCAGGCAACTCTCTGCAGCTTCCCCCCAACCCCTGTTTCTGGTCTGTCTGCCGTGCTAATCACAGCTCATTCCCGCTGCATGCCTTATTTGGGGAAAGAGCGCTCTAGGGCTCCCAAAATGTGAAGAGGGACATTAAGGGTGGTTGGCCAAGTGAGTAAGCCCACCAGCCACAGGCCCACCCTCCTCTCTCTGACCCTGGGAAAGTTTGCTGGGAAGGTGCCTCTGCCTTGTTCCAGAGCTCACTTGGGGAAGAGTCCCTGGGGCTTGGCCTCTGAACCAGGTGGAGCCTGCTGTGTGTTCCAAGGACGAGAAAGGGAACCAGGCTCACTGAGAGTCAACTGCATGTTATCCCAGGGTCTCTACCTCACTGTCTCCTTTAACAACCCTGTGAGGTAGGGGCTGTCCCCATGCCACAGCTGGGGAGCTGAGGTTGAGAAAGTTTGAGTGGCTTGCCCAAGATCAGGCAAATGCACATGTCTGCTTGACGTCAAAGACTATTCTTTCTCTCCTTTTTCTGCCATTGCCCAGGGAGTAGGACCTCACCTGCCCCCTCCCCCTTAAAGCAAGGGCTCTGGGCTTCTGTTCATTCTTGTTTCCTCTCATCCAACTTCCTCTAGGGGAACCTTACTATTTCTGTAGTAGCGAGAGTCCTGCAGGCCGCTGGGAGAATCCGTCCTGGCTGCGAGTCCGGGTGTCTGTTGGCTGGCTGGTCAGGGTTAAGCCAGCATGCTAATGAGTCTAGACTCGCCAGCAAGGATGAGCTGGGTAGTTGGAAAAAGCCAGCTTCTCTGGCCAGGTGCCCCCATGCCGGGCAACTCTGCAGGCCCGTTCCGGTGACTGTGAGCCTGTCAGGAAGGGAGCAAAGAGCCCGCTCTCAGTACCAGGCAGGGTACTCTTCCTCTCTTCCTTTCCTTGGATGTTTTTGCCTCTCATTACCTCATTTTAAGGCCACAGTCATCATTTGCTTATACTGCTTCAAAAGAAATTCAGTCTCCATCTTTGTAAATAATGAATCCAACCTGGTGTTAGTCAGATGATCTTGAAAGTTCCAGGATGCCATTTTGGTGAGCATGTGACATAAAAAAATTGCTTTCTTCTTCTATTCTCCTTTCTTCCTGCCTTACCCCCATTGCCCAAATGGAAGAGTGCTGCTTAGGTCCCCTTTTGGTAAAAGCCTTTAGAGCTATCCCTTCTGGAAACTTCTGCCTCCCAGGAGGCTGGGAAAAAGAGAGCTGGGTGCAGAGCAGACAGTACCGGGAGTATCTGGCCCTGGGATTCGGATGTGCCTTCATCCTTCTGGAAGGCAGGCTCAGGAAGACGTCAGCCAGCGGGCTGGGGCCCTAGGGCTCTCGCTTGCTGTGGAGTCTGAGCAGGAGAAAGGGCAGCCATAGGAGCAGGATGCCAAGATCCCAGGCCACCCCACACCCCGGGCCACACCCCTCAGGGGCCGGGGCCACGCTGTGGACTTAGGAGACGTGGTTAGTGTCCTGGCTCTGCTGCCATCTTGCCCTGTGACCTTGGGCAAGTCATTTCACCTTTAAGGGGCTCAGTTTCCTCCTGTGTTTAAAGAAGGGGTTGGACTGGGTGGTTTCCAGGATTCGCTGTGATTCTGATAGTGTCTGAATTTATCAAGTAAGGAAGCCGTGACAGTGTTACCCTTTTTGAGCAGCTGGTTTGCATTTTAACTGGGGGTTTTTGGAAGTCTGATTTTTAAGCCGCTGGAGCAACTTCGGTGGTGAAAGTTTCAGGCACTCTTATAGGGGTCTGTGGAGGGGAGATGGTGTTTTATATCACCCCCACCCTCCACTAATTATGTCTTAGAGACAGATGCCTCCTGTATCCTTTCAGTTCACCCACACCTGCGATTCCCTCTGACCCCCGCCCCCAACCCTGCCCAGCTCCATCCGCCTCTCGCCCAGACTGAAGAGGCACACGGACAGCATGGCTGGAGGGAGACGGACCATCTGTGTGGACCGGGACACCTGCAGGGTGTGCGCGTGCAGAGAACCCCTGGCCTCTCCCACCTCTGGCTTCACAGAGGTCAAGCCCCATCGTCCCAGGGGCTGGACCCATTCCAGAGACGAGGCTGTGTGGGCCACTGGTGCTGCCCCAGCCTTGGTGACTGGGTGCAGAGAAGCAGGCCCTGGAGCTGGTCAGATAGAGGAGGAAACAGAGGCCCAGGAGAGTCATTACCGAGATCTCAGAGCTCCTGCGCTCCCAGCTGAGTGCTTTCTTCCTGGCAAGGCCGCCTCCCCCAGCTGACCCCTTTATCCAGGCTGTTTCTTTTCTTTTCTTTTTTTTCTCTTTTATTTCAGAATATTATGGGGGTACAACACTTTGATTATATATATTGCCTATGCACTGCCCAAGTCAGAGCTACAATCGTGGAAGACATCCCCCAAACTGTGCGCCCCGCACCCATTCAGTGAGAGTTTTCCCATCCCCTCCACCCCCCTCCCGCCTGCCCACCCCCTGATGAATATTATTGCCATGTGTGACATAAGTATTGATCAGTTAGTACCAATTTGATGGTGAGTACCAGTGGTGCTTGTTTTTCCATTCCTGTGACACTTCGCTTCAAAGAATGGGCTCCAGCTCCATCCAGGATAATATCAGATGTGTTAATTCACTGTTGTTTTTTATTGCTGAGTAATACTCCGTGGTATACAGGCTGTTTCTTAACTTCTTTGCCTTTTCAGCCGTTCCAGTTCCACCTCTGTGGGGGGCGGGGGTTTGAAGGTGGCCTTGACCTGGTTTTGCTCTAGGGTAGTTCTGGGAGTGCCTTTAATCCAGATCCAAGATTAGTTTTTAGGACTGGGGTGAGCAGTTCCCCTCATCCCCAGGCCACCCTCTGAGTCCTCAAGGGCAGCCTGGAGTGCCATGGAGGGGAAGACAGGACACCAGCGCAGGTGGGGGCATCTTCTGCCCAGCCCTCCAGCGGGGGCCCCCTCCCACTGTACTCAGACCATCAGAGCCCTTGGCTCCTTGTGTCTGGGGAAGGGTCTTTCCCCACTGCTGTGTCCTGTGGCCTAGTGGGGGTGGTTACCTGTGTGAATGTTGGAATAAGATGTGGGTTTGCATCCTGCCTTTGCCAGACCCTTACTGGGTTGTCTTGAGTAAGTGACTTAATTGTTCTGAGCCTCGACTCCTTCATCTATAAAATGGGGACAGTAATACCGGAGTGACAGATTGTTTTAAGGGTTAGATGAGGAAGTGTGTTCAAAGCGCCTAGCACATAGGGAGCATCTCATTAAATTGCAGCTATTAGTATCATTAAAGTTTCTGCATCTTTTTAACAATTCAGCCAGAATTCTGGTTGTGTCTCCTGAGCAAGCAAGGACCAAAATCTCTTTTCCTAGCTCTAATTCTCATCCTTTTACCCATTCCTCCAGCTTCCTTCTTTTTTATCTCCCATTTTCTTTCTTTGTCTCCTTTCTTCCTCTTCTCACTTTATTGCTTCTCTCTTTTCTCACTGTTCTGGAACCTGCCATGACCTCTTTTCTTTACTTATTCATGATCCAAAGTGCATCTTGGCAGTTCCTAAGGCTGGTGCCATCAGCTGATTTTCTGCTTGCTGTGAGTTCCACATCTTGCCTCCATGATGGTGCCACAGCCCCCCGACCAAAGGCTCCTGTCCTGGCTGTCAGGGTCCCCACCACCCCTGAAGATGGGAGTTGTCCCCAAGATCCTTCTCCATCTTGGATCTTTCTTACTTTCTATTCTTTGGGCTTCCAACCACCATGGCAAGTGGATATGCTAGTCTGGAATTCAGGGAGAGTTTCCTCCTGGAGGTGTACATTTTAGAATTGCAAGCGTATAGACGATATTTAGGGGAAAAGTAAGTCTAAATAGATGAAAAGAAGAGTTGAGAATAAGGGAGAAGGGGCGGCCAGGGAAGTAGGAGGAGAAGCAGGTGAGCTTGGGGAGGAGAGAAGGTGTGGAGAGGTGGGGTGGAGAGAGCTGGCCCTTTCAAGTTGTGCTAAAAGGAGGAGCAGAGGAACTGGGCAGTGGAGGGGACGCTCAGTGAAGGTGGGTCTCTTTGAAAGATGGGTGCTTTCACAGCGTATGTGTGTGCTGGCAGAATGGTCTGCTAGAGAGACGGTGATGCAAGAGGGGAGAATAGCAGGAACCAAGTTCCCAGGGTGAGAGGTTGGGATCCTGGTGGAAGTGGGAGATGGGCCTAGAGTAGGATGGGACCATTTATTCCTGGAAACGGGAGGGAGGCAAGTGTAGGGGCACAGGTGTAGGGTGCTGGGCAGATGTGGTGTGGAGAAGATGAGATAATTTTATTCTGATTGCTTACATATTTTTCGACTAAATAAGGAGAGTGTGAGGAAAGGGGATGAGGTATGGGATATTTGGGAGAATGGTTTGACTGGGGTGACGTGGGGACACTGCCAGGATCTATGGTCACCACTTAAACTGAGACAGCTCAGTGCAGTGGTATATTTTTCTCTGCTTGGTACAGGCGCAGAGTAGGTGGAGAGTTGGAAAAGTAGGAGAGAGGGTAGAGGGGTAAGAAGATACACGTGAGGATGCGTGTGGAACCCAAGATGAGTATGTGGGAAGTGGCAGCGTGAGGGTGGAACACGGTGAGAAGGGGTAGCGTCAGTGGATTGGAGCTCCCGACAGGATTAGAGAATTGATGGTATCCACCTCACCGCCCTCAATAAGTTAGGACCAAGCTCACTAGTACCAGCTGTCCCCTTTTGACTTGGGCTCAGGTATATTTTTCTTAAAATAGTTGAATAGACACTAAAATAGAAAATGGTGAAAAGCAATGCTTGTTCTGGGGCTGTGTAATCCATTCATCATTTAATGAGTGCAATTGAATTAGGTTGCAAGGATATTCAAAAGTTCATGACGACACAATGGAAACTATATCTTAAATCTATCTTAATTAAATCTTTCCTACTCTGGTTGGATCAGTCCTACAGACACTGGGATGGGCAATTTGTGTTTGTTCTTAATACTACAAAGGAAATATTCTAAACGCTTTGTCTTCTAAAATGCCTTATCTCGAGGAGTGTACGGTGCCTGTCTTAAGCTGCTGAGAGGAAGTTAAGACCTCCTGTTTATGCAGGAGACCCACAGGTCTCTGGCAAACAGAATTGCTATCAGGAAGACAGCTTATTCCTGGACACTGGCCAGTATGAACTGATGTTCTTTGCATTCAACAATCACAAGCCTGTCTGAAACACTTAAGGGTATGTTGACAGCAGGCTAGGTAGAGAAAAATACAGAATTTCTGGGACTGGGAATAGAGGTTTGATGGTGCCAGAATAGAGCAGAAGAGTGGTAAACCTTGCCTTTTTTTATTTTTAAGTGTTTTCCAGTTTGACAAAGCAGTAGCACATCCCCTGTGGCCTTGATGCTCACAATAGAAGGATGAGGTGGGCAGGAAAGGCTTTTGAGCCCTCATTGACCAAGGCAGACTCAGGATCAGAGTGGTCAGTGGACTTGGCCATGGTCCCACATGCCTGCATCATAGCATAGCTTGCTGATATGCAGGAGCCTCCAGGAGAGGCTGGGGGACAGAGGGTCTCCAAGTGCGGCCCAGGACCACCTGCATCAGATCACCTCAGGGCACTAGCTAGAGAGGCAGATTCCTACCCACTCTAGGCCAGGTGAATTAGAAGCTTTGGGGCTGGGGAATCTGTATGTGCAAAATGTCTCGCCTGGTGACTCTTCCACACTCTGAAATTTGAGAGCCACTGGGTCACCAGAATGGCTTTGCTGTGGCTTGGAGAAATGGGGACACCAGTGGCTGCCATTTCCACTCTGAGGTCCTTGTTCTCCAGAGGAAAAATTCCCCATGGAGGCAAGGAGAGTGAAAGAGATGGGTGCTTGGGATGTGTGTGTGAAGGAAGAGAGCAGAGAAGGGTCTTCAGGGGGATTGAGTGACCTGGGGCAGGCATCAGTGGTTAAGAACTTGAACAAGGGAACCTGACTTATGATCAGCCCACATGGGGCCTCATCTACACACAAGGTTAGACTTGTCTTCCTAGTTCCAGCCACAGAGTTCCCCTGAAGAGGGCGAGGGGCTTCTATGGGAGGTCATGGGCATCCTTTCTGAGGCCGTTCCTAAAGGCAGTACACTGTGGATGCTGAACGCACTCACTGGGTTTGGGGTTATGTGGACTCCACTTAGTAGTTGCGCAACCTTAAGCAGGTTGTCCGTCCTCTCTGTACTTTGGTTTCCTCGTCTGCCTTGGAGTGCAGAGAGAGCTTCGTAGAAGTGGGGTCATTTGGATGGGACTTGAAGGATGAATAGAAGTTCCCAGGACAGGTAAAAGTGGAAGTGGTAGTTCATTTATTCTTTTATTCCTATTTGCATTCATGCATTCACTCATTGGATGAGAGTTTTTTGGTGGAAATGTGAGGCGAAAAGTCAGATTAGAGAGAATGAAGACTGAGTGGGTGTTCTAGAAAGGGAGGGAGTGAATTTAGGGTAGTGCATCTCAAAATTCACTATGCACGTGAATCACCTGGGTGTTTTTTAAAATGACAGATTTAAAGTCCATAGGTCAGATCTGGGGTGAGTGTTTCTGACGCTCCCAGGTGATGCCCATGCTAATGGCCCATGCACCCACTTTGTGTTGTCAGAGTGTAGACAACCTGTTTGACAGGTTTGGCTGTGAATGAGCACTGAGAGGAGAGATAGGACAGAGAGACCTTTGTGTGCAAAAGTGCAAAGTGCAAAAAGAACAGTTGTTTTTTGGGGGGGAGGGACATGGTAAATACTTTTCTGTGTGACTATTGCATAGGGTATGGTGGTGGTTGGGATCAGTGGTGGGGAAAGAAGATGAATCTAAAAGAGACAGTTGTGGCCAGACAGCAAAGAGGCTTGAAGTGCTAAGAAGCTTACTTCATGCTGCTGGCAACAAGAAAGGGGAATTACTTAAGGAGGGGTTTATACCTTCTAGCTGATGGAGTAGAAAAAATATTAACCACCGTTAAGAAAAAGTCCCTTTTTAGAAAGGGTCTCTCAGATGATTTTCTGTGAAAAAGAAAGTATGTTACTGTAGGAATATTGTCTGTTAGTCCAACCATGGAACAAGGCCACCATCTGGTTTGGGTCCTAGTTGTTTTGATAGGATCTCTGACGCACAGAAAGGAAAACAGGGCTGGGCACAGTGGCTCACGCCTGTAATCCCAGCACTCTGGGAGGCTGAGGCACAAGGATTGCTTGAGCTCAGGAGTTCAAGACTAGCCTGAGCAAGAGCAAGACACTGTCTCTACTAAAAATAGAAAAAATTAGCCAGGCATGGTGGTGCATGCCTGGAGTCCTAGCTACTTGGGAGGCTGAGGCAGGAGGACAGCTTGAGCCCAGGAGTTGGAGGTTGCAGTGAGCTATGATGATGCCACTGCACTGAAGCCGGAGCAACAGAGTGAGACCCTGTCTCCAAATAAAAAAGAAAGAAAGAAAGAAAGGAAAACAGAAGTTATGTATTTTATCAGTGACCTGCTTAAGGTGTGGGTCCTTCATTCTCACATGAAAGTTTTAACCTATTAAGCTTAATAGCTCCTAGCTCAGAGGTAGCAGGTAGGTTTCCTGTTGTATGCAAACTCATAGACAGACGGGTGATGGCTGCTTGGGGTGCTGTGTTGAGAAAGATCCTAAGGTCTTATCTGTGTGGATTGGAAGAGAATGTTGAATTGCTTAGTAAAGTCTGCCATGAGTATGGGATAGAATGGTGGTGTATGTGTTACATATTTAGCTATCCTTGAAGGGAGGTCAGATTTCTGGTAATGTATTCCTAATTCTTTCACACCTATTCCTCAGGTGACATCGGGCCATTGAAGAGATGGTTGGTTCCTGATTATGGAACAGAGTTCATCACTACTTACCCAGAGGGGCTTTGTGAATCTCCAAACAGTTGTGAGGCTCTTGTCTACATTTACAAAGTACCAGGAAAGGCTCTCCTTCTACATTACGCTAATATTGATGGGTGTTTTTGTACTGAATAGACTGAATAGACTATGTGTCTTAGCACATCATTTCTATTAAATCTGAAGACAGATGCTAGTAACTGGAAATAGCCATTGATTTGCTTTCTCTTGTACTATTCCAACTCTTTAATTTCTCCAGAGGGAAAAAATGAAGCTCAGGTTAAAGTCAACCCCTCTAGCTTTCTAAGTAAACAGAAAGATCAATTCTCATTCATGAATTTGTTGGATAAATATTTGTTTGATTGTCAGGAAAAGTTGGATTCATCTTGGATGAAAATTTGGCTGGTGGAAATACAAACACGCCTATCAGTCGGACTTAGTGATCAAAGACGCAGGACGAGTGCAGACCTGGCGCTGCCTGCACGTGGGGGGTTGGAAGCCAATGCTGAGGTAATACCAGGCCAGATGGTGCCGGGTTTGATGTACTCCCACGGAGCCCCAAGGATGTTTCTCCCTTAAGCAGTGTTGGTTCAGCGTGATTTTTGTTATCCTCTTGCTGAGGGTATTGAAGGACGTGGGGGAGCTCAGGGGCTCCAGAAGCCTGGGTGGGAGACTTCAGGGAAAGCCTGTCGCCACCATCGTCATCCTCAGTTTCCATTCTCCTGCCACTGCAATTTGGAAAGTGACGTAGTGACTTGGGGAAGTTGGGAGTGAGCAGTGAGTGGGGAAAAGGACCGAAAGGAGCCAGTGAACCTTCACCAGGGCCTTGGGTGGGTGGCGTTGCAGGCACCTGGACTGCAGGACAGCCTGGTGGCTGCACAAGGGGGACCCTTCCTGTGTGCTCTTTTGTTCCTTTCTTGGACAAGGTGAGTAAGGAACATTCCTGTCCTTTCTTGACTGACAGTGTAATGGAGGTGTGGCATGCAATCGTCCTGGATGCCAGATGTCTTTCTGTGCTTCTCTCAGAGGTGTCCCAGGGACAGCTGGTGATGGGCAGTCCTCTGGGGTGGCCCTAGGGAGGGCCTAGACAAGCGGGTCCACATGGGAATAACTGGCCCTGCAAGTCTGAGCGAGGCTGTGAGGTGGGGAGAGGGGAATGCCCGGCCGAGGCACCTCTGTTGGGATTCTCAGGAGCCGGAGCCCAGTAACGCCCCACGGGCCTCTGGCCTGCTTCCTACAGCCTCCGGGGCCCTTTGTGTGGGCCGCGCCTGCTCACTCCTGAGCGACTCTCCCCCAGGATTTTCCAGGACTCGGCACTGCCAGATGGTGAGGACTCGATGCCCTGCCTCATGTAAGCAAGCCTGGCCTCCTGAGGGGTTTTGCTAAAGGCATGGAACAGCGAGGCCCAAAGCGGCCTTAGGGGACAGCTAGCCTACCCTTGCGTGGTGCAAACTGAGGAAATGGAGGCACAGAGAGATTCAGTGACCTACATCACCATGCCTTAGCAAACTTCTAGTGCATAAAAGGAGAAAATGCTGCTATACTTAACAGCTTAAAATAAAGAGCTGGAGTGGAGTTGGGATGGCCATCCTGGAACGCGATGCCCTGAGAGACCGAAGGACTAGATTGCGAAGTCATGGATTCTAGGCCCGGCTCTACTACTTGCTGCCTGAGCCATTCTGGGCCTCAGTTCTTCAGTTGGAAGTCAGGACTATCCGTATGTGTGCTGCCTACCTCACAGGATTATTGTAGGGAATCAAAGTCAGTGAACACAAAGGTGCTTACTTGGAAATGTCATGAGTGGTGATCATGAAGGTATCCAAGCACTGCTTTCTTCAGGTCAGAATGCTGGCTGGAGGCTCTCGCTCTGCCCGCATGCATCTGACCGTACTTCTAGGAAGCCCCTGACTTTCTAACACTGGGGACTTGTTCCAGGAAACCTAAATGGAAAGCTCCTAGGCGGTGAGAGGCAGGTGCGGGCAGGTGGAAGGGGGGAAGAGCAGGGCAAGGGTGAGACAGGGGAGTCAAGGGCAAGACCAGAGGCCTAAGAGGCAGCTGCTTTGGTGCAGCGCGTCCCCTCCGGCCGTGCTGTGGACGCGGGCTGGGCCCGGGACAGCGCGGGTGCACGCGCTCACGCTGCCGTGGCGGTGAGGGGCCACGCTCGCTCACTTCAGTCCTCTCCACGTTGCCACTGAAGTCACCTTAGTTCCCGCTGTTAGCTCTTTTAAAGAAGATTCATTTTAAAAAATAACAGTGCTCCGTGGAGGAGAGAAATGCTATAAAATCCCAGTCCCCACTTCTGCCCTTTGTTGCCCAGCCCAGTGCTGGCCCTCCCTGTGGCTGGGAGCACAAGCGGGAGTCCTGCCAAATGTCTGGTTTTCTGGAGCCTTCCAATCAGACCCCTTAGTGCTCCTCCTTTGCCATTGTATTAGTTGGTTACACTATTGCTGTGTAACAAGTTGCCCCCAACTCAGCGACTCAGAACGACAAACATTTGTTATCTCATAGTTTTGGAGGGTCAGGAATCTGGGAATGGCTTAGCCAGGTGGTCTCTGGCAGGGTGTCTCACGAGCCTGCAGGCCAGATGTTGGCCGGGACTGCAGTCACCTCAAGGCTCTGCTGGGGCTGAAGGAGTTGCTTCCAAGCTCACTCACATGTTGGTGTGCCTCAGTTCCTCACAGGCTATTGGGCTGAGAGCCTCAGTTCTTTGCTGGCTGAACAAAGGCTTCCCCTAGTTCCTCACCACGTGGGCCTTTCCATGGAGCAGCCCACAACGTGGCAGCTGGCTTCCTCCAGAGCATGTGATCAGAGAGAGACAGAGACAGAGACAGAGACAGAGAACACACAAAATGGAAACCACAGTGCCTTTTTATAACTTAGTCTCCAGAGTTGCATGTTGTTACCCCTCTTAACTGTATTTGTTAAAAAGCAATTCATTAAGTCCAGCCTACATTCAAGGAGAGGAGAACAACCTCTTAAAAAGAGGTGGATCAAAGGATTTCTGGGTATTTTTATGAAGCACTGCAGCCTCCGACATAGCTGCCTGCCACATTTCCATCCTTACCTCGCCATTCCATCTGGCTGCCAGCGTTGCTCCTCCTACCTTCGGCCCCGAATCTCCTCTTGGCGAATTGCATGGCTCCCGCTGGACCAGACTCTGGGGTGGTGGGAGAAGCCTCCTCCAGGCCTGCCCCAGCCTTGTGGGCAGGGCTCAGTCACCTAGGACTGAAGAGCTTCAATCCAAGGGTCAGAAGGAAAGAAATGGTTTCCAATGGGACTTCGTACATCTCCTGTGGAAGGACAGGAACTGAGGCTGGCAGGGCCTCGCTTTGGCCTTGGAACCTACATCAAAATATGGCCCCTGCTGTGAACGAATGGAGTCGGGTAAAGATAACATTCCTGAGACTATTGCACATGGCACTTCCAAGCTTGAGCATGCTGGACGAAGCCTGCGGCAGGAGAAGCATGTGGGGACACCATCCGCGCTGCTGAAACCATCTGTTCGCGCAGAGAGGCGTAAGGGTCCGCTACCCCGGCAACGGTGTTGGCTCTAACCAGCGATGGCTCGCCCAGGGCAACGCGTTCTCTCTGGTTCTTATCCTACTTATCTCTCAGTCGATGGTGCCAGGCTCCCCCTTCCGTGGACACCATGAGGGCCTCTCTCAGGGTCTCCTTCTCCCTTTCTGACTCCGGCTCCCTTTCTGACTGACGCTGTCTCCGGCTTTCTTGGTGGTTCTCTTCTTGACACTCTTTAATGCCCTCAGTTCCAACGGTTACCCTGCCCCTTACCCACAACTAGGTCCTTTTCATCTTTCACACTGTGGTCTCTCCATGAGTATCTTACCAAGTTCCAAGGCTTCACACACCACCCAAATCTGATGATTTTTAAATTTATATCTCCATCTTGGTCCTGTCTCCTGAATGTAGACCTGTGTCTTCTCACCACATCTGCATAGTAAATTCAATGTGCCCGAGTTGAATTATGATACTCTGCGAGCTTTCTGTCCCTATCTCTGCTAACAGTTTTATCATCTATTCTGTGGCCCAACCTAGGAATCTTGTTGTCAATTTTGCCTCCTCTTGCTTCCTCACGCACATGTCCAGGTAGGTGTTATGTCCTATTGACCAATTCTACCTCTCAAATGTTTCCTACTTTTATCCCCGCCATTATTAGGCCTGCCCTGGAGTAATGCCCTCACTAGAATGTAAACTCCACAAGGGTAGGATTTTGTCTGTTTTTCATTGCTCAGCACTTATCGTAGTGCTTGGCACATCGTAAGTGCTGAATAAAAATTTATTGAATAAATGGATATTGCAACTGGTCCCCCTGCCCCAGCCATATCCACTACATCTGCCCTCTGGGCTCCCATCAGGATCATCTCTCTAAATCATGGGTATAAGCAAATCAGGTTCCTGCTAAAAACCTATGAGGAGTCCTCACTGCTTACAGGGTCAAATTCAGATGCTTATGCTGCCTAAGAGGCGCTTCACAATCTTTCCCCGCAGTTTTCTGGCATCATCTCCTGCCACTCCCCCTTCTGCCTGCTGTCCTTAGGCTCCTCTGCTTTGCCTGAGTGCCACATACCATGCCTTTCCCGCTGTTCCTTTTCCCTGTAATGCTTGTTCCTCCTTTTTTTTTTTTAACTTAGAAAACTCCTATTTGTCCTTCAAGGCACAGCTCCTATGCTACCTCCTCTCAGGCACCTTCCCTGAGCCTCCTCAACATTATTTATTTCTTCCTCATCTGTAAGAACTTTATTCATTCCCCTATTATAGCACTTATCACATTGTATTATGGTCTTTTAAAAAAAAAAGTGTTTCTCTCCCTATGATAGTTATCTGTTGGTGCATAATAAATTACCCCAAAACTTAACAGCTTAAAACAACAAACACTTATTATCTCACAGTTTCTGTGGGTCAGGAATCTAGATGTGGTTTATCTGGATGCCTCTGGCTCAAGGTCTCTCATGAGGTTGCAGTCAAGTTGTCAGCTAGGGCTATGGTCTCATCTGAAGGCTCAACTGGAAGAGGATCCAATTCCAAGCCCATTCACGTGGTTTTTGGCAGGATTCAGTTCCTTCTGGGCTGTTGGACTAAGGCCTCCCTTCATTTGTTGCCATATGGACCTGTCCCTAGGGCAGCTCACAACATAGCAGCTGGCTTCCCTTAGAGCTAGTAAGCAAGAAAGCACAGGAAAGAGTGCAGAAGATGAAAGCCATGGTCTTTTTATAACCTAGTATTAGAAGTGACATCTCATCACTTCTGCCCTATTCTACTAGTTAGAGGTGAGTCATTAAGTCCAACCCACTCCCAAGGGGGAGGAATTACACAAGGGTATGCATACCAAGAGGGTATCATTGGTGGTCATGCTAGAGGCTGCCTACCACACCTACCACACCAAGCTCCTCAAGGCAGAATTCATGTCTCATTCATCTTTGAAACTTCAGCATCTAGTACAGTTCCTGGCAGTTAATAGGTGCTCAATTAATTTGGTCAAATTAGATGGAATTATTTTTCTTTACAATCAAGTAGATTGCAAAGTCAGAAGAACCCTCAAAATTAGACTAAAATGATTTAAAAATGTAAAACAAAGCGTCTAAGTGTCATGAGCATACTTTCGGTCCTCTACTTCTAGGCACTTCTATGATTGCTTCCTAGTCTCACCTAGAAAAGAATAGGAAAGCAAGAAAGTATCTTTTATTTTTCTTTTGATTTAGCACAACTCTGTGAAATATTTTTGAAAGAAAAAAATGCAAATACTACCTCAAAGGTCCTCAGATGACCAAGAACTTAGATCACCCATGAATTCATCTTCTAATTCATGGAAGATCAGCAGTTGGAGGATCGCCAGCAATCAAGTGTTGACTAATCACCACTATTTTCCACCACCTACCCATCAATTGCAGACATCATATAACCCTTCCCGGACCTACTCAGGACAGAAGGAAGCACAGGGATTACAGGGTCCACAATTTGAGCAACAATTTCTTCTCCAGGCTCACTTTCCTAAAGAAAACCCAGAGTCTTTAGCCAGAGCCCATGGCTAGATGCCCCTGATGTCCAGAGAGGCCCGAGATGCACAGCCAGTGCCAAGGATTTGCATGTGAGACTGATGCCAGGCTCTGGACGATGATTCAGGATGGCCTCCACATACCACTGTGGGCAAGAATCAGTGTGGCAAATTCCAGTGAAGAATTTGAAAGGAGAGTCAACCTGAATTGCTAACGTTGATGACCCTCTTCTCTTACCCCTTTCCTGGTGATATCTGCTACTGTCACACAACCAGCTCAACCCAGATCTGATACTCCTTACAGATGGAACCTTATCCAAGGCCTCTGTCTGCCTGCGGATCATGACAGCTCATCTGTACAGGCCCAACTTACTGCGTGGAGGTGGGCAGTGTGGTTGGTGAGAAGTGCTTTTGATTTCTGGATTTCTTTTGCTTTCTGTCATGGCCATATTTTAGTGTTGATATTGGACTAGGACTGGGGTGGCCAACATGGGAAAGTTGACATGAATTCTAGCAGTACTTACTGGCTATTTAAATTTCCTTCTTAGTTTTTTTCACTTTGAGTTTTAGCTGGTAAACTCTAGAAGGATTGTTTATCCTACCAAGCAGATGGGCAATTGGGGATCAAGAGTATCTCTAAAAATACCATGTATGGGTGGCATAGAGAGCACCACAGCTTCATGGATAGTAGATTCCATTCTGTTAATTTAATATATTGAAAAACGAATGCCCAGAGAAGCAAAGTGGCTTGTCCAAAGGACTCAGATGCTGCAATATATCTCAGATTGTGGCATCAGGGCAGGGATTTGATTTTACTCACTGTTGTATCTCCAGTATATAGTGAAGAGTGCCTGCCACATTTATTTATCCAACGAATACTGTCAAAGGAATGAATAAATGAATAAATTATCTTTGATCCTCAGCTGCAGTGTCTAATTAGAGGCTCTGGGGTCATTACTGTGACTCTTGACATTTTTCTAGTGATGTACCTTGGACCCAACCTGGGCCAGTCAAGTAAGTTGTATAAATCCAGATCAAGGCTTCCCTATCCCATTAAGAGGACCAACCACAATGCCCTCTAGTCTATAGATGGGTGTAGATCCACATCCAGGAGACTCTACCTTGGACGATAATTGACCACGAAAACTTGGAGAATTTCTAGGGCCATGTAAGAATGGTACCTTGAGCCCTAAGCTGTTTAGCCCATTAAAAGTGCCTCTAATGTTCTTGCATGAATGTGCTTTTTGTGGCTATGTATAATAATGACTGGTGCATCAGCCCCTGTGGTTTGCATCCCATGTGGTACCTGGGTGCCACAGACCTTGACAGCTGGAGGGGAGGATAAGTAGACTTCCAAGAGGAATTGAACTGGCTGCAAGGAAAGGTGTTTCGCCTAAGCAAAAGGCAGCCACAGCTCACACCATCATTTATTTTTAATGCATTTTTGTTTGTTTGGTCTTTGTCCTTTCCACTCTCTTTCTTTTCTTTATCCTCTTTGACATACAATAAAAATGGTGAGAGAAAAAGGGAGCCATTCAGTGCCTTCTGAATGCCATTGTGATCATCGATTTGCAGATGTCTTCAGCATTAGAAGTAACATCTGGGGGCAGACAGAGGTGAACCTGTGGACCTTTGCCCAAGGTTTACAAAGCAGGGCTTGAGAAATAGTCCATGTGAAGAAGCAGTGCCTGGTGTCATAATATATAAATAAAGAGGTTGAATTCTTGATTACTCAGAAGTGCTTCTTCCCTTTCCCCTTTATAGATTAAGGATAATGACTCAGAGCCTCCTTCGCTCCTCCTGACAAGCTGGGTCTCAAAGTGGAGGAGAGTGAAGAATTGGGGAGGAGGAGGAGGGAGGGTGCGTGGGGGGAGAGAGAGAATGAATATGAAAATGAATTGATATGATTGAATGAGATGACTTCCCAAAGTAAACTAATAATTATTGTTCTCCTCAAGTTATTCTTTAGCACGATTCAGATTTGACTGTACTTTGCATAAGTGCTTTAGCTACAGCTTCATATATATATATTTGCAATATATAAATATTAGAATTTTTATGTGTGTATGAATTTGGAGAACTATTAGATATTTGAGCCAAATTATTTTCTAATGAATGCCCATGGAGACTTCTTTTTGGTGCTATTTCAGGTTGGAATTAATCCTATGTATTTTATAGAATACAATTTCTATAAACCAAGCGTGAGACCAAGGAGCACAATTTGAGTTTTGCACTTATTTGCCTGAGAACCATGGATATTTAGGTTCTCCTTTCCTGAAAAAGTAGTTTTTAAGAGATCAACATTGATAAATAAGGTAATAAAATATAATTAGATGTTTATAATTTTGTAATGAATAAATAATAGACCATGCTAGTTCCACAGTTGTATCTGTTTTATTTATGTTTTCAGCACATACCTAGCAAGATAATCTTTTTTTTCTAGAGCTCTAATTTAATCAGCAATGTGGCTTAGCCTAGTCCAAATTAAATATTAGCGATAATGAAATAAAAAACTCTTTTAATAAGGATCATAAAGTAAGAGACACATGTCATAGCAGTTTGTATATTCTTTTTGCCCAGGGTTTGTTGAAAATGAACCGCTTCTATCACTGTACTGAATATCTACGGAGGAGATTAACTAGTTAATGACTTAGGTTAGCTTCTAAGTCACAATCATAATGTGAGCTTAATTCACAAGGTGTATTTAGATATTTTCTCCCCTAAAAGGTTGGAAATATCCATATGTGGGGGTTATTGTGTATTAGTATGCATAGAAATAGGCAGCTGTGAATATGAAACTGACACTGATTTTGCCTGGATATTTATCTCTGTGCCTTCTCACTCAAATACCCTGAAATCCCATTTTGCTGTCCCTTGAACATTCTCAGCATCTATGCACATATGTTCTGTAAAGGAATGAGCTGTGTCTTTCCAGTGACAAAGCAGCAGTCACTGCTCTCAGACGCCTGCCTTCTCTCTTTTACTGAGCTCAGTAGACTGTAGTGTCATAAACACCGGGTACTCCCAGCCTCATGGACTGTCTTCTCCTGTCTGAGAAGTTTCCTTTGCCTGCTGGTTTCCCTTTTCTTCCCATCTGCTCAAATAACACCCTGAAGCCAAATCCCGATTACCTGAAAGCCAGTGCAGGAGTCAGTGGCCATGGGTGACATGTCCTGTTTCAACCTCTAGGGAGGATTGAGGCCAGTTCTGGAAAAGGTTATGGCTGGAAGGGATTAGGAATACCTCTTTACACTAAATTCACTACTGAACCAACTAAACAAGCTGCCAGGAGATTTACTGAACCCTCCTGATAGAATGAACTTAGAGGAACACTCAGGAAGGACTTGATTTTTAATGATCTGGCTGGGATGAATCATGCACATTGCACCACTTTCTAAATTCATTTTGGTAATTGGAATCTTATAAATGTTCTGTTGAATCATCACACCCAAGGGGATCTGGGAAGAGTTGTCTCCCCTTCACTACATTGGGCTATTTAAATAGTAATACAGGCATTCCTTGCTTTAAGAAAACTAGAGATATGAAAAACCTAAGTTTCCAAGTACATTAGAGAATGACTGTTAACTTTACAAAAGAGAGAAAGATAGGACTCATCAACTAGCAAGTGACCATAAGTAAATTGCTTTATAGCATTGTGCCTCATTTTTCTTCCACCCTTGAATTGGAAAGATT
Source organism: Daubentonia madagascariensis (assembly GCA_023783475.1). Classification (NCBI taxonomy): domain Eukaryota; kingdom Metazoa; phylum Chordata; class Mammalia; order Primates; family Daubentoniidae; genus Daubentonia; species Daubentonia madagascariensis. The sequence continues at coordinate 33,200,063 of JAKFHU010000485.1, read as the reverse complement.
GTATATGTTATTCTTTCACTTTCAAGGAGTTTAAGAATTAGTTCTGGGCAAAAATAAGGGGTTTTAGCAGTGTAACTTAGAAATGGGCTTCTACCACTTTCCTTAGAAACTTTTCCTTTTGCCCCACAGTGTGCATTATTTAAGTAATTTCCATGGTAGATGAGAAGTCTTATTCTGCAGTTTTATCTGGCAAATGGTTTTTCCAGTTTTTGGAGACAAGCAACAGACAGCCAACCTGTTATGGTGGTACAGACAGGAGGATTTAGTTCTGGGCACAGTTTTTGACACCTGCTGATGGCTGCTTGGGCAACTTAACTTTTTGTGCCTCACCTTCCTAGCTGATAAGTTGCAATATTATTTCCATCCCTTGCTTTCCTCTCGCACTTGAGTGATGTCCTGAGTTCTGAGGAGGTGGAGCTCTGTAGCAGTCCTGCATTTTACCAGGGGCTGCAGGCTGTGTGGGTTTAGTTCCCTTCCTTCGGGGTTGAAGGTCTTTTGGAAGCTGATGACTTTCTCAAGATGGGAACACGGAAAAGCCCATGGGATTTTTTTTTTCAGTGACTTTCAACAAGGGTTTCCAAAACCCACTTGCTACCATTCGCTGGTCCAAAGCTATCCCAGAAAATGTCTTCAGAGCTCACCTAGCACAGTGGTCTAAGAGGACTTGGACACAGAGTTGGCTCTCAATAAATATTTGTGGAGTGCTGCTGGATGCACAAACCACACACACAGAGACGGCTCCGGATGCATAGTTGGCTGCTGAGTCCCCTGTCATGCTCTGGAATGTGCTGACCTTCCTCCCCAGGAAGATGGTACTACTGAAGAGTGTTATTATTAGTCGGGCAGCTTTTGCTCTGCTCCGTCAATGCTCCCTCGCTCAGGGTCTTTAGTGAGCAATGACAAACCCCAGAACCTGTGGCAGTCAGCACAGCTGACCACCTTCTCCTTCTTGGAATCTCTTCTTTTGGCTACTGTGACCCCATCCTTGCCTGATTTGCTCCTTACCTCTCTGGCCATTCTTCTCAGTGTCCTTTGCTGATTCTTTCCTTTGATCTGTAAGTAGTTGAGTTCCTCAAAGCTCGGTCCTAGACCCTTTTCTCTATTCTCCTTTCTTCTCTCTTCTTCCTTTCTCCCCTTATTCCCTTTTTCCTAGATAATTTCATTAATTCTCATAGTTCCGATTACCACCTATTCAGCAAAAACTCCTGAATTGCTATCTCTAGGGTGGACTTCTCTTTTGCACTCTAAATGCATGCATCCGCTTGCATTTCCACTGGAAGTCTCATAGTCTCCTCAAGGTATACATGCTCCATGCAAAATGGATCCTTTCCTTCCTTTGGTCCCTATAATCTTTCTATAGTCTTCCTCACCTGAGTAAGTTTCACTGAAATCTACCTAATTTTTAGGGTCAGAAACTTGGGAATATTTCTCATCACTTTTCCACATTCCCAACATTCAAACAATGGTCAAGTCTTGTAAATTCTTTCTTTAATATTTCTCAAATTTCCACCTTACTCTAATCATTCTTGTCTCTCTCCTGGTAGCTGCATCAGCCTCCTAACTAGTTTCCTGGCAACAATTTTTACATCTCTGCATCCTCCTGTCCCCCAACCAATTCTTTCTCTAGATAGCAGGCTGTCCTTCCTTCCTTTCTTCCTTCCTTCCTTCTTGATGATTAAAATTTTTATTTGTGGTTTCCTAATTTAAAAAGATATTTTCAACTATTTATTTTGACATAATTATAGCTTCATAGAAAGTTACAAAATGTATTACAGAGAGGCCCCATGCGCCCTTCCCCCAGTTTCCCCCAATGGTAACAGCTTACATAACCATAGTACAATATGGAAGCCAGGCAATTGCCATTGATGCAATCAGAGATCTTGTTCAGATTTTACTGGTTTTACATGCACACATACATGTGTATGTGTGTGTTAATGTATGTATATGTATAGTTCTATGCAATCTTATCCCATATGTACCTACCACCACAATCAAGATACCGAATGGCTTCATCACCCCAACTTTCCCTCATGCTAAAGAAACTCCTTTAAAAACACAATGTCATCCAGTTACTGCCTTGCCTAAAACCCTTTAATGACTTTAAAACCCCAGAACCTTAACTAAGGGCTGCAAGTGCCTGTGTAACCTGGTTCCAGTCGCCTCTTACCACTCTCCTTTTGCTCACCAAGCCTCTGCTCACCAGCCTTTCTCTTGCTGTAGTTTTTGAAGCTCCTGCAGTGCTCAAAGGCTCCACACATGCTGTTCCCCTTACTTGGAATTCTCCCCGCTCCAACCCAGCTAACTCCTCCTCATCTGCCAGGTATCAGCTTAGAGACCTTCCTCAGGGAAGGTGTCCTTGACATCTCAGACTAGGTTAGTTTTTCCTGTTATTTGTTTTCTTTGCCAGTTATGCTTTCCTTCATGACACTACTCACACAATTGGAATTGTGTGTAGTTTATTAATTGTGTCTGTGTATTAATAATATCTGTGTACACACAGATATGTGTGTAGTTTATTAACTGGAGGTGTCTTTGGCTAGACTAGAAGGGCTTGAGGTGTCTTCTCACCACTGTATCTTTTCCGTCTAGTACAATGGCTGGCCTAGCAGGTGCTCAACAAATACTTGGTAAGTTAGTGACCAGTTATTATAAACTGGCTGGTTGTGGCTGGGGTGTGGCCTGAGGCCATGGAACTGGGCAAAGTGAACTTGCCTATGTGGGTATTTGCTCCGTGACCTCATCTTCATCCTTCCCAGTGGTGCCCTGTCAGAGAACCTGGGCATCTGTGGCCCCTACCACCCAGAGGCCCAAACTGATAATTTCTCCCCTGTTCCCATCCCAGTATTCTCTCTGAGAGATTAGAATAGGGGACAGCCCTGGCTAATGTTCTTAGATCTTTGAGATGCTTTCAAGAATATCAGCTGGCTACTCATCCAGGCTTTTAATGTAAGGCTTCTTTCTCTTCGGGGCCACTGCCATGGTTTCACCTTGAGAGGGTTATTAGTTCAGAGCTGGGGGAGTCTCTGAGTTGCATGGTTCCCGAGAAGTCCTTGACAAGCTTTTATTTATTTATTTATTTTTATTTTTTTATTTCGGAATATTATGGGGGTGCAAATATTTTGGTTACATGGATTACTTTTGTACTGCTTGAGATGAAGTTATAAGTGTGCCTATCTGCTAGACAGTGTACATTGTACCCATTAGGTATGATTTCACCCATCCCCCCTTAACAGGCTTTTAGATCTGCCCTGTACTTGATGCTTCCACCTGCATTTGCTGAGGGTCCTCCATCCCCTACCCACCCACTCTTACTCTCTCAGAGACAACTCGGTGTGATTTGTATCTGTGGAGCCCAAAATTTGAAGCGTCCTCATGTTGACTGAATAGATGGTATTTCACCCAAATGGCCATGATGTAACCCACTCTCCGAAGATTTGAAAGGGGGGAAATGGAGGGTCCTGCTAGGATGTGGCTTTGCCAAGGAGCAGTGGTACCATGTCTGTGGAGGGCACTACGTTGGTGGAGCTAACCCTAACTGGTGTCCCTTGTCTGTAGGATCTTCCATTAAAGCACATAATCCTGCTCATGAACGAGGCCACAAGGTGTACCACGCGGTGGGTTTGGCAGAGCCAGGAGCTCTGCAGAAGGGTGAACGCCCAGCATTAGGCATAGCAGTCAATTCTCCTGTGGCAGAGTCAGTAACAGGCTTTGGCCTGGATGCTCCAGGCAGATTCTGGTCTGGTTCACAGCACTGGGCGGCCTGGGAACATCATCCAGTTTCCCTTCCCTGCCACATAGAAGGTCAGGGGTCTTCACATGCCACAGCCGATCGCTGTCCTCTCACTGCAGGTGTCTCTCTTTTGGGTGATTTAGGGCTGAGGTCAAAGTCCTGCTCTGCAGGCCAAGCCTCAGATTCTGGTCCAATGGGGCTGTGTGCACTAAGGTCACAGCTTAATGTCCGTCCCCTGATTTTGCTTTTGGGTTGGCTAACATGATACTTGGGATGGAGGAAAAGAATTAGAGCCAGTGACCACTCCTTTTAGGATAGACCCGGCTGTTTGCTGTGATTCTCTATTTCTCGGCCCTCCCTGCCAGGCTGCTTTCTTCTATAGTCCCTGTCACTGCGATGGCACGTATTTTTGCTATTCTCATGGGTGTGGGCATGGATACTCTAGATATCAGTGCAACACCTCATGCTGCCCCCAGCACTGCCCCTGGAAGCCTTACACGATCCTTCCGACATCCTCGCCAGTACCCCGAGGCAGCGTGCACGACTTCTTACATCGGAAAGCCCAGCTCCAAATAGCCCTTATGTGTTGCTCCTGCCACAATGGATGCTGGGGCTGGAAGATAATGCTGGTGTCTGTCACGGTGCTGCCTTGTGTTCTGTGCTCTGCAATTTCCTTTCTTGTTCTGTCTGATTTCTACTTGCTGTCTTCACCAACTGGTTCCACCTATGGGGGGCCTGGCTCTTAGGGCAAGAGGAGTTGAATATGCTTATTTCTCTCTTTTGCCCTCGATCTGATAGAACTGGGGTGGTGATGAGGAATGTGGGCAGGGCCCCATCTAGGCCCCCAATATGTTTCCCCATCGATGCCACCCTGCCCTCCCTGCACGTTGAGCATATATGTTTTCAGTTCGTGGTGTTGAGAGGTGAGAGGTCAGACCCTTTGGCCCTAAAGCTGCTGTTTCTCGCTTCTTCTAGGTCACCCAACTTGCCTGCAGTTCACCCTGAACATGACCGAGGCTGTCAAGACCTACAAGTGGCAGTGCATAGAGTGCAAATCCTGCATCCTCTGCGGGACCTCGGAGAATGACGTGAGTTGAGGGCTTTCCCTGTGGGAGGGAGAGAGGGTGGAGAAGAAAGCAGGGCTATTGTCCCTGGGCTCCTGGGAAAAATGTCAGTCTGTCTTGCTCTTTGCTTCCATGACCCTGGTACTTTGGGACCCTGGTACTGCAGGGACCTTGGGTGCTCTTTGTGCCTGTAGGGAGAGATGCAGGAGGTGGCCACCAGGGGTTGCTTTTATGGCCATTTGCCCTATACCCTGGCACTTGGGAGCAACCTGGCCATTAGCCATTGGGGGTTCAGTGACTGAGAGTGGTGACCATTGCTTATGGTTGGGATGTATTTGATTGTTTCTACCATTCCACAGTATATGATCTCCTTGACCTAAATGTCAAATATAATAAATGCAGAATTTTCAAAAACACTTTTTGTTATGGGTAATTCAAACCTATACAAAGGTAGAGAGAATATGAAGGTGATGTACCTTATCACCAGCTTCAACACAGATCAATACATGTCCAACCTTGTTTCATAAATACTATCTCCCCTTTCATAATCCCAGCCATAATATCATTTTACCTGTAAATATTTCAAATGTCTCTCAAAAAGATAAGGACTTATTTTTTTAACAAAAATAACCAAAATATAAACATAGCTAAAAAAAATCAATAATTCCTTCATATAAGCAAACATCCAGTCAACATTCTTATTTCCTGAATTGTCTTATAAGTATTTTTATTACAGCCTATTTATTTGAATTGGGGTCCAAATAAGGCGCATATATTGCAATTAGTTGATATGTCTTTGAAGTTTCTTTAAATATTTATAGGTTTTTATAAACATATATAAAGGTTCTTTAAATAATATATAGATTTTCCTTCCATATTACTCTCTTTTTCCCCCTCCTTAAATTCTTTGTTGAAGAAATTAGATCATTTGTTCAATAGAGTTCCCATGACTGTATTTTACTGAGTGCATCCCTGTGGTGGTATTTGACATTTTCCTCTGTCTCTTATATTTCTTGTAAATGGGTAGTTAGAGCTAGAGGTTTGATTCAGGTTGTCTCTCTGTCTCTGTCTTTCTCTATCCCCTCACTGTCTCTGTCTCTGTCTGTCTCTTTCTCTCTCTTTTTTGGCAAGGCTACTTCATAGATGGTGGTGTATGCTTTTATCAGGAGGTATTAATGCCTGCTGTCTCTGTTTTTGAGAAGGTAGCATGTATTGATGATCTTTGACTAGATTGACTATTTTGTTAGGGGTTGCAAAATATGATATTCTTATTTGATAATTTCTTTGTGTATTAGTAATTCTGCAAAGAGAAGCTTTCCCAACCTTATATTTGGTTACCCTCAGGTATAGATCATATAGAAAAAGCAGGATAAATGCTTGATTCTTTCTTGATTTTTTCAAAATAACAGGGTAAAGTATACTCAAGAAAATGGTAATTATGGGATACCTTCTGAACATGATAAAATATTTTTACCTTGGAACTAAAGCCAGTATCTTATTTAATGGGAAAAACACTAGAGGCATCTCCACTAAGATGAGAAACCAGTTGAGGATGCTCACGATCTTTACTTCTACTATTCAACATTATTCCAGAGATATTAGCTAATGCAATTAGACAGAGGAAATCAATGGAGGTGTAAGAATGGATAACAAAGTAGTAAAACTCTATTTTCATGTTATACAATAATATATCTGGAAAGGCTTAGAAATCAATGAAAAAGCTAACTCAAACATAAAAGGTAACAGGATATAAAACTAACATATAATAATTAATAGTCTTCATATACACAAACAATAACCAGTAAGAGAACATAGTTCTACTTATAACAGCAACAAAGAAGAAATACTTAGAAATATATGTAGCAACAAATATACAAAACCTTGTACAAGACCTATGTATGGAAAAATTTTAAACAGTTTTAAAAAGACACGAAGAACAAATGGAAAGGCATCTTGTGATCTTGGCTAGAATAACTCAACATGCCAAAGATGTCAGTTCTTCCTAAGTTAGTTTACAAATTTATTTCAAGTCCAATAAAAATATCAACAAACTTTTTTATGGAGTTAGACAAGTTGATACTTAAGTTCATATGGGAAAACAAACATGTAAGAATAGTCAAGAAAATACTGACAAACTATGATGAAAACTAGCACTACCAGGTATTAAAACATAATATAAGGCCTCTATAGTTGAAACAGTGTGGTATTGATGCACAAGTAGACAGCTAGACCCCAGTTGGATTAGAATAGACCCAACTACACATGGAAATATAATATAGGATCAAGGTTGCATCTGAAATGACTGTGTCAAAGGTAGACTTTTTAATGAATGGTACTGGGACAATGGGGTAGACATTTGGGAAAAGACAGAATTAGGTTTATATCTCACACCATACATAAAAGCAATCTCCAAATAGATTGGGGATCTGAATATAAAAAGTAAAACCAGCTAGTACTAGAGGAAAATGGGTAAATTCCTCTTTAATCTAAATATAGGGAAAGGTTTTCTAACTGTGACTCAAAATCCTGAAGCAATGAAATAAAATATTGATAAATTTGACTAAATAAAAATTTGCATACTCGAAAACACAACAAAGTCAAAAGACAAAATGGGAGAAAATATTTGCAGCATATACCATAGATTAAGGGCTAATTACCTAACATATAAAGAACTGTTAAAAATTGAGGACCAAGGGCCAGGAACCTGATAGGAAATGAAAAACATACATGAAAGTCAATTCACAAAAGATATAAAAATGACCCTTAAACATGAGAGAAAATGTTCAAACACACTCATAATTAAAGAAACTCAAAGTTGAGATACCATTTCTTACCTATTAAATGGACAAAAATTAAAAAGTATGACAATGACATTTATTTCAAGTCCAATAAAAATATCAACAAACTTTTTAATGGAGTTAGACAAGTTGATACAAGCCTCTGTTGATAAAGCTATGGGAAAACTGGTACCTTCATACATTGTTGCTGGGAGTACAAAGTGGCAGAACCCTTCCAGAGGGAAATTTAGCAATGCCTGACAAAACTACTATGCACTTAAATTTTGACTCAGAAATCCCACCTATAAGAATCTACCTTGAAGATATATCCCCACCCCTATGGAAATTCATATACATAAGGTTATTTATGGTAGCATTGTTTATAATTATAGAATATTGGAAACAACTTAAATATCCGTACATAGAAGAATGGCTAAAAAAACAATGATGCAGCCATACAAAAGAGTACTATGCAGCTGTAAAAAAGAATAAAGCAGATGTCTATGAATTGATTTGGAGTGATTTCCAGGATATATTGTTAAATGAAAAAAGCAACATAAAATAGAATATCTATAGTATCTGCCCTTATTATAAGAAAGGTAGCATATGTTATTAAGTATGAAATGTCTGATTTCCTTAAGTACTGTTTGACAGCTGATACCTCTGACATTTCATTTTAACACTTCTTGTTTTACTTCTGTTGTGAAGGTACATCCTCATTCTTTCAAATGCATGGTTTGGATTGTGATTATCTTTCAAAAATTTTTTTAGAGCAATTTTTGTGAAACCATGGATAAGTTGAAAATTCATGTTATTTTTGAATATGAGTTCCGTTGTGGAACCAATGCCATGCAGACAGCTCAAACATCAACGAAGTGTTTGGGAATGATGTGGCTAATGAATGCACAGTACGTTGATGGTTTGAGAAGTTCCATTCTGGTGATTTTAATCTTGAAAATAAGCCACATGGGCAACCTGAGACCAAGGTGGATAATGATGAGCTGAAAGCTGTAGTGGAAGCAAATCCATCTCAACCTATGCATGAATTAGCAGCAAGGGTTGACGTTACTATTCCGACTATATCGGACCATTTGAAACAAATCGGCAAGGTAAAGAAGCTGGATAGATGGGTTCCGCATGAATTAAACAAGCGTCAGAAGAGAAGTCATCTTGAAGCTTGCCTTTCTTTGCTGTCATGACATAAAGGCGAAGCATTTCTATTCCATATTGTTACGTGTAATGAAAAATGGATTCTTTTTGACAATCGCAAATGTTGGGCACAATGGTTGGATAAAGATGAAGTGCCAAAACACAGTTCAAAACCAAGTATTCATCAAAAAAGCTAATGGTGTCTGTTTGGTGGTCTAGTGCTGGTATTTTCCACTACAGCTTCATGAAACCTGGTCAATCAATTACAGCAGATGTCTACTGCAACCAATTGGACAAAATGATGAGGATGCTTGTGATTAAACAGCCGAGATTGGTCAAGAGAGACAGGCCAATCCTCTTGCAAGACAATGCTCAACTACATGTCACACAAACAACGCTACTCAAACTATAGAGGCTGGACTTGGAAACTCTCTGTTATCCACCGTATTCACCAGACCTTGCACCAACTGCCTACCACTTCTTCTAGGCTTTGGACCACTTCTTGCAAGGAAAAATATTCCATTCTCAACAAGCTGTGGGAAACGACTCTCGTGATTTCATCGGCACTCGCTCTCCAGGCTTCTTCGCTGCTGGCATAAACAAGTTACCGTTAAGATGGCAAAACTGTGTCGATAGTCTAGATGCATACTTTGATTAATTGTACTGGTTCTTGTTTGAGATATAATAAACTACACTTTTGATTCGAAATCAGACATTTCATATTTAGGGACCTAATAAAATATACATGCCCTGCTCACTTGTATTAAGGAAATATAGAAAAAATAAACAAGAAACGAATGAAATGGGTTATAAATGGGGTAGAGAAAGAAGGGAGAAAGGGCAGCGACTTGAGCCCAGTAGTTCCTGGTCAGCCTGAGCCACACAGCGAGCCTTCATCTCTTTTTAAAAAATTAGGAAAATGGGTGGGAATGGGGTAGTAGGGATACAGGAGAAGCAGCACTTTTTTTGAGAATACTTTTTTGTATAGCTCTGACTCCTAGAACTAAGATAAGCTTTCCCATGCCTCTCAAATAGATAAATACTTAAAATCTGCCAGGATGTGGGGAAAACCTAAAATGGAATTCAAACAGTAACAAATGAACCTAACTATAATGTCAAGAGACAACATGGCCATTCTGAAGAGTGGGGCAGAAAAGAACTAACCTAAGTAACTTTGGACAACAGTATTTTGACTGTGAATTGTGACCCTAAAGACAGAAATAACTATACCACAAATATTGTACTCTAGTTAATACATTTATTTTCACAGGTATATAATTAGTAATTCTGAAGCCACTTTATATGTATGCTAGGTTTGAACTAATAACTGTATATTGTGACTA